>CM034541.1:45064427-45261927 GCA_020002185.1 Paraescarpia echinospica
GTGAGCGACGAAAGAGAGGAAGAGTGAGCGACGAAAGAGAGGGAGAGTGAGCGACGAAAGAGAGGGAGAGTGAGCGACGAAAGAGAGGGAGAGTAAGCAACGAAAGAGAAAGAGAGTGAGCGACGAAAGAGAGGGAGAGAGAGAGGGGTAGAGAGAGAGTGACAGAGGGAGACAGTGAGAGAGAGGGGGTGGGAGGGAGAGAGAGAAATCCACATGCGCACGTACGTACGCACCCACACAGAGTGCATAAGCTAAGTAGATTTGGACAGTGCCTCATTTGTTCCACATTTGACCATTGTAAGTAGTTTTGTTGAACAATTATCATCCGGGTTACCTAATGAATAATAAATAAATTAAATGTCCTACGATTATTCTTCCCGTATTCCCCCATATCTGGTTTGCCGCTGTTGCGTTGCGTTGCGATGCGTTGCGTTGCGTAAATATGTATTGCTCTAAGTCTGAAAGGCAAGCGACAGTTGTCAAATGCCGCTGCACTATTTATATAATAGTATCTGCATTTAACTACACAAAACATTTTTTTAAATATTCTATGCGATCTAAGTGTATGTGTGTGTGTGCGTGCGTGCGTGCGTGTGTGTCTGCGTGTGTCTATATGTGTGTATGTTTGTTTGTGTGCACGTATGTGTTCTTGTGTGCGTTGGTGCGTGCGTGTGTGTATATGTGTGTGAGAGTGTGTGTGTGCATGTATGCCTGCTTGTGTGTGAGTGTGTGTGTGTGTGTGTGTGTGTGTGTGTGTGTGTGTGTGTGTGTGTGTGTGTGTGTGTGTGTGTGTGTGTGTGTGTGTGTGTGTGTGTGTGTGTGTGTGTGTGTGTGTGTGTGTGTGTGTGTGTGTGTGTGTGTGTTTGTAAATTAGTCCATTAAAGTATGTTTGCGTATACGTGCATGTATTTGTGTTTTGTGTTTTTGAAGAAGGGGGTTTTCACAGCAAAGTTCACTTTTAATACAAACAATACGTTGTTTTGTCAATACATTGTCGAATGTACTCGCGACATAAATTGGGAGACAAAAACATAATTGATGTCAGTTGCTTCATTTACGAACGTTGTCGATCCCACGGATCGTACACGGATGCATATATTATTTCACGTCGTTCGTATTTATACTTGGATATTCCAAGAGGTCATGGAGAGAAACGGTGGATGTAAAGGTTGTCAAAATGTGGATATTGAGATTCTCACAAGGGACCTTCAATAAACGTCCAGCATAGCGCAATTAATAGCCATCTGGGCGGCGCAGATCAGCCCCGACGTCCTGCGGAAGACGGTGCATTTACGGCGCTGACATTACAGAGTGTTAGGAAGCCTCTAATCGGTTTACAATAGATTGTCGGGCACAGTTAGATCGGTTCAATGGGAACGTACTCAGAGTAACTACCTTTTCACACCAAAAAATTTAAAAATTATGTGAAATAATCCAATTTTCATGAATGTTTGAAGGTTGAGACCTTCTTACAGTGTTAACATATCATAAATTTGAGTTTGTCAGTGGGGTATTATTATATTATACACAATTACTGCTGCATGTTCGTGTATTAAACATTTTGATTTGTACAGAAACAACAATTTTTTATAATAAATACATGTATCAAAACATATGAATATGCGGTGAATGCACATCCAAGTTCAACATTTATATGTGAGCACTTCAATGTATTTCACATTTTTATCTCCAAATCTATGTTGTTGTTGTTATGGTATTGCTGGATATTAATATCATAACTATCACATTCTACCCTTGCAAACCCCGCCTTCTAATCCGCTGCATATATTGGCTAACGTAACTGATATATAAACCGGATCATTCTGCGTTAATTGAGATTGTGCGTGGAATGTACACAGTGCATATTTCACACGTAAAATAAAAATAAACTGGCATGTTCCGAGCGAAGAACTTGTCGTTTTGACTACATGGTGTTATGATAGAGCATCCAACGGCAAAATAAGGTTGTCCCCTGAGTGCTGGTACAAAACCAAACGATAGACCAACTGGGCTTCCTGCATAAACAGAGCAATTAAGAGGCCGCATCACGTTGACGCCACATAGGTTGGGATGGAAAGAAAAGTCCAAGTAAGTACAAGTCGAATAATCTTATCTGATAAGGCGGCCGCATACTTCCACAATAATATTATTGTGTTACTCTATCAATAAGAAATTGCCTGAACAGGTTACATCGGTCACACGTTAACTAATATGTTATTTCCATGTTGTCGCATAGATGAGGATCAAATGATGAATAGGGTCAGTATGGTTGCTAGTAGTTTTATTTACATTAAATGGCAATGCAATGCCAACGGTTAAACAGTACTACATATACAAATTATGGCATACGTCAACGTTTCCAGCATTTTTAAATCAGCAAAATAATTAGGTCATTTAACAGTTCTGGGCAAGCATCACTGTGCTTTCAACCTCGTTGTTATAATTAAACTTTGAAAGACAGAGTGCTTTATGAATCCTTAAAATTGTTATGCAATTTATTAAGGAGTTTATATACATGAATTACTGCTTAATATATCATCAACTCATAGGTAGATAAACGCATCAACCAGCAACCTGTACGCACGGCGAATGTAACAACCGACGTGTTTCTAATATCTGCTCTTTGGTTTGCGCTGAACACAGAACAAGAACCAGTCTCCAACACGGTGTTACTGGGGAGAAAATGTAGGTGCTCTGATCTTTGCTTTTCCCTTACTCGCAGATCGACCAGGAGAACTTCTGAAGTGAGTCCACATCTTTGGTACCGGAGACAGGACCTCCTTCTCATCGACACGGAACACGTAGCGACCTCGGAGTCCGCTGTTCGTCTTTGTCCTGATGTCGATGATGTCCGGGGTGAGAGAACCGAACTGCGTGTAGTAACGCCATCCGTCACCTGCGTTGAATCCAACCTGCAACGTGGGAGAACTAACAGTAAAACGTATGTTCTTATATAGCGCAGTATCCGGTCCTTAGGACTTCTCAAAGCGTTTTATACTTTACTCCCTGGTAGACATGTTCAATCAATCACCATCTGGGATTCTCAGTGAACCATTCAACTACGTTGTAATTAATGCTCGACGACTATCCGTATATAAATATCCAATTCTGTCAGCCAGGTACTCTTTCATACAGGTTTATTAACTGGAGCGACGTAGTAGAGTGAACGAACTTACCCAAGGTTCGATAAGGCAGCAACGTGTTCGAACCCGGGTTCGCTCGATAACTCACTATTTCATTAAAGTTTTATTTGAATTAAGACGCGTTACATAGAATATTAATGTTTCTAAACAACAATGATTCTTTATGTGCGACACACGCGCCCGGTAATGGTTTTAGACAGGGCCAGTCTAGACACCCTTCACCCGTCACCCGGTCACAAAAGCGGGCGAGTTCCGCACCGGAGAGGCAAGAATAAGATTGACAAGTATAGCCCTTCGTTATGTGATGTTACTTGTCTAGTACACCAATACAGCCTGAAACCTTTCATCGAAATGGGTCCACTTATGCGTACACCTGGCCAATGTTGCCTTTCTATGAAGTGTAGTTAGTCTTGTTGTATTGACCAGTCAGTAAGGTGTGCTCTTTCACCAATTGGGTCACTGATTTCATCATCGTTGATAAAATATGTACTTTGCTACATATGTCTTGGCAGCAAACATCTTATCTTAGATTTTTTCTTATTTGCAGGCATCGGCGTATCTGCATTTGCATGTATGAAAGTATGTTGTTGCATTCCGCTCACCTCTGCAGGAATGCCGCCCAAACCGTTTCTGTCTCCGTTGCTTGCAGTGCCAGTTGTCCAAGCCATGTCCCCGTAGTTGAAGACGACGTATGATTCACGTCTGTTTGTCACAAGAATTGCTTGGAATGTGTTCATCTATAAAGGATAAATTTACATACCGGACTGAATCAAATGAAGCAACTAAGTATTTATCTATTTTCCAAGTGGTACTAATTACAATTCTTATAATATAATTATTATAACATAACTGTCTTTCTATATTGTAAATGTAATTATGATATACCGTTTTCCGCGAATTCTTATACCGTATCGATCGTGATCTTGGCTGTTCCTTCTGCGCATTGTCTGAGCTTGTTGACATTAGTTGTAATTAATATGCATCCTCAAGTCAATCTTTCGCCTGTTTCATTTAAAATAAATTTATGGAAATAAACGTACGCAGTATCCATTGCAAACTTATAGGTCATTTTTGCAACTTAGAATATGTAGTTTGCAATATTTTTATTCGTCAAAAAAATTATTAATTTATTGAATGTTTGCCCAATAATCAACTCAAGTCATTTTCAAAATTGGAATTGTCAAGTGAATATTCTGTGCGATTATGCAAGTGATTGTATGTTGACATTTTCGATTTTATGTGCTCTCACAAAACACATGTGACGGGCAACGTCAGTAGTTTGAAGCCTAACTGACGGCCTATCAACTGGCTATGGTAAAACGCTAAAACAACGTAAGCTCGTTGAACGAATAAAACAAAATTGAACGCGCTTCTTTGATTATAGAAACAATGCGAATAGTAATTAAGCTATTCATTCATTACAAGATTTAACAAGATTGTCATCCAGAGAATTAACTATAGATGGCAGGTGGACAAGGAAGCCCTTTGGCTTATCGAGAGTCGAGAGTCCAACCCTTTTATCTACATATATCCAACCCTTCTGAGGTATGTGTCGATTTTATTTTTAAATATATTCACACTACTAGCACCCACACAATCATCAGATAATCTGTTCCATTCATTCACAGTCCTTTGTGAAAATTAGAACTTTCTTACGTCTAATCTACACTGCTCCTTTACTAATGTAACTTCATGTCCTCTGGTCTTTCTATCTTTCTTAACTGAAAAAAACATATTTCTATCAATATTTTCATAACCATTCAATATTTTAAACACTTCTATCTGATCTCCTCTCAATCTCCTGGTCTCTAGTGTTGTTAAACCACATTCTTTTAGGCGTTTTTCATAAATAAGATCCCTCAGTTTTGGTATAATTTTTGTCGCTCTCCTCTGTACTCTTTCTAGAATATCTATGTCCTTCTTGCGGTATGGCCTCCACGCTTGTAAACAATATTCTAAATGAGGCCTAACTATTGTTTTATACAGCGGTATTATTAGTTCTTTTTCATTATATGCTATATTTCGCCTAATCAATCCAAGGATTTGATTTTCTTTTGAAGCTGCAATTCCACACTGCTCTGAAACCTTCATGTCAGCACTAATTGTCAGCCCTAAGTATTTTTCTTTTACAGTAGTATTTAGTACAGTTCCCCCCATTGTATATTCTACATATTCGTTCCCATGTCATGTGTGAAGGCATTTACATTTCCCAAAATTGAACAACATTTGCCACTTTTCAGACCTTTTGATCAACCTGTCAAGATCATCTTGTAAATGTCTATCTCCATCACTTTTAATCCTTCTAAACTCTTTTGTATCATCTGCAAATGTCAACACCTTGCTAGCTATATCATCGTCCAAATCGTTTATATATATTAAGAATAATATAGGTCCCAGTACTGATTCCTGTGGAACCCCACTCAAAACTGATTTCCAGTTTGAAGCCTCCCCATCAACAATTACCCGTTGTCTTCTGTCAATCAGCCATTTCTCTATCCAGTTAGTTATACCATTTCCTATGCCATGGGCCTTTAGTTTAAGCAGTAATATCTGATGTGGCACTTTGTCGAAAGCTTTTTGAAAATCTAAGTAGATGTTATCTACTGGTGATCCATCATCTACCCACTTAGTGACATCTTCCAAAAAACATATTTGTTAAGCATGACCTCGCTTTTAGAAACCCATGTTGAGATGGGTTTATCAAGTTATGTTTAACAAGAAAATCCACCATGTGATCTTTAATTAGTCTATCTAATAATTTACAAATCACCGATGTTAAACTAACTGGTCTATAATTATTTGACTTGTTTCTCGAACCTTTTTTGAATAACGGTATAATGTTTGCTTCTTTCCATTCTAAAGGAACCACTCCCTCTTCTAATGACAAGTTGAAAACTGTTGCAAGCGGTATGCTAATTTATTCTACAATTTCCAATGGTAGTTTGGGTGGAATACCATCCACTCCAGGTGATTTATTATCCTTCATAGCCCTAATTTTCTTAGCTACCATTTCTGGGGTTATAATTAACTGTCTTAAATAGTCTGATTCTGCCCCCTTCAACTTAGAACAATTACAATTGGAAAATAATGAATCAGATTCACGATGTCCTTCATCAATTGTTGAAGCAGATTTGATCGTCTCACAATAAACTCACAATAAATGTACCTGTACGTGTGGTAGTCTTACAGTAAATATACGAACATAGGTTGTAGTATAACATTAAGTGTAGTCACATGTGTGGTAGTCTTACAGTAAGTATACGAACATAGGTTTTAGTATTACATTAGAGGAAATAAAAATAAGGCATTAGCTAAAATCCTTTTTTCATGTGTACACAAAGTTTAACATTGTATGTAACATTTGACAAAATTAAACAAATACAGAAAAATACATTTGTAGCATAAATTCGATTTTAAGCCCGCCTGTGAAGCGATTCCCGCGAAAAATTAATGAGCTAGGCGATCACGTGGTATCGTGACGTCACTTATGACTCAAACTCGCTTCAGGCCGACCCTTTCCATGCATTCAGAGCATGTTTACAAGTATAGCTTTTGGGTCGAAACGAGCTTCAGAACGAGTTATTGTGCAATATTCCGACGTAATACAAACATTAGTCATCATAGAGCAGTTATCTTACGGTTTCACATGAATCGAATTTTATTCAAAACAACGAATGCGAATGGGCCTACAAGTCGACTAGGTTTCGCCGAGCTTGGGCTCGTTTTCAGAATAATTATATCGAATGCAACCAACGGGAGATAATCTACACCAATAAACATACATAGCAAACATATATTGTATCCAGCTACATAAAGTAATGTGTATAATCTCATAATATCACTAGAATATCGATATATGACGGAGTTTTACAATTTATCATAACAACTTAAATCAATCAAAGTTTCAGTTGGTCCCGCTAGCTCAGTGGGTAGGCGCGTTGGTTACTTGTTTATTTTACAATCGGGCGACGCCGGTTAAATCCTGACAGCATGCACATTTTTGATTTTCTATACACTTTTTTTGTTTATGTTTTCACGAAGTAATATAAACAAAATCATTTTATACTATAATGCACTGTTTGTAAATAATTTTTATTTTTGTAGTAACTATTTATTCGCCACAAAAATGAAAATATGGTCATTATATAACGATTTTTCTAAATTTTATTTATCCAAACAAATATAATGTAATGGATATATAATTTATTAATTGTAAATATATTGTACGGTAATATATTGTAATTATATATGTGAAAATATATTGAGATCTGTCTGGATAAGTACAATTTAGAAACATCGTTATATATAATGACCATATTTTCATTTTTGTGGCGAATAAATAATTACTACAAAAATAAAAATAAATATTTACAAACAGTGCATTATAGTATAAAATGATTTTTTTATATTACTTCGTGAAAACATAAACAAAAAAAGTGTAAAGAAAATCAAAGGTTTGCATGCTGTCAGGATTGAACCGGCGTCGCCCGATTGTAAAATAAACAACAAGTAACCAACACGCCTACCCACTGAGCGAGCGGGACCAACGAAAACTCTGACTGATTTAAGTTGTTATGATAAATTGTAAAACTCCGTCATATATCGATATTCTAGTGATATTATGAGATTATACACGTTACTTTATGTAGCTGGATACAATATATGTTTGCTATGTATGTTTATTGGTGTAGATTATCTCCCGTTGGCTGCATTCGATAATTATTCTGAAAACGAGCCCAAGCTCGGCGAAACCTAGTCGACTTGTAGGCCCATTCGCATTCGTTGTTTTGAATAAAATTCGATTCATGTGGAACCGTAAGATAACTGCTTGTTCCTCTATGATGACGGGTGTTTGTATTACGTCGGAATGTTGCACAATAACTCGTTCTGACGCTCGTTTCGACCCAAAAGCTATACTTGTAAACATGCTCTGAATGCATGGAAAGGGTCGGCCTGATGCGAGTTTGAGTCATAAGTGACGTCACATCTCGGCATCCCGAAAAGCGCGCCAAAAATATGCATATTCAAAAATGTCCGGATGTACACCATAAAATGTGGAATTTCTAATTCTTTGAATTTTTTTGATTTTTTGGCTTGGTGGACGTGGAAATAGATAGCAGGATGTAATATAACATGAATTCGAGCAATATATGTTTTTATTCCCTTTAAGTATAGGCACATGTGTGGTAGACTTAGTGTAAATGCACCTACATGTATGGTAATATTACAATGTATTTATTACAGTTGGCAATGTATAACAATTAGTGTACGTGCATGTTGGCAGTGGTACAATAAATGTAACAATGTGCGTGGAAGTCATGGAATTAATGTACGTACTTGCTCTAAAATCGTCCAATAAAAACACACACACACATATATATATATATATATGTGGTAGTTTTACAAAAAAAAGCTACGCACATGTACATATCATACAATAAATATACGTGCAGTTGTGATAGTCTTACAATAAATGTACGTACATATGCGGTATCCCTACAGTAAATGTACGAACGGGTGTGGTATTCTTACAATAAATGTACGTGCATGTTCTGTAGTCATATAATAAATGTACGTAGTCTTGCAATAAATGTACGTATATGTGCAGTATCCATACAGTAAGTGCAGGTACATGTGTGGTCGTCTTACAATAAACGTACGTACTGTTGTAGTAATCTTACAATAAATATACGTATGTGCGCTGTAGTACTATAATAAACGTACGTATAGTTGTGGTTGGTTGTCTTACAATAATGCAGGCATGAAAGTTGTTTTTGAAGGCCTTTCGTACGATGCCAGAGATTTTATTCACACAAGGTTTTGCAGACGACGCCCTGTAGAATGTATTCTTGTAATTATTACACACACACATTGAGCATGCACACATACACACACATACACACACACACACATACACACACACACACACACACACACAAACACACACACACTACACACACACACACACACACACACACACACATACACACACACACACACATACACATACACACACACACCACCTACACACACAGACACGCATACGCGCTCACACGCGCTCACACGCGCACACGCGCACAAGCGCACACGCGCGCACGCGCACACGCACACACGCACACACGCACACACGCACACACGCACACACGCACAAACATATTACTATTATTACTATATTACGAAGTACCTCTAGTCATACGTGACTGTCAATTAGTGGATTACGTAATTGGACGCGTGCGGCTTAGTGCGATTGTATTACTATGTTACACATTACACTGTCTCGTACGATTAACTATGCGTGCAACTATTTGACAAGTTGCCATTTGATATTAGTGTGTTCAGCAGCGGTTACGTTTCTTCCTTATATAGTATAAAATCGGATGTGATTCTCTCTGTCCATCCATCCATCCGTCCGTCCGGCGGTCTGTCCATCCAATCATACCTCCGTTTGTTTAGCAGGTATCGCAGGTGTGAGACTGACAATGTATGTTACTTGTGCTATTTCATCAAAGAATGTGGTTCGTTGATTAAGATTTTTTACCCGGGGGCCTGTGGGTTCGGGGTCTTTGAGGACTCATTATTTCAAAAAGGCTATATCTGAAGTTGCATATATCGGATATAACGAATGTGCGTATGATGATTATAGCGAATAAATTAATTAGTAGAATTTTTCTTATTGAATTTCTGATGAGTTTGTCCACGGTATGAGTATATGAAAAACATCACACAAAATACATACAACCACATACCTGTAGAATACACGACCATCATTCACGTTAGTGTCCGCGTCGGCCCAGTACGGCGCAATTACAATGTTGTTTCTCAGAGGGAACCATTCCGGAGTGAACGTTGAGATCGCGTTTCTGAAGGAGATCAACCCGTTGGTGTTGACCTAAAGAAACAATAAATATGGGTTAGTGTGTCTTGTACTAGACTATGGAAGGATGCCTCACGCATAGTTATATAGCTCATGTTATCTACATTAATACACTGAAACCTCACTATTAAGGTTACCATCAGGATTAGGAAAAAATACTTGTTTAGCGAGGCGAACGTATTAGTGGAACCAATATCGTATACTTGACTGTTATGAAAATAAGTTGGGACTGTCCCACAGTGGTTTTAATAGCCATGAGACTGTATTACCGATGTCACTATAAAACGAGGTTCGATTGTACGCTAAGTTTGGAACAATCTGGTAGCAACTCCACTAAGATGTTGGGGTTCTGTTGCCTCTTCCTTTGTTAAATTCACTTCGTTTGGCCATTGGCCTCTGACCTACGAACAGACAGTGCATTTCATTAAACACAAAGTTTTTATTTGGCTTTAATGACAAGCTTCATGTTTGATGTTCCTTATGAGCCACTCTCGAGAGGGCAAAAGTGGGGTTTACTTTCGCTTTTGACGGACACACACACGAAATAGAAATCAAATGGTCAGCGCAAACGACTGTAAGATTAAGGTAAGTATTTGTGATGTTATATAGTATGTAAGGTTGGTTATTGCTGTGCATGGTTCTGTGAAGCGGTGTAAAGTGTTGTATTTACGTTTATTGGTTAATTTCGTTCTAGGACAATTCGAACGATCATGTTGAAAATTCCACTTATAACAAGTTTAACTTTACAACATCCTGTTCTACTGCAATTCACTCGTTTACATGTAAATGCAAACTTCCACATATGAATACATTCCGAAACAACATACATGGCAATTATTACAAAGTACTAGTTATGGGACAGTTATCTTGATTATATAGGCAATATCAATAATACCATTTAATAAATGTGCATTCGTACAAAATGCCTTATCCACAACCTAAGACCGCTTATTGCGCTGCGCACTTCACCACTGCCATACACTGTTTCTTACTAATATAATTTTCGCTTCGCTAGAAAGAATTCAGCCACGCTGCAATGATTGCATCAATACAATATCGTTCGCGTAGTGTCCACTAATGTATTTTGACAGGTTTTTATTTGTTCAGCCGTGTGAACCGAAGCAGCGAGGAGTAAATGAAACAGCTACACTTTTGAAGCTGCAACAGGAGGAATCGGATCCGGATTATCCCGAGTGAGAGTCCGGTGTTCTAAGCATTAAATTATAACAAAATTAGATTGATGGAAGATATGTGAATGTTTCCTCTATGATGCAGGTATGCAATTATTCGTGGGAAACAACTAACTTAAGTCATGACAATGTCACTTCCACAAGGTTATTGGACTCTAAATAAACTACCTTACACTGACACCCATAGTGCCACAAATCACTCGATTACTATCCTAGCGCTTTCTTAAATCAATCGCCGTTTGGTATCAAAAGCCAAGTGTCCTGTGATGCGAATGGACATAGAAAAACAAGCGAACCTCGGAGAAGATACACAAACAATGATCACAAGTATGTAACGAATGCTATATCGTTTCACCACACAAACATATAATCATAATTAAACAAATATTTTGTTTCCAGCGATGCTGTATTTTCAACAACGACACATGATTCACCGTTTACAATCAACGCTAGCATAACTAATTACGACCGCTGCTACCTCACGTATTCGTATAGGTTGCACTACAGTGTACTTACATAGAGACTGTTGTACTTCTTGCCAAAGAATGTGAACTTCTGTGGAATCGATAAACGTCCGCTGTTGCCGTCGTCATTCTGGTCCATCTCCTTGTCTAGGCTACCACCGTACTGGCAGAAATGGGCCGGGGCCGGGAGAGGACTCCTCGATCCGGTCCGAGGTGGGCTGACTGGAGGCCGGGGGTCTCGAAGCTGAGTTCTACCCTGGCTGGCCGTCAGCACAGCGCAGAACACCAGCAATGCCACACTAAGCTTGAGAGCAAACATCATGATGCTGTCCCGATACTGCTGTCGTTGGGAATTCATCAAGAATATATACTCTCGTCCGACCCAATTAGTTGCTTACCGCCAACAATGGTGTTAATTGATATCTACGAGTCTGACGCAGGTTGTGCGCCATTACTACGTTTTTTACAATGTTTTTTTGATTACGCACCGCCAACAAGCGTGTTAAGTGACACCTATAAATGAAATACAAACCACCCCGTAATCCTATATTGCATTCACTATCAGACAATGCATGAAGTTTATCTTTTTTCTGATCTTATTCTTCTGCTTGTTACAACGCCATGTGAGTTTAGATACTGAAGTCAACTTTCTCTACAGTAGCGATTGGTGAATTAAAAAGTTAGACAATTGTTTCAGATTATGTGTGCGAAATGCACTGTTATATTTGATATGGTGATATCTACACAATTGTAGAATATTTACTTGTACATATACAGGTTTATTGATCAGGCCATGGGTATCCATTGAACAATACTCTCTCAGCCTAGATGAAGAGAACCAACCCACAATAGACCTATTCTCAATATATTAAGAATGAACATTTGAAGAAAGGACATGAACAATTGGACTCGTTTGTTGAAGAGACGCTTCTCGTATGTGAGGAATGAACGGTTGAATTCCGAGATCCCTTGCACTTGCACAGTAATAAAAATAATAAACTATTGGCAGTTGCCTCACTGAGTGGCATACACTGAAAGTGTTCAAAATCAGGGAGATGATTCTAGAGGCTGATCGGTCAATTTTGCAGTTTGATTATACTTGCCTACGAGGGTGGACGAAATGTCAATCCAGATCAATTTATTTGATATCAGCAGGGGTTTACGGGACAAAAGATCATGCATCTTATACGCACAGAATCAGTACCCTGACGCGTGTAAAATAATCGTTGCGTTCCACGGGAAGCATGCGTATCAATGACATATAACACAAACATATATCGAACATAAATGCCTTTAACTTGGTAGTTTATTACCGAATCAGTTCGTTTAGTATTTCTTTTCAAGAGTACTTCCAAATAACCATTCGTGTAGGCATATGTTTCCCGATTCTGAAGGGTGTCTAATCCTTCGTGTGGCGATGCCTGGCGCGTAGTTTTGTAGAATGACCTCTAAGGACTGAATCGCGGACCAGAATACCATTCCAATCCGTGCGCATACTGCGCATACCCGTTCGCGTCTTTGCGATTCACTTATGAAAAGCCAACAGGCGCTTTTAAGCCACGTCCAGCGCGCGCAAGATTGGTCGCTAGGGCAAAGAGCGTTTGACAAGTGAGTTACGCGTTTCAGGCTTCAGCGTTTGAGCGCAGTCGCTGTGCGTTTTAAGACTATTTAATTTATTACAGCTATAACGATGAAAAACAAAGCGACGTACGATCATTCTTTTATATAATTAACCGCTCATTATCACGGATAGCACTGCGACAATGGTAACAATAGAGAATGCAAGCAGTCCGATCCCAATTCCAGTGACCGATCGCGCCAGTCGTTCGTCCAACAATCGAACCGATTTGATACCTCACTCATCAGTGTGTTTATGCCACCTTTCCACATTGTTTCTGATATAAGTACAACGTTATCAAATATTGATTTGAGGGCAATTTTGAGGCCCAAATAGCGCTCCGGTTTGCAATAACATTCGATTTATTAATATTGCTTGTTTCAAGTGCAGCGTGCAGTAACCCGCGACCGCAGCGGCGCACACTGATTCAAACCTGAGCGAGCGCTATTTGGAATATTATATTCTGAAACGATGTGGAATGATGGAATCAACGCATTGAGGAATAACAATTAGACACAACTGTCATAATGTCGAAATCGGGGTGGGCCCGGATTCCACACAACGTCACAATTAAGTGTCAACAATGTAATGCGCAGTTCCATTGCTACTGTTATCACCACAATAAGGTTTCCCTCCACCGAAACAAATTCAGTAGCCATCAAAAGTGAATCGTGGCTTCCTCGATATCCTTAGCTTAGCCTTAAGAGATCTCCCGATGTGACATTTGTAAACACGCAAGCAAAGGCATCTAGCAGACAAGCGCGCCCTCTCGTGACAACTTTCAAAACAAAATTGATTATCAAGGGAAAACATTAACAAATAAAACTATTACGTTATTTCATTGATAAGTTCTTGTTAGTATGAAACTAAATAATAATAACCCGGTTTACATGGGTTGTATAATCTGTAATATTTAGAAAACAATACTTACAATTAAAAAAGAGCAATAAGTGCTACCCCCTCAAAAGAAGGCTGGGCTTCCGAGGACCCTTGAATACAAACTTCAAGGTAAACCCCTGTGATTATCATATATCATGAACTCTTGTCAGTTCTCATTGCTTTGGCAGAAATGAACAGACATCTTCATATAGGATCTAAGGCATTTCTCGCTGATGTTATGGAAGCAGATACCCCAATATCCAATTTGTGATTGCTACTGGGAAAACAAAAGGAATACCCACATTTAGGGTTTTGTGTGATTTGCTTCGAAGTGCTGTTCTTCGTATAGAAGCCTTGTTTATCCGCATAGACATTGTGTTTGACAAATACTACAAAGTCTACATTAAATCAGGAACGAGATCGAATCGTTCCAAAGATCAATCCGGAGGATCGTTAAAAATAGCGAAACTCGTTGCTATCTGATTAAAATAAATTACTTGGCACTAGCAGGGAATAAGGTAGATTTAGAAATATTCCTCTATGAACAAATTTTTGACAACCACGTGTCAAAACATTCATAGTAGCAGGTGTGTTCAATAATGTGAAAAGGGTGAACTATACCAATACAAAAGTGGACACACCCAAACTAGATGCATGGCATGAAGGGGACAACACAATGATAACCTTCACTGCTTTCAGATTCGCGTTGACAGTGTTATGGTTCTGGCTCGGGAAACCGACATACAGGTTTGTCTTCTGGCTCACGTCCACCGGAAGTCTTGTACAAAGCTTTAGCTGAAGACTAACACAGTTAAACATAGGAGATACATCCCGATACATGTACTTGTGAAACACATATCCTAAAGCCAAACAAACTGGAAACAATTCAATATTTCTATGCTTTGACGGGGTGTGAGATGATACCATTCTTTTCTGCAGGACCTGAGAAAGGGCGACAGGACAGACGACATTACGATATATGGAGACTATACAATGCTCAAGACGTGGATACAGTCGACAAGACGCGGGTTCCGTTATTCGTAAAATCACATGCTTATGAATGCCTTCCGTTATCAGGTAATGCATCTAACCATACCTGTTACCTTACCGTCTGAAACGGACATATTGCCAGGCAGCGGTGTACAAAAAACTGCACCGATCTACCCTCTATAGAATTCTTGTGATGGCGAGGAATTAGGCAAGTTAGTCCCAACTTTGTGATGGCTTTGCCACCCACATATACACAAAACCCTGTCTTTACTAGATCTTTGGTTCACTCAATCGCATCTTTCCTCTGTATGTACACTACAGAAAAGGCAGTAATATTTGTTGTAGCGTATAATGTAACTGAGACATTGGGCGCCTTTTTTACTTTGACATGCATATGTTAAAAGAATAACATCAAACGTTCGGCTATTGTGTATTCATTGTAACTTTGAAATCAACCAACAATCAAATCGATAAATTCAAAGTACACTTCAACAGAAAATAATATCACTTAATCAACATATCCAAAGCACATTATATTCTATATTGGATTGTCTGCCACCTTATTATATCCAATATGGTGTAAGTACCAAGTTGTTCTTTCGGTTGGCGAGATGTCTCCATTCTATGTTACTAAATCAATGAATAGTATTGACGTGATGATGCCTCCGAGTACAGTGAACAACTGTTGTTAGTGTTCTCGTTTATTATATATTGATGTTATGCCTATTATATTTTATTTAATCGTTGAATATGTTATCGGTTATCACAAGTTAGAACATTGAAGGCGCGGGTAGCCATGCATGACCGAGAGAAATCGTGTTGCAGCCCAAAAAGTAAGCAGTTGCCGGTGTTTGCGATTTAGGCGCAACTAGTTGGACACATCGTTGACTGGGAGTAAAAGACTGACGTTCTGGTGTGAAAAAACAAATGTGTAATGTAAAGTGTTTTAGTTTGTTTTTCCAGCGCGAATGGTATATTTCTGTGATATTTTGGGATAATGTTATCGCACGTGTTTCAATTACAGATAACGTCTCAAATAATCTGCGTACAATACCAAATGATAAAGTTCACGTTCGTAACATCAGACTTTTTTAAACTTTGTGTTAGCGGCCGACCACTAAGAATGAAGTTAGAATAGTGGGGGCTTGTGCCTGCTAGCAAAGACAGGATCCCTACTGGGGAAAGGCACGCTCTGATCCCTCGTCACAGGTTGTTTATATTGCGTAGTTTGTTTTTTGGCGAGGCTAACGTATCATGGACCCTGCCTAATGACTATCGCCTGCATACAAACACCATGACGCTTTGGCACATTTACGCCATTGTTTCACTGTACGGAAAACTGAACGGAAACATATAATCATGGGAATGTATAATCCCGTGTTTGTGTGTGTGTGTGTGTGTGTGTGTGTGTGTGTGTGTGTGTGTGTGTGTGTGTGTGTGTGTGTGTGTGTGTGTGTGTGTGTGTGTGTGTGTGTGTGTGTGTGTGTGTGTGTGTGTGTGTGTGTGTGTGTGTGTGTGTGTGTGAGTGTGTGTGTGTGTGTGTGTGTGTGTGTGTGTGTGTGTGTGTGTGTGTGTGTGTGTGTGTGTGTGTGTGTGTGTGTGTGTGTGTGTGTGTGTGTGTGTGTGTGTGTGTGTAATAATTTCATCTGACAACGGATGTGCTGAGAAGACCCCTTTGGTAAATGAAATAAAAATACAAAAATTGTCTATGCGAACAAGTGTGGAAGACTTTCTGCTCACTCCGTACATCTTGTTATCTCAATCGAAGTTTCTTATACATATGTATTTTCTGTGAATGTGTGTAAAAGCGAAATATACAGGGAATTGGAGATGGACAACAATGAACCAAAGACCTACCTCGCTCCAACGAGGTGAACAACTAGTCTCATCGAGAGGACGCCATCGCCTATTGTTTTACTCTTCTCGAAACTGTTGATATTGATATCACATTGTGATTCTCAAAAAAATCATTTACTGGTCATTGTCTCGTGGTGAATTCGATATTGCATTGTAGTGTGACACAATACATTGTAGTGTGACACAATACATTGTAGTGTGACACAATACATTGTAGTGTGACACAATACATTGTAGTGTGACACAATACATTGTAGTGTGACACAATACATTGTAGTGTGACACAATACATTGTAGTGTGACACAATACATTGTAGTGTGACACAATACATGAGCACACAAAACTTACTGAACACCGTTACTTGGATAGTGACGTGAATGCCGTACAAAAAAAATTATTAGTCAATAATCTTAATAAGAATGCTTCACACGGTCGTCACTATTGTTAAAAGTTAATCTTTGTTGATATGAAAACTGCTTTATAGGGAATAATATTCACATCCCCAAAGACGGTGCTCGAAAATGAATGACGTGTACATAATACATTCTTCTTCTGCTTGTGTCTGTCGCATGTTCAGACGATCATGTCTCTGCGTATTCCTCGGTTATGAGTGTCTCGCATAAGATCAGTTTCACTCCGTCCAAATCAGGTAACCAATCTAGCAAGCATAACTTACATATAATTAAAAAGTCATGATGACGTCAAGAACATGACATGCGTCAGCATAACAGGTATCTGTTAAACATTGTTCAGCGATACGTGACAGTTCGGTCAGGTGACGAGTATATAACTCGGGCCAGTGTTCAACGTCGGCAGTACCGGAACATCGACACGATGGTTGCACTCCAAGTCTCATTGCTGGCGCTCTGCGCTGCGCTTGCAGCTGGCTTGATGACGGAACCGCTGCCTGCGCCCATTCACCTTTACTCGTTCGGCTTTGGCATGCAAAAAGAGGCTCCTAAAATGACGACGGCAGTGTAGGCCCCATTAGCCTGTCTTGGCGCTTCAGGTTCTATCGCAGATCATACAGTCGTCTCTACGTAAATACACTCCACGTGAACCCTTTCAAGCGAGCTTGTCTGTCTAATGCCTGGAATCAGTCATAATTATATATATATATATATATATATTTATTTATATATATATATATATATATATACAGCGTATATATATATATATACATACATATATATATATATAAAGGATGAACAGGTTAGTCACTGAATTGTTTGTCAGGAATGAGGAGAAATGCCAAAGCACCGAACATTAAAGGGTCCTGCAGTTAACCCAGCCGACTTCAACAATATTTCTAATAGAGTGTGTTTTTAATATTAATGTTTTTTGTACAATTTTGCCATTTCGCGATCGCAACTTTAAACATGTGAACGGTGTATTGGGCTAACTAAACGTAATGTACTTTTAACGTATTTATTATGAACAATATAGTACGAAATAATACTACTAAACCGCACTAACTGGGGAAAGGAACTTTGGTTGTGTATAACAGCCCTGTGAACTTGTTATATCATTTAACGACAACAAAGTCGAATGCCGTTTTAAGACTACTCTTAAACACACATTTTCTTATAATTAAACATTTGTCTTTTTGAAATGTTTGTATTGTTGTTATATCAATTTCACTTATTTAATCAGCCGTCAGTGATCAGCTGTTAGTAACTGTTTTGTATATCATTTACTCATGTTCATGTTTTATTACATTTAAACATGGCATGCGTGAGACTGAAATAAAATTGTTACTAATTTACTGATCGAATTAGGTATATAATTTATGTTTTTCGAGAAGAAAATCAGAACATGCTCTTAATGTCCGATCTGATACGATAGGGAATGTTTCCAAAGATTGTGGGGTCGTTCCTAAATTACGTACATACTTATATAATTTGAATGTTTCCTTTTCTTTAAATCAACACGAACGGTTTGATATCCTTCAACAAGGCGACCCAACATTCACACCGGAATGGTTTCCACTGAGAGGAGAACCACTGATTGCACCATACTGGTCGGACGTAGACACGGCAAGGAACGGTCTAATCTACTACGTGTACGTGACATGTTACTGCTGTACTTGTGTGCAGCTTTCTGAAATCATACATTTTCCCATATTCAGGGTTTACTGATCATCTTAGAACGTCGAAGTCCGATATCAGACACAATTATTTTCATCTGGCCTCAACCCCCATCCCCTTCTCAGACGAAAGTGTGTGTGTGTGTATATGTGTGTGTGTGTGTGTGTGTGTGTGTGTGTGTGTGCGTGCGTGCGTGCGTGCGTGGTGCGTGCGTGCGTGCGTGTGTGTGTGTGTATAATAATTTCATCTGACAACGGATGTGCTGAGAAGACCCCTTTGGTAAATGAAACAAAAATACAAAAATTGTATGTCACAAAGTGGTTTATATAGAATTTAATCAGGCTTTAGAACAGTGGTTTTGGGCTCAGCACACTGTCAGTTTTCCCATTGGCGACCATGTTAATGTTTTGTGTGATTATAAGAAAACGTGAACTATAAAGTTTCTTAAACTTCCCACCTGCTGTTATTATCATCTCTTTGACATGCTGGTCGATTTTAGTCAAAATCTAATATATCTAGCTCTTGCAAAATGCCTGTATGTATGACACCCGTCAATATTTACAAATGCATGCAGGCAGTAATCCAGCTAAAGTGTCAACTAGCCAAATTGCTGCCAGATACCCTTCCGCTTAGTAAAATCAGCTAAATAGACACCATTTTACTATCAACAGCTGCTACAATCACATCTAGAAATCTGACTACTCAAATGCACTTATGTCAGAGCAAGTGAACATTGTAAAAAATAATTTCTCAAAAATATAATGCACTTTTTTTCGTCTGTAATCAAGCAGGAAGTTCAACAGTGTGCTGACCCCTTTTGTATACAAGTATGGTTGATGGGATGGTGCTGCCATCTCTGGTATGTATTGTCGCGGAGGTATATGCTGGTGCCCTCTGGCGATAAGGCGTGTAACGTTTTAACTGCCGACGAGTCAGATTTAATTAATTTCATTTGTAGCGTACACCACTAATTCTACGGTTAGGTATACCAAATTTGGTACCTGTAGAAATTATTTAACATGACTGGTAATATGGTGACCTGTCAAACTACTTATGTTGTGGTTGTAAAAAGATTATATTATGAACTTATAAAAGATTTATGCGGGGTGGCGAATCATCGCTCTGATATGTGAATGTTAGATAGTAACAAGAAGCGAACATAGGTTGTATTACGGTGTCACAGATAATGGTTATTGGTGTATAGTTTGTTGGGACTTAGAATATGTAAGGTGGTGGGATTTTTATTGCTAATGGGATATTGGGTCCGGATATGTATATATCTATGGCGAACATTAGTTACACATGTTTGCGTGTAGGTACTATGATTGTATGTGGTGTCGATGGAAAAAACATATGATGTGAAGGGTGTAGCTTACACACCAAGGAATAAGAATATTGTTATTATTATAGTTATCATTTATTGTAGTGTCGGGGCGGGGTGAAGTCTGGCAAAGTGCACTCGAGGGCGGTAGACGCCAATTAACACCTCGTGTAACAACAGTGCGAGAGTAGACGGCTTACGCGACAATGGAGAATTCACACCCGAAGAGCGAATAGCCGACGAACCGAGTGAGAACTACTAAGCTACACCTGTAAAGTGCTCTGAATGCATGGAAAGGGTCGGCCTGGTGCGAGTGTGTCATAAATGACGTCACGATACCACGTGATCACCTAGCTCATTAAAATTTTATTTTCCGCGGGAATCGCTTCACAGACGGGTTTAAAATCAAATTTATGCTACAAATGTAGTTTTCTGTATTTGTTTAATGTTGTCAAATGTTACATGTTAAACTTTGTGTAGACATGGAAAAAGGATTTTAGCTAATGCCTTATTTTTATTGTCTTTAATAGTCACTATACTGACACTGGTTATACCACTCTTTTGACACTCACCTGTGCGCCAACCATAACAATCGATTCCTTACACAATCCTTGGATGCTTCTGAAACTGACCCAATAAACGGAATATATGCGTTCTCACGCCATTCCTTCAACTCATCCCATCTGATGTGGCCCAAACCAAAAAGTAACAAGACGCTGACAATACTCGCCCTCTTCCTCTTGGGCGACATACAAACAAACCCAGGCCCAAGACATCTCCCCATATATCCCTGCGGCTTCTGTGATCTTGCTGTGTCATGGTCACCCAATGAAGAAGCCGTATGCTGCGATGAATGCAGCATATGGTACCACCGGTCATGCCTAGAAATGTGCACTAAAGACTACAGCCTGTTGCAACGCTCAAACATACAGTGGTTATACTGTAAGTGTCAAACACTTAATGTATCAAGCTTCACATTCAGAAGCTTCGAAATTTCCCCAAGTTTCTATGAACCCATTGCAAATGAGAATATTACCCTTGAATCGCTCTCCCCAACACTCAACCCCCTCTTCACCAGCAACCCTAAGTCGAACCAACAAATATCAGACAACCCAGCAAGAAGTTCCAATAGCTCCTCACACTCTTAAAAAAAGCAAAATCGACAAATCCCAGAGGAAGTTCATCAGTATTTGATCTTCCGCAGAAGAAAAACCTATGTGTCATGACCATAAACTGTCGTAGCATAATTAACAAAAGAGCCGACCTGGGAGCATCCATAAACTACATAAAACCAGACGTTATCTGTGGCTGTGAGTCCTGGCTTAGTGACAACATGAAGTCCAATGAAGTGTTCCCAGATAACTACACCACTTACAGGAAAGACCGCAACCACAGTAGGAGGCGGTGTCTTTGTGCTAGTACGAAAAGACCTCGTATCCTCTACTGAACTAGACCTAAATAGCGACTGCGAAATCATGTGGGTCAAAGTACAACTCCAAAACAAAAATAACCTACTAATAAGCTCATTCTACATGCCGCAACGCTGCAACAAAAAAACTTTACGTGAACTAAATAAATCCCTGACAAAAATCTCAACAAACTAGAAGCAAAAACAAATAATCCTCTGTGGAGACTTCAACTGTCCCGATGTACTATGGGACACAAACACTGTGAAAACGTGCAAACCAGAGCGATCCGTTCAACAAGCCCTCATTGATACCTAGTCGACTTGTAGGCCCATTCGCATTCGTTGTTTTGAATAAAATTCGATTCATGTGGAACCGTAAGATAACTGCTTGTTCCTCTATGATGACTAGTGTTTGTATTACGTCGGAATATTGCACAATAACTCGTTCTGACGCTCGTTTTGACCCAAAAGCTATACTTGTAAACATGCTCTGAATGCATGGAAAGGGTCGGCCTGAAGCGAGTTTGAGTCATAAGTGACGTCACGATACCACGTGATCGCCTAGCTCATTAAAATTTCATTTTCCGCGGGAATCGCTTCACAGGCGGGCTTAAAATCGAATTTATGCTACAAATGTATTTTTCTGTATTTGTTTAATGTTGTCAAATGTTACATACAATGTTAAACTTTGTGTACACATGGAAAAAGGATTTTAGCTAATGCCTTATTTTTATTTCCTCTGATGTAATACTAAAACCTATGTTCGTATACTTACTGTAAGACTACCACACATGTGACTACACTTAATGTTATACTACAACCTATGTTCGTATATTTACAGTAAGTCTACCACATATGTGCCTACTCTTAATGTAATACTACAACCTATGTTCGTATATTTACTGTAAGACTACCACACGTACAGGTACATTTATTGTGAGTTTATTGTGAGACGATCAAATCTGCTTCAACAATTGATGAAGGACTTCGTGAATCTGATTCATTATTTTCCAATTGTAATTGTTCTAAGTTGAAGGGGGCAGAATCAGACTATTTAAGACAGTTAATTGTAACCCCAGAAATGGTAGCTAAGAAAATTAGGGCTATGAAGGATAATAAATCACCTGGAGTGGATGGTATTCCACCCAAACTACTATTGGAAATTGTAGAACAAATTAGCATACCGCTTGCAACAGTTTTCAACTTGTCATTAGAAGAGGGAGTGGTTCCTTTAGAATGGAAAGAAGCAAACATTATACCGTTATTCAAAAAAGGTTCGAGAAACAAGTCAAATAATTATAGACCAGTTAGTTTAACATCGGTGATTTGTAAATTATTAGATAGACTAATTAAAGATCACATGGTGGATTTTCTTGTTAAACATAAGTTGATAAACCCATCTCAACATGCGTTTCTAAAAGTGAGGTCATGCTTAACAAATATGTTTTTTGGAAGATATCACTAAGTGGGTAGATGATGGATCACCAGTAGATCATCTACTTAGATTTTCAAAAAGCTCTCCACAAAGTGCCACATCAGATATTACTGCTTAAACTAAAGGCCCATGGCATAGGAAATGGTATAATTAACTGGATAGTGAAATGGCTGATTGACAGAAGACAACGGGTAATTGTTGATGGGGAGGCTTCAAACTGGAAATCAGTTTTGAGTGGGGTTCCAAAGGAATCAGTACTGGGACCTATATTATTCTTAATATATATAAACGATTTGGACGATGATATAGCTAGCAAGGTGTTGAAATTTGCAGATGATACAAAAGAGTTTAGAAAGATTAAAAGTGATGGAGATAGACAGCATTTACAAGATGATCTTGACAGGTTGATCAAATGGTCTGAAAAGTGGCAAGTGTTGTTCAATTTTGGGAAATGTAAATGCCTTCACACAGGACATGGGAACGAATATGTAGAATATACAATGGGGGGAACTGTACTAAAAGAAAAAGATTTAGGGCTGACAATTAGTGCTGACATGAAGGTTTCAAAGCAGTGTGGAATTGCAGCTTCAAAAGGAAATCAAATCCTTGGATTGATTAGGCGAAATATAGCATATAAAGAAAAAGAACCAATAATACCGCTGTATAAAACAATATTTAGGCCTCATTTAGAATATTGTATACAAGCGTGGAGGCCATACCGCAAGAAGGACATAGATATGCTAGAAAGAGTACAGAGGAGAGCGACTAAAATGATACCAAAACTGAGGGATCGTAGTTATGAAAAACGCCTAAAAGAATGTGGTTTAACAACACTAGAGACCAGGAGATTGAGAGGAGATCAGGTAGAAGTGTTTAAAATATTGAATGGTTATGAAAATATTGATAGAAATATGTTTTTTCAGTTAAGAAAGATAGAAAGACTAGAGGACATGAAGTTACATTAGTAAAGGAGCAGTGTAGATTAGACGTAAGAAAGTTCTCATTTTCACAAAGGACTGTGAATGAATGGAACAGATTATCTGATGATTGTGTGGGTGCTAGTAGTGTGAATATATTTAAAAATAAAATCGACACATACCTCAGAAGGGCTGGATATATGTAGATAAAAGGGTTGGACTCTCGATAAGCCAAAGGGCTTCCTTGTCCACCTGCCATCTACAGTTAATTCTCTGGATGACAATCTTGTTAAATCTTGTAATGAATGAATAGCTTAATTACTATTCGCATTGTTTCTATAATCAAAGAAGCGCGTTCAATTTTGTTTTATTCGTTCAACGAGCTTACGTTGTTTTAACGTTTTACCACAGCCAGTTGATAGGCTGACAGTTAGGCTTCAAACTACTGACGTTGCCCGTCACATGTGTTTTGTGAGAGCACATAAAATCGAAAATGTCAACATACAATCACTTGCACAATCGCACAGAATATTCACTGGACAATTCCAATTTTGAAAATGACTTGAGTTGATTATTGGGCAAACATTCAATAAATTAATAATTTGTTTGACGAATAAAAATATTGCAAACTACATATTCTAAGTTGCAAAAATGACCTATAAGTTTGCAATGGATACTGCGTACGTTTATTTCCATAAATTTATTTTAAATGAAACAGGCGAAAGATTGACTTGAGGATGCATATTAATTACAACTAATGTCAACAAGCTCAGACAATGCGCAGAAGAAACAGCCAAGATCACGATCGATACGGTATAAGAATTCGCGGAAAACGGTATATCATAATTACATTTACAATATAGAAAGACAGTTATGTTATAATAATTATATTATAAGAATTGTAATTAGTACCACTTGGAAAATAGATAAATACTTAGTTGCTTCATTTGATTCAGTCCGGTATGTAAATTTATCCTTTATAGATGAACACATTCCAAGCAATTCTTGTGACAAACAGACGTGAATCATACGTCGTCTTCAACTACGGGGACATGGCTTGGACAACTGGCACTGCAAGCAACGGAGACAGAAACGGTTTGGGCGGCATTCCTGCAGAGGTGAGCGGAATGCAACAACATACCTTCATACATGCAAATGCAGATACGCCGATGCCTGCAAATAAGAAAAAATCTAAGATAAGATGTTTGCTGCCAAGACATATGTAGCAAAGTACATATTTTATCAACGATGATGAAATCAGTGACCCAATTGGTGAAAGAGCACACCTTACTGACTGGTCAGTACAACAAGATTAACTACACTTCATAGAAAGGCAACATTGGCAAGGTGTATGCATAAGTGGACCCATTTCGATGGAAGGTTCCAGGCTATATTGGTGTACTAGACAAGTAACATCACACAGCGAAGGGCTATACTTGTCAATCTTATTCTTGCCTCTCCTGCGCGGAACTCGCCCGCTTTTGTGACCGGGTGATGGGTGAAGGGTGTTTAGACTGGCCCTGTCTAAAACCATTACCGGGCGCGTGTGTCGCACATAAAGAATCATTGTTGTTTAGAAACATTTATATTCTATGAGAGCGAGAGCGAGAGCGCGAGATAGAGAGAGCGATAGGGAGATAGAGAGAGTGAGCGACGAAAGAGAGAGAGAGTGAGCGACGAAAGAGAGAGAGAGAGAGAGAGAGTAAGCGACGAAAGAGAGAGAGAGAGTGAGCGGCGAAAGAGAGAGAGAGTGAGCGACGAAAGAGAGAGAGAGAGTGAGCGACGAAAGAGAGAGAGAGTGAGCGACGAAAGAGAGAGAGAGAGAGAGTGAGCGACGAAAGAGAGAGAGAGAGAGTGAGCGACGAAAGAGAGGAAGAGTGAGCGACGAAAGAGAGGGAGAGTGAGCGACGAAAGAGAGGGAGAGTGAGCGACGAAAGAGAGGGAGAGTGAGCGACGAAAGAGAGGGAGAGTGAGCGACGAAAGAGAGAGAGAGAGAGGGGGGTAGAGAGAGAGTGACAGAGGGAGACAGTGAGAGAGAGGGGGAGGGAGGGAGAGAGAGAAATTCACATGCGCACGTACGTACGTACGCACCCACACAGAGTGCATAAGCTAAGTAGATTTGGACAGTGCCTCATTTGTTCCACATTTGACCATTGTAAGTAGTTTTGTTGAACAATTATCATCCGGGTTACCTAATGAATAATAAATAAATTAAATGTCCTAAGAATATTCTTCCCGTATTCCCCCATATCTGGTTTACCGCTGTTGCGTTGCGTTGCGTTGCGTTGCGTTGCGTTGCGTTGCGTTGCGTTGCGTTGCGTAAATATGTATTGCTCTAAGTCTGAAAGGCAAGCGACAGTTATCAAATGCCACTGCACTATTGATATAATAGTATCTGCATTTAACTACACAAAACATTTTTATTTTTTATTCTATGCGATCTAAGTGTATGTGTGTGTGTGCGTGCGTGCGTGTGTGTCTGCGTGTGTCTATATGTGTGTATGTTTGTTTGTGTGCACGTATGTGTTCTTGTGTGCGTTGGTGCGTGCGTGTGTATATGTGTGTGAGAGTGTGTGTGTGCATGTATGCCTGCTTGTGTGTGTGTGTGCGTGTGTGTGTATGTGTGTGTGTGTGTGTGTGTGTGTGTGTGTGTGTGTGTGTGTGTGTGTGTGGTGTGTGTGTGTGAGGTGTGTGTGTGTGGTGTGGTGTGTGTGGTGTGGTGTGGTGTGTGTGTGTGTGTGTGTGTGTGTGTGTGTGTGTGTGTGTGTGTGTGTGTGTGTGTGTGTGTGTGTGTGTGTGTGTGTGTGTGTGTGTGTGTGTGTGTGTGTGTGTGTGTGTGTGTGTTTGTAAATTAGTCCATTAAAGTATGTTTGCGTATACGTGCATGTATTTGTGTTTTGTGTTTTTGAAGAAGGGGGTTTTCACAGCAAAGTTCACTTTTAATACAAACAATACGTTGTTTTGTCAATACATTGTCGAATGTACTCGCGACATAAATTGGGAGACAAAAACATAATTGATGTCAGTTGCTTCATTTACGAACGTTGTCGATCCCACGGATCGTACACGGATGCATATATTATTTCACGTCGTTCGTATTTATACTTGGATATTCCAAGAGGTCATGGAGAGAAACGGTGGATGTAAAGGTTGTCAAAATGTGGATATTGAGATTCTCACAAGGGACCTTCAATAAACGTCCAGCATAGCGCAATTAATAGCCATCTGGGCGGCACAGATCAGCCCCGACGTCCTGCGGAAGACGGTGCATTTACGGCGCTGACATTACAGAGTGTTAGGAAGCCTCTAATCGGTTTACAATAGATTGTCGGGCACAGGTAGATCGGTTCAATGGGAACGTACTCAGAGTAACTACCTTTTCACACCAAAAAAATTAAAAATTATGTGAAATAATCAAATTTTTATGAACGTTTGAAGGTTGAGACCTTCTTACAGTGTTAACATATCATAAATTTGAGTTTGTCATTGGGGTATTATTATATTATACACAATTACTGCTGCATGTTCGTGTATTAAACATTTTTATTTGTACAGAAACAACAATTTTTTTAAATAAATACATGTATCAAAACATATGAATATGCGGTGAATGCACATCCAAGTTCAACATTTATATGTGAGCACTTCAACATTTTTATCTCCAAATCCATGTTGTTGTTGTTATGGTATTGCTGGATATTAATATCATAACTATCACATTCTACCCTTGCAAACCCCGCCTTCTAATCCGCTGCATATATTGGCTAACGTAACTTATATCATATAAACCGGATCATTCTGCGTTAATTGAGATTGTTCGCGGAATGTACACAGTGCACATTTCGCGCATGTAAAATAAAAATAAACTGACATGTTCCGAGCGAAGAACTTGTCGTTTTGACTACATGGTGTTATAATAGAGCATCCAACGGCAAAATAAGGTTGTCCCCTGAGTGCTGGTACAAAACCAAACGATAGACCAACTGGGCTTCCTGCATAAACAGAGCAATTAAGAGGCCGCATCACGTTGACGCCACATAGGTTGGGATGGAAAGAAAAGTCCAAGTAAGTGCAAGTCGAATAATCTTATCTGATAAGGCGGCCGCATACTTCCACAATAAAATTATTTTGTTACCCTATCAATAAGAAATTGCCTGAACAGGTTACATCGGTCACACATGGACTAATATGTTATTTCCATGTTGTCGCATAGATGAGGATCAAATGATGAATAGCGTCAATATGGTTGATAGTAGTTTTATTTAAATTAAATGGCAATGCAATGCCAACGGTAAACAGTACTACAGATACAAGTTATGACATACGTCAACGTTTCCAGCCTTTTTAAATCAGCAAAATAATTAGGTCATCTAACAGTAGGGCGAGCATCACTGTGCTTTCAACCTCGTTGTTATAATTAAACTTTGAAAGCAGAGTGCTTTATGAATCCTTAAAATTGTTATGCAATTTATTAAGGAGTTTATATAGATGAATTACTGCTTAATATATCATCAACACATAGGCAGATAAACGCATCAACCAGCAACCTGTACGCACGACGAATGTAACAACCGACGTGTTTCTAATATCTGGTTTCCGCAGAACAAGAACCAGTCCTCAACACGGTGTTACTGGGGAGAACCTGTACGTGCTCCGATCTTTGCTTTTCCCCTACTCGCAGATCGACCACGAGAAGTCGTTGTTCTGAAGTGAGTCCACATCTTTGGTACCGGAGACAGGACCTCCCTCTCATCGACACGGAACACGTAGTGACCTCGGAGTCCGTAGTTCGTCTTTGTCCTGATGTCGATGATGTCCGGAGTGAGAGAACCGAACTGCGTGTAGTAACGCCATCCGTCACCTGCGTTGAATCCAACCTGCAACGTGGAAGAACTAACAGTAAAACGTATGTTCTTATATAGCGCAGTATCCGGTCCTTAGGACTTCTCAAAGCGTTTTATACTTTACTCCCTGGTAGACCTGTTCAATCAAACACCATCTGGGATTCTCAGTGAACCATTCAGCTACGTTGTAATTAATGCTCGACGACTATCCGTATATAAATATCAAATTCTGTCAGCCAGGTACTCTTTCATACAGGTTTATGAACTGGAGCGACATAGTAGAGTGAACGAACTTACCCAAGGTTCGATAAGGCAGCAACGTGTTCGAACTCGGGTTCTCTCGATAACTCACTACTTCATTAATTTTTATACATAATTAAGACGCGTTACATAGAATATTAATGTTTCTAAACAACAATGATTCTTTATGTGCGACACACGCGCCCGGTAATGGTTTTAGACAGGGCCAGTCTAAACACCCTTCACCCGTCACCCGGTCACAAAAGCGGGCGAGTTCCGCGCAGGAGAGGCAAGAATAAGATTGACAAGTATAGCCCTTCGCTGTGTGATGTTACTTGTCTAGTACACCAATATAGCCTGGAACCTTCCATCGAAATGGGTCCACTTATGCATACACCTTGCCAATGTTGCCTTTCTATGAAGTGTAGTTAATCTTGTTGTACTGACCAGTCAGTAAGGTGTGCTCTTTCACCAATTGGGTCACTGATTTCATCATCGTTGATAAAATATGTACTTTGCTACATATGTCTTGGCAGCAAACATCTTATCTTAGATTTTTTCTTATTTGCAGGCATCGGCGTATCTGCATTTGCATGTATGAAGGTATGTTGTTGCATTCCGCTCACCTCTGCAGGAATGCCGCCCAAACCGTTTCTGTCTCCGTTGCTTGCAGTGCCAGTTGTCCAAGCCATGTCCCCGTAGTTGAAGACGACGTATGATTCACGTCTGTTTGTCACAAGAATTGCTTGGAATGTGTTCATCTATAAAGGATAAATTTACATACCGGACTGAATCAAATGAAGCAACTAAGTATTTATCTATTTTCCAAGTGGTACTAATTACAATTCTTATAATATAATTATTATAACATAACTGTCTTTCTATATTGTAAATGTAATTATGATATACCGTTTTCCGCGAATTCTTATACCGTATCGATCGTGATCTTGGCTGTTCCTTCTGCGCATTGTCTGAGCTTGTTGACATTAGTTGTAATTAATATGCATCCTCAAGTCAATCTTTCGCCTGTTTCATTTAAAATAAATTTATGGAAATAAACGTACGCAGTATCCATTGCAAACTTATATGTCATTTTTGCAACTTAGAATATGTAGTTTGCAATATTTTTATTCGTCAAACAAATTATTAATTTATTGAATGTTTGCCCAATAATCAACTCAAGTCATTTTCAAAATTGGAAATGTCAAGTGAATATTGTGTGCGATTATGCAAGTGATTGTATGTTGACATTTTCGATTTTATGTGCTCTCACAAAACACATGTGACGGGCAACGTCAGTAGTTTGAAGCCTAACTGACGGCCTATCAACTGGCTATGGTAAAACGCTAAAACAACGTAAGCTCGTTGAACGAATAAAACAAAATTGAACGCGCTTCTTTGATTATAGAAACAATGCGAATAGTAATTAAGCTATTCATTCATTACAAGATTTAACAAGATTTAACAAGATTGTCATCCAGAGAATTAACTATAGGTGGCAGGTGGACAAGGAAGCCCTTTGGCTTATCGAGAGTCCAACCCTTTTATCTACATATATCCAACCCTTCTGAGGTATGTGTCGATTTTATTTTTAAATATATTCACACTACTAGCACCCACACAATCATCAGATAATCTGTTCCATTCATTCACAGTCCTTTGTGAAAATGAGAACTTTCTTACGTCTAATCTACACTGCTCCTTTACTAATGTAACTTCATGTCCTCTAGTCTTTCTATCTTTCTTAACTGAAAAAACATATTTCTATCAATATTTTCATAACCATTCAATATTTTAAACACTTCTATCTGATCTCCTCTCAATCTCCTGGTCTCTAGTGTTGTTAAACCACATTCTTTTATGCGTTTTTCATAAATAAGATCCCTCAGTTTTGGTATCATTTTTGTCGCTCTCCTCTGTACTCTTTCTAGCATATCTATGTCCTTCTTGCGGTATGGCCTCCACGCTTGTATACAATATTCTAAATGAGGCCTAACTATTGTTTTATACAGCGGTATTATTAGTTCTTTTTCATTATATGCTATATTTCGCCTAATCAATCCAAGGATTTGATTTTCTTTTGAAGCTGCAATTCCACACTGCTCTGAAACCTTCATGTCAGCACTAATTGTCAGCCCTAAGTATTTTTCTTTTACAGTAGTATTTAGTACAGTTCCCCCCATTGTATATTCTACATATTCGTTCCCATGTCATGTGTGAAGGCATTTACATTTCCCAAAATTGAACAACATTTGCCACTTTTCAGACCTTTTGATCAACCTGTCAAGATCATCTTGTAAATGCTGTCTATCTCCATCACTTTTAATCCTTCTAAACTCTTTTGTATCATCTGCAAATTTCAACACCTTGCTAGCTATATCATCGTCCAAATCGTTTATATATATATTAAGAATAATATAGGTCCCAGTACTGATTCCTGTGGAACCCCACTCAAAACTGATTTCCAGTTTGAAGCCTCCCCATCAACAACTACCTGTTGTCTTCTGTCAATCAGCCATTTCTCTATCCAGTTAGTTATACCATTTCCTATGCCATGGGCCTTTAGTTTAAGCAGTAATATCTGATGTGGCACTTTGTCGAAAGCTTTTTGAAAATCTAAGTAGATGATATCTACTGGTGATCCATCATCTACCCACTTAGTGATATCTTCCAAAAAACATATTTGTTAAGCATGACCTCGCTTTTAGAAACCCATGTTGAGATGGGTTTATCAAGTTATGTTTAACAAGAAAATCCACCATGTGATCTTTAATTAGTCTATCTAATAATTTACAAATCACCGATGTTAAACTAACTGGTCTATAATTATTTGACTTGTTTCTCGAACCTTTTTTGAATAACGGTATAATGTTTGCTTCTTTCCATTCTAAAGGAACCACTCCCTCTTCTAATGACAAGTTGAAAACTGTTGCAAGCGGTATGCTAATTTGTTCTACAATTTCCAATAGTAGTTTGGGTGGAATACCATCCACTCCAGGTGATTTATTATCCTTCATAGCCCTAATTTTCTTAGCTACCATTTCTGGGGTTACAATTAACTGTCTTAAATAGTCTGATTGTGCCCCCTTCAACTTAGAACAATTACAATTGGAAAATAATGAATCAGATTCACGATGTCCTTCATCAATTGTTGAAGCAGATTTGATCGTCTCACAATAAACTCACAATAAATGTACCTGTACGTGTGGTAGTCTTACAGTAAATATACGAACATAGGTTGTAGTATTACATTAAGAGTAGGCACATATGTGGTAGACTTACTGTAAATATACGAACATAGGTTGTAGTATAACATTAAGTGTAGTCACATGTGTGGTAGTCTTACAGTAGGTATACGAACATAGGTTTTAGTATTACATTAGAGGAAATAAAAATAAGGCATTAGCTAAAATCCTTTTTCCATGTGTACACAAAGTTTAACATTGTATGTAACATTTGACAATATTAAACAAATACAGAAAAATACATTTGTAGCATAAATTCGATTTTAAGCCCGTCTGTGAAGCGATTCCCGCGGAAAATGAAATTTTAATGAGCTAGGCGATCACGTGGTATCGTGACGTCACTTATGACTCAAACTCGCTTCAGGCCGACCCTTTCCATGCATTCAGAGCATGTTTACAAGTATAGCTTTTGGGTCGAACCGAGCTTCAGAACGAGTTATTGTGCAATATTCCGACGTAATACAAACATTAGTCATCATAGAGCAGTTATCTTACGGTTCCACATGAATCGAATTTTATTCAAAACAACGAATGCGAATGGGCCTACAAGTCGACTAGGTTTCGCCGAGCTTGGGCTCGTTTTCAGAATAATTATATCGAATGCAACCAACGGGAGATAATCTACACCAATAAACATACATAGCAAACATATATTGTATCCAGCTACATAAAGTAATGTGTATAATCTCATAATATCACTAGAATATCGATATATGACGGAGTTTTACAATTTATCATAACAACTTAAATCAATGAAAGTTTCAGTTGGTCCCGCTAGCTTAGTGGGTAGACGCGTTGGTTACTCTCTCTCTCTCTTTCATCGCTCACTCTCTCTCTCTTTCGTCGCTCACTCTCTCTCTCTCTCTCTTTCGTCGCTCAATCTCTCTCTCTCTTTCGTCGCTCACTCTCTCTCTCTCTCTCTTTCGTCGCTCACTCTCTAAATAATTTTTATTTTTGTATTAACTATTTATTCGCCACAAAAATGAAAATATGGTCATTATATAACGATGTTTCTAAATTTTATTTATCCAAACAAATATAATGTAATGGATATATAATTTATTAATTGTAAATATATTGTACGGTAATATATTGTAATTATATATGTGAAAACAGATTGAGATCTGTCTGGATAAATACAATTTAGAAACATCGTTATATATAATGACCATATTTTCATTATTGTGGCGAATAAATAATTACAAAAAAAATAAAAATAAATATTTACAAACAGTGCATTATAGTATAAAATGATTTTGTTTATATTACTTCGTGAAAACATAAACAAAAAAAGTGTAAAGAAAATCAAAGGTTTGCATGCTATCAGGATTGAACCGGCGTCGCCCGATTGTAAAATAAACGACAAGTAACCAACGCGCCTACCCACTGAGCTAGCGGGACCAACGGAAACTCTGACTGATTTAAGTTGTTATGATAAATTGTACCGATATCGATATTCTAGTGATATTATGAGATTATACACGTTACTTTATGTAGCTGGATACAATATATGTTTGCTATGTATGTTTATTGGTGTAGATTATCTCCCGTTGGCTGCATTCGATATAATTATTCTGAAAACGAGCCCAAGCTCGGCGAAACCTAGTTGACTTGTAGGCCCATTCGCATTCGTTGTTTTGAATAAAATTCGATTCATGTGGAACCGTAAGATAACTGCTTGTTCCTCTATGATGACTAGTGTTTGTATTACGTCGGAATATTGCACAATAATTCGTTATGACGCTCGTTTCGACCCAAAAGCTATACTTGTAAACATGCTCTGAATGCATGGAGAGGGTCGGCCTGATGCGAGTTTGAGTCATAAGTGACGTCACATCTCGGCATCCCGAAAAGCGCGCCAAACATATGCATATTCGAAAATGTCCGGATGCACACCATAAAATGTGGAATTTCTAATTCTTTTAATTTTTTTGATTTTTTTGGCCTGGTGGACGTGGAAATAGATAGCAGGATGTAATATAACATGAATTCGAGCAATAAATGTTTTTATTCCCTTTAAGTGTAGGCACATGTAACTCTAATCTGTTTACAATGGATAGTCGTGGACAGTTAGATCGGTTCAATGTGATGGTACACAGGTTAACTACCTTTTCAAATAGTTCGACACTTGTTCCTAGCCAATTAGCAATATGAAGAAATTTTAAATTATGTAAATTAATCCCATTATCATGAATGTTAGTAGTTGTGGATGAGTCCTTCTTACATTGTTAAAATATCGTAAATGTGTGTTTGTTTTTGGAAAATGAATCATTGGGGTATTATTATATTATACATAATTACTACTACATGTTGGTGTATTAAACATTTTGATTTGAACAGAAACATCCATTTTTAACAATAAATACGTTGTTGAAAACATATGAATATGCAGTAAATCTACATACAAGTTCAAACATTTATATCTGAGCACCACAAGTTTTATCTCCAAATCCATGCTGTTGATAGTGGTATTCCTGGATATCAATATGATAACTACCACATTCTACCCTTGCAAACCCCACCTTCTAATCCGCTGCATCTATTGGCTAACATAACAGTGATATCATATAAACCGGATCATCTTCCTGCCTAAACAGAGCAATTCTAATTCTAATTATTTACGTCGTAAGGAGCCACTGTTTGCTATGGTTTACAACGTGGTGGGTGCGTATGGTGTTATTGAGTGTTTGAGTCGCAGGATAGGCGACTGAAATCGTTTATGGTCTCAGCCTGGACCGGCGACTCGTTTAGTTTATTCCAGTCTACTGTTGTCTTTACAAAATGTGAGTTTTTGAATTGGTCGGTGTGGGATGCAGGTACTGTATAGCACCTGGTGTTATTGGTTGTTAGGTGTTGTAGAAAGTTTGAGGATACGTGATCTGGAAAATGTTTGGGTTGGATGCGTCTTTTATTTATTCTTTGGGGCCGAAAGTATGTTTCTGCGAGGATGGCTGGGATAGATCCCTCGGCTATTTTGTACATGAATTTAAGTCGTATGTCCCGACGTCTGCTTTGTAGGGTATTGAGTTTTAGGTCTAGTAATATGTTTGTGATCGATCCTTCATGTCTGGAGTGGTAGTCGCCGGTAATGAAGCGAGCAGCACGGTGTTGTATACGTTCTAGTTTATCTATGTCCCCCTGATGGTATGGGTCCCACACTATGGCTCCGTACTCTAAGGCAGCGCGCACAAGGGCAATATATGCGGTCCGTTTGTTGTTTATAGGACAGTGTCGTATGATACGCCTTAGGAAACCAAGTGTGGAGTTTGCTTTTTTAGTTACTGTTGCGATGTGGGAGTGCCATTTAAGGTCGTCGGAGATAGAAATACCAAGATAGGGATTGCAGTTTACACGTTCTAGGGTGGCGTTATTTAGGGTGTAGAAATGGTCAATTTTATGTTTTACACAGAGGATGTAACATTTGTTAGTATTGAAGTTCATACTCCAGTCCTTTGCCCATTTTTGGAGTTGTTTTAGTTCGTGTTGTAGTACAATGTGATCGTTGAATGTTTTGATTTCTCTGTATAGTAGGCAGTCATCTGCAAATGGGCGGACTTTGGATTTTACTGATACTGGTAGGTCGTTTATATGACAGTGGATAGTAGGGGGGGGGGGGGGGCAAGTACAGTGCCTTGCGGGACGCCGGATTGGACGGATACTTCTCTCGAAGTTTCGCCACCTAGCACAACTTTCATTGATCTGTCAGTGAGGACATTTTCTAGCCACTTGAGCGTGGTTCCGGTTATGCCATAGTGGGATAGTTTATGGAGGAGTTTTGTGTGGGGGACTGTGTCGAAAGCCTTGCTAAAGTCTAATATTGCTATGTCTACTTGAGTTCCAGAGTCTAAAGAAGAGAATAGGTCATGCGTGGTAGTTAGGAGTTGTGTTTCGCAGGAGAAGCCTGCTCTGAAGCCATGGTTTAGGTGTGTTAGGATGTTATGCTCTTCTATGTAGGTCATGATGTGGCGGTAGATTACGTGTTCGAGAATTTTGCATGGGACCGATGTCAGGGAAATGGGGCGGTAGTTTTCTGGTAGGTGCTTATCTCCTTTTTTAAATACAGCTGACACATTTGCTGTGCGCCAGTCTGACGGTAGGTTGCCTGTGTCTATGGATCTCTGGAAGATGTCTCTGAGTGCAGGGGATAGGGTGTCGGCACAGTTATTAAGGACGGCATTGGGGATCTGGTCAGGGCCACATGCTTTATGCGGTTTAATGGACTTGAGTAATTGACATACTACGGTGGTGTCAATTTTAATACTACTTCAATGTTTTCCCAAGCACACACATTTATGATATTCATCAGCATGGCACACGTGAAAGAAATAATCTGTATATGTCCAGATTCAAACATGACTTTGCGAAAAAATGCATTAGACACAACATAGTAGAGACAGTTAACAATGCACCAAGTTTTATCATTAATAACATTTACAACCACAGTCTATATGGTTTTTCAACATACACAAAAACGTTTTTATTTTAAATTATGAATCCACTTGTCGTATTCATAATTGCTTTATTTGTAATTCGTAATACATATTAGAATGTATACCGAAGTATCCATATGTACGTCAATGTGTACACGATTACATATAATCAGTCCTTGTATTATGTATGGCTGTTGACACATTAAGTAATTATCAACTATAAAAACAAGTCATATGCTATTCTGATTTGTCATGTAAATTTTAGTGTTGTTTATATTTATGGGGTGGATCCTGTGCTAGCGATATTATATATCTTAATGGCAGTCTCCCGACCTTATCTATTACTTGCGTTATTCGTTGTATATGTATCGTATTTATAGGTCAAACAAATTGATTCTGAGTTCTGAGTTTAATGTCCCATATATTGGGTGTTGTGGGGATCAAGGTGTGGGGGGCGGATCTGTCTTCTTTCGTGAAGACACTCTGGAACTGATCCAAGAGGACCTCAGCCTTTTCCTTACTGTTACACACCAGTGATCCATTCTTTTTTAGGGGAGCTACTCCGATGTTGTCTTGTTTTCTACTTTTGATATAGCGCCAGAATGGCTTTGAGTTTTTTGTTTGTGGTGATGGTGTTATTAATAAAGTCCCATTCTGCTTTACGCAAACTTCGTCTACATGTTTTTTGTATGAATTTGTAATTGTCCCAGTTGTTTGTTTTCTTAGGTTTATTGTACCGTCTTCTCTTTCGCTTTAGTAGTCTTTGTAGCTTCCTGTTTAGCCATGGGAGATTGCATCGACTGGAGATGAGCTTTGGTGGGATATGTTTGCTGATAGATTTCGGTAGTGCGTTTTTGAAGATTGTCCAAAGAGATCTAATCTGTACTGAGTCTTTATTTCATTAGACAGGGTGATGAAATCAGCATTTAGATTGTCCCAGTCAGCGCGAGCAAATTGGTAAATTTTCCTTCGTTGTTTGTTTTGGTGTTGGACTCTTAAGTCAAAATCTGTGACGATGATGTCATGGTCTGATATCCCTGGCACAGAAGCAGAGTTTGTCAGTATGGTGGGATTTGTTGTAAAGATTAGGTCTAGTAGCTTGCCCTCTCTAGTGGAGTTAGTGTAGATTTGTGTAAGCTGCGCACCTTCTGTTGTATCAATGAGGGCTTGTTGAACGGATCGCTCTGGTTTGCACGTTTTCACAGTGTTTGTGTCCCATAGTACATCGGGACAGTTGAAGTCTCCACAGAGGATTATTTGTTTTTGCTTCTAGTCTGTTGTGATTTTTGTCAGGGATTTATTTAGTTCACGTAAAGTTTTTTGGTTGCAGCGTTGCGGCATGTAGAATGAGCCTATTAGTAGGTTATTTTTGTTTTGGAGTTGTACTTTGACCCACATGATTTCGCAGTCGTTATTTAGGTCTAGTTCAGTAGAGGATACGAGTTCTTTTCGTACTAGCACAAAGACACCGCCTCCTACTGTGGTTGCGGTCTTTCCTGTAAGTGGTGTAGTTATCTGGGAACACTTCATTGGACTTCATGTTGTCACTAAGCCAGGACTCACAGCCACAGATAACGTCTGGTTTTATGTAGTTTATGGATGCTCCCAGGTCGGCTCTTTTGTTAATTATGCTACGACAGTTTATGGTCATGACACATAGGTTTTTCTTCTGCGGAAGATCAAATACTGATGAACTTCCTCTGGGATTTGTCGATTTTGCTTTTTTTAAGAGTGTGAGGAGCTATTGGAACTTCTTGCTGGGTTGTCTGATATTTGTTGGTTCGACTTGGGGTTGCTGGTGAAGAGGGGGTTGAGTGTTGGGGAGAGCGATTCAAGGGTAATATTCTCATTTGCAATGGGTTCATAGAAACTTGGGGAAATTTCGAAGCTTCTGAATGTGAAGCTTGATACATTAAGTGTTTGACACTTACAGTATAACCACTGTATGTTTGAGCGTTGCAACAGGCTGTAGTCTTTAGTGCACATTTCTAGGCATGATCGGTGGTACCATATGCTGCATTCATCGCAGCATACGGCTTCTTCATTGGATGATCATGACACAGCAAGATCACAGAAGCCGCAGGGATATATGGGGAGTTGTCTTGGGCCTGGGTTTGTTTGTATGTCGCCCAAGAGGAAGAGGGCGAGTATTGTCAGCGTCTTGTTACTTTTTGGTTTGGGCCACATCAGATGGGATGAGTTGAAGGAATGGCGTGAGAACGCATATATTCCGTTTATTGAGTCAGTTTCAGAAGCATCCAAGGATTGTGTAAGGAATCGATTGTTATGGTTGGCGCACAGGTGAGTGTCAAAAGAGTGGTATAACCAGTGTCAGTATAGTGACTATTAAAGACAATAAAAATAAGGCATTAGCTAAACTCCTTTTTCCATGTCTACACAAAGTTTAACATGTAACATTTGACAACATTAAAAAAATACAGAAAACTACATTTGTAGCATAAATTCGATTTTAAACCCGTCTGTGAAGCGATTCCCGCGGAAAATAAAATGTTAATGAGCTAGGCGATCACGTGGTATCGTGACGTCATTTATGACACACTCGCACCAGGCCGACCCTTTCCATGCATTCAGAGCACTTTACAGGTGTAGCTTAGTAGTTCTCACTTGGTTCGTCGGCTATTCGCTCTTCGGGTGTGAATTCTCCATTGTCGCGTAAGCCGTCTACTCTCGCACTGTTGTTACACGAGGTGTTAATTGGCGTCTACCGCCCTCGAGTGCACTTTGCCAGACTTCACCCCGCCCCGACACTACAATAAATGATAACTATAATAATAACAATATTCTTATTCCTTGGTGTGTAAGCTACACCCTTCACATCATATGTTTTTTCCATCGACACCACATACAATCATAGTACCTACACGCAAACATGTGTAACTAATGTTCGCCATAGATATATACATATCCGGACCCAATATCCCATTAGCAATAAAAATCCCACCACCTTACATATTCTAAGTCCCAACAAACTATACACCAATAACCATTATCTGTGACACCGTAATACAACCTATGTTCGCTTCTTGTTACTATCTAACATTCACATATCAGAGCGATGATTCGCCACCCCGCATAAATCTCGAGATACCAGTATCATTACGCTGACCATATTTATTTATTATTGACCACACCCTTTGGCACAATTATAACAATGTAACAACCAGATGTTTAAACCAATACCTCTAATCTAACATTCACTCATAATATAAATATATTCCACATACCTCCGGTATTTCTTCTACTCTATATATGCATTGTGAAATTCAACGTCAAAGCCACCACTGGGTATAAACTTCATGTTTGCCAACCGCACAGTAATGGTTTCTCTCCACAGTACCTCCACCCTATACCTAGCATCAGTCATGTGATCCCTGCTGATGCTGACGCCAATGTAACAATTTCAACACCATCCAATAGGTGATACTCTAAATCAACAAGTATCAAATCTTCATTATAACGACATCACTATACGCCGTAATATTATTCCATTTAAACTTACGTCCGTATCACCATACTTTATTAATATGGAACGGCCAATCATGTTATAAATATTACACGTTGTATTCGACAATCCTCCCTGTCTACCCTAACTATAATGATATGTGCCCGGGTCTTTAAAATCTGACCTTAGGCTACCACTCCAGTTCCTTCATAATATTGCGTAACCACTGGATAGCCATCAATGACCTACAGGGCAACCTTAACACGAGTCAGCCAACCATAGCTTTACATTGTATCATTAAATACAGTCTGTCACAGACGCTACCAACCTATGTTAAGTTCTTAAAATCACAATCTTGACACACTCCGTCTCGATAGTTTCAAGGTTTAATTATAACGACGTGGTTAAACGCACAGTGATGTTTGCCCAGAACTATTAGATAACCTAATTATTTTGCTGATTTAAAAAGGTTGGAAACGTTGACGTATGCCATAACTTGTATATGTAGTACTGTTTAACCGTTGTCATTGCATTGCCATTTAATTTAAATAAAACTACTAGCAACCATACTGACCCTATTCATCATTTGATCCTCATCTATGGGGCAACATGGAAATAACATATTAGTCCATGTGTGACCGGTGTAAACTGTTCAGGCAATTTCTTATTGATAGAGTAACACAATAATATTATTGTGGAAGTATGCGGCCGCCTTATCAGATAAGATTATTCGAGTTGCATTTACTTGGACTTTTCTTTCCATCCCAACCTACGTGGCGTCAACGTGATGCGGCCTCTTAATTGCTCTGTTTAAGCAGGAAGCCCAGTTTGTTTATCGCTTGGTTTCGTACTAGCACTCCGGGGAGCGTCTTTGCGATTCCCTTATGAAAAACTAACAGACGCTTATAAGCCACGCCCATCGCGCTCGTGATTGGTCGCTAGGTCAAGAAACGTTTGACACATGTGTCACTCGCGTTTCATCTTGTGTTTCGCGGGGAGACGTCAGGGCTTCTTATATGTTAGCAAGGGGCTATAGGTACAGCTATTAATTTTAAGAACAGGTAGGCAGGACCCTACGTATACATACGTTCATCCAGAATATATTATTTAGCATTAAATTTAGACTGATACTGATTTTCTTATGAAAAACTAACAGGAGCTTTTGAGCCTCGCCCCATTTGCTGATCATTGGTCCTTCTAAAAACAAAAACTAATGCACGCGCATATTACGTTTGTTTTTCTTTGGCACTATGTTTGTGAAGCGGAAATCATTGATAATTTTTTTTAATATTAAGGACATAGTTTTATAACGAATCGAGCGAAGTTTTGAGAGTAAGTGGTGCAATTTGTATCGCTATAAATCTACATGACTAGTTATGTGCATCGTGCATTTAGAATCTTAAACTAGATTAGAAGTTCAGTACCCGCGACGTCTTTTTAAAAAAATCTGACGTTTTAATACTTGTATATCCTTAGCAGTAATAATTAAGCCATGCTTATAAAAATTAACCCAATGTGTTAACACATCCTTATGCTATGGATTGGTTCAGTAAAGAAATACAGTTGTTTAAAATAATAAAGTAAATCATATTTGACTTTTATTAAACATAACATAGACACCAGCGACGCCTTACGAAAACACCCAGACACAGCAGGAGTCGGCAGCGTGTGCCCAATAGGGTTATGACAGACAAAGATTTACTTTGATCATACGCCATCTACAAATTTTAATAATTTATATAAATGTGAAGGGCAAGGAGACTCTCATTAAGACATAACATTTTTCTAACATGGGGGGCCCACTTTTAGTAAAATAAATAAAATAATAAGTATTAATAGTAATCGTATAATTCAATGTTAGTAAATATTTAGCAAAATACAAAATTAATACTTAACCACATAACATATTGTATAGTATTATGTGTTACAACCATGACAATAATGGGTAGTGCAATTGGATTTACAGTTCATAATTAAGTAGTTCTTAATAAAAGTGATAAAATCAGGTAAACTGTGTGTGTAAATGTTATCAATGATAATGCTTGGAGTACTGTTAACTGTTTCTATTGTGTTGTGTTTGTGAATAATATTTTTGCATATATTCATAATTGGATCTGGGAATAAATATTGTTTTTTATTCTTCGTGTGTAGTGTTGATGCCTACATAATGATGAATTTCAAAATTGTGTCAGTAAGGAATGTGAATATTCCAGTAGAACGTCATATATTGATGAATGTTGCATGTCTATTGTGCACCACACAATTTTGTATATATATATATATACATATAATTATGTTGTCATTATTTTATCCGTGTGAGTCACACACAATATAACGTACACTATGCACACTAATTGAAATGTGTATAGTCCTTTATATAGTTGGTTTGATGCTAGTAATGAAACAAAGAATCTGCCGGCATAGTTACTGATTCACTACCCAAGTATGCAATCCACATACACTACATTAATTAATATATATTTAATGCATACCATACTTTTGTTTTCACATAATTTAAATTCTAGTAATTATATAATGCATGTGCACTGTAATCATGTAATATAATGGGGAACCGTCATTATTGATTGGTCGCCAGATGGCGCGCGTAAACAACGCGGGTAAGAAACTTGTCCGGAAGTCACTTGACCCCATTGTTTCCACTCGACTGCGCTTGAATAGACTTACTAAAACCGCTTCAAATGCACACTGGGTGTTGTGTGCCGCATTGCACTAACAAAGGAGGCCATTCATTCCCGTGGAGTCAACGAAGTCGCGTCCAGCAAAGGATAGCAGTTGTTAGGCGTGACAAATGGAAGCCGTCAAAGCACAGTGTTGTTTGTCGAGCTCACTTCGATGAAAACGATTATGTGCAACAGACTACTTGTGGTATGTATACGTATATAATGCTCATAATAAAATATAAATCTTTATTAAAATGTTATATTTTTAAATAAACCGTCTCTATAAAGTGCCATACATTATATGTTTTATTCTCTATGGCTTTGGCATGGACAGTTGTCTGAAATTAATATGCGATGATATGGAATTGCTAAAATAAAAAATAAATAAGCCGACAATACAACTGAAAGTGTATATGAAAATAAATAATTAAATAAAGGAAAATCAAGTAGACCTAAAAGCATACACAGAATTGAATAAATAGCATTATTAATTAAATTATAGTATACAATGACTGATAACATGTTGATATGTGGTATTTATTTATGCAGATACAATCCTACAAGAAATCAAATGTTTTTTCATGCAGACTTGTAATTAATGCACAATAACATGATTATAATAAATTATATATGCTGGTGTATAACAAAATTAACTCAAAAATTACAGTAATTATTCATGCTCCTGTTTAGGTACGACACCATTGCAAAGGCGACTTAAAAAGACAGCTGTGCCACACATCTTTAGTTGGAGCACTCCTTCGACACCAAGTGCAGTGAGTAGAAATGCCAGAGGAGGCGTTTGGAGGAGGAACTATGCCACGAGCGTGATACTGCTTGCGACATTGTGACGAGCGAAGAAGTGGTCAGAATTTCACATCGCCCGTGAACCAGTTGCAGTACCACATGTTGAGACGTGTGTAAAGGATGCCACCACACAGTGCTCTATAGACAGCACGTTTTTACAATTGAAATTCCGCCATGAGCCAGATGCAATGCATTTTTATACTGGTCTCGAATCGTATGAGAAGTTTCTATTTGTGTTGCAAACACTAGGTCCAGCCCAACACGAATTGAACTATTACCATGGTGTGCGCCCCAGTCTGACCGTGGAGGACCAGTTCTTCCTCACACTGGTTAAGCTACGGCAAAACAAAGTAAACTTTGAACTTAGCTGCATGTTTGGCATCACTGAAAGATCAGTGACCAATGTTTTTGTAACATGGGTGAATTTCATGGCTGCAAGTTGGGATGAGATAGACTGGTGGCCATTTCGTGACACTGTGAGATTCTACTCCCCATCAGATTTCTATGCAAAATTCCCGTCCACAAGAGTAATTGTTGATGGCACAGAATGCCCAATCCAGAAGCCAAAACAGCCAATAGCACAGCAGGCCAATTTCTTCACATACAAAAACAGGAACACGGTTAAGGTTCTGGTCGGCTGCACCCCCGGAGACCTTGTGTCATAGGTGTCTCCAGCATATGGTGGGTTATCTAGAGACCGTCAGATTGTAGAGCGTAGTGAACTTCTGCATGCATGTGATCCTGGAGATACAATCATGGCAGATAAGGGGTTCAATGTGCAGGATCTGTTCATTCCATTTGATGTTCTCATTAATATACCTTCATTTAAAAAAAATCACCTGTCTGGGGAAACTGTCATTAGTGACCGAAAATTTGCAAGCAAGAGGGTGCATATAGAACGAATAATTGGTCTAACCCAAACATACAAAATATTAAAACAACCAATGACAAACACAGAATCTGCACTTGCAACACAGATTATCAAAATTTGTGCTAAGTGGTTGATACACGCAGCAGACACTTCACTGGAAAGGTATGGATTCATAGATGATCCACGAAAACTAGGATATGGTGGAGTCCAAGGGTTACTTTATCATAGCAGCCAGTCGAAATGCCTTGCGGCGAGGTTATTTCAGTACAGCATCGCGCCCGGTCGCCCGGTGGCGTCTGCGATTCAGTTATGAAAAGCTAACAGGCCCTTGTAAGCCACGCCCAGCGCGCTCGTGATTGGTCGCTAGGGCAAATAAATTTGCACTTATTGTCATAAGAAGTTTGCACATTCCTATAACAATAAGAGTGACAGTCACACAAAATATAATTGACATGTGTATAGTCCTTTATATAGTTGGTTTGATGCTAGTACTGAAACAAAGATACTGTAGGCATAGTTACTTATGCACTACACAAGTATGCAATCCACATACACTACATTAATGCATGTATATTTAATGTATACCATACTTTTGTTTTCAAATAATTTCAATTCTAGTAATTATACAATGCATGTGCACTGTGATCATGTAATATAATTAGGGTAAGTTTAATACACACTGTACATACATTTTCAAATGTTTTATTAAATAAATGGGATTGCCATTATGCACCATTAACGAGGCTCTTTCACTTTACGAACTGAGCAAAGCACAGCCCAATTACCATATGATATTTACATATTTAAGTATAGATAAGTATGCATGTGTACATTTCTGAATGTCTGCATGGGCACACGGATGTAAGCAAAAGCCCAGTGGAGTCGAGCTCAGCAGTAAACATGCCAAATGGGTACGTGAGTGAACGAATATATCATAATTCTTGCAGGATTTTATTCAGTATACATTATGTTATACATCTACTAGAGCACATTTATTATGTTTTACTAAAATATTTTTAATTAACTTTAAACAAATCTCAATTATTTTAGCAACAAATATGTGTTTTGGCAGATTGTAGATTATTTGTGTTGAATACAGCTTACAACAGATTAGTTGGCTAGCAGTTATAAATATTTCCATATACACCCTGTATATCTTTCTTGTAAATGAACAACATTCTAATAATGTTACACCAATCCCATCGCAAATATTCATAATAAAGCTATATGACCGCGATTTGCGCATGTTCTAGAATTGTATTATATAAATACAAAGGTAATTGTTGTTCCACGTTGCACCTATTTGCTTCTTGTTGAAGAACAACAAGAACAAGAACCAAAATTTTATTTTGACCCCAAAATATCACAAATATTTACACAATAAACATATCAGGTATACACATTTACACAAATAAAATATATATGCATAATAATGTGTATATATATACCATTTTTGAAACCAGTATAGTAATTAATTAACAGAAAATCACTTTTTAATTTTATGAGACAAATATAATTAAGACATATTATTGTCGCTATCATAGGAGCCACCGCAGATAGGATATATCTTTTTTTTTTAAATATATTATGATCTTTTTACTAATGTGTCTATCTAAATTATGCAACCATGTGAATTATATGTGGCAGTAAATGTTCTTTATAATGACTGATATAATCAAAACTGTGTAAGTAATTGACTACTAAAATGTTCATCCATTTATTAACAATTAACATTACTGATTTTTGTGACATGAATAACAATTTAGAAGTGTACATGTATCTTTGTTTTTTTTCAGGAGAAAGTTATTAACGTAAATTGCAAACCCTCGCAGGCTATGAGTATATATCTTTCCTTTCACTATTTCAGGAGTGCCGTTTATAATGTATGGCAAGTTATATTTAAGACATTGTTTTGCAAATTCATGTTTAGTTTAGTATATGTTTAGATTTCCGAGTGTCATGATGGTGTATATTAACATTTGATGTAATCTGCCAGTTTAATAAGTAAACAGGTAGATTTTTGTTGTGAACGTATTTAAAGTAACATTTTAATTCTTGTAAATTTAATTGATCTTCTATTTTAAACAAATTAAGTTGTTTAAAAAGTGGCTCTGTGTGAAAATTGTATCCTCTTGACGTCATTATAGGAACAGCTTTTTTCTTAATTTTCATAAATGTGTTTCCTTTGTATATGCCATAATACAATAGTTTATATGTGATAATATTAACTATTCATATACAAACATTTCTAAAGGTAACACATATTTTACGATAACAGTATGACGACATTTACATGACCTTACAATGAATATTATACTGTAGTTTATGTGCTTATGATGGTCAAAATAAGTACTGTCTGTCTGTCTGTCTGTGTGTATGTATGTATGTATGTATGTACGTACGTACGTACGTATGTATGTGTGTGTGTGTCTGTCTGTCTGTCTGTCTGTCTGTCTGTCTGTCTGTCTGTCTGTCTGTCTACAATTAATGGATTTCGCTACTGTCCTAATCAGTATCAGTCTAAATTGAACGCTAAATAATATAATCTTGATGAACATACGTATACATAGGGCCCTGTCTACCTATTTGTAAAATTAGTTTGTGTACGTATAGACCTACCTACCTGTTCCTAAAACTAGTCTGTGTACGTATAGTCACTTGCCAATATATAACAAGCTCTGACGTCTCCCCGCGAAAAACAAAATGAAACGCGCGTTACACATGTGTCAATCGCTCCTACCGACCAATCACGAGCGCGCTGGGCGTGGCTTAAAAGCACATGTTAGTTTTTCATAAGTGAATCGCAAACACGCCTCCGGGGACAACCTCATTTTGCCGTTGGATGCTCTATCATAAGATCATGTAGTCAAAACAACAAGTTCTTCGCTTGGAACATGCCAGTTTATTTTTTATTTTACATGCGAAATATGCACTATGAACATTCCGCGAAAAATCTCAATCAATCGGTGTCAGAATATTTGATTCCATGCTGTATTGTTGGAGTAGTTAATTAGTGACAATGCACTGTAGAAGTGTCAATATTGTTGGAGTAGTTAATTAGTGACAATTAACTGCTCAAACAATTAAGACAACCACAGCCAGTCGAAGCGGGGATCGATGGTCGATTGATGGATCGCCGGACAGTCGGTTGAGGAAACCGGGGTTCGAATTCTACTACCGATCGGCGTTTCGAACCTTGGGCAATTTTGTTCAGCCCACGTTGTCTGTGTCTTTCGGAAGAGACACCATTAGCCGTTGGTCTCTTCTACATGGTGTCTATGAAAGAGAAGAAAAACATCCAACGCACATGGTAAATGTGTAAGCTATATTGGACTCACTAATTCTAAAGAAACTTTAAAATAAACCAGGACCGCGATTAGAAAAAAAACTGCTTGAACTCTCGTATACCATCCCCATAATATATGAATAACCTGACAGCGAGAACAAGAAGCGCGGGCACAACAATCTCCTCGACTAGCTAATAAATACCAAACCATTCAGATTGGGAACAGCTTTTTTGGCTGCACTACCCACTTTATCAAATTATGGGGTGTTCCCCAGGGTTCTGTTCTTGGGCCTTTGCTTTTCACTCTCTACACAACACCACTAAGCTCTGCTATTAACAGTCATAATCTAAGCCATCATCTCTATGCAGATTATACCCAGATTTTCATGTCTTTATCTACGCATAATACTGATTACTCCTTAGATCAGGTCAGAAATTGTCTTAATGTCATTTTCTTTTTGATGACTGGGAGCAGATTAAAGATACATGCTAATAAAAAAGAGTTTCTAATAAATGGCATAGTGACAAAATTTGAATCTTTTCCTCTTTTCCATTAAAATGACAGTGTGACAAAATTAAAATCTTTTCCCCACACCTATGCCTAGCCAGTCTGTTACGTCTGCGCCATCAGCATGAAATAATGGAATAATCTTTGATGATCAGTTCAATTTTAAACGGCATATTTCTCAAACTTAACGCTCCTGTTATTATCATATTCGTGGTTTATGACGTATTCGCCGTTAATTGTCTGTTTGTGTTGCAAAAACGTTCGCTCCTGCACTTGTTTCTAGTAGGCTTGACTATTGTAATTCCCCTATTCACAATATTGCCCTGAAGGATATCACTAGGTTACAACGTGTACATAATTGTTCTGACTCGGTCTCCGCGGTTTTCTCACTCAGTGCCTGTTCTGAAGTCCTTGCATTGGCTTCCTGTACAATATCGTATTATTTTAAGATCTGTGCCATTACCTATCAGGCACTTTCACGTAAGCAACTAGCATATTTATATTCATTGCTTACTCCTATAAAAAAAAACCTGTGCAGGTTCGACCATCTAGTTCTGATTTATTTTGTTCCTAATGTCAATACTAATATTGGAACTATGGCACATTCTGTTGTTGTACCAACTCTCTGGAATATGCTCCTTCTTAGTGTTAGATCAGTTGAAAATATTATACAATTTCGCCGTCATTTAAAGACTTACCTTTATAACCTTGCGTATCCACCTTAGCACCCTGGCGTATCGATCTATCTATTGACGACTTTAATATGGCTTATAGATTCTGATATTCACTAACCCTTTTATATTGATGCGACTCTGAGCTTGGTTTCCGAGGATTTAGGCCCAAAAAAGTTACCTTATTATTATTATTATTAGATACATCCCATGTACCTGTTGCGTCAATTGATAACAATAACAAGGACACTTATTTTTATAAAGCGCCATTTCCAATAAAATGATCAAAGCCTTGTAGAAAATCAAATTTACGTAAAGCGTTAAGTGTAGCTTAAATATCAGCGAAATGCAAATAAAATATAAATCGACCAAATTCACAATAGAATTATACTAATTATAAGAACAGTCGAATAAAATTAGTAAATACATTAAACAAATATAATTACTAAGTATACATTATTAAACAAATATAGTATAACATTTATAGATATCGAATAATAATAATTAATTAAATGATACTTAACCTCTCCTTATACATTGAACATGCATAACCATATTCCATTACATAAATAGTAACATTGCCGAGAATTGCATACCCTTGAATGGGTATCATTAGTTTTAAGATATGTAAGGTCTCCAGGACAGGTTGACAGGTTGGTAGTTAAGCAGGATACGTGGCGTGCGATTTTCTGGTCTTGGGAAACCAGGGCAGTCGCAACCGCATTTCGTCATTAGCAGTTCACGCAACTAATAGCGCAATGTGGACGCGTCTGTGTAATCATTTACATCGGGGTGAAAAGGATGATAGACTTTCCGTCGAACGTCACAATGGCCCAATATCATCTGAGGCCACGCACGCTTAAATCCAAATATTAGTGATAATGTGACACGCTGCACAAAACACCCAATTTGGCACAGTTTTTTTACTTTGTGACCATGCCAGATTTCTGAAGGTCAGATCAAGATAACCTATTAGTAACGTTATAATTTCATTTATGCCTACATTTCGACACTTAAATACAAATTTTTGATGTTTTTAAAGGCTATTTTTATTTTTTGAAAACACTCCTTTCAGTTCGATAATTTACTAACTTGCCGCCGCATGACCAAGTATACATGTGTGTGTGTGTGTGTGTGTGTGTGTGTGTGTGTGTGTGTGTGTGTGTGTGTGTGTGTGTGTGTGTGTGTGTGAGTGAGTGAGTGAGTGAGTGAGTGTATATATATATATACAGCGTCTTCTTACTATCAAGGCAATTTCTACAGTCACCCCAAAACAAATGATAACTTAGAACAATATACAACTTTTGAGAAGAGAGCTGCCCGATTTTAAAAGTCAAGGTCAAAATTAATAATGTCATAATTCCATTTCTACCATATCTCGACATTAAAATAATAACATTTTTGAGTATTTTGAAACGTTAAATTATTTTTTGAAAACACTACCCTTTCAATTGGATGACAATCCTGGTTTGAAAAATGCTTTTTTAACCAGGAAAATAGCTTTCCTCCAAAAATTATTGCTACATATATGATATATTTAAGATAAAGTCTTGGAAGAACAAGTTTGTAAATTAACAACTGAAAATATGTAAAAAGTTATAATATAACATTACCAAGAAGGCAAAGAAGTGTGTGATATTTTTTACATATTTCACAGTCAGTTGACCTTTTTTCCTTGACGTTTTGACTAATCTCATCATTCGTCCTCAGACGACTACAGCTTGACGGCGACACGGTAGTCCTTCGGCAGACGCTTGTGTGTGCCGCCGCGGCCGCAGTAGCTCTACGTAACTCTTCAATAGATCGTCATGGTATGCATATAGATGTGTGAAAGTCAGTACCGGCCTTCGTCACGATTGATGCCAATCTTTGTTTTTTCTTATCCAGATCGCTTCTTTGAAGCCTCTTGTTCTCCAACCCGACTCCCTGCCTGCAAATTGGGCCCCCACCCAATATACTGTGTTTTTTTTAGTTATATGATCGGTGATGGCTGATTTGTGCATTACCTTTTCCGATGAGGAGATTGCATGGTGGTAAAGAACAAGGTTGTGAGTGCGTGAGTGTGTGCGTGTGTGAGTGCGTGCGTGCGTGTGTGGATGTTTGCATGTGTGCGTGTATGCGTGCGCGTGCGTGTGCATGCGTATGTGTGCGCACGCGTGTGCTCTTGTGCGTTCGTGCTTGTGCGTGTGTGTGCGTGTATGTGTATGCATGTTTGTATGTACGTGTGTATCTAATATTCGGGTGTGATCATGGGCCTGAGACTTTACTTTCTCCAGAAACCAAATATAACAAAGACCTTGCTATTAAAGGAGATGTAGATCTCCACCAGGTGGGGCGCGTGAATATTTACAGTTAGCGCCTCCCATACTGATGGCAATACAATATGATGTGCCAAGGTGATACACGATTGAGCTACTGTATCTACAAAAGCTTCTGTGTATACCGTGGATGGCTTGTTTTACGTTTGTCTCAACGGCGGACCAACGGTTTCCAGCTTGGACTGGATGCAATGCTGTGATATCTGAAATTAGATCACCGGCGGCAAGCATCAGTGAGATTCGTGTAAAGCTGTTGAATTTAACTCGTGTAATAGTTACGATTGACGGTTTTCGTACTACAAAGCGAGAGAGATTCAATGGACATACCTTGAAGAACTCAACAATGTGGAGTTGCGAACGAGTGTGCGTCAATATTTAGCATCAGCAGCAGCAACAGCAGCAGCGGCAGCAGCAACAACAACAACAACATCAACTATGGCGGCAGCAGCAGAAACAGCAACAATAACAACAACAACGACTATTAAGACACTGGATACCACTTCGAACAGCACCTTCACTCACGTCGAGCACGTGGACTGGTCTGTCATTTCCCAAGGTGTCAATTTGAGATTGTTCGTCATTTATCGTCCGCCTCTAAACGGAACGGATTTAAGAACAATATATTCTTCGATGAATGGAATTCATACTGCACTCATATTTTCGTCTAGTAATGCTCCAATGGGTAAACGGTAAAACCCTTTCCCCATTTCCAATTTTCAAAATGAAAATAGGTAAACGATGAAACGGTAAATCAACCATTTTCCTATTTCTGTTTTGCTCACCAAAAAAACGAAAAACGGAAATGCTTCGCCATTACGCATGCGCCGTAGAAGTGGGCGTATCGCTACTGTGATATATGATGCGTAATCGCAAGCCACCGGGCGACCGGGCGCGGAGCTATACTGAAAAAGCCTCGTCGCAGGGCATTTCACTGGCCGCTATTACAAAGTAACCCTTGGACTCCACTAGATCCTAGCTTCCTTGGGTCAACTATGACACCCATACCTTTCCAGCGATACGTGAAATATAGCGATCCCATGGCTGCTATGCGTGAGACAAATGCTATATTAGTGTAACAAAATCATACAGCTAAGAGAAATACACCAACATAAATTTAAAGTGTTATAAGAAATACACTTTGGTATAAAGCAAAACTTCAAACCACACAGACAAACTTTTATTTATTCCATAGTATCCACTAGTATCCATTATTGTAATGATTCAGGTTATACAACTAATGAAAACACCAATCACTTCAGAATTAACAATTGGCTAATTATAGACAGGCTCAAGTATTACCAAGCGAGCTGTAGGCACCATTTATCGGACCGCCTTAAATGCCCACCACACACACACAAATGTTATATCATTTGAAAGCCCTACATCTCCTTCTGGAACCTCTTTATATTACAATGGTTGCGTATCTGCTTTATTTGATTAGGCCACGTTATGTATTTTGGAAAGCATTGTAGTTTCACATCTCATTTTAACGGGGAGACAGTAGGTTTTCCAATGGTATATGACATGGCTACGGATAACTAATTACCATAGATAGGCAACCGTCGATATTGCATAAAGTTTGTGGGATGGCGCAACTTCTAATATACATATCAGTCGACGGTGACTCTATTTAAACGTCGCTCCATACCTACTGTATCACATGACAGCTCCATGCCATACCTCATGATGACCAGGATAAAATACATATTGTTCTTCCATGCAATATATGTTATGTATATAGAAATAAAATAGGTGCACAGTCATTGTAACTTGATAACGTTCGCAGAAAAAAGTTCGAATATTCATAGTTTGAGGGGTGACCTTGTTTGACCTTAGCTCCACATTTACGATACCAGGTAACAGCTCCACATCGTACGTCATTTTAAAAGGACAAATCAATTATATGACTGTTTTTTGTACTTGGGTAAGCCTTATTCAGAACACCACCTTTTTGGTACCGGTAATTTCAGAACTAAAATACAGGTACTTAGATTTGATCGGAACAGTTTACATTCATGCTTATTGTAAGTATACAGCTTCAGGGATCAGATCAATCCTTTTGAAAACAATTATAGCGTTATGCATGGAACATATTGGTCAACTTGAGGGCCATTGTTCCAAATAGTGTACAAATGGGTTTGTAGCAGGACCAAAAATAAATGCTTGATTCCTAGCAATTAAGTTATATTTTCTCATTATAATTATTATAAAGAGGCATGTGTCTATAAATAGTTCAATGTAATATGTGTTACTTTTGTTATGACAATTACTTTGAAGTCAAACTTGTTTTTCATCGCGTGTCCAGTGTCATGGGCGAACAATTATTATACTACATACAATTTGAACATTTAAAATTACCTGTAAATTGGAAAATATCTTTGAATCATCTAGTATATATGCCATATATATTGGAAACATTTGTTCTCGTTTGTTCTTGGTCTGCCTATGCTGTGGTTAGGAATATATATATATTGCCATACTGCACAAACATTTTTATTGTTTTAGAAAACGTATACTAAACAAAGACAATTACATGATAATATGTATATAAATTGTAGAGATTTTGTTAACGGGCCCATGTGGACTAGCTGGGCTGAATCACTGTATATTGTAAAATTCTTACTTATAAATGTGTGAGTGCGTGCGTGCTTCCGTGTGTGTGTGTGCACGCGCGCGCGCGTGTGTGTGTGCGTAAACCTAGAGTTTGCGGACATCGTGTTTTTACACGTGTCAAATGCTTACGTAATATAACCATATCCCCGGTGAAGGATTTGTAGAACTACCTCAAGCACACATGTTGTTTCCGCTTTTTGTACTTGCCATCTCACAGAACAATGGCCATTCGTCGCTTCTCGGCAACATAGCTATGGTTGTTTCCAAACTGGTATTAAACAGTAAGTAATTATCTATAAAGTCTTCCTGATGCGCATGATAACACAACACGTCTGGACGTATTAGTATACCAGCCAGACTGATCGATCTTAGTTTCAAAGGATCGTTCTGTTGTATGTTGCGTAAGCAGATTTGTTATTGCGTTTGAAGCATACCATAACACTCAGACGTATACCCTTCCAGTGAAATGTCTGCTGTGTTATGAATTCACGATATATGAAATATAGTGATCCAACAAATGCTCTATTAGTCATGCAACAAGTTATAGCTAGGGGAAATACAAGACTTAAATTAACACTTAAACTTCAATTAAAAAATTATAACAAAAACATTTTGGTTAAAAAAAACTTCAAGCCACACCAAAAACATTTTGGTGCGTTTCATGTTAACCACTACCTTAATGATTCCGCTTCTATGCCTAAACAATCACTACCGAATTAACAATCGACTAAAACTGTCTTCATATTCGACATAGACAGGCTCAAGTATTACAGGCAAACAAATTGTATGACTGTTTTTAGTACCCGGGTAATTCAGAACACCACCTTTTGGGCACCAGTAATTTCAGACACATAAGGTTCATACAATAAGCACAACTCTTTACAGAACTAACATACAGGTACACCCGGTACTTAGCTTTGATCAGAACAGCTTATTTACATGCTTATTGTAAGCATATATGACTTCAGGGATCAGACCAATCTGATCTGTCAGGTATGTGGTTCTTTGTGATGTATGACGTCCGCGTATGTAGCCATGATTCACTTCTATAATCATTTATTTTTATAACATTCTCACATGCGGTGAAACAATGACACCTGTGTTGCCAGGGATATGTCACGTATTGGATAACATGTGCGTGTAAATTTACCTTGTTTGATCTACATGTATAATCAACGAATACTTTCGCACTATCCTAACCACCATAAAACTGAGCCTTGGAAATACTAGCGCTAACCAAGAGCACCGTGAAACAACATTAAATTTAAAGCAACAGTTTTTGTTATTAATACCATAACATCAAGAAAAGTAACATGGTTGGAAGCAACACAATCCATGACCAATGGACATAACAGTAAATGTCACAGTGTAGAGAAAAACAGGAAAAGGCGGAAATAATGCATTGTTATTCCTCCTAATGTTTTAACTGCGTTTTAATGTGGCACGCGCATACATAAGATATAATTCATTTTTATTTAAGTATTCTACATAAGTAGCACTCACACAAGTTCAGCATACCTGCCCGACCATCGTCGCTGCGGCTCGTGGGACATTGCGGGCTGGTCGCCCACCAGATACTCAAACTGTACTTACATCCACTTTGCGACTAGCAGCAACACAGATATTAATTTAAATAGTACTGGAAGCTACTAAGGTGTCTCTACCTTAAAAACAAATAAGACAGATGGGTGTGAAAAACCCAAGTTGATATATGTAGTCGCCAATTATTTTTTGTGACTGGAGGATGTCCTACGCATATAACGCACATGTTGCTATGGTTACGCTGTCCTGTTGCTGTTTGAAAAAAATTGGAAATTTGCAAATGTATCACACTTAACATGACAGCTACGCAATCCTAAACCGTATACAATTGGTAACAATCGTGATGTTTGTTTCTCACACCATTAATTATAAAGGCAGGATAATGAAAATGTCACCATAGATTGGTCTCACTAAACCTTTCAGGACATATTGATATACGTTTGTTCGCCTTGTTAGTTCTTAAAATGGGAAAAAATGGGCGCAAGGAGCCCAAAATGACATGTCCAATTGACGTTTCCAAAGTTAGAAGCGTTACCATACAAAATCAGTGCTGTATTGTTTTTATTTCTGAGTTCATATTTCAAATGTGGTATGCCTTGAGAGTGTACAGAAAGAAAACTAATGTTTAAAAATTAGATATAAATTACAGTGTATTTTCTATAAAGATCACTTGTTGCGTGTCCAACGTCATCGATATTGACTGGTTCACTGCATTAATTTATTGCTATGTTGTTGGGTATTTCGACATGTATTCTTTTCTTACATAGTGGACGTGCGAATCCCGAAACAAATGATGGAGATAAATCTGAATCTGATGAAAATACAGCACCTTCAAGTTTAAAAAAAAACGTAGTGTGGCATTTTACTGCGTGTCCAGCGTCGTCAACGGAAAAGCTACGTACAAACCTAGAAAACGTACACCGTTTATTACGTTTTTCATGCCTACCAGCTATCCCCTGCGATATCTCCCCGGATGACAGTACTAATATCATAACGAAAACTGAAAACATACCGCTCAAAGCGTCTTGATCCATTAATATGGTCAATGCATCAGAGTCAAACTCCGCCATGCAGATAAACCTTTTCCGAATATTAAACGATATATTTTACGAGCAATGGACACCATGCAAGGGTTGCATTTCCCTGATGGCTGGCATGGCGACACACAGGAAGGTTGGCAATGATGGCGTGATGTGTAGAACAGCAGATGGTGGTAGTCTGTTCCATATGGCTACTGCTCTGGGGTAGAATGCATATTTATATGCATTGATGGTTGGAATTATTGTGTTGGTATATTTAAGTGGATAGTCGATTCTGTTGGAAAAATGCGTGGCGTGCTGGAAACATGACGGAGGGCTGATGTTGACCATGTGGTTGTGGATTTTGTAAAACATTGATGCTTGTTGAATGAGGCGACGTGTGTGGAGCGAGTCCCAGTTGAGTTTGTTTACGAGTGGTTTAATATGTGCTTTTTTTTCGGTAGTCGGAGAAAATTAATCTTGCAGCATTTCTTTGGATTTGTTCTATGCGGTTAATTAAAGTTGCTGTGTTGGGATTCCAGACTTCACTGGCATATTAAATTTGTGGTCGGACAAGGGTTTGGTAAGCTTTTTCTTTGACATTTTGTGAGGAAGGTGAAAGTGTTCTTCTTAAGAGTTTAAGTGTGCAGGCTTTGGTGGTTATTTTGTTGCAGTGGTCGTTCCATCTTAGGTCATGTGATATTGTGACTCCAAGGTAGTCGTGCTTTTGATCATGGTTTAGTGATATTCCCAGTAATGAATATTGATATAGTTTGGGGTTTCGTTTGCGTGTGATGGTGAGGCCTGCGCATTTCTTAACATTGAAGTTCATTGACCACTTCTTAGACCACGTTGTGAGGGTTTCTAAAACGTTTTGTAATATATGTTGATCTTTTCTGTTATTTATTTCTCTGCATAGGATGCTGTCGTCTGTAAAGAAATTAATTGTTTAATTTATTTGTTCCTTGGTGTCGTTTATGTATAGAAGGAATAAAGCCGGCCCCAGGACAGATCCCTGAGGAACTCCGGAAATGACATAAGCCCAGGAAGAATGTGTGCCATTGACTGAAACAGATTGTTTACGATGGGATTAAAAGCTATTGATCCAGCCAAGAGTGTTGTTTCGGATGCCGTAGTAGTTTAATTTATCTGATAGGTGATGATGAGCAACTTTATCAAAAGCTTTATTGACGTCTAGTAATATTACATCTGTCTGACCTTTTTTTTTATTTAGTGTTTCTGACCAGTCATTAATAAGTATACCTCTTTCGAATATTAGCCATATTTTGTGAGCGTTTAGTATTTGTTTATAAAGTGTACCGATCCCCACCGTGACTAATAGAAGAAGACAATTATAATCACTGACATGACCGAAAGCATGACACGAATCTCGCCGGTGGGCGATATTCGCAGCCGTAACGTCATTTGCCAGTGCCGTTACGGCTGCGAATATATATATATATATATATGTGTGTGTATATATATACATACATATATGTCTGTATATATACATAAATTATAAAATGTTTTCTTCCCACAGACATAAACAATTTCTGTCGTAAAACAGTTTCCTCTCCACGCATACGTCACGTGACTTACTTTTATACTTGTTCACAAATCTGAAACAGTAAATTATAATTATGTACGCTAACTATAACGCTCGTATTACGACAACAAACAAAACATATTTAACTACTGGATATTAGTTATCACTACGTGATCTACTGGTGCCAAATGTTATGCACATAAACATCACCCGGATAAAATTTAACGCCCGGATAAATGTAAGCGCGACACCGGTCGCCGGCGACCGATTCTGTACAGGGGCGAGTGTATAGGGTTAAGGTAGTAGTTAATATGAGGCGTTGAGAATGTCAAGGGCGAGCCCACCAAATTCAAGTTTTTAGTAAAGGAGCTTCAAAGTTTGATAAAAATACGTTGTCAGAAAATCGTCCATTATTGACCTATATGACAAATTAGGTTTTATTTTGAAGGTGTGTCCATGTAAGAGATCATCTTTTTTATATATAAAAATAATGAAATAATAATAATACGATACTACTAAAATTCACGCTTTTAAAGCGGCTATAACAACTGTACTCATTCAAACAGTTTAATGATTAAGGTTGAGTAAAATCATGTTCTCATTGCAATTTAATTTTTTCAAAAAACAATATTTTGTTTTCTAAAATAATTGTTTTTTGAAACAAAATTTAAAAGTACCTCATTGTTTACTGGCATGAGGAGGTTTTTGGTGATGAAGCTAATAGTCAACTATATCGTCGCCTGGTAATGCCTGCTCGTCGACTGCTGCAGTGTCAGGATTCTCTTTTATTGCAACCAGGTCACTTAGAAATTGTTTGTGATGCGGTGGCACGTACATCAACAAGGCTTTGATGTTCTGCACCTTCTGATAACTGCACTGTTTTTTCATACTTCTGGTGCGGAACCAGGCGAGACAAGTCGAAGGTTGCCTGGTTGTACGACTGCGAACTGCCCGTCCGTAACTTTATTTTAACCGGAGCTGAGAGGTGGTAGGTGGCTTATTGGTAAAGCCTTCCTTGTACGTTGTGACTACTGTGAAAGGTTTTGTTATCCTTGACCTTCGAATGAGGGTGGCATAGTCGCTGTCTAAATACACCTCAACGCCTTTCAGTTTTCTATCGATGTTGCCAAAATCTCTGTCGCATGATAAGTAGGAATGGCCAGGAACCACGGAATAATGTTCAATTGCGTTAAATATGCCGTTTAAAATTTTGTGGAGACAGGCAAGAACCATGTTCAAGTTGTTATTAGTTTGTCCGCCACAGTTGTTCCTGAAGATTACTAATGTTCTTACGTTATCTATATTATTCGCCAAAATAGCGTGCACGTATTGTTGACTCTGACACTGTTCCATAAAACGATTTCCCGATAAATAAAATTATAGTCTCCGAGACGCTGTTTGGTTCCCCATCTATAAATGCGTCTTGGCGCTTCGCCTTTGTTGTTCTAACTCTACTTTTCGTGTCGCAAGGTGGCTTGTCGCTTCGCTGTTGTCGTTTTAACTAACGATGCTTTATTAAAAGATTCACGGGGCATAGACACCACTTACAAGGAATGGATTTTACAAGTCGATAAAGGCGATCCCGACATACCGCGAGTTTTTATGATAATAAAGCAAAGATCCTATTACCCGATAAATTCGAAAAACGGTTTTCAGGCCATTGGCGGGCTCGCCCTTGTCGTTCTCAACGCCTCGTATGAAACACATCAAAGTTTGTGTGTGTGTGGTTTGACGTTTTTCTTTAAACCAAAATGTATTTCTTATATCATTCTAAATTGATGTTGGTGTATTTCCCATAGCTGTATCGGTTTGTTACACTAATATAGCAATTGTCCCACGCGTAGCAGCCACGGGATCGCTATATATCATATCTCATGAATTCATAACTATGAGGAGAAAACGTCAGGTTTTATTGCCATGAAGCGAGATATTATTTGTTTCCAATAGCTAAGTGGTTGATACACGCAGCAGACACTTCACTGGAAAGGCATGGGTGTCATAGATGAGACAAAAAAGCTAGGATCTGGTGGAGTCAAAGGGTTACTTTGTCATAGCGACCAGTCAAAATGCCTTGCTGCGAAGTTATTTCTGTACAGGACTGCGCCCGGTCGTCCGGTAGCGTCTTTGCGATTCACTCTTGAAAAGCTAAAAGGCGCTTGTAAGCCACGCCCAGCGCGCTCGTGATTGGTCGCTAGGGCAAGGAGCATTTGACACGTGTCACGCGCGTTTCATTTTGTTTTTCGCGGGGAGACGTCAGCGCTTGTTATATGTTAGCAAGGGGCTATACGTGCAAAGGCTAATTTTATTAACAGATAGGCAGGGCTATACGTACACAAACTAATTTTACGAACAGGTAGGCCGGGCCCTACGTATACGTACGTTCATCCAGATTATATTATTTAGCGTTCAATTTAGACTGATACTGATTAGGACAGTCGCGAAATCCATTAAAGCGATTCTTTGACAATTGTAATATATGTGTGATGTACGCAATTATTAAAGCATCCTGTTAGTATGACTATTTCATGTAATTATATGCCTTTATTTCGTTAGAATTATGTCTTATTAATCACTAATGACCCTGACAATATATCGAAAAAATAATTGCGCTTACGCGGAGTTTCCAATTTGGTCCCACCTTCACGATCCATATTAGGCATGTTCATGAATATTCGGGACTGTCCGTCAGACTTCGATTTGCTACGCCGAGTTAATAGACGCAAGAAAAACGTCATCAATGTGTGTGTGTGTGTGTGTGTGTGTGTGTGTGTGTGTGTGTGTGTGTGTGTGTGTGTGTGTGTGTGTGTGTGTGTGTGTGTGTGTGTGTGTGTGTGTATTTAGATTAGCTACCGCTATGCGAAAGAGTCGTGACCGATAAAATTATCAAAAGGAGACGTGAACCAGCTACTGTTTACGTCACAGAAGACAAGAAGGAAAATATATGGAATAAGCGAAGAATGAACATAGCGACAGTTCATGACAGACGGATTCATTTAAAATAAAAAACACCAGCTCTCCACGCACGAAGCCGCCGATGACATATTGAATGATTGGCATTGTCTTGTTGGAATATAAAAAACATACGAAATCTCACCTATGGTACTATCATGTTCCTTTTTCAAGGTACCTCTGGGTATACATTTTCAAGTTTAGCTTTAATGAAACGTTTAGATAACAGAAACTTATTGAAGCTGAGAAACTTTCAATAATGAAACCATTTTGTTTGCACTTTAAATCCAGCTGCTATTTCCATAAACAGCATAAATACAACATTATTCATCATATGAACTAATGTACAATATTAAAATAGCATAGGTGGTACTTTCCTATCTCCATAAGGTTTAATTTCAGTTTGAAAAATGTGGATGTATAAAGAGTATAATACCATTATTGTTGAGAAAATATTAAAATATATATTGCGTCAGTGTAACAACATGTTTTATTTTTTACTGTGAGTTCTGCCCATCATTTAGGAATTTTTTTTGAATTTGTTTCTGTCCCGTTTCGATGACAACAAATAAAATGGTCATTGTAAGATGAAAATAAAGTTATAAAATTACAAAACTTTGAAAGTAACGCATATTTTAAAACACTGTTTTCAGTCATCATTGGTGTATATTTAACTCAATAATATCCCTAAAACATTTTGAATGTTGTGAAACATTGATATTTTATGAATTTTCACAATTATTGTAAAAGCAACTTTGTCGACACCGTTTTATACACTACTCCCAGTATAGTTCACTTAACACAAATGTGTTTCAACAAATGTTTAAGAATATGCTGTAGAAAACAATCAAAACATGATGAGCTTAAGAAAGCAAACATTTTATTATGTACTCCTATTTTGCAACATAATGACGGGATGTTGTGCATTTGGATGCACAAATCGATCGATTGCACAAATCCATTTGAAACGTAGTGATGTACATATTCCCAGCAGAACCCACACGGAACTAATTTGGCAGATCAAAGACTGACATCTTCTTCACTACTGTGTCAGTTAACACATTGCCTAATTAATAGCACTGCTATGCATTTTGATACACAAAGCTATCAGATGCACATATCCATTTGAAACACGAAGTGATGTAAACTTCCCAGTAGATGTCGCACAGAACATAATGTGACAGAAAAAAGTCAGGCACCATCTTATGTAAGGTGACTCATTGTCCAATAAATATCAGCTCAAAATGATTCGCGTAAAAACAATTGTTTATCGGCTTTTGCGCAGATAACACCCACGTTATGCATAAACATGCAGGACATAAGTAGCAGAGAAAGTACTTATAGGAAATTATTCCGCTTTGATACATTATATCTCGAATGTCTATTAGCTTACAGAGAATCGCTTTAATTGTATATGTTGTCATACTGTTATTTTAACACGTTGTAAACACGAAGCAAATATGTGCAATGGTGAACAGCAATTTCCTTGCATTTATATAATAAAATCCTAGAACATGAACACAACTAATAACTAATTAATTTCACTTTAATCGACCAATTAGGAATATATATAATAATGTAATCACGGTCTTCAAACTTTGTTATGAATATTTCCGATGTGATGGGTGTAAAATTATTAGAATGTTGTTCATTTGGAAGAAGGATATTATGTGGAAATATTTATAAATGCTAGCCAACTAATGTGCTGTAAGTTGTATTCAAGCACAAATAATATACAAACTGCCAAAACATATATTTGGTGCAAAATAATTGAGATTTGTAGTAGTAGTTAAAATATTTTAGCAAACAATAATAAATGTGTTATTGTAAATGTATAACATAATGTATTCTGAATATAATCTGCAAGAATTATAATATATTCGTTCACTCACGTACCCTTTTGGCATGTTTACTGTTGACCTCGACTCCACTGGGCGTTTGTTTACATCCGTATGCCCATGCAGACATTCAGAAATGTACACATGCATACTTAGCTATAATTAAATATGTAAATATCCCATGGTCATTGGGCTGCACTTTGCTCAGTTCGTAAAGTGAAAGAGTCCCAGTAAAGTTGCATAATGGCAATCCGATTTATTTAATAAAAAATTCGAAAACATGTGTACAGCGTGTATTAAACATACCCTAATTATATCACATGATCACAGTGCACATGCATTGTATAATTACTAGAATTGAAATTATTTGAAAACAAAAGTATGGTATGCATTAAATATACATGCATTAATGAAGTGTATGTGGATTGCATACTTGTGTAGTGCATAAGTAACTATGCCTACAGTATCTTTGTTTCAGTACTAGCATCAAACCAACTATATAAAGGACTATACACATGTCAATTATATTTTGTGTGACTGTCACACTGATAAAATAATTCAACTCTTATTGTCATAAGAATGTGCAAAATTCTTATGACAACAAGTGCAAATTTATTTGCCCTAGCGTCCAATCACGAGCGCGCTGGGCGTGGCTTACAAGGGCCTGTTAGCTTTTCATAAGTGAATCGCAAAGACGCCACCGGGCGACCGGGCACGATGCTGTACTGAAATAACCTCGCCGCAAGGCATTTCGACTGGCTGCTATGACAAAGTAACCCCTGGACTCCACCAGGTCCTAGCTTTCGTGGGTCATCTATGAACCCATACCTTTCCAGTGAAGTGTCTGCTGCGTGTATCAACCACTTAGCTACTGGAAACAATATAAATTAATATCTTGCTTCATGGCAATAAAATCTAAGGTTTTCTCCTCATAGTTATGAATTCATGAGACATGATATATAGAGATCCCGTGGCTGCAATGCGTGGGACAACTGCTGTATTAGTGTAACAAAACGATACAGCTATGGGAAATACACCAACTTCAATTTAAAATGTTATAAGAAATACACTTTGGTTTAAAGAAAAACTTCACACCACACACATACACAAACTTTGAGGCGTTGAGAACGACAAGGGCGAGCCCGCCAATGGCCCGAAAAACGTTTTTCGACAGTAAAATCCATTTCCTATGTGTCTATGCCACGTGAATCTTTTAATACCGCTTTTAGACGCATTTAGACGCGGAACCAATCAGCGTATCGGAGACCATAATTTTATTTATTGGGAAATCGTTTTATGTGTCATAAAAGTTAAGAATATTTTGCTCGCTATTTTGGCGAATAATATACCTAATGTAAGATCATTAGTAATCTTCAGGAACAACTGCAGGGAACAAAATAATAACTTGAACATGATTCTTGCCTGTCTCCACAAAATTAAAAACGGCAGATTTGACGCAATTGAACATTATTCCGTGGTTCCTGGCCATTCCTACTTATCATGCGACGGGGATTTTGGCAACATCGAAATAAAACTGGAAGACGTTGATGTGCATTCAGAGGGCCACTATGCCACCCTTATTCGAAGCTCAAGGACAACAAAACCTTTCACAGTAGTCACAGTGGACAGAATCAAGTTTTTAGATTTTTGTGTGCTTCAAGATTCTATCACCAAGAGAACAACACGTGATGTAAGCTTTTCAAGGAGGGCAAAGTATTTGTTTTCTAACACGTACAAAGATGGCTTTGCCATTAAGCCTACATATGCCACCTCTCAGCTCCTGTTAAAATAAAGCTACTGATGGGCAGGTCGCAGTCGTACAACCAGGCAACCTTCGACTTGTCTCACCTGGTTCATCAGAAGTATGAAAAACAGTGCAGTTATCAGAAGGTGCAGAGCATCAAAGCCTTGTTGATGTACGTGCCACCGCATCACAAACAATTTCTAAGTGACCTGATTGCAGTACAAGAGAATCTTGACACTGCAGCAGTCGACGAGGAGGCATCTCCAGACGACGATATACTTGACTATTACCTTCATCACCAACAACCTCCTCATGCCAGTAAACAATGCGGTACTTTTAAATTTTGCTTCGAAAAACAATTATTTTTGAAAACAAAAATATATTTTTAAATCAAAAAGAATAAAATTGCAATACAAACATGTTTTGACTTATCCTTAGTCATTAAACTGTTCTTTGAATGAGTATAGTAACAGTAAATTAAATGAAACTGTCTGTTGTAAGAGGCGCTTTAAAGTGAATTTTATTAATATTGTATTATTGTTATTTCATTATTTTTTACATAAAAAGATGACCTCTTACATGGACACACCTTCAAAATAAAACCTAATTTGTCATATTGGTCAATAATGGACTATTTTCTGACAGCTTATGTTTATTAAACTTTGAAGCTCCTTTACTCAAAACTTGAATTTGGTGGGCACCCCTTGACATTCTCAACGCCTCATATTAACCACTACCTTAATGATCCAGCTTCTACAACTAATGAAAATACTAATCACTACCGAATTAACAATTGGCTAATTATACCATCATATTTTAAGGAGACAGGCTCAAGTATACTATATTACTAGGCGAGCGGTAGGCACCATCTAACGGACTTAAACGCCCTCCACACACACACAAATGTTATATCATCGTCAAATGATCAATTTTCAAAAGTGGGCGCTTCCGCAAACCTCTTTGTATTATAATGTTTGCATATTGTTTTTAATTAGGCCACTTCATGCATTTTTGGAAAGCATTGCAGTTTCGTGTATGCCTCATTTTAACGGGGAAACATTAATTATGCTTTCCAATGGTATATGACACGGCCATGGGTACTATATGCTAATTATCGTAGATAGGCAATTGCTGATATTGCATAACGTTTGTGGGATGGCGCAACTTCGAATATATATCAGTTGGCGGTGACTCTGTCTAAACGTCGCTCCACACATACTGCATCACCTGACAGCTCCATGTCATATCTCATGATGACCGGGATAAATTGTTCTTCGAAGCAATGTATATGATATGTATATAGAAATAAAGTAGATGCACAGTCACTGTGGCTTGAGTGCATTCGCACAAAAGTTCGAATTTTCATAATCTGAGGGTTGACTTTGTTTGACCTTAACTCCACACTTACAATACCAGGTAACAGCCCACATCGTACGTCATTGTAAAGGAGCAAATCAATTGTATGACTGTTTTTAGTACTTGGGTAGGATAATTCAGAACACCACCTTTTTGACACCAGTAATTTCAGACACAATAAGGCTCGTACAATAGACATAACAATAACTCCATTGTGCGCGGCACTTACTTGGGCATGCACAATGGAGTAACCCGCAGCGGAGGCCGAAGGCCGACGGGAGCGTCTCCTCGATGAGGGGCTGTGTTTCTCGGCGGCGGCGGCGGCAATACGGACTTCTGGCTATTGTGCAGCACGGGTATTTATAGGGTGTGTGTGTGGGGGTGTATTGTTAGGGTGTAATGCGGATGTGCGTACTTATCTTGGGTGTGCGAACTATTTACAGTATAGCTCCGCGCTACAACTCTTGAAACAACTAAAATACAGGTACATGTACTTAGCTTTGATCAGAACAGTTTATATTTATGCTTAATGTAAGTACATAGCTTCAGGGATCAGTTCAATCTTTTTGAAAAAAATTCTAGCGTTATGCGTTGAACATATTGGCCAACTTGAGGGCCATATATATATATATATATATATATATATATTGCCCTATTGCACAAAATGTTTATTGTTTTAGAAAACGTATTCTTAACATCGGCAATTACACGATAAATGTATGTACAATTGTAGAGAATTTTTAATGGGTTGTATCTCTGTATAATGTAAAATTCTGACTTGATGTGTGTGTGTGCGTGTGCATGCGCGTGTGCGTGTGCGTGCGGGTGCGCGTGCGCGTGTGTGTGTAATCCTAGAGTTTGTGGACATTGTGTTTTCTCACTTGTCAAATGCTCGCGTAATATAACCATATCCCCGGTGAAGGGTTTGTAGAACTACCTAAAGCACACTTGTTGTTTCAACTTTTTTTACTTATTATCTGACAGGACAATGGCTATTCGTCGCTACACGCCCACATAGCTATGGTTGTTTCCAAACTGTTCAAGTAATCATCTATACAGTCTTCCTGATACGCATGATAACCCAACACGTCTGGACTTGTTAGCATACCAGCCAGTTTGATCGATCTTTGTTTCAAAGGATCGTTCCGCTGTATGCTGCGTAAGCAGATTTGTTATTGCTTTTGAAGCGAACCATACGACATGGTTCGTTATTGGTTGACAAAACAAGTAGGTTATGATTTTGGTATTTGGAATTTCCTCACACAATTTAACATGCAGGTATTGAAGATTACAAGTATTTCCCTTCTTCAATGTCTTCTTCTTATCATTAGTCACCGCGAACATCTTTATGGCAGGAACTGGGATTGGAAAATGTTTCTTTATATCTCACTTCTAACTGTAAACGACCGTCCTACGCATTTTTGTCCTGCGAGATGCTGCTTGTTTTGGTCCAGCTACAAATTCTTAGCGATCATGTTCCCTGTCTTACTCCTTTTCAAGTGACGTCCGAAGAACAGTGTCCGCTTTGTCTTGACGGAGCTGTTTTACGCAGCTAACAAAAGTGCTACATGCAAGGGCCGGGTGAACCTATCTCATTTCATGCTTTTAAGGGCTTGGTGCAACATTCGTCCGAATAACGTTGGCACGGCGTAAACATACTAACGTTTGGTTGAAGGTTCATTGTGGAAGGCATATCATTTATTTAAAAAATCATCCTGCTCCTTCAAACAGATTGCTAGTATTGCACAGTAGCTGTTTCTCCAAGGCCCATGCACATTGTTGCCGCTTCTCCATCTTCTTCCCTATAGCAGTTACCTGCGTGCAAGTAGATGACTTCATTGTTCCCGGGAAAGTGTTCAGCAGATGGTGCAATGGCACAGTTGATTGCTTCGGCTCATAATTCTTGTGCAACTGGTTGATGTATTTCTGGTATGCTTTTCTTCATAATTACATTTTCACATAACGATATAACTAATGGCTATGAATGCAACATGTTAGTACTTATAGCATAGATTATGAAGGGTAAGCCGCGTATAACACAATGTCCTTGAACTTACGGCCCACAAGTGCATTGGCGCGCTCACCAAAAATCTCCAATTGCACTCCCCTGACGCTCACCAAAAACCACCAACTGCACCCCTTTTTGAGGCTCTCGAAAAACCTCTAACAGCATCCCCCCATCGAGGTCCTTCAAACCTCCAATTCTACCACTATACCTTGAATTGAAGCTCATCAGTAACTCAAACTGCAGTCATATCGACACTCACCAAAACAAAAAAAAACACCTTTTCCCCAAATATTGGGGGGCTAATCCGATCTCGAGCCCCACCCAAAATGCCCCCGATTCTGACTCCTTAAAAATGGCATATGATAATTTAGTATAACGTAAAGATAATGTATATTTGTTACAGTTACAAAAGCAATGAAGTCATCCTTAGGACAGCCAAATCAAAAAGAAAGATCATCAACAAAGTTAGAACACAACAAGCACGATTTATAGGCCATGTCATGAGAAAGAAAAAGTTAGAACAAATAGTAACAACAGGAAAGATAGAAGGAAAAAGATCCAGAGGACGCCAGAGAATAAAAATAATAGATAGTCTCTCAACATGGTGTGGAAGGAGCACAACAGAACTGCTACAAACTACACACGACCGTGCGGTATGGAGGGCCATGATCGCCAACGCCTGTGACAGACATGGCACATAGAAGAAGAAGAAGAAGAAGAAAGATAATGTCTATTTGTTACAGTTATTAATGTTATTGCATGCAGGAAAACACCTTCTCATAACTGCGTATTCAGTGACATCTCGTGTCCAGCGTCATCTCGTGTCCAGCGTCATCTCGTGTCCAGCGTCATCAACAAGCTTAGTGTTTATATTTATTCAAACATGTGTATCAAATTCGCCCAAATTACATGCTGCTGGTTTACTAGCTTCTTACCTTCTTTTCCAAATATAAACTGCGTAAATTAGTCATGAAAGGTTTACGTTTTGACAGTAACCAGCAAATTCCCATATCACCACATACTGTTTGAAAACATTAATTGCTTACAAAGCTATGTTTGAATTGTTTTTATTCATAAGACCGTTTCCTAACACATCACTTACGGTCCCGATGCCAATTACTGCACCAATATATATTTCTAATGACCTTTGGTCAATTTGGCTTGTCGATCGTCAGCAAGCAACTGAATCATCCGGAGTTTCTCGCAGGAAAATGTACTCGTATATATCAACGTCATTATTATTGCTTATTGATGTGTTCACACATCATTTATAAGACTAATATCACTGTAAATAGTATTGCGTTTTTTATTTACCGTATTTAAATTCATTTCTGTTAACAGTTCCTTTAAATTGAGTAAACATCGGTCCATTGCTCACAAAATATATCGTCTTAGATTCGGAAAAGGTTTATCTGCAAGGAGGCGTCAGACTCTGATGCATTTATTATATATATGGATCAAGACGCTTTGAGAGGTATTTTTCAGTTTTTATTATGATATTAGTACTGCCATCGAGGGAATTATCGCAGGGGGTAGCTGGTAGGCATGAAAAACGTACAGAACGGTATACGTTTTTTAGGTTCTTGTACATAGCCTTTACTGTTGATGACGCTGGACACGCAGTATAAATGCCACACTATGTTTTTTTCAAACTTCAATGTGCTGTATTTTCATCAGATTAAGATTTATCTCCATCATTGGCTTCAGGATTCCCCCGTTAACTATGTAAGAAAGGAAAACATGTCGAAATACCCAAAAATGACAAAAATTAATTAATGTAGTGAACCAATCAATATCGATGACGTTGGACACGCAACAAATATCTTTATAGAAAATACACTCTCATTTTGTTGTCATTTTTAAACATGATTTATTTTTGTTTCTGTACACTCTCAAAGCATAACTCATTTGCACTATGAAATCAGAAATAAAAATACAGCACTTATTTTGTATTGTAGCGCTTCTAACTTTGGAAACGTCAATTGGACATGTCATTTTGGTCGTTTTGGGCTCCTTGCGCCCATTTTTCCCATTTTAAGAACTAACAAGGCGAACAAACTTATATCAATATGTCCTGAAAGGTTTAGTGAGACCAACCTATGGTGAAATTTTCATTATCCTGCCTTTATAATTAATGGTGTGAAAGACAAAAGCCACGATTGTTACTAATTGTACACAGTTTAGGATTGCGTAGCTATCATTTTAAGTGTGATACACTTGCAAATTTTCATTTTTTCTAACTGCAGCAGGACAGCGTAACCATATGAACATGTTGCGTAATATGCGTTGGACCACCTGCAGTCATAAATCTGTTTTATTTGTTTTTCAAGGTAGAGACACCCTAGTAGCTTCCAGTACTATTTAAATGAAAATATCTGTTGATGCCAGTCGCAAAGTGGATGTAAGTACAATTTGAACATCTGGTGGGCGACCAACCCGCATTGTCCCAAGAGCCGCAGCGATTGTGGTCGGGCCGGTTGGCTGGACTTGTGTGAGTGCTACTTATGTATAAGAATTAATTAAAAATGAATTATATTTTATGTATGCGCGTGCCACATTAAAACGCAGGTAAAACATTAGGAGGAACCATAATGTTTTATTACCGCCTATTCCTGTTTTTCTCTACACTGTGACATTTACTGTCATGTACATTGGTCACGAATTATGTTGCTTCAAACCATATTATTTTTGTTAAGATATTATAGTATTAATAAATATTTGTTGCGTTCAATTTAATATTGTTTCACTGTGCTGTTGGCTAGCACTAATACTCCCAGGGATCAGCTTTATGGTGGTTAGGATAGTACGGAATTATTCGTTGATTAAAGATCAGAGAAGGTAAATGTACACGCATAGTACCCCCCACATGGTATCCAATACGTGATACACCCCTGGCAACACAGGTGTCATCGATGTCACCGCATGTGAGTGTTACAAAAATAAAAGATTATAGAAGTGAGGCATGGCTACATACGCATACATCAAACATACATCATAAAGTATCACATACCTGACAGATCAGATTGATCTGATCCCTGAAGTTATATATGCTTACAATAAGCATGTAAATAAGCTGTTCTGATCAAAGCTAAGTACAGTGTGTACCTGCATTTTAGTTCTGTAAAGAGTTGTGTTTATTGTATGAACGTTGTGTGTCTGAAATTACTGGTGCCAAAAAGGTGGTGTTCTGAATTACCCGGGTACTAAAAACAGTCATACAATCTATTTGCCTGTAATACTTGAACCTATCTATGTTGAATATGTTTTCTGTGTGGTTTGAAGTTTTTTTAAACGTATTAAAGTGTATTTCTTATAAAATGCCCTGCGGCGAGGCCATTTTCGTGCCCGGTAGGTTAGGATTACAGGTAATTTGTAACTTCCGAAACGCCCACTTCCATTGCGCATGCGTAATAGCGCCTTACTCCGTTTGTCATTTTTCGTTTTTGTGGTGAGCAAAACAAATAGGAAAACGGTTGATTTATCGTTTTATCGTTTACCCATTTTCATTTTGCAAAAGTGGAAATGGGAAAAGGGTTTGATTGCTATTTTACCGTTTTCCCATTTGAACATTACTAAATTAAATAGGAAAATGGCTCGTTTTCCTATTTTCATTATGTAGTTTTCAAACGGTTTAGTAAATAACGGTAGGTCCCGTGATTCAGCGCCACTCGTTTTTCGTTTTTGCACTTAAGAAGCTTCGGCTGATTTAGCGCTTCGGGTAGGCGACAAAAGTTTATGGCTTCGGCTTGACAATTCGAACGCACTGGCGGCGTTTTAAAAACAAATTCGCTGAAATTGTATCGTCGCCGAGACTGTGGTATCGTTGCCGACGCGACAAGTACGGGCGAATATTGGTCGTTTCGGCGCCGTTGTTTTATGAAAGGTTTTGACTACTAAATTAATTATACTCAAATTTCCGTAGTAAATAATTACTTAATATTTTAAGTCGATGCCTACACGACTAATGTCACCTAGTTTCTTACTACATTTGTAATTATATATTATGAATACACGCTTAGCAGACACATGGTGCTGTATGTATGATTAGTCTTAGTTATATTCAATGGCATTGACTCACCTCTAATAGCCTGTGTTTGCGACCAGTCAGACAGCAGTTGAATTATAGCCGAGTGTTGCATTTAATACACCGCACGACTCGTCCGCTACATTGTGTGTCCTCCAAGAAGGATTTGAAAAGATCAAACAACGGTCGGTCGCTCAGTAAGGCACGGCACACGTAGGCGTATAACATGAATCCGTAGACACGCGCATATGTATAACAGGAACCAGTACACACACGCAGATGTACAACAGGAACCAGTCGACACACGCATATGTATAACAGGAACCAGTAGACACACACACAAATGTATAACAGGAACCAGTAAACACACGCAGACGTATAACAGGAATCCGTAGACACACGCACTCGCACACATAACGGGAATATGTGGACACACGCATACACATACACATACTCGCGAACTGTCTACAACTGCACTCTTACATAAGTTGGCATTTGTATGTATGACAAATGTGGAACACAAATAAATTGTATTGTAACAAAATACGACATACGGTGAATATAGTACAAATAACTGCTCACGAAGATCGTATTGTTCAAATGTAGTTTAACAACGAAGGTAAGCATAAACTCATATTTAGAAACTTTGCTAAAAACTCGTAAAACGTTATTTAAATATAAACTGATTAAACGTATATGTAATTAAGCAATTATAAATAAATCTTCACTCCGTGTAATTATTAACTACCTAAAAAGGTATAATAAAGTCAATTAAAATGAAGTTCAACACCCATCAAAAGTAGTACGATCCTAAAGATAATATTCATCTTTAAAATGTCAACTCTTCAGGCAGAAATATTTTTTGCGGAAAAGGAACGTGTTGATGGCCTTCTCGAATGACACCACCGAACCCGAAGATCCAGCTGACACAGGCAGCGCTGCGCAGGAGGTTAGATCTCTCTCACTCTCACTCAAAGTGAGTGAGAGAGAGAGAGAGAGAGAGAGAGAGAGAGAGAGAGAGAGAGAGAGAGAGAGAGAGAGAGAGAGAGAGAGAGAGAGAGAGAGAGAGAGAGAGAGCTTCTCTGGGATTTACTTTTGCCAGTCTGTTGTATTAACAAATGCTTTGCGACATGAGCATGGACATGACGTCGTTACGACATATATAGTCGCTTATATATCAATTTACGACCTTTATTGACTTTGCGACATTTGTGGCGTTGTGCAACGCCTATCAATTTTGAGACATTTAGTTTTGCGATTTGTATCGTTGGTTGCGACATTTGTCGATTTTACGCCATATCTTGGCACATCACCCGTTCACCACAGAATAAAGACTAATATTCTCCTGATTGCCAATTTATGTGTGTACGCCATGAACCCTCAACCTCATACAATTTTACTGACATTGGCACAGCGCCAAACGTTCGCTGCGATCCGCTGAACAAAGTAACTAAGACTAATCATACAACAGCACCGTGTGTCTGCTAAGTGTGGATTCATAATATATAATTACAAATGTAGTAAGAAACTGGGTGACACTAATCGTGTAGACATCGACGCAGTTTCACCTCTCGTAGAAGTGCGCTGCGCAGGGAGGTTAGATCTTCAAAGATCATGAGGTTTGGTCCCGTTATTTCTTTCAGTTGTTTTTTGGCTTTCATCACTTCGATGTTCTTTTCTCTCCTCACAAATTTGGCGATGACTGCCCTAGCTCGTCCAGGCAGTCGATTGCACACGCTGATTCCTTTCCCTGTGACTTCAACACCGATCTTGCGGCACGTATCGATAATCAGTTCGGCAGTGTCTTCGACGATGCCAGGGGCGGGTTCTGGTAACCCGATGATTTTAATGTTCTCGCGCCGGCTATACTGTTCGAGTGCATCGAGATGCCACTTTTGTTTTTTGCACTTCGTTTCTCATTTTGCTCATGGCATCATTCTTCGCTTCTTCCAGTTCTTCCGTCCTGGATTCTAGACTTTTTATCTATTCGTCTTTCTCAGCATTGCTTTGTTCGAGTTTCTTAACAAGTTGTAGGATTTCTGTGATTTCAATGAATTCATCTAGCTTGTTGCTTATTTGGGTGACGGATCGTTTCAACTCGGCGAGTTCGTTAGACTTGGTAACGTCAGGTTCGGGTTGTTTTGTTTGCGGCATTGTAGCGCGAGCGATCAAGCGTAGCCGGATTTCCGATGGATTGCCGAGTGTTTATCAACGTCCGCGGTCACTTGGTGGAACTCACGCCTTTCAACCACGGTTCGTGCAAGCTGATCGTTGTGGGCGGTCAAGGGGCCGTCAAGCATGACCGTCGTTCGTCTAAGCAGTTCCCGCCAATTATTCGTTGTCAACGAGCAATAATACGTCTATGTAGGCAGTATTTACTATTTTCACTCACAGTGTCTACTATGTGGGCAGATGTTGCATCAACATCATCTGGCTTATGTTGGCAGTTCACATGGTGGAAGACACGAAGATCGCATCGATGAGGATATCACAAATGTTCTAAATCAGATGAGGCAACACAGGTGAACTTGTGTTGTCAACAGTGATCTTCTATTTTTAGCGCTACCATACAAAGTCAGAGCTGTATGTTTTATTTCTGAGTTCATGGTACAAATGAGGTATACTTTGGGAGTGCACAAAACATAAATTATGGTTAAAAATAAGAAATTAAAAATGACAGTGCATTTTCTATAAAGACCACTTGTTGAGTGTCCAACGTCATCGGTACTGATTGATTCACTACATTAATTTACTTTTTGTTATTGCTGGGTATTTCGACATGTATTCTTTTCTTACAGAGTTAACGAAAGGAATCCTGAAACAAATGATGGAGATAAACCTGAATCTGATGAAAATATACCACATTAAAGTTAAAAAAAGTGTAGTGTGACATTTTGATTGCGTGTCCAACGGAAAAGGCTACGCACAAAAACCTAGAAAACGTACACCGTTTTTACGGTTTTCATGCCTACCAGCTACTCCCGGCATTAACTCCCTCGATGGCAGTACTAATATCATAACGAAAACTGAAAAATTCATCGCTCAAATCGCCTTGTTCTATTAATATGGTCAATGCATCACCAGAGGCTGACGTCTCCATACCTTTTCCGACTCTTAGACTATATATTTTGCGAACATTGGACCGATGTTTACTCAATTTAAAGGAAATTGTACCAGAAACGAATGTAAATACGGTAATTAAAAAGCAATACTATTTATAGCGATATTAGTCTTATAAATGATGTGTGGACACACCAATAAGCAATAATAATGAAGTTGGTATAGGTCTATACGAGTAATCTGTCCTACGAGAAACTCAGATGTCTAAGTTGCTTGATGACGCTGGATAATCCAAATTGGCCAAAGGTCATTTCAAATATATATCGGTGCAGTAATTAGCAGCGGTACTCTAACTGACGTGTTAGGAACAGGTTGCTCGTCTTATCGATAAAACAATTCACACATAGTTTTGTAATTGTCTCCGTAATCGGAGAAACATTTTAGTTAACACCCTATACTTTAATGGTTAGTCCTATGTTTGCAATGTAAGCGGCAGCAAAAGACCGGATATCTAGGAAATGGCACTTTTTAAAGGCTTATATATGACATATTGCCGCAGACTGGTCATTTGCCGACCCGGCATTCAATCTGTAGGTATCTGTGGTATATATACTGTGAAAATATAGTGTAAATCGGAGAAACGGTTTGGTTAACCTGCTTGAATGATTAGTCCTATGTTGGTAGTGTATGCTCTAAATAGCAGTATTTAGATAACTTCAGACACATTATATTCCTGAATTAAAATGAGAGACCCTTTAAGCTGCAGGACAATTTATTTTAGAAAATATACACATGCATTGTAGCGCGGGCGATCAAGCGTAGCCGGATTTCCGTTGGATTGCCGAGTGTTTATCAACGTCCGCAGTCCCTTGGTGGAACTCACGCCTTTCAACCACGGTTCGTGCAAGCTGATCGTTGTGGGCGGTCAAGGGGCCGTCAACCATGACCGTCGTTCGTCTAAGCAGTTCCCGCCAATCATTCGTTGTCAACGAGCGATAATACGTCTATGTAGGCAGTATTTACTATTTTTACTCACAGTGTCTACTATGTGGGCAGATGTTGCATCAACATCATCTGGCTTATGTTGGCAGTTCACATGGTGGAAGACACGAAGATCGCATCGATGAGGATATCACAAATGTTCTAAATCAGATGAGGCAACACAGGTGAACTTGTGTTGTCAACAGTGATCTTCTATTTTTAGCGCTACCATACAAAGTCAGAGCTGTATGTTTTATTTCTGAGTTCATGGTGCAAATGAGATATGCTTTGGGAGTGCACAAAAACATAAATTATGGTTAAAAATAAGAAATTAAATATGACAGTGCATTTTCTATAAATACAACTTGTTGAGTGTCCAACGTCATCGGTACTGATTGATACACTACATTAATTTACTTTATGTTATTGCTGGGTATTTCGACATGTATTCTTTTCTTACAGAGTTAACGAAGGAATCCTGAAACAAATGATCTATACGAGTAGTCTGTCCTGCGAGAAACTCAGATGTCTAAGCTGCTTGATGACGCTGGAGAATCCAAATTGGCCAAAGGTCATTTCAAATATATATCGGTGCAGGTTGCTCGTCTTATCAATAAAACAATTCACACATAGTTTTGTAATTGTCTCCGTAATCGGAGAAACATTTTAGTTAACACCCTATACTTTAACGATTAGTCCTATGTTTGCAATGTAAGCGGCAGCAAAATATCGGATATCCAGGAAATGGCACTTTTCAAAGGCCTATATATGACATACTGCCGCAGACTGGTCATTTGCCGACCCGGCATTCAATCTGTAGGTATCTGTGGTATATAAACTGTGAAAATATAGTGTAAATCGGAGAAACGGTTTGGTTAACCTGCTTGAATGATTAGTCCTATGTTGGTAGTGTAGGCTCCAAATAGCAGTATTTAGATAACTTCAGACACATTATATTCCTGAATTAAAATGAGAGACCCTTTAAGCTGTAGGACAATTTATTTTAGAAAATATACATATGATAGAAATGACACAAAACCAGTATATGTATAATAACACAAGATAACTGTTTTATGTGATCTCACAATTACAGCATAAGAAGCATTTACGTAAATTTTATTATGAAGGTTTCACATATATGTTTAGAAGTATTTACATGTATGTGAAATGCTAGAGCAGACCGGGCATTCGATCCGTAGGTATCTTCGGCATCTTCGGCATAAAATGTGAAAATATCATCGTAATAGGAGAACATTGTTTGTTAACATCCTATGCTTGAAGGATTAATCCTATGTTGGTAGTGTTGACCCTAAATAGTAGTAATAGATTAGATAACTTCAGTAACCAACATTTCCAAACGTCCATATGAAATGCTGGCATATATCGGTCAGTTATATCGACACGCACACTAGTTGCCAGTACAATGTAGCACCAACACATGCAGTTTCAAAGCAATTGGAAGTAAAATATTGGTTTCATGGTGGTCGGGAAGGTACGATATATGTTACTCGTTCATATATTCCATAGGAGTCGGAAGGGGTTATGGGGGCGAAACCCACCAATATTTCGACTGGGTGGTTACGCAGCTTAAGCAGCATATCCAGTATTTTATGAATTTGAAAATATCTCCACGCTTCGAAAGTAATGCCCGACAGCAGCGGATGCTGAAGTTCCGACTCAGACTCCGATATACAACTCGTTCCGACTTCTATGCATTTACTTGCTGTTCTTTTACTAGAATAAATACGTTGACGGTTTACTGTCCGTCAACTGTCGTTTAATAGCCCGAAACATTGTGCGCAATTGTAATTCACCCCACGAAATATTCGAAATATATGTCAACAGACAGATAGATATAGTAAAATAATACTCGCTGTTGCCTCTCATTATCATTTATTGCAGAGTCTGACATCCCTACCGTTGATGTGTTTCATTCAAACGGTCTTTACACACACGACATGACAGGTCTTGCAGAGCCAGGCGTCCCTACCGTTGATGTGTTTTGTTCCTACGGTCTTTATACCCACGAAATGACAAGTCTTGCTAATAACTATGTATTATAATGACTATTAACCGGTAACTGATCCATGGTAACGGATATACGACGTTCCTTTAAATGTTCGGGTGCTTGAAAAACCGAGTTAATAAATATTTCATTTGAGCTTAAATTTGCACTAGAAAATGACTACTATACAGCATCACGTTTGTAAAATAATTGGAATTCATTTTAAATATATAAGTAGTTTTAATTGTGTGTTTAATTTTAGAAATTATTAATGGAAAATATTTATTACAGCAAATTTGTAAAAAGATATTCACATTCAAATTACATTGATGTTGATAATACACATTAGTTTTTTGTCCACTTTTAATTATGACATTTATTAATAATCTTTAAAAAAGAAATGTGACCTCTTCAAAGCACACACCTAAAAAATTCCTCAATTAAGAAAAAGAAATATCTTTACTGGTGTTACTACAATATGTAATTTATTCAGCTATTCACTAGATATTTAGAGAAAAATATGGATAGTACGTGTGAAATAGACACTTTTACTATATTATCAACTGATTCATTTTGGATGAAGAAAACATTTAAATACCATAAACATTCAGTATCATGCTGATAAATCCCTGATCATGTACTTTGATTCTAGAAATTCAAATCTTGCCAGAGAAATAACTATGATGCGGACATTCAAGCCAAAGTGAGACTTTTTTATGCCCAAAGTAATATGTTACGGCAAAAATAATTTTTTTGCTCAACTGCTGTAAAGAATAAGCTGTTTACTGCATATTTCAGTAATATTTATATGTGGGCGATATGGGTTAATTTTAGAAAAGCTAATTTTCAGCAATTTATTGTTATCTATTACAATTCATACAGAATATTGAACAATCTGCCGATGCGATGTAGCGCTAGCCACATGTTTGCTACGGCTAATGTAAAAACATGAACATTTGTTATCAGAACAGCTATTTTAGCTTAATCACGAGGATTAACATGTTTGTTAATACAATTATTCAGAGTATTGTTACTAGCGACATATACAGTAGGTCGCAGTTGCGGCGATCAAGGCTTTGTATAATTTTTAAATATCCTGTTTTTATTACATACTTATTTTTTATCTTTATTTATTTATGTTTCTATTTTATATGGATGTTTTTACCGATGTACGTTTTTTCCAATATGGACACAATGCTTGTTTGAAATAAAAACATTATTATTATTATAACAGATTCCACTAATTCCAATATATCAAAGCAACAGTAAGGGTTATATTACTCATGTCTAATGTACAGCTGTAGTAGTGAATTCTGATAAAAAAAACTTATTGTAAGCGTGTGCGATGAATATATGACTTAAATGTGTCTTTTGCGCGTGTACCGATCGTACGATGTTCAGGCGATGCTTTAATTGGCCACGTGTTGCCACAAAAACAATTAGATATGTCATTTAACGCGGGCGATTGGCACGAACCTAGCGTCTACGAAAGCTCGGCATTTCTGGTAAAGATACGTCAATAAATGGAGGTGTCATTTTAAAACATACAATGTGTTAAATTAAAAAGGTACAATACACCATTTAACATTTTGCCACTTAATACAGGTACCCATTTGGTTGTGGCAGGTCACATTTCTCAAGTCAATTTACAACATGTTTGTTATTATCTCCTCGCCACAAGAAGCCAGTGTCACTCTTTTACACTTGTCCCATCCCACGCAGTATATCTTGTTACAGGCACAATGCACGGCTAAAACCACCAGTAATATGCACTGTCTATTATTGTGCTTTACAGCTTTTATATAAATCCGGCAAATATATCTTAATTATAGTACGTGGGTGTAATTATACTATTAAACGGACTGCCTAGTAGCGATAACAAACAAGGGGTAATTGGATATGCATTGTGAACGCCCACTTGGCGACATTTGTCATGACTCTGTGACTGGCGGCAAAATGTTATAAAGCTGCGAAAGAGTGGTAGAGTTACCAATCATCCGAAAGACCTGCTCAAGCCGGTCGTTTAGGTCACCCCAAAGGACGAGACGAGCGGAACCGAACTAAATACAGAATACCTTTGACAACCGGCGAGTGTACCAAATTGTGAGACATAACGGGTAAGTGTAAAACAATATATCACTATTAACTGAAACAATAAAATAAAAGACACTTGTTTTATTTGTTTTAGTATATGTTTTAATTATTGAGGAAACTAAACCAGGTTTGAAATATGTGTCGCTAACGTAACTCTGAGTTAAGAGATTGAAATATGAGGCAAACACGTCGACGTGTTCAATTTTAATTTATAAGCTTATTTAGAAAAAAGCAAAGTAATATCCATAATGTATAGAATTGTATCCTTACAAACAAACGCAAGTAGTACTAATACGATTAGGTTTATGAATGTGTGCAGGCAGCCGCCCTGTTACTGTCAAGAACAGTTTGTAGTGGAACTAGAATAAACACACACATAAATACAGTATGATGCGATGTTCAAGAATAAAATTAATTACATTTATGTGTCTCGGAACCAACATTAAATTTAAATATTAAAAGAATTCAACATCGTATGACTGAACATAAAATGGCAATGAATAAAATATAGAGTCATGTATTTATTGATACAGGAATTGAGCAATATAGCGGTGCCTGATCTTCAACGTATTAGAACAATCACACCAAAGGTGTGAGTTTGTTTCCAAACTATTTATTTTGTATTATATTAACTTAAATTATGTATATACATACGAGCGGACATATTTCCACATACGTACGTAAAGGTAAGTAAAGGAACGTTCTTATATGGGTCAAGATTTGGCAACTGGTCAAATTAAGGTTTTTCGGACTCCTAATTGTTTTTCAAAAAAGTGAACAAATTATGCCCATATATCATTGTGTAATACAACGGTCGGTAACATGTGGCCCTCTGCCCAACTGCGGCCCGCGAAGCTATTTCATGCGGATTAAAACCAAGATTGCACATAATGCGGTTCGCGGGATGACAATTATGTACAATTCCATGGTGCATCGTCCGTGGGAGGAAGAACAAAAGGAGTTGTTTCGCTTATCGACACAATGCAGGGCCACTGCGAATCTCTTCAGGCTCACTGCACCATCTATCCCACTTTAAATCCTGTGTAGAAATTCAATGAAAAGGCAAAATGTACCGCGAGCGCCCACGTGAATACCGTAAACTACGTTCGCGCTCGTTATTTAAACGTCCAGTAGTTCAAGCGCCTTCTGGCAGAGATGATTGCGCAATATCAAGATTTCCTCTACTACTGCGAAGTGCGCTGACTTGGTGGAGGCGCCATGCAGGGTATGAGATCAGCTGAGACATAAAATTAGCTTGTTCGTGGAGCAGACGTTTCCAGAAGTAAGGCCTACCGGACATCTCTGACCCCCATGTGTATCTGCTGGTTTTAAATTTTAATTTGATTGTTCAACTCAAGGGAAGACATCTAACTAAAATAACTCTTCTAGTTCGTTTTTTCCAGTTCGTTTCCGCTTTCGAGATCAAGTTGCAGTTGTGTGGGAGACACAACTATTTCATTTCTCAACATTCTTGAAAACGGACCAGAAAGGTTGCACAAGTAGGAATCATTCATTAAGCTGCTGAGACGGGAGTCTGTAGAGCCTTTCACACATATTTGAGCTCATAATTGCTCTTATTTTTCAGCCAGTTATAGTCAACCGCGCGCCGGAAGCTGTGTAAATAAAGTTCACTTGTGTATTTTGCAATCAAACGCACTTAAACATGCTGGCGATTTGAGGGAAATATAATATTATCGCTTTAGGTTGTTATATCTAGCAGCCGTTTTCTTATGACAAATTTTAAGAGGACAATTGTGAACGGTTCAGACACTAACATATAATATTAAGCAATACATATAAGCAGAATAATAGCTGGTAATTGTGCCGTTTTGTCATCCCGACACGCAAATTCGGTAGGGGGGGCACCACTTTCGGTCGTATTTTTTTTTTGCACGTTATAACTTCCAAATGACAAAAATATTCAATGATAACATAAATATGTGGAAATGTATACAATACATAATTAACCCATTAGCATTCAACCGCCCGGCCCGATCATTTTCTCCTCACGCCGCCCGTGGTCACCCGGTGGCGTCTTTGAGATTCACTTATGAAAAACTAACAGGCGCTTGTAAGCCACGCCCCATTTGCTGATCAGTGGTTCGTCTAAAAATAAAAACGAATGCGCGCGTAGGTACGTTTGTTTTTCGTTGGGCGCCCATTTGCGAAGTCTAATGTTGAATATTTAGCAAATATTAAGAACATTGTCGGATAGAGACTAAGTGGTCAAATGTAGGCAGCGCCTTTGTGTTGCAATACATTGTGTATTTCTATGACTTATTATGTGCATCGTGCATTTAGAATTTTTGTACGCGCTACACTACAGCCTACAGGCTACACCCTTTTCAAAAACTCTCACGTTTTAATACTTTTGTATCCTTAGCGGTCATAAACGTGCCATGCTTAAGAAAATTGACCCAAAACGTTAACACATCCTTGTATGCAGATGACCTGGTGATGTTCTACCTCTCCAGTTTAAGCCTGAGGGAGATATTATCAGTATGTGAAAGTTATGATCATTTAATTTAATTTAATTATGAGAGAAGCATGATACTGATAAGTAGAGGAAGGTAAAATTATGAAGAATTTCTCTCCTCTTGCATCTAAGCAAAATTGGGAGGAAATTAAATAAGTTAGTAGTATCAAATACTACTTTCTTCTTTAATTATATACTATGCTTTCCAATATTAAAATCAGCTTGTTAACTGTTACATGTGTATGAATATATGGACCGATATATGTATCGCCATGTGTATTTTGGTCTGAAGTAAATAAGTGAATTGAATATAAGTCTAAATAATTAATAACAATTGAGATTCCATTGTTGCTGGAAACATTCACATTTCCATGTCACCATTAAATAGTTACCTGTTTAATTGACAACTAAAACTGTGATTGTTTTCTTTTTTTGTGCACGGACAAACCACTACGTCCATGACAATGACTTGTACTCTAGTCGCCAGGCTTCGTTCTGATAATGTTACAAATAACTACCAGTACAACAGTGGCGTAGGCAGGATTTTGTATTGGAGGGGGCTACCCGGCATCCAAGCAAGCAATGAGTGGCGGGATATGACATATAAATATATATATATGTATATATATATATATATACATATATATATATATATACATATATATATATACACGCATATATACAGTGTGTATATATATATATATATGTATATATATATATATGTCATATCCCGCTACGCATTGCTTGCTTGGATGCCGGATGTCCCCCTCCAATATACATGTGTAGTGTACAATAAACTAGAGTGTCCAATATTCGTGCATCGCATGATTCCGTCGCAATGCTGCATTGTGTCGGTTTCTCAAACCCAACTAGTTTAAACTGAATGACGACATGACAACCATGTTTACGGACCAATGTAGCTGCCAGTTCAACAAAAACGTTCATAGAAGCCGTCAAACCAAGAGGAATTCTCAGAAAAACGACATAATACCAGAGAAACACGAACCCATAAAGCCCGTATATAATATCCACATAAAGCCGCCATATTTCTCATGCTACATCTCCCAAACCTACAGACCGGCAACATGACAAATACCAACATTTAGTCACTTACTCCGATGAAACAATAAACATTCGTACCTTAACATGGATGACGAGGCGCTGGCATTCAGCAAATAACTTCACAACAAATCCGTATCGCGGCGGCGGCGGCTTCGGGTGAGCTTCACAAAAATGCCCGTATCATGTGTAACGTTGTCGCTTATTAAAATTAATAAATTCGCGATATGAAGTTCCGACTACCCAGCGGAAAATTGACTAGATAAATTGCTTTGGCCGCAACCAACGTGCAACTTGATCTTAGTTCAGTAACTGATCATCTTGCTGGGCAACTATCAATTTGTATCCTTGTGTTGATACATTAATAGGCATTAACCATTAAGCACATTGTGAATGATGACATTTTCGTTGCTCTGTCACCTCTTGGGCTGCAGCCTGCTGGGTGCTTATCGCCTACGGCAGAAGCGGCTGATTCCTCCACTTTGGGTAACTTAATCCCATTTGAATGATGACAAATTTATTTGCCAAAGGGTAGGACTGTGAAGTCCTACACAGGCACCCCTATAACCTCTGTACCTTGTCACTCTATGAATCAGGCAACAACCCTCCTAATTTTCCGGGATTGCGGGGCATGGCCCCCTTGGCCCCCCTCTGGCTACGCCACTGCAGTACAATAGTATAATGCATACACGTCATCTAGGACAGACAGATAAAGCATAACAACCTGATGTATCTTAGTTAATAATTATGTTTGTACAAGATAGCTAAACATACGCATTTTGTGGTGCTACATAAATTAATTCACAATAAATCACTTAAGTCTCCCTTAAATTACAAATACAGGTCCATCATCAAAACTTTATAAATATTAATAAGTACAACGAATATGTCGACGGAGTATTTAACTAAAGTTCAGATTTCATTAATTTATAATTAATACTTTTTATAACTACTATAGTTCGAGCCAGGAGAAAATGAAATGCGCGTGACACATGCGTCATACGCAAACGCTCCTTGCCCTAGCAACCAATCACGAGCGCGCTGGGCGTGGCTTAAAAGCCTCTGCTAGTTGTTCATAAGTGAATCGCAAAGTCGCCACCCGGTGTACGTATTTGTGTGTACAAGTGGCGCTATCTACTGGATAGTTACAAATGCGTAGACATCGATGTCATAGCAATAAATGGCGTCTGCGCGGAAGTATCGGAGCTTTACTGCCGAAGAAGTTCTGGAGATGGTGGATGCATTAGATTCGCCTAAGAATGACAAATGTTTACGCTTGTCAAAATGGGTCAGCTGGACGATGATACTGATAGTCCGTTTGAACTGGAAGCCTTTGTCTCGACTTCGCCGAACGCGACCGAAGGCATTGTCCAGCTGTCAGAACTTCGACCTCGAAGGTGTTACTCACTTAACTTACAGGTCTTTAACAAGATTTAACGAGATTGCCAACAGGAGAATAAACTCTAGATGGCAGGTGGACAAGGAAGCCCTTTGGCTTATCGAGAGTACAACCCTTTTACCTACTTGTATCCCGCCCTTCTGAGGTATGTGTCGATTTTGTTTTTAAAATTATACATATGTTCACGCTACTAGCACCCCGCACCTCGAAAAAAACATGATAACGGTCATCTACAGTCACCAAACTTCACATCACATATCTACAACACCTATTCTACACATATACACTTGTTACGTGATCAAACAATTAAATTTACTGTCTTTTATCGATCAAAATATACAAGAAATTCACACGTTTTTGCGTGTATTTATTAGTTCCGCCGGATTCTCCAGTAGGTGGCGCCACTTTATGGTTAGCTCCAGACGTGGGGATAGATCACAATTCACATTTCAATCATAATTGTAAAATGTTAATAAAATACACGATATTTCATTAAATTAATTAAATAAGGTTACGTTAATTTTAATGTTGACAGCAGCTGATAGTATTTATTATGGTTATTGGTTTGAGTAATTATTGCTGTATTTTAATATTGTTCACCAGAGGTAATTTATCATGCTGATACAATATATATAATTTTTTTTCTACTAACAATTTATTTGTTGCAAAATTTAATGATGCATATTATTTTATATGTTGTACTGTGCTACCCCTATTATATATACATTACAAATAAAAAACAATAATAGTATAATTTAACATGGACAATAGTAATGGTCAGATTTAAGTTTGAGTGGCCATTTTATCACGTTGCTAACTTTTACCTGACGACCATTATAACGAACGTATATTTGGATGCCAGTAAAAGTAATCAATGCTCATTGGTTAATAAATTGTGTGAAATATCAGTACAATAATAATATTATTGTGAAACCATACAATATTTTATTTGCCACTTTTCAGACCATTTGATCAACTTGTCAAGATCGTCTTGTAAATGCTGTCTATCTCCATCACTTTTAATCCTTCTAAACACTTTTTATCATCCGCAAATTTCAACACCTTGCTTGTTATATCATCGTCTAAATCGTTGATATATATATATATTAAAAATAACATAGGTCCCAGTACTGATCCCTGTGGTACCCCACTCAAAACTGATTTCCAGTTTGAAGCCTCCCCATCAACTACTACCCATTGTCTTCTATCAATCAGCCACTTTTCTATCCAGTTAATTATACCATTTCCTATGGGATGGGCCTTTAGTTTAAGCAGTAATCTTTGATGTGGCACTTTATCAAAAGCTTTTTGACAATCTAAGTACACGTGGAAATGATATCTAGTATCTACTGGTGATCCCTCGTCTACCGACTTAGTGATATCTTCCAAAAAACATAACATATAATTTTTTTATTTGTTAACCATGACCTCGCTTTTAGAAACCTATGTTGAGATGGGTTTATCAAGTTATGTTTAATAAAAAAATCCACCGTGTGATCTTTAATTAGTCTTTCTAATAATTTGCAAATCACTGATGTTAAACTCACTAGTCTATAGTCCTCTGACTTGTTTCTCGTACCTTTTTTAAGTAATGGTATAATGTTTGCTTCTTTCCATTCTAAAGGAACCACTCCCTCTTCTAATGATGAATTGAAAACTGTTGCAAGCGGTACGCTAATTTGTTCTACAATTTCCAATAGTAGTTTGGGCGGAATCCCATCCACTCCAGGTGATTTATTATCCTTCATAGCCCTTATTTTCTTACCTACCATTTCTGGGGTTACAATTAATTGTCCTAAATAATCTGATTCTGCTCCCTTGAACTTAGCCTCTAGTACTGGCAGTGAACTAATATCTTCCCTGGTAAACACCAAACTAAAATACTCATTCAGATCTTCTGCCATTAAGAATCCCTGTGATATTATATTGCTGTCATTATATTGGTGTCATGTTTTATATTACAAGTTAATTTTTGTTCATAGCTTCTCTTTGAATTTGTAATTTCAGCTGTAGCTTGGTTACGTGCTTCTTTATAAATGTTACTTTGTCAGTAAGAATAATGGGACGGTAATTTTCACCAACGTTGTTTCACGTAGACTTAGTCATTTTGTGGGATATATTAGCATTAGCCATGACAATTCAAACATTAGTACTATATAATAGTAGTTTATCAAAATGTCAACAAACTCAAAGACAGTTGCAGCTTAGCCTTAGCCTTAGGGGCTGGCTAAGCCTATGGCTAGGCAGCCAGGCTTCAACCTTATAATGATCTCATTTATCTCCCTTCTCAACCACCTTCCATATCTTAGTAATTCTTGTTATTGTGTAAATCAGAATATATAATTTATGTATGTGAATATAACTATTTTTAGATATAAGTACTAAAACATTCATAATTTTACTGTTCCACAACCGTTCTTTTACTGTTCTGAAATATTTTAGTGACATAATGACATATTTCCTATAAATATATAGGCAGGTAATGGAGAGGCCCATTATATAATTCATAGCACTTCAAAATGAAGTATCTGAAAGTCAAACTTCATATATAGTGACACATCTCATACTGTCTTTCTGGACTATCGCAATGTCCAATAGTTTCCTATCACAACCCTCATGTACAATATACCAAAACTATATATTTCCAACACCACAACGTATGAATTATCATTGGATAGGTAATTGAATAATCTTTCAAATGAACGCAACTTGTAGCAGCAGAAACTGAAGAATAAAAAAGTTACACTGCAAACAATGACATGCATTCTCAAAATGTGATTCATTATAGAAATTTACTAAGCTCAGTATGGTCAAAATATTTCATTGCAACAACATATTAAAAGATATCACATAGATATTTCAGTGCTCTTCAAAATAACACTTTTAATTATAGAAAATGAATAATAAAAAAGATACACCCATAAAACTACCATGTTTCATTTTTTACGGAATCTAAATCAAGGTTCTGAGGAAACAAATACTCTATAGAAATAACATGCTGAGTGCTAATGGGTTAAAACATGTGTACATTCAGTCCGTTAAAAAGTTGAAGGTTGGCGACATCGTTTTTTTCCACTTTGTCAAACCCATATATGCAGTATCTAGTCCTTATGACTGCTCAAAGCAGAATTGAATAGCAGAATGTTTGTATTGATTATATATTTTCCTTAGATGTAAATGTTATCTAAAGCTCGTCTCAAGTGTGTGGTGTCGTCACAATTCTCGGAATAAAGCCTATGCCATGACTGTCACAATATTTGCATGCCAGGAAATATGGAAGAAGAAATCCGGCAGTACCTATGTAAAAAGTCACCGCACTGTGTTTCAGGGAAAACGGCCACAATGAAGCTTGTCGTCGGCATCGTTTCATTGCTGCTTATGTGGGCTGTCGTAGGTAAGTGTAATGTGTGGGCAGGCATGATGTTGTAATTAAGGTGTTACATTTAAAACAACTAACTTTGAGAATATTATTATAAATTAGCTGTAATAGTTTCTCACTGTGTACGGGCATCCATGCATGTGTGAACCCGCTCGTGCGTGCATGCATGTATGTATATGTGTGTGTGTGTGTGTACGTACATATGGGCAGGCAAGCCAGCAAGCTTGTGTGCGTGCATGCATGTCAGCATATTCATCGTCTATATTATGGAATGCTACGTGTTCCCCTGGTCAGACGCGCCTGCATTTGTTCACCTCTAGAATCGTGCGATTTGGTTGAACCCAATTACGCGCAGTGGCAATATTCAATATTTTGTCATGTAAGTAGTCATACTTATACTCTCAATCTACGTATTATCATATGTCAGTTTCTCGGTATGTCCACAGTTGACAGCAGGCCGACAGAAGGCGACGGAGAGTTGGTGCTGGTGAAAGAGCTACGCGGCAGACGGACGAGACGATCGACTGAGCCAAGTCTACCGAGTCTCCTTCACACACAGTTCAAGGTCGCCGGCGAGACGGTGTCGCTTCGTCTTGTGCACAACATGGACATAGACACGAATGTTCGATTTACTTTCGCCAAAAACAAAAACAAAAAAGTGTTCATTCTGGACAGAGAGGTACGCTTACATGGCATAAGTTTTTTTTATGCATTAAATTTGCTCTACTGATTAGTAAAGATGTGCAAAACGATAACGCGTATGATGTAAGTATTATAATAATGAAACCAAATGTAACATGGACATTCATACATGGTCCTTTAATTATAATTTGCCAAAAACAAAACATTATACCTTTTCTATATGTGAACAACATATGTCTTCCTTGACTGACAGTTATTATCGTATTGTGCAATTTACTTCACCCCACGTTGCATGTGCCTTTCTAAAAACATGTTAAAACCGTTTTCCTGTCTATCTGGTGTCCTTGCCAGAATTAGTAAACAATCGAACCCAGAGTGTCAGCCTGCAACCACTCATTGACACAGAGTGACGGACTCTCTTAACTATTTTCCCCACTGAATATTGCTTTGTGGAGCCAGATTTGCTTCTCGGTCAGTATTGTAAGAAGCACCGAACAGCCACCAGTGTATACGCCAGCGCTACCGTCACTGACTCCGATCATATAGGAAATAAATTAGGAATACATAAATGCATTTGTTAATATTTTAATCTTACACAATATTTTATGTTTTAGATTAATTACGACTGCATCTTCCTGAGTGATTATTACTGTAAACTTATGTGTTTTGTTGTAAGGATATCGCTTTGTACCAAGACGAAATGCAGGGTGCCGCTATAACAGTGACCAAGGAGAAAACATCAAACGGCCAACATTACAAACAGTTGGTGAGTATCAAACTGAAACATCGGCATAGGCAATCAGATTGTTGTGTAAGTCATTTGGCCATTGGAACGTGGTCAACGTATTTACGTGAGCAGAAATGTAGTCAAAGGGGACCGGTATGACATAACAAAGTTATCATTTGAAAGATACAAATTAAGTAACTCCCCCTATGCTCTTGTCCCAACCATCCAATGGTCCCTCAGATGGCCAACCTCAATTTAAAATTTATCCTAATAATAATAAAAATAATCAAAGTTACAACTATATATCCAAGGTATGTAAATTATAAGGTCTCTAAAATAAACGTATGCACAAGGACGGAATTCTGAACAATTTGAATTGCATGCGTTAAAGAACATTCGATTATATAAAAAAATAGGGTCAAACGTGACGTTTTATTGACCACAATTGCATCGGCGGTGGTCAAAATGACTAGGTCTGTATTTGCACATACGTTCTGTCCTACCTATTCCGACAATGGGTTAACTGTCTTGTGTTGATAAAAAGTCATGTATATCCATATATCGTGTCCATTATAACAAAGCGATATTTTGTCACAAGGTGAAATACATTGCTTCTGGTACTGCAGGAAGGGAGCTTCAATTTCAACGATTCGCAATATACGATTGTGCCAGTGGACAGCACGTCGCCAGAACAGTCGTACGAACGACTAGATGGAGTTCCTCATCTGATAAAGAAAGTACATTTACCCAAAGGTATTGGTCCATGAATGTTACACCGAGATCCATTTGATTGGTATATTTATGTGTGCAATACGTGCACATGCATATGAAATCGCAAATACAGAGGCAAATAAATCTAGAAAACTGTTTTTAATACACCGTTTAGCGAATAAACATAGAATGAGGAACATGAATCTTGTCGTCTACGAGGATATATTGTCACAATGCACCATAGTTAGAATAATAATATATATCTGACACGATGGTATGAAGACAAAAACGGATATATCATGCCACTTGTGTAACATTGACGTCAACGGAATGCGCCAGGGTAAACATGACATTCTTACACGGTATCTTTGGAACAAATCATCGGCATCCGTTACTCTCACAATACATCGTCCAAATAAGTATATATATATATATAAATATATACATATATATATATATGTTCATCTATTTATATTATATTCATGATATATAATTGTGTTACATGTAGAATACAACACTATGGCAAAGCAACATTACAAAGAATTCAAAAGAAAACTCAGCCGATCGCAACTGCGGCAGGGAACGTCGAAACATCGACAGAAACGAGACACAATGATCGCGTCATATCACGTTGAACTATTGTTCGTTCTTGATCACACCATTTACAACTAGTGAGTTTTTGTGTTTGTTTCTTGTGGTACAGTTACGTTTCTCATTCATTCATAACATGTGATACTCATATGTGCACCTAGATGCTTTGGAGATTGGTGCATGTAGAGTCAATCATGTGACGTTAGTGTCATTTATCTGTTGAACATGGTAATCTCGTCCCAGTCCAAAGTAGGCACATCTACTCTTTTCATGAAAGTGTTTGTTTTCTAAACCGCGCTTTGGTTTTAAATAAAAGGTAAACGAATTAAGTTCATATCCCGTAAACGCCGAAATATACCCGCAAACATACACTTTCAAAGCCAATGAAATAGCTGCCAGTGTTGAAGTTATTCCCATCTGCTGTAGATGTCATTTCTCTCATTGTATCGCTTTGATTTGGATGCAAACTTTTTAAGTTTTCTACTAAATTGTATACGTTGTAGCTGGATGGCAAGAGTATCTGACCGAAATGATGCACTTTTGAAGATCAAATACTACTACCTACACATCATGAATGGGGTTTGTCTCTTTACACTGTTTGCTTTTTGATCTCAATATATACGATTATAATATATACATATCCTGCGAACTGTTTGCATCACATATTCGAAGATGTATTGTATGTTTGTTTGTGTGTGTATATGTATGTATGTATGTATGTATTCAACATTGTATATTCTCACTTGTATTATAGTTAAACTTGTTTGGTTGACTTGTCTTGTATATATATTGTTATCAATGTTCTGAATAAACGTTCATTCATTCATTCATTCAACATGAAATATACAGTTGCTACATTTGTAATTATCATGACATCAATCACTAATGTATTTCCAAAATGCTTGTACAGTCGCGCCTCGTTATAACGCGCCCCGTTATAACGCGGATTCGGTTATAACGCGGTCGGTCGTGGACCCCGAATTTCTGCCGCCAGGGGGAAAATGGGCGCAGTGACAAACTATATTAACACAGTAATAACTGCCAATTATTTTATGTGAAGTTATCCTCGTCTTTGTCCACGACATGTGTATATTTGAAAGACTAGTTTGCGGACAATAAATTTAACGTTGACGTACAACTGCAACGAATCAAGTGTGACGCGCGTCACTACGTTGCCGTTCTTTATTCTGCACTGCCAATGCTATCAAAGGTATAAGTTTCTTTGACTATAATTATGGTAAATTTTAACTTTAGGAACAGTAAATGCGGAGCGAAGTATTGTTTGTTTTGCGCCGACATCAAACGAATCGTTTCCAATCTGCTGGTCATGCTCATGGCTTCCTCGGATCGCGTGTTCGCCTGGTTTTGGCGCCGGGCGGCTTGTAAAGTGCAATTGAAATTCACAAATACGCTTAAGAATGGGTTAAATACGTTTTAATACAGCTTAGTAGGCTAGATAAGTAAGCTAACATTGCGTAACAAATATTAGCTTTTCGCTGCGATGAACGCAAAGCTACTGCCTGTACTGGTGCGCCAAAATAGTAATTCGTCAACCGTATACGAATTGGTGAATCGTAATATTGTTCGGCACGGTAAACGTGCTTTCTAAATTGGTATTTTGATATTGATTGAAACACGAAGTTAAGCCAATTGTGAGCGTACTTATAGTTTTAAATCCTTAATCAACTCTAACACAGCGTTTGTCAAATCATTTGCGTATTCGGCTGCTGAGTGCCAGGTCATTATTTTAGATCTTTCGTCAGCGGTACCATATTATCGTTCAGTTGACCGTGGCTTGTTGGTTCATTGTTTATTTAAAAACGGTACACAAATCATCAATTTTATTCAGTTCAACATTCAACAGTGTCCAACAGTGTGTGACATTTAAACAGAATACACATTGACGTTGGTTGGCAGTTTAATAAGCTTCATAAACTGCGTATAGACTGCGTGACGTGCACACTTTGGCTTCGATGGCGTTGTTCGTGCAGCAGCGGTGTCGGTCGTCGTCATAGCGCCCCTGACGGCAGATACAGGAACGCGTCACGTTTATAACGCGCCCCGTTTATAACGCGGATTCATTTCGTGGACCCCGACTACCGCGTTATAACGAAGCGCGACTGTATAGCAAATGGCATATGACTAACTAATAACTAACTAAGAACTATATGATTTAGATTACTTACAATGCCTGCATAAACAGAATCAAAAATATATAAGCGAGCTTATGTATTTTGGACAGTATGACACGTGACTATGTTTTTTGCATTTGCAGATTGATCTGGCATACAAGTCTATAGAGGGGAAGGTGTGGGGCTTTAAGATAACTCCCTTCCTCACAGAGTACCACATCGCAGAGGTAATTGTCTTGTAGCCGTCCGGTCTCGCGAACGTCTTCCACCGATGCTGTCCTGTACAAGTTTTCCTTTGAGATTTGTTATCCCAAATAAGGCCAATAGCTATGCATGTTCTCCTGTTGGCGTCTCTCTCTCTCTCTCTCTCTCTCTCTCTCTCTCTCTCTCTCTCTCTCTCTCTCTCTCTCTCTCTCTCCCTCTCTCTCTCTCTCTCTCTCTCTCTCTCTCTCTCTCTCGTATCTTAACTTTTTAACGCTGACATGCAAATATATCTTTACTGCCTCAATATGTGTGTCTCCCTCAGGCATACGCTGTGTCATCGAGGTGGCGAGTGTTCTATTTGTGTTCTAATCGATGAACTATTGTCTCATTATCTACATTATGATGTTATAGTGTATATTTATTTTCTAACAAAGATGGTGTGACCGGAAATATTAGCTGAGGATCCGTTGTGATGGGGTCAGTTTTGAACTGTACTGTACGTTATTACAATTTCTTCATAGACGGCAATGGAGTCAACTTGGACAGAGACAAGCATACTACAGATCGGAAACACGGTGGAAGAGACGATCGTCAACGCGACAGCTATATTAGAGAAAATGTCTGTTTGGAAAACGCAGGACGGACGTTCCTGGAAAAATCCGGATCACGCAATGGTCTGGACACGGTAAGGTTCCATAATAATAATATAATTTTAAAATAAATAATACATGTCGCTGCTGTTGTTGTTGTTGTTGTTAATGATTGTGATGTTGGTGTTGTTGTTGTTGGTGGAGGTAGTGGTGTTGTTGTTAGTGATTGTGATGTTGGTGTTGTTGTTATTGCTGTTGTACTGTTGTTGTTATTGACGGCATTGTTGTTGGTGGTGGTGGTGTTGTTGTTATTGTTGGTGGTGGTTTTGTTGTTGCCGTTATTGACGGTTTTGTTGTTGTTGGTGGTGGTGGTGGTTTTATTGTTGTTTTTGTTGGCGGTGGTCGTTGTGGTGTTGTTGTCGTTACTGGCGGTGTTATTGTTGTTGTTGGTGGTGTTGTTGTTGTTGTTGTTATTGACGGTGTTGTTATTGTTATTGTTTTTGGTGGTGGTGGTGGTGATTTTGTTATTGGTGTTGTTGGTTGTGGTGGTGGTGGTGTTGTTGTTGGTATTATTGTTGTTGTTGTTTATCTCTCCTTTCCCGATATGTCTGGGGTGAGGCTGGCCTCGATATTGTTTTTCAATTGATGTGTTCTTGTATTGTCATTTCTTCCCCTCACTGTTCATGCACTGCTGTCTTCACCAACCGTTTCCTCTCTCCTCTATCTTTTGCTCTGATTCTGCACTCCTCTCACCATCTCACCAAATCTCTCTTTACACCGTCCTCCCGACACCCGTCTAGATCGTACTCGTCTTCCTTTCCCGTCCATCATCCACGCACCTGCTGTCATCGGTCACCATTCAATACCTATCATCAGCTTCTTATCTGTTGTTTCAAAATGCTTCTTATATACTGATGAAGCAATGCGAAGTAGTGTAAGACATGCATTTTAAAATACACGTATACAATTACAATTATGTTACGAAAACATGTGGCATTTTGTAGATAAAGTATAGAGCAATATGACCTTTTTCTTTCAGCTATGACATTTACGGTTCAAGTCAAGGAACAGTGGGTAAGTTGCATACATTCAACTTTCTGTTCCGTTTTAGTGTTCTGAGGAAAAATTTGAGAAATGATATTGAAAACGGCATTAAGGATGTTGACAAAACACAAAGGGTCTTCACCAATAAATCATGTAAATCTGTCATGAATGTATGCCACCTTTATATATTCTTAAGTATTTTATTGAATACTAATTGTATCAACTGCGTATCATGGTCATTTCAGTTGGTGTTATTTGGTATGTTGCTATGTAGGATTCGCATACACAACTGGCGTGTGTATGGGAGGCAAAGGCGTTTCTGTGATTGAAGAATCTGGCTTGATGTCTTGGGCCATAGCTACTCACGAACTTGGACACAGGTATGGTGGTCAATGTGAATGTGTAGAAATCACTTTGTTTTACTTTTTTGTAGGACCGAAGCAAATACTTATCACATGTGACATACAACATCCCCATAAAATTGCGTTTTTTGTAGTAATTACGTTGGTCGTTGTGGTGATGATTCTAAATTTAACATGGATACAGTTTGTGCCCTGAGTCTTAGCGGTTTCCGCGAAGCAGTGGAAGTAACAAGTAAAGTCTCGCTTAACCGACTCTCGCTCGCCTTCGTGAACTCGCCAAGAAGAGAATCTGGTTCCAAAGACGTATCTTGACTGCATTAATTCACAGGACTACGTGAATAATAATTATTAACGTTTATATCTTATGCATGTTTTCGATAATGAAATCAAGTTACACCATAGCTGTATACAATGTAACAAGTAGAACATAAAACTATTTTCATTGTGCAATGCGCCACGTGGTATCTAAGCGGGTGATGTGGTAGACAAACTAACAATGAACAATTTTAATTTTGGTTCATTTTATTGTGTGACTCGTTTCAATATATGTTAAATTGTGAATAATTTCGAAAGCATAATATTACCTAATATAAGTTTATTCCATTTAATGTTTTGTTTCATAGTTGGCCTCCTAACCAATCATGATATCAACACAGATTTGGGGTAAAACAGCCTACCGAATGACACTGCAAATGTTTCAGGCAGTCGTGAGAGGCGAGTGCTAGCTGCCACCTCAAGGCGTCTAGATAATCGAGGCTAGTTTTGTCTGTGTAGTTTGGGAGCACATCACGATGGTGTGGGCGACAGTTGCTCGGCCTCGGACATGTTCCTAATGACGGCGACAATAGGAATACTCACTGAGGAGAATCGGGCCAACGCTTTCACCTTTTCTCCGTGCACAATCCAGTCGTTCAAGGACCTACTTAGCGGCGCCACTGACAAGTAAGGCCGCTGCCGTCTTTCTCGGAAATACACGTAATGTAAATTCACGTTAGAAAATTAAAAAGCAGTTTTAAACAGTGTGTATAGTTATTTAAACCAGACTATTTATCATTTCAATTGCATTGAGTTAAAACAAAGTGAAACTAAAAGGTAAGTTTTCATATAGCGCCGTATACAGTACTTCCTACCACTCCATGGTGGACATGTTTAACAGTAACCAAACTAGAGCTCTCCGGGAAGCACTCAGACATTTATTGTGCGTATACTGTTTGTATACAAGCATCCACCACTGTCATGTCATGAAGCATCAGGTTAGCGACCCAAACAACATGGGTCTATTACTGGGTTGGGATTGGTCGACTTATACACATTGTTACCCAAATATTATCGAATCAAATTGATAACCACAGTCCATAATATGATTGTGTAAATTTGTTCCTTTTAAGAACTAGTTATTTTATATAATATATAATGATTGATAAACCATGGCGATGTTCGGTTGCAGGTTTCCGCGGGTATGTCTCGCCAATCGAGTGTGTTCCCACGGAGTATCGACAGAAGGCCAAGACATACTCCCGGGTGTTACGTATTCTCTCGACGTGCAGTGCGCTATGTATTTCGGAGAAGGTTTCACTTACTACGTATATGTAAGTATCATATATATTCTCTAACGAATATTTATACCATTCAACCCTCAGCCGTTTTTTAAGTCCCCGTTTTTTTTACATATTTGACCCGAAACATAAAACACAGGTTCGATGTTAAAACATCGTTACTAATGTCTTTTCACAACTATCTAATAGATGGCGCCACAACACTATATGGAATTACGCCGGTTTTTGACTGGTTTGACTTTAAGTGTTAGGGGCTGATTTGGCCACTTTGAGGTCTAAAGGGTGTTTCGAAAACCAATTTAAGCAGTTGTTTCTGGCGATAGACAATGGACCAGTTCACAATAGCGTTAATTATAATATAAATTGAACAAAGGTGTTCCATATAATTTACCTATTACTCTTACGTTTTGACAGATGTTTGTATGCGGAATAAAAATTAGTAGCCATTACTTTAGCAACTTGATGGGGATAGACTGGATAAAAGCATCCAATTTGTTGATGCATCATTCACACACAAAATTCACTTTTTGATAGAAGACAGCAATTTGTTGGGTGGGTCTATAAGTTTTCACCCCCCTTTGAATATGCCATATTACTGTTTTTCCAAGGTATGTGGTACAGACTGTATAAAACTGTCAAATAATATGTGCTGCTTCATTAAACAATAATATTTCACATTTTGATAGGAGGTAACAAATTGTTTGGGTGGGTCCATCATTTTTACACCCCTTATTGGACTGATGTATGCAATTTTACTACATTTCGTCAAAGCACCACCTTCTTTTGCTGCTTCTCAGAACAGCACGATTTCAATGTGTTTGATCAGAATTAGCATATATTTGGGGAGGGTCCATAATTTCTCACCCCCACTGAACCCTTAACCCTATGCAGTTTTATTACACTTTCCCATGACATATGTTATAGACAGGACAAATGTAGCAAATTTTTGGCTGTTTATTGTAACACTGATATTTCAATTTTATTATTGGCATCAGCACATTTTAGGTGGGTCCATACATTTTCACCGCCCCGCATTGAACCGATGTCCAGATGTCAGTACAAATTTGAAGGTCCATTGTTCACCCCACTGAAATAAACGCCGCTTTTCTGACATTGTTTAATGGGATATGTGACAAACCAGAAAAAAACACCACATTTTTGCCATTTCTTTGAACAATACGCTTTTACTTTTGAATCGAAGTCAGCATATTTTGGATGCGTCCATGGGCCCGAATTATCAGAATTTGTGAAAGCATACATTCCCGAAGTTGAGGAAAGCCAGCAACATGACGTTGACATTAAAGAAGAGCTCACTCGCCCTCTACAAATGTCCTACTCCACGGTCCAAAACCAAGCAGCCGGGAAAGATTTCAATGCTGAACAATTGATTGATCCTCTTCGATGTTATATATCGTCTTCCTGCAAAAACCTTTAGAAGTGTGCATTTTTCAGACAAGAAACTCACCCGTACCCTCCGTCCTTCCCATCTCCTTTCCACAACCAACATCACCACGTTTGATGAGTGCAGACACAGCTGATATTCCTCACATCATGAAGCATTTGGTTAACTCCAACAGTATTGAGACTGTCTGGGACAGGGACACGTACCTCCCCAGCAGCATCAAATAATCCACAAGAGAGAAGCGTGGTAACGAGACTCGGATGAAGATAACCTGGGACAACAGGTACTTCCAATAAACTGGATATACTTCCATCACGATGACACCAAGAAACTTGAGCTATTTGCATGTCTCTCCACCAAATCTCCAATATCCAGGTTGAAAGGAAGTATTTGTCACATCAGGAACCTCAGTGTTCTTCAGTAGTTACAACTATGATATGCTACAGCGTGACCTCAGGGAAATTGACTCGCAACTGCTAGTCCGGGTGCAGACTGTTTTGGAAAGGGGACCAACACCATATTGATACGCACTGTGGACAAGGGCGTCCTTCTGCTTCCGACAACTAAGATGTACGAGCCAGTTATATTTTTCTTCAGCCGCATACATTTGGATAGCCTTTGGTACAGGCAATAATTTTATTAATCGTAATGGTAACGGCATCTGTCATGCTCCGTGAACATACACGTCGTCGTCTTTGTCAGTTTGTACGGTTTAGCCGAGGTGCAATACAACGTCTGCATTCTTCGACAATGGTTGGCAGACAGCATGAGAAACCTAGAATGCACACCCTAAAGTGACTAAAGCATTAATTTACATGGCACTGAATCCATCCATCCACTTATATTCGCGACAGTTCAACTCGTCCCAGTTATTGAAACAACGAGAAGGTTAATCTGCCAAAGGAATAATACCATGAAGATATTCTGGTGCTTTGTAGCAGCATTCAAAGCGTATAGCAGACCAAGCTTTTATCTGGTTGACCAGTACACTGGTCCAATGGCTGACCCCCATTGCAGATGGCTGGAGTTGTACATGGAACGTGAAGAGTCTGCCATGACGCCCTGTAGGGTCGATTGAATATTGACGCAAGTGTTGTAAAAGCCATAATTTATGTGATACAAAGCTGTGTTATGTGGCAAACTAAAGAAATGGCGCGAAGATCTACAAATTATACTTATATACTTTTTCTATTAGATTTGTCGTTTCCAAATGATACACGCTGTACTGATATATGGAGAAATCCAATAAAACGTCATGTCTTGGCTCAAGGAGGTTAAATTATGGAACCACCCACAAAAATTGGTGAATTCTATCAAAACGTTAATAGTGAACGGAATCAAAGAAACATTGTTCGTGGTGTAAGTAAGTCTGTACCCATATCCAATGGAGATATGTGGTAACACGGCCGATATTTCAATCGATTAGGTTTAACAAATAATGGACCCACCCAAGAAATGTTCTCATTCCATTCAAAAAGCTATAGTTAATAGCCAAAGGATGCAGAGAGAATCATTTGGAGATGTTACCCAGATTGTATCCATATACAATGGAAAAATGTGATTTTGGTTGATAAGGGGTGAAAATAATGGACCCACGCAAACAATGTTCTGACTCCGATCGCAAAGTTAAATATACTAACAAACCGAAGCAGAGAAAAAAGGTTTGGAGATGTTGTTTCAATAATTGTTTGTTGACAACCGATTATGTGTCACGAAATGTCTTTTATTAAATTCGTGTTGGCGTGGTCGAACCGGAACTGAAACTGCGCATGTTCGCATCAAAGATTGTAAATACGATATGCAACTCTAAGAAATGTCACTTAACATAAACGTCAATAGCGCCATCTGGCGACCAAATAGAATAACTACTTATTCTAACATCCCCTCTTTTTTTTAAAAGGAGCATAATAAAAATGTTGGCTTTATGAGCCCATGGCAACATAACAACACAATGCAATCTAACACTAGAGTCAATTGGGCCACTATACTATAATGATCAGAGGTTACTAGCACATGATCAGGTTTGGACAACAGGGGGTTGGGGCTGGTCTTCACTGGAACCGTGCTGGCTTTGTGATGACTCGCCCAGAGCGCGTTTTCACTGGCGAGACGACTTTCGCAGGAGACGCGGACACGCTCGGTGTGGGAGTTGTCATTTTTGGCGCGATGCTCGGCACGTCACGCGGTTCGTCTTCTGTTAGCGTCTTCTGTTTCCGTTCACGCGGCTGTTCGCGTGGTTGCTGTACGCGTGGCTGTAGTTTGCGTTGTTGTATGAGTGGTTGTCGGTCGAGTGGTTGTTGTTCGCGTTGTTGTACGAACTTGTGGGGCGCTGTGGCATCGTCTCGTAGATAGCGTCGATTGCGTCGGAGTATACGATCTTCGATCTCTACGATGTACGACCTGTCGTTACAGTCATCGACGACTGTGCCACGCGACCGTTTGATCGGTTGGTGTTTCTTCAGCAACTGGACGAAGACTGGAGTGCCTTTCTGTAGTGGTCTCAGATCGCTGACACTTCGGTTGTAGTATCGCTGGCTCTGCATTTGTTTTGTAGTCTTACATGAAATCGTTTGCTCGACCTCGGGAATCGCTGGTTTCAGCAGAGACTCGGCCTGTGGGACGACTGCTCGTGTGCGTCGATTCATCAAGCGCTGTGCTGGACTGCTGACCATCTCAATCATAGGAATATTGCGCCATTCCAGGAGTGCTTTCATCGGGTCGGAAGATTTCGCTAGCAGCTGTTTTGCAATTTTGACAGCGGCCTCCGCCTTTCCATTCGACTGACTGTGATAGGGTGACGATAACGAATGTTCGAATTCCCAACTCTGCGTAAAGCGTTCAAACTCAGCGCTTATGAACTGTGGCCCACCATCGGAGTGGACTATGTTGGGGGATCCGTGACGTGCAAATTGCTCTTTACACGCCTCAATCGTGTGGCTACGAAGACTCTCTTTCTGTTACGTAGGTCGTTCTCTGGAACACTCACTGCATCGCTCGACCGTCTGTTTTACGTCGTTTGTCATACCGTGCCAGTAGAGACTGTCTCTGGCTCTGCGTAGAGTTGACTCAATGCCTTGATGACTGCTGTGTAGTCTCACTAACATGTCATTCTGGAGTGACTTTGGGATGAACATACGCTCTCCTTTGTACAGGATACCGTTGTGCACAGCGATGACGTCTCGAAACGTCCAGTAGACTTTCAGGTCAGACGGTAACTGTGACCTGTCCTGTGGCCAGCCTGATGCGACCAGCACGAGTAGTTTCTGCAGAACCGGGTCGTCGGCTGTGGCCTGACGTATCGCGTCTACTCTCGGCTCGCTGATGTTGACGTACTCTCTGGGGTCGACTGTCTCGACTTCCTCAGCGATGGCGTTCTCCGTTGTCATCTGGAATATCTGCTCCTTCGTCAGCTCAACTGGTTATCTACGTGTCGACGGCGCTCGCGACAGCATGTGTGCGACGAGTTGCTCACTTCCTGGCTTGTAGATGACTTTCATGTCGTAGCGCTGAAGTGCCATCATCATGCGTTGAAGTCTTTTCGGAGCCTCCAAGAGTAACTTTCGGAAGATTGTTTCCAGTGGCTTATGATCACTGTGAATCATCACGTCTGGATGTCCATAGATATATTGGTTGTATGTGCGGCAGGCAAACACGATGGCAAGACATTCAAGCTCGATCGGTGTGTAGTTGCGTTCACTCGCTGTCAGTGAACACGAATCATAGGCGACTGGCTTCTCGTGTTGTAGAAGTATCACTCCTAGCCCCTGCGTACTTGCGTCACATTGAAGTACCACCGGTTTCGTCACATCGTAGTACGAGAGAGAACGTTCTGCGGTTGCGATGTCCTTCACTCGCTCGAACGCTTCTTGTTGATCTGGTCCCCACACGAACTCGGCGTCTTTCTGCACCAGACGTCGTATGGGCTCGCAGACTGCAGAAAGATTCGGCATGAATTTCGCGATGTAGTTCGTGAAGCCCAGGAACCGTCGTACTTGTTCGACGTCCATCGGCGTCGGCATATTCTTGATGTCGCACACTTTATCAGGATCGGGCTTGACCCCGTCCGGAGACAACACATGCCCGATGTACACAATCTCTTTTATGTGAAGCCTCATTTTGGATCTGTTCAATTTCAAGTTTTGTTCGCGAGCACGCTGTAGTAGCTTGATGAAGTTGCTGTCATGGTCTCTGCGGGCCTCTGCCTCTGTCTGACCACGACCGACGATCAAGATGTCGTCAGCTGCTGACGGACTCGACGGACTCGACGAGATACCAAATGGCATACGCAGCCATCTGTATTTTCCTGCCGGAGTCCAGAATGTCGTCAGGTAACTGCTTTCATCTGTCAGTTTCACCTGCAGGAATCCGTCTTTCGCGTCGACAAGCAAGAAGATTTTCGCATTCGTCAGCATTGGCAGAACCTCTTCGATCGTAGGTAGCGAGAAGTGGTTGCGTCGAATCGCCTTGTTCAGGTCAGAGGGGTCGATGCATATTCGCACCGAGCCGTTCGCCTTACGTACTGCCAGACAGCTTGAAATCCACTGAGTCGGTGTCTCGACTTTCGCGATGACGCCCTGTGCCACCAGTGCCTCGATCTTCTTTAGGAACTCGTCCTTCAGTGCGTAAGCGACTTTCCGTGGTCGAGTCTGTACGGGAGCGACAGTTGTGTCAATCTCGATGTTGTACTCACTCGGAAGACACCCAAGTCCGGTGAAGACATCCGCATACTCCGTTATGGCAGCATCGATGTCGTTTGTTCGATCCTCGACCAGGCTGACGTGTTCACTCACCGCGATCAGATCGAGTTTCAGACACGTGTCGAGGGACAGCAGTGTGGCATGCCTCGTTTTGACGACTTCGAAGATCAATATCTCCTCACGCTGGTCGATTTCTCGGAGTATTAGGGAACATCTACCCTTCGACGGCACCTGCGAACCATGGTACATCGTCAAGTTCGAGGTACTCGCACGTAGTGGTGGAGAACCCAGTAGTCGATAGTCGGTGATGCTGAGGACATTGCATGTTGCGGCGGTGTCGAGTTGACATCTCAGTGCAGTAGGAGCTGAACGACTCTCCGATGATACGTTGATCGTTGCCATCAGACGTCGACCCTCCTTGTCCACTTGTATGCGTAGAATGCTGGAATCGCTGTCAACGTCGACGAGGTAGACACGCTTCACCTTTGACTGTGCCTGTGGCGCTCGGCAACACTTGGCGTAGTGATTTTTTTTTGAATGCTGGACATTGTCTCGGCGGGTGCTCTGTGCCGCACTTCCCACACTTGTCCGCTTTGTTGCTCGACGTGTGAGTCGGTTGAGATCTCGGCCTGCGTTTAGCCTTCTTCTGTCTCGTCTTGTAGACCGCCTGCACTTCCTCGTTCAGTTTGAGCTTCCGCATTTCGCCTTCCGTGTCCTCCGCTAGACGACACAGGGCAATGGCTTTCTCCAGGTCTAGGTTCTTTGTTTCAAACAGACGCCGACGCGTCCGTTCTTGGTCTAATCCCAACGTTAGCGCGTGAAGAACCATGTCGTCCATCAGATCTCCAAACGCACATTCACGGACCTGCTTCTTTAGGGCCGTAATGAAGTCATCAATAGAGCGATCGTTCTGCTTCATGGTGAGGAAGTGATGTCTGGATGCAAACACGCTCACTCTAGGACGGCAGAATTCATCAAACTTCACGATGACGTCATCAAACGTTGGAACGCCTTCAAACGTGAAGTTGTCATAGATGTCATTCCCTTTGTCACCGATACAACGTAGTAGAATCGCCGTTTTCGTCTTTGCGTTCGCGTCAGCTTTGTCACTGGCGTCGATGAACTGCGTGAACTGCTTTTTGAAACGCAGCCATTGCTCTGGCAGATTGCCGGACACGGGAAGCGGGTCGGGGAGAAGGAATCGTTCCATCACTTTTGTAGTCAAAATAGAACGGACTAACCTTCTTTCACTGCGACTTTATGTTCACTGAATTCCAATTTACCTCTAGTTCGCTCTTTCTGACACCATGTTTCAATAATTGTTTGTTGACAACCGATTATGTATCACGAAATGTCTTTTATTAAATTCGTGTTGGCGTGGTCGAACCGGAACTGAAACTGCGCATGCTTGCATCAAAGGTTGTAAATACGATATGCAACTCTAAGAAATGTCACTTAACATAAACGTCAATAGCGCCATCTGGCGACCAAATAGAATAACTACTTATTCTAACAGATGTTACCCTGATTGTATCCATATACAGTCGAGAAATGTGGTAAAACGGCAGATTTTGGTTGATAAGGGGTGAAAATAATGGACCCATGCAAATAATGTTCTGACTCCGATCACATAGTTAAAGATACTAACAAAACGAAGCAGAGAAAAAAGGTTTGGTGACATTACCCGGATTGTGTCCATATCCAATGGAGAATTATAGTAAAATGCCAGATTTTGTAATAATAAATAATGGTTGAACCCAAAATAATTGCCGTCGCCGATAACAAAGTTAAAGCTACCAATCTAAGGAAGCTGTGGAAAAAGTTTGGTGCTTTTATCAGGTCTGTCCCCATATCCCAAAAATATGTTGCTATATATACTTGACTATAGTCTATGTGAACGTCAATGCACGTTTGCTTATTATAATTATTGGCTGTGAACAAAGGAGGATATAGTGCGCCAATTGTGTTTAAAAATGGGTAATACTAAAGCAATACAATGAATAATTAATACAAATGTATATGTTGCGTTTCCATACACATTGGAAACTTGCTACAACATTACATCTATTTGGAAATAAGACTGGCCGTTTTCCATTGACTGTACTCTAAGGTGTTCATTGACTGTACTCTAAGGTGTTCATTTGCTGTACTCTAAGGTGTTCATTTGCTGTACTCTAAGGTGTTCATTGACTGTACTCTAAGGTGTTCATTTGCTGTACTCTAAGGTGTTCATTGACTGTACTCTAAGGTGTTCATTTGCTGTAGGGCAAAGATACAAACGAGACGCTTTGCTACACAATGCATTGCTTAAATCCTGCCAGAACCCTTATCTACACCTTGAAACGAGGAGCAACATTTGGAACACCATGTGGTATAAACAAGGTAAGACACACATATTTATAAAAGTATAGAGTTAACTACACAATTGTCATTGTTAGCGAAACCATAAAAACATGACCACTAACGATGCTATATGGAAGATATTGTAGATGGCTCCAAGATTAAATTTTAATAGCAACAATTAAACTTGCATTACAATGTTAGTTTAATTCTTAGTGGTGCTATCTTTTGGCTACAATCGTTTCTGGTATATCATTCTATTTAATTTAATTTCGATTTCGAAACAGCGTTTCTCCATAACCTGTTCCATTGTTGCTATTATGATATGGTTAATAGTTGTTGATCATACATAAACATGAATATATCAATTATCTTAACAGGTTAATATGTTTATTACATTGACCTTTTTCAGTGTTGCTCCAAAGGGGAGTGTGTGGCCGAATGTTCTTATCCAACAAGCGGTACGTATAGTAATGACTTTGTTGTTCAATTGTTACATTATTGTATGTTTTCTTGTATATTATAAAAAATCAAAGGAGTACATAATTTGTATATGTTCAGAAACAGCATACAGACGGAAAATCGATGGACGATTGTAGGTTATGTTAATTAGACAATGCTTACAATAATACTAAACTATTGTCAAACAGTGTTAATACTTCAGTTATTTTTTCTATTGTCACACCCGTTACAAAAACGCGAGCAATTTCGTTCACTCCACGTTGCCTCAATTCGCTCAGCTGTCTAAGTAAATACCAGGCAAAATACAGTGATGGGTATGTGTGAACGAATAGTCATCGATCAGTAATTGCTTAGTTGCAGACTATTTCCTGAAAAGTTGAGAATGTATCCGAATGAACATGTCGGCCAGGATTTGAAGTGCAAAGCGTGTGGACAATTTTATAAACAAAATATTGCGTTATTTAAAACTTTCTTTTACAGGAATATGTCCTAATCGAATCACCTAAAAGAGGAATGTGTATGATGTATGTTTCTGACGGTCCTTTCGGACGTTACATTTTGATATAACATTGCAAAGAAAATTTTGTTCTCCCAACAGCTCCGACAACCACTTGCACAGCGACTGGGCTCAACACTGACGTTCCACAAGGTAAGTTGTGTTATTATCTCCATATATATATATATACCTGAAATGTTAATTGAAGATGATGTTTAGTTAAACACATGTATTAATAACACATGCACTATGGAACAAGTTTATACATGAATTGTGAATATTATTTTGTAATTTATTTATAATTGTTAGCTACGATGTATACCTCAACTGTTTCGTCACGTGACCTGTCAGATGAAGATGACGTTGTTTCACGATGCTGGTGGTCCGCGGACGGGAGCTGTGCAGTCCCTCGTTGGTGACGTGATCGCTCCAGGACGGATTGTGGAACTACGTAGCAATTTTATGTGTGAGCTATCACATGATTTCTTGAGTATTGTGGCCAATTCATGCGATTGTAAAATGTCACGTTTCAGGTTGCACAGACAGCGGACAATTGTTCTCGATCAACGGAGTCTACACAACTTGTGACGAACTAGTTGCCAATTACACGTATCTGTGTATGACGTGGGAGGCGGCAAGAGACTCTCTATGTTGCGAGACGTGCCACAGGGCCGGAGTTACAAACCAGACACAACACTGTAAGTAATTAAATGTATGTTTGTCTTCCGATTGTCGTGTCTGTTGCAGATGGTGGCTATCGCGTTTCCTTATTCCTTGCCAGATTGCTAGATCATCAATGATTTTATCTGTCTGCCGATCTTTACCATTCTTTCCTCGGTCTTCTTATTGTCACACGATATTCTTATTTCCGCTTTCTCATCCCAGAACTATATATATATATATATATATAATGTATATATATATATGTATATATATATATACTGCCTAATGTTGATTAATTACGCTCATAAACGTTTGGTACTAAAAGCACCTCGTTTCTCACCATCATTGCCCCTATTTAGACAGTTACATTGCCTTCCCGTTGCATATCGAATAAAATTTCAGTTAGCCACTAACACATATCGTGCCATTTCTACACAACACAACATCCTATTTGTTTAGTCTCCTTCATTTTACCGATAACCCCAGGAATCTCAGACCATCTGTTTCACAACTACTGTTTGTTCCGAAAACCAAGCTTAATATTGGCAAACATGCTTTTTCTATAGCTGCACCCACTGTCTGGAAACAACTCCCTATCACTTTAAAATCACGTGAGACTATAGCTATCTTTCGGAAAAAAGTCAAGACTTATTTATTAGAAATTGTATTCCCACCCTAACCTTCGGCGGTCCCTTGCTATAATGATCACTCTTGCTTGTCCCTGTTAACGATGTTGGTCAATGATTCTTGTATGCTGCGCCTCTGAGCTCATATTCCTGTGGATGTAGGCGCTATAGAAGTTTATTATTATTATATTATAGTAAAGTTCCTTTTAATGTTTGCTGTTCTATGGATTTCTTCATTAGATTTTGTTTGTGTTTATGGCACTCAAGTATTATTTTCTGATGAGCTGCATTTTTGTTGCATGTTTGGTCGTTTGTGATCGTTTAGTTACAAGATCTTTGAAAATATGCTTCCCGAGAAAGGCTACACTTAATTACTCTTTATCGGGATAATTCATACTACAAAGCTTAAGTTTTGCGTAGTATTCAGAAAGTCATATTGTGGTTACTCGTGTTGCTGTTAATAGGATTAGTCTGCGAAAGTATATAAAGTTATATATATGTATATATGTATATATATATATATATATACGTACGATACTGAGATATATGTTGCTATGCTCATTGTGATGTCCTGTGTCGTTTTGTTTTTACAGATGAGACCACAGGTGGAAGTGGTAAGTACCGATTTGGTGGAAAATCTTATCATATGCATGTACAATTGCACACAAAAAGCACATAGCACGTGTATTGATTAAGAAATCTTCATAATATGTTGGATAAACGTTGATAGTAGACTGTTTACAAAATGACATTTATTGTTGTAATGTACATTTGTACATTTATTTACTTAAACAATAGTTTTAAATGAAGTTATGAGATTATACGTAAAATTCTAATAAAAGCAAACATAGCTTTTTTGACGACATGCTTTTATATTGGGTTTAACAGAATGTAATCTACTAATCAAACAGCTGTTTTGGAAATTAATACGATATGAACAATAAACTTTCATGATAACCTGTCTATGAGTAAACATGACAGTGTTGAGAACTAGTTGTGCATGATGCAGACATGATCGTTTGGTCTTTCGTGTTCTACGAGTGTTACAACAGTGTTAATTTGACGATAGCTAATCAATGACGCAGGCAAACAAGCACGTTAAGGCATGGTTGTTTATATAATACCATGTTTGTGTCGTTGCAGAAGATGAGGGAACCAGTACCGTAGCAGCTACAACAACATCACATACAACAACCACCGTCCCACCTACAACAACATCACAGACAACAACTACCCCCCCACCTACAACAACATCACAAACAACAGCCACCGCCCCACCTACAACAACATCACAGACAACAACTACCCCCCCACCTACAACAACATCACAAACAACAACAACCGACCCACCTACAACATCACAAACAACAACAACCGTCCCACCTACAACAACATCACAAACAACAACCACCGCCCCACCTACAACAACATCACAAACAACAACCACCACCCCACCTACAATAACATCACAAACAACAACCACCGTCCCACCTACAACAACATCACAAACAACAACCACCGTCCCACCTACAACAACATCACAAACAACAACCACCGTCCCACCTACAACAACATCACAAACAACAATGACCGACCCACCTACAACAATAACATCACAAATAACAACCACCACCCCACCTACAACAACATCACAAACAACAACCACCATCCCACCTACAACAACATCACAAACAACAACCACCGTCCCACCTACAACAACATCACAAACAACAACAACCACCACCCCACCTACAACAACATCACAAACAACAATGACCGCCCCACCAACAACAATAACATTACAAACAACAACCATCACCCCACTTACAACAACATCACAAACAACAACCACTGTCCCACCTACAACAACATCACAAACAACAACCACCGTCCCACCTACAACAACATCACAAACAACAACGACTGCCCCACCTACAACAATAACATCACAAACAACAACCACCACCCCACCTACAACAACATCACAAACGACAAGTACCACCAAACCACCAATCCCCATTCGAACAACCAAGACTGCTCCAACAACAAGTACCATTGCTTCTACCTCTGAACCTATGACGTCATCGCCGCGACATGGTAGGTACCGCAGGTAGCCGTACTGTGACAGTAACTAATGTCACCTGATGGAGGTACGAACTCCCTAAACCTGAATGACCCAACACTTTTGCTGTGACCTGTAGCACGACTTGGTGCAAGCGCCTTAAACCTGATTGAAAACGCATTTAGCAATCTACACCCACGTAGAAGTTTCTAAAATACTCATATGTCTGGCTGGTCAGTCACCCCAGCCAAACTACAATTTCGATCCTGACTGTCACAAGTGAAAAGTTATATTTATGCATTGACAATAAGAAAGACGTGTAAGAGTTTATTATTTGTTTCAATAAAATTATGATGACATCATAAATACGACATCTGTGTCAATTGGCTATGAGTAACTGGGTGTGAGTAACTGGGTGTGAGTAACTGGGTGTGAGTAACTGGGTGTGAGTAACTGGGTGTGCATAGATGCTGTTATCGCCAGAGGGCGACACTGGTTTTGTTTTCAATATTACATGCTGCTGAGTCAGTATTGCTTATCAGAATCTAGCTCTTCTCTTGGCCAAAAAGCGAACAATACAACATAATGTTAAGGTTTCTGCAATAGGTAGTTATTTTTCAGGAAAGGATAATTTTAATTTAATTTAAAATTATGGTGAATGTTAGTTATACGGTTACGCTTAAGGCCAGACACGGCAGGTAGATAGGATTATTTTTTAAATTGTGCAAACAGTTCAATTTGTTCTGCCCAATGCATGAAATGGGTCTTACTGAGTAAAATATATATTGAACTTTTTTCAGCCAGACCCCCCGTTTCCATGGTAACAAACAAAATGGCCACCATTTTGAGCAAATATTGGCAAATTTGGAAATACTGCCATTTTTTATTGAATCCATATATAGTTATAATTCTTGCAAATCCATGTTCTCTATAGATTCTATTGTGCAATGATCAGAGCATATTTTGAAATGTTGTGTTTTTATTTTTTGAATAAATTTTTGGTAAAATACGAAAAAAAATCTAGTTTTTTTGCAACAAATATGGCTATATCTTTCAAACTATTCATGATTTAAAAAAAGTGTCTGATCATTGCACACAGTAGAATATGCTGAATGCAACACTGAAAACATTATTTATATAGCATAATTATTCCAAGAGATATCCCATTTCCAAATGCAGAAATTTGAAGAAAAATGTTTTTGAGAAAATGGCTCTCAAAGATTGCATAATGGATTTCATTACATGATATCGACGTGCTTAATCCATGACTAAAACTCACTTAGAGGTACATAATTGTCATAGAAGTGAACTTTATTGATAGTATGCATACAAAGGTATAATAATCTGGCAGAAAACCATTTTCAGTATTTTTGGTCAAAAAACACCATTTCACCTGGGGTGTCTGGCCTTAAAATGTTAATTATTCAATAAATGTATACGATATTACGTTTATGTTTTCAGTGCTGTGTTTCACGTGTGGCAGTTACAAAAACTACATGAGAGAAGATTGTGACAACGCCGACTTCAACACGACTGCTTGCAGTGAATGCTGGGTAAGTATTGAACCTCACCACAGCTCTGTTTCTCAATAATGTGTGAAGACAGACAATTAGTATAATGTTAGTCTGCCTTAAATTGCATTGTGACTTATTTATTGCTTGACAATTATATTTTGCCTTGGTAACGTTAGATGATTCAGCAATCTTATATGTATATATGCATGTTTTATTTTGTTGCATATTACAAAAGATTGTGTACAATAAGGGCATTAAACTTGGCGAACTCCGAGGAAATCCTATTATCAACGCGACACCGCGGTGTAGCCATGTGACTGCGAGTATGTTTAGAGATCATCTCAGAACTTCGATGTCTGATATTATACAAAATTACTTTTATCTGGCCTCAGCCCCTCACCCACTTCCTCAGAAGAAAGGTTGTAAACATTGATATGATGACATCTGTATATTAACAGTATCGGTCCGAAGCGTAAAATATTGATGTCCGAAACCAGACGAAGCTGCCTCTGACCCCACCACGAAAGTAATTTCGTCTGATATTGGATATCGACGTTTTGAGATGATCCTTTAGTAACTAGTATTAAGTAATAGTAGTAAAAGCTTTATTTAATGATGGTGACCATTTCACATTATATCGTGATTTTCAATAGGCCATCACACTACATTCTTACAGCAACATTTACACACCTTTTGTTGATAAAATATACTATTCACAACAATAAAATATAAATTAATAGTTATAAATTAATTAAATAACTAAAAAAAATTAGATAATAAATTATTAATATGACACTACAAATAAAACAACACCATGAATCAATTTACCAGTTCTAGAAAGATTGGAGTCAAAAATAATAGTAAATAATATCAAGGTGAATGAATTAAAACAATTCACCATTTAAAAGTAAATAGTCATTCACGCATACCATAGCAACTTTTGCAACTCCATTCAAATGGTGTACTACAAGTGCATTACTGACTATCCTGAAGAATGTTCAGTAATCTAATTACTGACATTTTGTTTACAACAATACAAATTGTGTGTGTATTCTTTATATGAGAATGTTTGTATTACACTAAGGCAATGGATATCCCTCCTGCAGATTTACAGACAGGACCTAGATGACGCAACGGTGACTTATGCGAGAGGGTGTCAATCAAACAGCAGCGACGTGGCCCGCGATGAGTGTGACGAATTCTCTTCAGAAAGTTGCTCTACAGTTGGTGGTCAAAAGGTAACTGAGCAAGCTAAATACATCTGCATGAAATGTTGTTGTTGGATTATGTGAGATTATATATTTAATCGGCAACTTCACGAGTAGCTTTTGCTGCATGCACTACTGAGGAAGTCAACGGAAAACAGTAATTACATTTGTAATAATCCACACGATTTTCGATATACACTATACATACACAGTATCACTGCCATTACTACAGTGTGCACGACACCATGCACAGCTTTACTAAAGTGGATAGTTAACCAGATTGATTTTAACAAAATTTAACAAGATTGCCATACAAAAAATTAACTCTAGATGGGAGGTGGACAAGGAAGCCTTTTGGCTTATCGAGAGTCCAATACTTTTTATCTACGTGTATCCCGTAATGTAAGTTCATGTCCACTGGTTCTTCTATCTTTCTTAACTGAGAAAAAATATTTATATCAATATTTTCATAACCATTCAATATTTTAAACACTTCTATCTGATCTCCTCTCAATCTTCTGGTCTCTGGTGTTGTTAAACCACATTTGTTTAGGCATATTTCGTAACTAAGATCCCTCCGTTTTGGTATCATTTTAGTTGCTCTCCTCTGTACTCTTTGTAGCCTATCTATGTCCTTCCTGCAATATGGCCTCCACGCTTGAATACAAGATTCTAAATGAGGCCTAACTATTGTTTTATACAGCGGTATTATTAGCTCTTTCTGGTACTTGTGTAGAATCCAGACCCACCTCGATTTTGCCGTTATAACTTCAGTTTTGCCTAAATATACCTCAGAGCGTTAGTTCCATCATTTAACATCATCCCAGGCATATTTATATTACGAAAATATTGTGTCTTAGCGCACTTTTAGTGGCCTCCCCATCAACTACTACCCGTTGTCTTCTATCAATTAGCCATTTTCTATCCAGTTAATTAAACCATTAATTATGCCATGGGCCTTTAATTTAAGCAGTAACCTTTGATGTGGCACTTTGATCTGTCGTCTACCCACTTAGTGATATCTTCCAAAAAACATAACATATTTGTTAAGCATGACCTCGCTTTTAGAATCCCATTTTGAGATGGGTTTACCAAGTTATGTTTACCAAGAAACTCCACCATGTGATCTTAAATTAGTCTTTCTAATAATTTGCAAATCACTGACGTTAAACTCACTGGTCTGTAGTTCTCTGACTTGTTTCTGAAACCTTTTTAAAATAACGGTATAATGTTTGCTTCTTTCCATTCTAAAGGAACCACTCCCTCTTCTAATGACAAGTTGAAAATTGTTGCAAGTGGTATGCTAATTTGTTCTACAATTTCCAATAGTAGTTTGGGCGGAATCCCATCCACTCCAGGTGATTTATTAGCCTTCATTGTCCTAATTTTCAATTTACAATTAACTGTCCTAAATAGTCTGATTTTGCCCCCTTGAACTTAGCCTCTGGTACTGGCGGTGGACTAATATCTTCCCTGGTAAACACTGAACTAAAAAGATGCTCATTCGGGTCTTCTGCTATTAATAATCCCTCCGATATTATATTTCCAGCACTATCTTCTAGAAGATCGACCTTATATATGGCCATGGTAAAAATATCCCATAATAATACAGTCCCGTATGCTAACTTACCTTATAGCATTTTGTACTTTTTCATTCTCTTCTATGCTTATGTTTGGACTTTGATAAACTAACCCCACCGTTAACATTGAGTTTCCTGTAACTATGTTACACCAAACAGCTTCTTCGCAATCTGCTTCTCTTTATAATTTTATTTCATAAGCCGGGATAGATTCTTTAACATATAAAATAACTCCACCTCCCCTTCTTCCTATTCTATCTTTCCTGAACATTACATAGCCTGTTATTCCCAATTCGGCATCTGATATATCAGTGGTGGCCCATGATTTTGTTATACCTATTATGTGATGGTCAATATCTTCTACCATAATGTTTAGTTCACTTCTTTTGTTTACTATGCTCCTTGCATTTAAACAAACGCATTTATATCCTGATTCAGAACAGGTTTCCAGGCTGTTCTTTGCCGATTTATTTCTGCTGTCTTTATCTATGCCTCCAGTTTCTGGCTTCTCTGTGAATTGCCCCTGCGAATCTAGTTTAAATAGATGCAGCCTGTCCCACTGTCAACAGATCGCAGCAAATTCTCTGAGAAAACTGCTGCCCCCTTTCCACTTAGATGGAGGCCATCTCTCATGTACATATCTTCCCTCCCAACAAAGTATCCCCATAAATCTACGAATCCCACCCCCTCTTCTTTACACATCTGCTCAACTAGTGTGTTGATTGTCATCCTCTTGCAGTTTCTATATGTTGGCTCCCTTCCTCCCATTACCGGCAAAATTCCTGAGAGAATAATCTGTTTGACTTCTTTAACTTCCTCACTAATTGTCTGTACTTCTGTACTATCCCAGTTGTTCTGTCCCTGTCAGCATTATTTGTCCCTATGTGTACTAGTATAGACCCTCCCTTGCCATGCCCCAATACCTTCTCTACCCTTTCAGTCACATATTCTATCCTAGCTCCCGCAAACAAACAACGACGTCCTCCCCTTCGCTTAGTGTCTTATCTGTCTTTCTCAGAATAGAGTCGCCCATAAACACCCGCTCTTTTCTCAATGCCCCTTCAATCACTGCCTCAGAGTAGCTCCTTCTCCGGTTTGCATCTGGCTGGTTGTAGTCTTGTTCCCCTGTCTTCTGCTCTCCTGACACAATCTCGTCTGTTCCATTCTTTTCTGACGCTGTTTCTTTTGTCTCCTTTCCTCCTGTCATCGTCCCTCCAAACTTCTCTTCTGTCACATTTACTCTCACTTTCTTCCCGACACCTATCCTCCCATTGCATTTCCTTCTCTCCTCTCTTGTCTCTTTCCCTCCTATCTCTGTCTCTACAGTCACTTTCTCCCCTGTCATCTTCACGCCTGTCACATTTCCTGCCATCGATCCTCCAATTTCTTCCCCTCCGATCACCTTCCGTCCTCTCAGTCTCCTTTCCTCGGTCTTCTTGCCATTACTCTGCTCCTTCAGTCTCACAGTATTCCCAACTCTCTCCCTGTTGTCTCTCTCCATTCCACATGTCTCCTCGCTGATTCTCATCTCCATCCCCTTCACAATATCTACTAACCTAACTACGTCCTTCTCCAGACATTCCACCTTCCAACACCCCACGCACTGAAAGTTGAATCCCTCTTCCTTGGTCTCTGCCCATGACTACCCACAGCCGGATAGGGCAGTCGCCGCACACCAAGTGTCTCTTTGCCTTGACTTGCCGCTTGCAAGGCACCATATCAGAATTTATTTAATAATAATAATGTAATTTGCTATTTAAAATAGTTTAGTCAATTGTGTTTACACTATTCATTGTCTATGTAGTCTTTAAGACTGTTTACTGTGCACAAATGTTACACTTTACGTAAGATTGCCTTGTCCTAACAGAAATGCTAACGTTACCGGTAGTGCCCTAATTTATATACAATCAATTACCTTATGCTAGACTGCCTTATTTATTTAGGTTATACCGTGCCCTAACGAATACGTGGGACACTAGCTACATAAACTTAGTTCGCCCGGTTATCGCAAATGCTTAATTTTTACAACAAAGCTACCTAATCAAAATGTCTAGCAGGTACTGGCTTACACATATATTATCTTATGTAAGTAGTTTTATGTTTGTTACTTTATCACCTATATATTCTACCACATAATGAGGTTTGTTTACAAACTTATTGTAGACTACCTTATCCTATTATCATTCAGTAGACTAGTGTTCTAAAATACTTTAAACTAACTAATAAATGTGCTTAACTAAATTTAAGCACACCTGCTACTCAATATGTGTTTACTGCTACTTTATGAATGATATTAAGGCAAGAATAATTCCTATCAATCAATAATTCCACTTGTTTATCAACTTTTCTGCACCACCAATTTCTACGATCTATCTCCGCCAAAAAGCAGAAATAGATATGAAATGTTATTCTATTTTGGCAGATATTTCTTACGTATTATATTCAGCCATGTCTAACAATATTTCATGTAATCTATTAATAAACATTGTCCTAAAAGTGTATCACAGAATAAATGTATACAAAATTAATGTTGAAATAATATATTATATATGGTATATACAATTGTCAAGCTATACAAAATTAAATGGTTTTGACTGGCGCTATATATATATATATATGACTATTTACGCAGTTATTACATAATAAGTAATAATCAATATTTAGCTAATATTACAAACACCTGTTAATTTACTACAACAATGTTGTCAGTGATATCATTATGTTTTCTATGTGTGTCAATTTCAGTTGCAGCAGGTAGTGGAGTCAATATTGCAATCATAATGTGGAAGTTTTGTATTTTGTAGCTGTGCAGACGGTGCTGTAAATCAGACAGTTGTAACGATGGGACGCTGACCGGAATGAAAGACAGCGCTTCCGTCACAGTCTTGTCTGTGATTCTCGCCACACTGATGTAGACTGTCATTGACCACATGACGAAAAGAGAGCGTTTGTCTTTTATGCAAAACATAGCCCGGTGATGCGATACAGAATGAAATGTTATTCTTAAATAGATATATATGTATATCTATATTAGATCCATACAAACATAATTAAGAAATGTCTAACTTGCTGTGATTGAAAGTGTAATATTTGTTTATATACATATATATATATATATACAGCAGATTTTGAATATACATGTTTTACCTTAACTCAGGGAACCTCATAATACAGGCGAGAAATTGCGAAACATACCCAGATATAGCACAGGCGACGATGGTATGCCGCGCCGATGCGCTATTCTCACGACGAGAGCGGGCGGTGAATCAACAATATCGGACGAGCTAGTTTATTACAACAAACCACAACTAACACCGTTGCTGAATTTGGGCATGGTATACATAGTCTATGCTATATCGGGTACGTTTTGCAATTTCGCAACCCGAGCACTTTTCTTAATGTACGGTTATGCTCTTTCATACTCAGAACTCGGAATCAAGTTCTTCTTCTATGTGCCATGTCTGTCACAGGCATTGGCGATCATGACCCTCTAAGCCGCACGGTCGTTTGTAGTTTGTAGCAGTTCTGTTGTGCCCCTTCCACACCATGTTGAGAGACTATCTATTATTTTTATTCTCTGGCGAATTTAATTTATATGACCTATAAATACGATATACAGTGTATATACAATGAATAACGTAAGTAATAGATAATGTCGGGAGACTCCCATTAAGATATGTAATATCGCTAGCACAGGAGACACCCCATAAATATAAACAACAACAAAATTTACATGTCACAAATCAGAATAGCATATGCCTTGTTTTACAGTTGATAATTACTCAGTGTATCAACATACATACATAATACAATGACTGATGATATGTACTCTTGTACAAATTGACGTACATATGGATACTTAGGTATACATATCAATACGTATTATGAATTACAAATAAAACAATTATGAATACGACAACTGGATTCATAATTTAAAATAAAAAAGATTTTTGTGTATGTTGAAAAACCATATAGACTATGGGTGTAAATTTGATTAATGATAATACTTGGTGTATTGTTAACTGTCTCTACTATGTTGTGTCTAATGCACTTTTTGGCAAATTCATGTTTGAATCTGGATATATACAGATTATGTCTTTCACGTGTGCAGTGCTGATGAATATTATAGATGTGTGTGTTTGGAAAAACATTGAAGTAATAGGGTAAAAGATTGTTAATTAATTTATAGTAACATTTTAATTGTTGGATTTTATAAATGTCATCCAACTTTACCAACTGAAGTCTTTTAAAAATAGGACTTGTGTGAGCATTATATTTACTTAAGGATATTATTCGTATTGCTTTTTTCTGTAATTTGAAAATTCGATGTGACTGATGACCCCATAAAAGTAAGCCATAATTAACATGTGTCAATAAATACTGCAATCCTGGTGTAATCGTGAAGTTAAAGACGATGTATGAAGGGCTTTGTTACAAGAGATCTGTATAATAAAATATCAAGTTAAGTGCAAGATTACTGATGAATCCGGCGTGTTTTTTCATTTCCAAAATTCGTCTAGTCTCACGGGCTTAGTCAGCAGACTGGGATGGTGATGATCAGCGTCATGTGATGCAATTTGGAGAAGATACGAGGGGAAATTTATTAATTCGTCTCGATTCAGGACAGGGTTCCTTTGATGTAATTTAATTACATCTTAGATATTTTGTTCTCCTATACCAACACACTATTCCCGATTACAGGAACCATGGGGACAATGACTAAGGATAACACCAAAGAAGGGTTTGTACCAAGCAACAGTTGTGTCGATGTACAGTTACACCAGTGTAGTTCCATAGTGGCGCCACTTGAGTTATTTTAACGGACTTTCGTGGTGACGCAGCAATTTTTTCGACATTCCTGGACCACATTGGTATTTGCTTCGCCGAAGTTAGACTGAATCCATCCTAACATAATTGTATAGTTTGGAATTCAGTATGAAACGAGGCGCCTGCCTGTTCGCCGAATTTCAACAGTAAAATTGATTAAATAGTGTTAATTTTTTGGGTGATTATTTCGCCTTAACAATATACCAAATGTTTACGAACAAGACATCATTGCTTAGTGGGTTTTTAGTCCTTTGATTGAATTGTTCTAAGGGCCCCCCAGGGCCCAAAAACTGGTAATTTGTCAAGTTTTGCCTAGTTTAAAAAAAATTCTTCAGTAACTTTTTTCCTAATTTTGCATATACATTTCATGTGGTAGCGTCACTGTACACAAGAAATCTGTATTTGGTTGAATCATTCTAAGGGCACCTAATGACCCCCCAAAAAGGACCCCAAAACTGGTAAATTTTAACATTTTGTCTATTTTTTCAATAACTCTTCAGTAACTTTTTCTATAATTTTGCATAGACAATACATGTGGTAGTGCCACTATACACAAGAAATCTGTATTTGTTTGAATCATTCTAAGGGCACCAAAGGTCCCCATAAATACAAAAACTAAATTGTCTATTGCAGCAGCAGCTCTATTTATAACTGGCTGGCTTACAGTCCTTCCCTCAACTAATCCCTTTTCCTACAACATCTGTCACATGCGGAGTCTGTGTCTTGCATGGATCAGAGGTTGTCTTTTCTGTTATTTCAAAAACTGTTCAGTAACTTTTTCTCTAATTTTGCTTAGACGTCTCTTAGGGTAGTGTCACTGTACACAAGACATTTTTGTTTGATTATTGAATCATTCTAAGGGCACCTTAGGTCCTCCCAAAAAGTAAAATGTTCACATTTTGTCTGTTTCTGCCTGGACTGGACTTGACCCACCCCACCCCAACCTCACTGTGGAGAAAGGGTCCCTGCCTGCTATTGTTTGATGGAAACTGTGACTAACTGGTCACTGGCAGAGGCTTGTGTCAACAGACAGCATCCACTAGACCCCTGGATAGTTGCATGTACATTTTAAGCTGTGTCAAACAGTGGGCTGTAACTAATGTGTAACGGCAATCCCTACTGCACATGTAGAACCTGACAACGTTAAATCGGCAGTATACATAATTACCAATGCAATATAACGATATGATCTAGGATTAAATTAAAATAAAATAAGGTATAAAATAATATATAAAGTAAAATAACATAGGTATACTCGAAAAGGTTAAAGCATATTTAGCCAACAATTATAAGGAATATTATTGAGTTGTTTTCCTATACATGTAACAGCAATTCCGTCACTCCAGTTGTATTTGTATTATGTCGTTACTACTGTTTTTAACTGTCATTACTACTGCTTTTAAGTCAAAATGCATGTCGTGCATATGCACCTTGTTGACAAATAAAGTTTTACCATTGTTCATCTCTTTCTTCTTCCCATTCTGGGGAGGATGGTAGGGGCAAACGGGGAACAGATAATGCGTGTGCATTTTCTTAAACAATGTTTTACTGTGCTACATGCGAGATTACAGCTCACCGACTGTCCTGCAAGGTTTCTACAACCACTGGAAATTGGCCTAAATAGCAGAGTATCGGGATAAAATCCGACAGTATTTTTTAATAACGCAATAACTAATATATACAATATTCACGATATGGTCTACTCGAATACTTTATTTCCAGGTGTATCTTCACTGGCATCAAAATTAGATAAACGAGCGAAAATGAACAACTGAAAACAAGTCCCAAAAATGCTTTTTTGAACGATTGCTTGTACTATTACGGTTCGTCCGATCCAAGCAATCTAGATATCGTTTGAAAGCATACGATGCTATTCAAATATATATAAATGGTTTCCTGATAGTCATTCCTAAAATAAACTATAAACGGACATACAACGGTGCTGGTTCCGGTGTCTTAGACACTGCGAACGATGTTGTTTTGTCGACACAGTTCACCAATCTACCGATTGAGGCACCACTATCTGTTTTCATGTTATATGCTCCACCCACTTTCAAACGGCTGCTAAAATGACATACGCGAAGTAGGCGTGACGTCGCAATCACGTATACCAATCAAACCAACGCAACGGATTTTGATCCGTTGGTTGGCGTACGTTATGGACGGGCCACGAGGGTGCTAGTGACCGTAGAATTTCATGTTTGGAACTGTTCCGAGTTGTTAATTTTTCAATTCTCGCTTATCTAATTTTGCTGGCATGCATATAGTCTAGAGAGCTACTAAACATGTCAACACTTTACTTCCATCATAACTCTTAATGATCTGTAATTATGATTCACCAAAAAACATTTAATTAATAATTACAAATTCACAATATAGTCCAAAGGACTTCAGGGCCTCTTGGCCCATTTTTGTAATATAATTATAGTACATACATGTTTAATTTTTTTGGCGCCTCTGGTGGATACTATCCCACGCCGAGTTTTTAGGTTAGATTTACAACAATACGTTTTCGAATAAACAACTGTTGGCATTTAACGAGTTAAGGTGTCATCAAAAGTACATTGCATACCTATCTACCGTAGGCCCCTAATGTGTTTTTGATTTAAAAAAAATCGCAATGGAACATAAAAGATTTGCAACAACTGCCAAACTTACAAATGATATAATGGCTGACGCACATGCAAATCTCTTTCGCCGTTCAACGTTATGTATATCCTTCTTCGACGGTTACACAATTCTATTTCACGTGACTTCATCTTAATTTAAAGGGACTAAAAACATGGCATTAGCTAAAATCCGTTTTCCATGTGTATACATTGTCTAACATTGTATGTTACAATCGAAAACATTAATACAATACAGTAACATACATTGGTAGCATACATTCGATTTTAAACGTGCCTGTGTAGCGATTCCCGCAGAAAATTGAAATTAATGAGCTAGGCGATCACGTGGTATCGTGACGTTACAGGCGACATATACTCGCACCAGGCTGACCCCGTGCATGCATTCAGAGCATGTTTACAAGGATAGCTTTTGGGTCGAAACGAGCGTCAGAATGAGTTACTATACGATATTCCGATGTAATACAAACGCTAGTCATCACAGAGGAACAAGCAATTATCTTACGGTTCGACATAAATCCAATTTTATTCAAAACAGTTAATGCGAATGGGCCTACAAGCCGGCGAGGTTTCGCGGAGCTTCGGCTCGTTTTCAGAATAATTATAACGATTGCAACCCATCGGAGATAATCTACACCAATACACATACATAGCAAACATATATTGTATCCAGCTACATAAAGTAACATTGTTTAATCTCATAATATCACTAAAATATCGATATATAAAGGAGGAGTTGTACAACTTATCATAACAACTTAAATCAGTCAGTGAAGTTTCGTTGTTCTCGGTAGCTCAGTTGATAGACGCGTTGGTTTCGTGTAATTTGATTTACAATCGGGCGACGCCGGCTCAAACTTGACGCCGAACCATTCAATTTCTTGATACTTGTTTTGTTTAGGTTTTCACCAAGTAATATAAACCAAATCATTTTTATACTACGATGCACTGTTTGTAAATATTTTAGACTTCTGTAGTAATTATTTATTCGTCACAAGAATGAAAATATGGTAATTATATATAACGATGTTTCTAAATGTTATTTTTCCAGACAAATATAATGTAATGGATATATATTTATTATACATATATATATATTGACACTAATATAAGTATTGTATGTATTGACAATGCCTCAGTGTTCGGCAGAGAGTTGGCGTCGGCAATGGCTGCACAACGGTTCAGAGAAAACCCGTGGCATATTATTATTAGTTATCAGAGAAAGACTAGAACAGAAAAACCAGTCACGTTATATAAAAGCATTATATAAAAGAATGCTGCACAAGGCAAGCATATGGTTGCCGTCACTGTGGGCGCGTTTCTAAAGCAACAAGGTTTGAACGATTTGTTTATTTTCGCGTCTGTAGGCGTAGTTCTTGGTGTCTACCGGAACAGAATGTAGTTGACAGTTAAGAGTCATGACTGGAATTTGGTGCAGACATTGGTCTGACCTTAGATTCACTTCGTGACCATGTCCTGGTTTTAAGATCGAACCGGAAAGATGAAATTATGCAAATAAATGCAGACCCCTTCACGTGAGTGAGCACCCTCATCCCCATAGTATGACGACATAAAACACGCATGCGTAGAACCATAATTCTACAAATTTCATACGATGCGTTTCGATCCCTTACGGTTTAAAGACAATTCCCGGATTTGGCTTGAGGCCAAGCCAGTATGTTTAAAAGGGAACTATTTTTGGAATTACGAAGAGGACGGCAATAAACCCAGACGAAGAGACACGTTGACGCTCTCCACGGGAAACTAGGAAAATGTTTTCCACAAGTTTAGACTTATCAAAAGTTCGGCAAATATAAACCACGGTGGTTTATATATTGCTTTATCGTTCGATCTTCAAAAACCACGGACACTTTAAATGTAAATTAGAGTTGAACTGTCGGCGCACATGAATGTGCAAACGTTGTACGGACATCGTGTCTGAAGTTTCTACTGATGAATAAAACATATTGTTGCCGGACCCCGAGCGGTATGGGTTCGTCGATTTGGGTGGTTAGGTGTCGTCCGGTGCGGTAAAGGAAACACTGCCGAGGCGAATGCAACTTCTTTATTTTGCAACAGCAGTACCCAGCTGCTTCAAATTCAAACTACAGCGGACGCTACAACATGCACCAACTACGCGAAGGTCATACTAGAATGAACAACAATCAAATGAGGTATTCTCGGAACCACAGTCTAGAACACTTTCCCGCCGATTCGCTCACAATATAACAACAACTACGTCACTCCTCTTCACCCCCCCGAATCCCACACGTCCCCGGCCGAACCCGGTACACTAACATAATACACGATTTCTGTTACACTGCCCCCTCCTCAGCCGTAACCGTCCCTGGTTACTGATTTCTATTGCAACTCACCCATGACACTTACTAAAGTTATCAAACAATAATCTACACTCAATATCATCTACAATCAGACATTATCCGTCTAACTAAATGCAGTCCAAGCAGATACTACACTACAATCTGTACGTGACGGAACTCTGTCACTACATAGTCATAGTTCAAGCATGTACTACTCTACATGAGGGAACTCTGTCACCATAATTATAGTCCAAACATGTACTAGGGAAAAATCAGTCACGATATCGTGCAGGTCTATTCCTCTTTCTCTGAGTCTTCCTCGGAAGGGCCCTTGACCCATTGCCCGTCGGCGACAACTGTTCTCTCGCAGCTTCACTTGACGGCTGTCGTCTGCTGGTCGACGGCGACTGTTCTTGCCCCGGACCAGAATGTCGTCGTAGGTTGTCTCTGGCGATTGCAGCCCATCGGGTGTCCACAGGCGCGCCTCGATACCGTCGCTGTCGGTCCTTGTGCACCAGCTTCGGTGTTCTACGTGGTCCATGTCGCACCCGATACAGGACATCGTTGATCCGGTCAGCTATGTAATACGGCCCGTCCCACTGTTTGGCTAGCTTGGGACACATGCCCTTCTTCCGCTGGGGGTTGTTCATCCACACAGGATCGCCAACATCAAACCGATTGTGGTCAGCACGAAGATCGTAGTGGCGCTTCGCTCTGCCATGTGTCAGCTGGGTCTGTGAGCGAGCGAATTCATGAACAGATTCTAAACGGTCACGTAGGTCAGTCACGTACTTGCAGTACTCAATAGGCTCTTCGTCAGGGCGCCCATACATCAAGTCGACGGGTATTGTAATTTCGCGTCCACACACCAACATACTCGGCGTGTACCCGGTGGTGTCGTGAACGGCCGACCGATACGACATCAAAAGCAAAGGAAGCTTCTGATCCCAGGTACCTTGATGCTCTCCGATGAACATCGCGAGCTGCTGACCAAGTGTCCGGTTGTACCGCTCCACCATGCCGTCGGATTGGGGGTGTAGAGCTGTTGTCCTCGTCTTGTGGATGCCCAGTAACTGGCACATCTCTGTAAATACTGCGGACTCGAAATTTCGCCCTTGATCGGAGTGGATCTCCGCTGGGACGCCGTATCGAGATACGAACTTATTGAGCACGGACGCAACAGTAGTAGCCTCCTGGTTAGGCAACGCATATGCTTCTGGCCACTTTGTAAAGTAGTCCATTACCACCAATAGATGTCGATTCCCAGCATCGGTCTCTGGGAAAGGGCCCATGAAGTCCGGCGCTATCCTCTCCATGGGACAGCCCACGTCATACTTTTGCAGAGGTGATCGTGTCTTCTTGCCAGTGCCCTTTTTCGCTGCGCATATGTCACATCGTCTACACCATGCGTCTACGTCGATACGACATTTTGCCCAGTAGAAACGTTGGCGCACCTTTCCCAGCGTCTTGTTTCCACCCAGATGTCCTCCCGCCGGTTCGTCGTGAAGTTGTCGCAGTATCGCTGCTCGTTCGGTTTTGGGCAAAATAAACTGCCACAAAGCTATATCGCCTCTAGGCGATTCCCAGCGCCGGTAAAGGGCTCCCTCGCGCATCTGAAGACTGTCCCATTGGGCCCAGTAGATCTTCACGTCCTCGCTCATCGCGGACACCTCCGCCCAGCATGGCCGCTGTCCCAGTTCTTTCCATTTTAAGACTGGTGCGATAGTGGTGTCTGCGAGCTGTTGCTCTCTCAGTGACTTCGACTCAATTTCTGTGTGCGTCACCACACGTACTTTTGCAGTAGTGTCCTCTTCCCATTGCTCGTTGCGAAGACAGTGGCGACATTCTGATACCAAACACGGTCGTGGCGCTCTGGACAAGGCGTCAGCATTGGTATGACTCTTTCCCGCGCGATGGATCACATTAAAGTCATATTCTTGGAGTTTCTGCAACCACCGGGCCGTCTGTCCCTCTGGGTTTTTAAACCGCAATAGCCATTGCAGGGAGGCGTGGTCACTTATCACAAGAAACTTGCGGCCGTATAAGTAGTGGTGAAATTGTCCCACTGCTGTGACGACTGCAAGTAGTTCTTTCCTAGTGACATAGTAGTTTCGCTCGGTTTTTCGCAGGGTCCTACTGTAATATGCGATGATCCGCTCTTTTCCCTGCTGTAACTGGGACAAGATGCAGCCGATCCCTACATCACTGGCGTCAGTATCCACTATGAAGTCACCATCACTCTCAGGAAACGCCAACACTGGGGCCGCAGTCAGTACTTTCTTCAAACGTTGAAAGGCGGCAGTACACTCAGCTGTCCAATCAAATGCCTTTCCTTTCTCTGTTAGTCGATGCAGTGGCTTTGCGATTTCAGCGAAATCTGGCACAAATCTCCTGTAGTAAGTACAAAGGCCAATGAAGCGGCGAACATCCTTTGTTGTAGTTGGGACAGGCCATTCATCTATGGCAGCGGTCTTTGTCGGGTCCGTAGCCACGCCGTCGGCGCTGATGACATGCCCGAGATATGCGACCTCCCGACGAAACAGGTTACATTTCTTCTGGCTGAGTTTAAGTCCAGCACAACGAAATCGACTCAGCACCTCTCGTAGGCAGCGCACGTTGTCATCAAATGATCTGCCGTGCACCAGGATGTCGTCCAAGTACACCAGGCAAGTCGTCCAGGGCAAACCACAAAGCACCAGTTCCATGAGCCTCTCGAAGGTCGCTGGTGCGTTACAGAGGCCAAACGGCATGACCCGAAACTGCCAGAGTCCGGTACCAGTGGAGAACACAGTCTTCTCCTTGTCCTCTTCGTCCACCTCCACCTGCCAGTAGCCACTTTTCAGGTCCAGTGTGCAGAACCATGAAGAACCGGAGAGAGCCTCAAGAGTAGAGTCAATGCGTGGCAATGGGTAAGAGTATTTCCGAGTCAAATCATTCAGCAGAAAACACAACACAAAAACGAGTTGAACCGTCTTTCTTCTTAACCATGACGATGGGTGAAGACCACGCGCTAGCTGAAGGCTCAATTATCCCTTGCTTCAGCATGTGGTCAACCTCAACCTGCGCGTCTTGTTGTTTCGCCAGCGGTAATCGGCGTGGAGGCTGGCGTATCGGTCGAGCATCCCCCGTGTGTATCGTGTGCTTCGTGACGTTAGTGCGGCCGATGTCGTTCGGCGAGGAGGAGAACACATCTTGGAATTCGATCAGCAGTTCCAAGTCCAGATCCTTGTCGCTGTTGTTGTACAACTCCTCCAGATGAGGAGGTAGGAGGTTCCCCCATCCGCTGGATGTGTCGGTCTCTCCCTTCTTGACATAGCAGACTGCGTGACAGCTCCCGACCACTGTACCCTTCTTTAGATGTATAGGGTTCTTGGTGGTGTTTGCAAGTCGGACTGGAACGATATCATTCGAGCAGTCAACCAGTGTCCTTCCTAACACAAAGCCGCCAGAAGCGTCCTGAACTGGTTCAACTACACCCAGACCATCGCACGCGTGTTCCGCTATCACAGCCGGCGCAACCACCTGGGTCCTCGACTTGAGTTCGACATCGCAGTTTAAGGTTATCCGATGACAGAGGGGCGCGTGGCAGGTTGCACTCCGTAGAAGGGGCACTTGCATGTTTTGCAGTTCTAGAATACGGTTTGGGATGTCTACTCGACAGTTGAAAGCATTCATGAAGTCAAGGCCCAGAATACAATCGTCTACGATGTCAGCCACGAACACTTGCTGGCAATTCGTGAAGTCGCCAATCTCCACCGTCACTTCTCCACGGCCATAAATGGGTGTCACCTCTCCTGTAGCAGTCTGCAGTTGCGTATTTCCCAGATGTCGCGATGACGGCGATGCCCACTCTGTCTGTCTCGGCGACTGTCGACAGGATCGACTAAAATGGCCTACGTTGCCGCAATTCCAGCATCTGCGTGGGTCTGGCAGATCGTCCCTGGGTGGCGCTGCCCGCTTATCCAGAAGTAACTTCTGGACTCCCTCCGCCACTGCTAGTAGCGTCTCTGTTAATTGTCCGTACTCCGACTTCTTGTTTGATGCAGAATCTTCTGCCACTGCCACGGCTCGTACGCTTGGGGTTTGTCGCACTGCCATGTTGTACGACTCCAGCTCCATAGCGAGGCGCAGAGCTTCATGCAGGCTGGCTGGTCTTGCCTGCATCAAGCGGATGCGTAAATCATCGTCAGTTAAAGCATTGACAAACTGTTCTTTGGCGTGCTCGTCTTGCAGGCTCGATGGTACATCCCGATAAACAAGACGAGACAGACGCTCTATGTCTTCTGCCAGTTCAGGCAAAGACTCGCCTTTGCGCCTCCGGCGACTACGGAGCTGCACCCGACTCATCTCCCGCTGCCCGGTCGCTCCAAACCTCATCTCGAGTGCGGTTACGAGGACACAGTAGCTGCGGCGCTTCGTGCTGTCCATGCCACCTAGCACATTGGCTGCTGGTCCTTCCAAGCTGGTGGCTAAAAAGGCAGCTTTCTCCGAGTCCTGCCATCCATTGAGCTCTGCGACCATCCATAACTGGGCGTGGTAGCTCTCCCACGTCGTCTTTCCGTCAAACTTCGGTGGACGCTGACGAGTGTGTCCACCCAGGGAAGGCCGATACATCGATGCGGAGATGACGTCTGTAGCCACGAACGGTGACGCGTTATGACTGAGTGGAGTCACTCCACTCACGCCATCCTCCAAATATCGGAGCCGACTATCCAGTTGCGAGGTCTGCTCGGCAAGTTGTGTGGTCTTCTCTTCCAGCTTCTGCTCAAACTGGTCGATTTTGGCCGCGACTGTCGCATCTAACGCTTGGACAGCCTCCAGTTGTTGCTGCTGTAGCAGCTGCTGCAGCTGCTGTAATTCTTCTTGTCTCTCATGCTGCTGCTGTTGTTGCTGTTGCTGTAACATGTCAGCGAACGCCTGCATGTTTATTACTGCCGGTTCTGGCGGGGTTGCTGGCTCTTCCTGCCGCGACTTACGGGAAGTGGCACGTCTTGGCATTTTCAGTTCCACACCAAAATCCCGTTTCCTGACACCAAATGTTGCCGGACCCCGAGCGGTATGGGTTCGTCGATTTGGGTGGTTAGGTGTCGTCCGGTGCGGTAAAGGAAACTGCCGAGGCGAATGCAACTTCTTTATTTTGCAACAGCAGTACCCAGTTGCTTCAAATTCAAACTACAGCGGACGCTACAACATGCACCAACTACGCGAAGGTCATACTAGAATGAACAACAATCAAATGAGGTATTCTCGGAACCACAGTCTAGAACACTTTCCCGCCGATTCGCTCACAATATAACAACAACTACGTCACTCCTCTTCACCCCCCCGAATCCCACACGTCCCCGGCCGAACCCGGTACACCAACATAATACACGATTTCTGTTACAATATATATTCGTGACGAACGTGGAACGCTTGTTTGTTCAATTTAATTGACAAACAAATACACCCTTAGCCGTGAGGGGACATTGCATCACCACAGCACGATGATGCACACGGCTTGGCGAGCGACATACCCGAGGTAAGGCTCCGGTCTTCTTAAGCCATTTGCGTACCGCCCAACTGAATGAAGGAAGGAAGGAAGGAAGACGGAGGGGACAACAACTTTACAATGTGTCGCATGGCTTTTGGACCGCAAAGAAAGTGCTCGTTCGTGTGGATAAAGTTCAGCCTTCACTCGAACCGAAATATACGGGTCCCTTTCGTGTTGTGCACCGTTGGAGAAATTGTTTTCGAATTCGCTCCGAACACAAGGATGACAATGTGTCTGTTGACAGATTACGTCCGTTTTACGAGATGGACACCAATTGTCAGACCCGTCAATTTTAAGTTACCGACGAGACGGACAATTGTAAAATGACAAATGGTGGGAAAATGGTTGGGTTGGTAAATTGATTATCAAGAACGTTACATTCGTAACTGGCGCGGGATCATCTGTAGAGACTGTAAACAGGTAGAACAAAATGGACAGTTGTGAGGTTTGTAGCATAAGGAAACAAGAGAGAATAACGTCTAGTTGTCAACACGTGTTGTTTTATCATCGCTATGATAGTGTCTCTTAAGGCAGTGCATAGATAAAACTTTGTAGAGGACCTAAAAGCAAAGGAATCCAATGATCCAAAAGCTTTCTGGAAGATAATAAATAAGAGCACCATGCAAGCAAACACAGGAAATGTAACTATTGACGAGTTTCTTGTACATTTCTCAGAATTAAACTCTACTAAAGAAAATGAAGCTGGATTCCAATGTAACATAGATGTAATTCAAAAGCCAAGCAGTGTAAGTAACTAATACTCAGAGTCCGATACATTAAATTCACCAATTTGTGAGGTAGAAGTGAAAAAGCTGTAAAACAATTGAGAAATGGGAAGGCGTATGGGGAAGATGATATCATTAATGAAATGATTAAAGCTTTCTCAGAAAATCACCTGCATATGTTAACACAAGTCTTTAATGTTGTATTACTGAGTGGTCATATACCTGGGTCACTGGTATAATAAAACCAATATATAAAAATAAAGGCGACATTAATTATCTAGATAACTACTGAGGGATAACCCTTCATAGCTGCTTAGGAAAATGATTTACCTCAAGTATAAACGAAAGACTGACAGTCTTTATAAACTCACACCAAATTATGAGTGAAGCCCAAGCTGGCTCTAGGAAAGGTTATTCTACAACCGACCAAATATTTACACTCAAATGTATTGTTGAGTTATTTTTATGTCAAGGTAGAAGACTGTTCTGCACTTTTGTAGATTATAGTAAAGCATTTGACTCGATCAACAGAGCAACATTATGGAAAAAACTGATATCATACGGTATATCGGGAAAAATGCTTAACGTTATATTGAATATTTACAAATCAATCAAATCATTTGTTGTGAACAATGGCGTGCAGTCAGAATTCTTCGAATCACATGTCGGATTAAGACAAGGAGAGAACTTATCACCACTCTTATTTGCACTATTTCTCAATAATATGGAAACATTCTTCACAGCACAGAAATACACAAAAAAGCGTGACATGCAGAGGAATCTTAACCTACTGAATGAATACTGTAGCTGTAATAGACTAAAGTTTAATCTCGATAAAAAAAAAACGATGGTCTTTGCCAGGTTTAAGACAAGGATACGTAACATTCCTATATTTATATTTGGTAATGTGGATCTTGATCAAGTGGAGGATTATATTTATTTGGGTAGTTGCTTTAATTGGAATGGATCCTTTGTTAAAGCCAAACAATTGCTGCATGATAAAGCTTCAAAGACTGTGTATTCAATCGTACAAAAGGGCAGGCGACTGAACCTACCAACTGGTGTTATGCTTAAAGTATTTGACAGGTGCACAGAACCAATTTTATTGTATGGTTGTGAAGTGTGGGCTACGAAAATGTTGATTTCACTTGAGAGTTAATATATGTCTTCATGTAATAGATTGAGTCCTAATGTATATAATTGTGTAAATATGTTACATATCAATGATCCAGACATAATTCACAGCCTAGCAAAATTCATCTTGCATGTTTTAAAACTGTATGTTCGATGTTCCGCCTAGTGTATTTTATCCAGGAACCTGTATAAACATAAATACACGGTTAGTATTCTATACTGATTGGTAATTATTATCCAGCCTGTTAATATTTATATTTTGTATAATGATCCCTGTTATATATATATATGTATATATATGTATTTGTGAAATTGTGATCCTCTATGTATCACAATATGTGGTTAGAGTGAATAACATTCTATTCTATTCTATTCTAAAATAATCGATTCCGACCATCTCACAACCCACACATATGAAAACCTACACGTTTATTGAAATGTGTGAACGTTTGTGACCATTTCGCACAGTGTGGGCATTTACCACCCTGTTGGATGATGATCATCTACGAGGAAGAGTAGCTCTGGTGGTTGGTGTGGTGGCTCCGTGGGTTTTGGTTATGGCTTTGATGATGCTCAAGTTCGCACCGGTGATGCCATCTGAAAGGTAAGCACGAATGTGGCGTCACCTGGCGAACAAACGTGATCGTACCCAGGCAATCATGCGGTATCGTTTCACATAAATCATAATATACATAATATATAGTATTTAATTAACATGATATATATATATATATATACGCATTTATATATGTAAGTGTGTGTATGCGTGAGTGTGTGTGGTATGTGTATCTGTGTGCGTGTGAGTGTTTGTTTGTATGTGTGTGTTTGTGCGTATTTTGTACCCGGAGTGACGGTTGTAACGGGGGCAGTCATTATAGAAGCTGTGGGCTCAATGACGGTCGAGCTGGTCGACGCGGCTACGTCAGCTGCTGTGGTAGCGGCGATAACGGTAGCGCTTGTGGTGTGGGTGATCGTTGTCTCTATCGCAGTAGGGCTGTCGGTGGCGTCAGTAGTGCTCACGACTGCACCAGTCGTCTGAGAGTGTACTGTTCAGTTCTTGCCACATCTCATCCACACTTAGGTTACTAAGAGTCTATTTCCAGTTTGTTTCTCTGAGTTTGCGCTTGATGTCAGTGTAGTTGCCTTTCTTAAACTGGTAACTGGTCTTCTCTCCACACATTGTGTCAAAATAGCAGTGGTATTCAGTCCCAGTGACTAGATGGTCACTTTTCCCTAGTGGCGGCTTTTGTTTTATGTTTTGTGCCATAATTTTATCATTCGTGATTAGTAGCTCGAGAAGTGATGGTTCTTGATTATGTCGATATATGGTTGGAAAATTGACATGTTGGTGTAGAAAGCAGCACTCAGTGTTTCGAGTAGTTCCGTTTCTAATATGTGTTGTTCTGGTGCTGTCCATGTCTCCCAGTCAGTGTATTTCATTAATTATTATAATTCTATCGTGATTTTGTTCGATTTACATTTTATTTGTATTGCGCTGATATTTTTGCTACACTTGACGCTTTACGTAAATTAGATTTTGTACAAGGCTTTTATCATTTTATTATAAATGGCGCTTTGTAAAAATATATATCCTTATTATAGTTATTAATTGACGCAATGCAATGGTGGTGTGGCGACACAGGTATATGGGATGTATCTAATAATAGCAATGATAATAATAATAAGATTTCTTTTGGGCCTAAATCCTCGGAAATCAAGCTCAGAGCCGCATCAATATAAAAGGGTTAGTGAATATCAGAATCGATAAGCCATATTAAAGTCGTCAATAGATATACCGATACGCCAGGGTGCTAAGGGGGGTATGCAAGGTAATAAAGGTGAGTTTTTAAATGACAGCGAATTTGTATAATATTTTCAACTGATCTAACATTAAGAAGGAGCATATTCCATATAGTTGGTGCAACAACAGAAAATGCCATAGTTCCAATATTGTATTGACTCTAGGAACAAACTAAGTCAGAAGTAGATGATCGAAGCCGGACAGTTTTTTTTTACAGCAGTTAGCAACGAATATAAATATGCCGGTTGCTTACATGAAAGTGCCTGATAGGTAATGGTACAAATTTTAAATAATACGATATCGTACAAGATGTCAGTGCAAGGACTTAAGAACATGCACTGACTGAGAACACCGTGGAGACCGAGTCAGAACCCTAGCTAGGCAAATCTGTACAAGTTGTAACCTAGTGATAGTTTTTGCAACAGAAAGAGACGAATAACGGTGAATACATCGTAAGTCACGAATATGATAATAACAGCAGCGACAAGTTTAAGAAATATGTCGTCTAAATTTGGGCTGATCATCAAAGATTATTTCAACATTTCGTGCTGAAAGTGCAGACGTAACAGACTGGCTAAGCATAGGAAAACAAACTTTTAATTTTGTTACGCTGCTTCTTCGATTTATTAGAAACTCTGTTTTATTAGCATTTATGTTTTATCTACTCCCAAACATCCAAACGAAAATGTCACTAAGACAATTTCTGATCTGATCTGATCTAAGGAGCAATTAGTATTAGGCGTAGTTAAAGACATGAACATCTGGATATCATCTGCATAAAGATGATGGCTTAGATTTTGACTGTTAATAGCAGAGCTTAGTGGTGTTGTGTAGAGAGTGAAAAGCAAAGGCCCTGTTGTGATATAGCACATACCATAATTGCTATAGCGAACTACATTATCGCATGTATCACTACGCCCAATAAACACCAGTTGGTGAGTTAGCCGATCAGGCTGGATCGAGTGTTTGTGCATCGCTGAACGTCATTATACCTATCATAGAGAATCACTTCATGGTGGCAGCGGTAAAAACGAGCGAATATCGACTACAAACAGCGGTAACAGTGTACGAACTATAACTATTGTTACTGAATGCGCTACCAGCTTAACAAGCCGCAAACGAAACGTTTAGTTGAAACGAAAGTCAGACAAAATGGCGTCATGCAGATGCAGACAACGTCGAAGAAGTTGTCAAAGCTGATCACCAGAAGGCGCCGCCAACATCGGAGAAGTTGTCAACTGATCACCAGGAGGCGACAGCATCGCACATGCACACCGTTAGCGTCTTTGTGAACAGTGACAGTGTTAGTTTTATGTAAGCCTACGTAAAGCCGGAACCATAAAAGCGGTCGCCAGGTTACAGTAGCTATACCTTACACACTGTGCAACACATAACCAGCTAACAATGGCAAAATACCCAAATATGAACTGGGAAGGCGATAACATCGCAGAAACATTCAAATTCTTTAAACAGCGAATGACATTGATACTCACAGACGAGAATGTCATTGACCCAGCTAAACAGGCAATCAAAATTCAGATTGCTGTTGGTAATGAAGGACTCAAGCGTTTAAATGCGTCAATGCTATCAGACACAGACAAGCAAGATCCCGCAAAACTATATCAGCTGTTTGAAGACCAACTAGACATACGGGTGAACTTTCGCATCCACAGAATGGAACTGATGACATTTCGTCAAACAGAGCGAGAAAGTACAGACGAGTTTGTCAACAGAGCGCGTCATAAAGGCAGTTTGTGCGACTTTGATGAATGTGAGCTAGTGGAGCGAGTCATTGAGCTCATCATAGCGAGTACACCTCATGAACTGTTGCAGAAGCATTTGCTAGACCAAAACAAAGGGTACGACACGAGGAGTGTACTGCAAGAGGCACGCAAGTACGAGGCCATAGCCGCCGGAAAAGCGTCCCTACAAACATTATCCACACATCACACGTCAATCAGTGAGGTAAAGCACCGAAACGCGTGCAGAAACTGTGCATTGTCACACGCACCGAGGCAGTGCCCTGCATACAAAGACAGATGCAAGCACTGCGATGGCATCGGGCACTGGGCCAAGTGCTGTAGGAAGAAACAGAAAGATGAACAACAAAGGTATAGCAAACGACGTGATAGCCAGCCAAAGAGCCGAAGCCGATGTGACAGTCGCCGCAGACCAGATAAACCAATCCATGAACTTTCCGGCTACCAAACAGAAAACGAGAACCCGGACTACGAAAGTGAAAGTGAAGGCGAAGTCTACACGAAGTCGTTCAGCACAATGACGACAGAAAACCCGGGTCCCTGCATAGACACTCCACGTGACGAAGTGTACGCTCAATTTAACATTGTGTGCGCTGACATGAAGGGCGTCCACGAACTCAAACTGAAGGTTGATACTGGCGCTTCGGGCAACACACTGCCCATACGCATAGCACGACAAATGTACGGTGACCAGTGGACAACCAAAGTTGAGCCCGTACCGAACACTACGCTGACAGCCTACAATGGTGGCGATATAAAATGCTGCGGTGCAATGAAAATACTCTGCCAGTACAAAGAATGCCAGTGGAGAAAGTACAAATTCTACGTCGTCGATGTCGACGGGCCAGCAATCTTAGGCTTGCGAGCATGTGAACAGATGAAAATCGTCACCATCAATGCAGTCAAGTCGAGAGACAAAACAACCCAACATGCGGTGACCGTGAAGTCCGTGGATGATCTGAAGAGGCGTTTTCCTGAGCAGTTCGACCGCATAGGTAGCTTCGATGGGAAGGCTAGCCTAGTACTGAAACCAGATGTGCAACCATCAATCGATGCACCACGCAAGTGCAGCATTCACCTCAAAGAGAAACTCCAACGAGAATTGGACAATATGGAGAGTGATGGTATCATCCGCAAGATCGAGTACCACACGGACTGGTGCTCATCAATCACCACGACTGTGAAGCGGGATGGTTCGTTGAGAGTCTGCCTAGACCCTAAGCGTCTCAACGACAGCCTCAAGCGGTGCCCACACAAAATACCGACTCTAGAAGAGCTCAATCCTGAGTTTGCAGAGGCACGCGTCTTCTCCAAGATGGATGCCAAGGCTGGGTATTGGTCCATCCACCTCGACGAGGCCAGTCAGGAACTGACGACCTTCCGCACACCTTTCGGCAGGTATTGCTACAAGAGGCTTCCGTTTGGCCTGTGCGTATCCCAAGACCTATTCCAGCAGGCCATGGACCGCATACTAGCCAGGACGCCAGGTTGCGTCGGCATCGCAGACGACGTAGTCGTGTATGGTCGAGACGACGTGGAGCACGACAAGAACCTGCTGAGACTGATGCAGGTCGCCAGTGAGGAAGGTCTCGTCTTCAACTCGAAGAAATGTGTCGTGAAGACCCACGAGATCGTCTTCTTCGGGTCGGTCTACGGCCAAGACGGAATTAGACAGGACCCGAGCAAGATTGAGGACTTACGCATGATGCCGACCCCTCAGAACAAGGAGGACATGCAGCGATGCATCGGCCTGATGAACTACCTTGCAGCGTACATACCTCACTTTGCGGACAAGGTGGCACCCTTGAGAGAACTCCTCAAGAAGGACGTACCATTCGCGTGGCACGAGGACCACCAACACACCTATGACGATCTGAAGAGATGTATCAGCAACGAATCATGCTTAGTGTACTACCATCCACAGAAGGAAACGACGCTGGAAGTCGACGCATCGCAGAAAGGATTGGGTGCCTGTCTGCTGCAGAACAACAAACCCGTGGCGTTCGCATCGAAGACACTCACCCCAGCCCAGTCAGCCTATTCGAACATCGAACGTGAGACACTAGCGATCGTAAATGGCATCCAGAAATTCCACACTTACCTGTTCGGAATCCAGTATGCCACCCCACACGACCTTGTGCACGGTCAGCTCCAAGACTGTGCCAACCAGGCTCGCCACAAAGCTACTGCGCAACTGGTCGGGCAACAGGCCTGACACATGATCGGCATTGTAATCGCCTACCGCCGAAATAGCTTCGTCGAACAGGGTGACCCAAATGCCGGCCTCAGTGACGGCGTCCTTTTCGTCTTCCACCAAAACGCGCACCGAAAAATACGTCTTCGCATTTGCCTGTACACCGTGTACAGCGCACACCCGGCCACCGCTTTCTAGACCTCTCACTTTGCGCTTGCAAACGCCACAGCCGATGTACGTGCATTTGCTTTTCCAAGCCACGCTAACGATTGTTACGGGCGTAACAATCTTATACGTGCCATCGCACGCCAGCACGAACTCTTTCAACGATACCTCGGACGCACTCACCACGGCCTCGAAAGTAGGCGCCACGTCGGCCGTCGGAAGCTCCTTCGCGCTGGCCTCCGACGCCGGCTTCGTTTTGCCACCAGACGCCACCGTTGGCACATCCCTCAGCTTGCTGCCCCTCTTTGGCGGTGTCTCTCCGTGCGCGACAGGCGGCGACATGATCAACAACAACGCTCTGCAACACACAAAGTTACTGCAACGGTAGCAACACGACAGCGACGATACTTAGACTTTCTCCGCCCAGTCCCTATATAAGCGCTTTGCACGCGGCCCGCACGCGGCCCCCGTGAGCGAGAGCACGCGAGCCGCAAATCAGCCGACTCTTACAAGGTTACTAAAACTGAAAAAAACCTCTCGGTCAGCCTAGTGCACTAACAGAACGCCACTTTTATTTCCTAATATAAAGTTACCATAAGATTCTCTAGTCCCCACTGACTATTATAGGCCGCTTAGTTTGCTCACATTTCACCTTTAACGGTCGTTTTAAAGACTTACAAACAGTTACATAAGCGCTTTATATAAACAGTGACGTCAGCCCCTTATGTAAGGCTATGGCGTACGTGTCTAGGCCGCAACACGTTACCGCGCGCAAAACAGCGGCGCAACAACTGCGCAATTCATTTCTCACTATGGAGCCGACCGATCAAGTTGGCAATTATGCGGCCAATTCTCAACAAGCACAAACCAGGTACGTTTTGCTAACTCAACTAACACTGACTTTCCTCACTCACATTACTGCTTTCTTTTATAACGTTCACTAACTAACTAACTATTTTTTTACAGCGAGCTGCCTCCCCAAAACGCAGGAATTGGGACTCCCCAAGTCGCCGTGAATACGCCTCCCCAAGCCGCCGGGGATAGTGCTGTTCCGCCGCCACCATCTATGCGTCTACCCCCACCCCAACACCGCCCCGGCGAAAGGTACGTTTAACGATACTAACTAAATAGCGCTTTTTTTTATTTACCTTTACTTGCAGACGCCTATTACGGACATTCGATAAAGGCTATATCTGCTTTTCCGTGCGCCCCACTATTTACAAACGCCCCGCTACAGACTTAATGCTTTTTTACAGGCCCCCACCTAAAAAGAGACGCGCCGTTACTTTAATACTTTTTTCATACTTGCAGACGAAACATCGCCGGCTTCGATACACTGCATATAGGGCGCGGGCAAACCCTTGCGCGGCCCTCGCACCGAAACGGCTTCATTAATAGATCTAGAATAAAGTTGAGCCCAGGCGATCTGATTATGATCGATAGAAGACGGCGCGCCGATAGGCCTGGGGCCACATTGTACCTTGGACGTCGCCGACCACATCACACCCCTTAACACTTTTTCCTTCTCCACAGATATCGCCTATTGATCGTGGCCCCCGAACTGGTCAACCGGCTCCTTATGGGACAACCCAACCACACTCATCGGAATGGCCACCCGGCAGGTCGACCCCCGCGCGCCAGTAGTCGCCACCCCGACGCTAATTGAACTTTTCCTCCCCCCCCCACAGCAGACACATCTACGTGATCGACCCTGGCCTAACGCATCAACGCCACGCCATCGGACGGGGTGTTATAATTCACTTCGTCGGACCTGACCCCCACACAATCAGCTTCGCCTCGTCACGACGCCACCACCGGCCCCTCTTAGCCGTCGAGCCGCGACGACAACAAGAACAACAATACGACAGCGACGAAGAACAACAACAGGACGACACAGAAGAAAACTTCGACGACGGCTACAGTGGTACCCCCGATTTACAATTTCTAGATGCAGACAACCCCCTACCAGAAGAGACTTTCACACAACCATTCTCATTTGCTGACATCTTTCCACGTCCACAAATTCTCCTCCCCTCATTCGTGCCACCCATCCCAGCACATCTTTCCGTTCATTTAGGCTATCCTCCACAGGACCCAGGCCGCCACGGCTTTGGCCCACCTCCACCCGACCCCCATGACCCCTTTCCGTCTTCATAATAAATTCATCTGTATACCAATAAAATTTATTTCTCACCGTTTATTGCTGTTTCTGTGTTTCCTTTCGAATTCCAACTCACACACGAATAATGCCTATATTTCCGCCTACACATTTGACCCACTCCACCAGCATTCCAAATAACACACGAATAATGCCTATATTTCCACCTATTCGTCGTTGCAACACCAAACACCAGCGACCGCTTCATAATAAATTCATCTGTATACCAATAAAATTTATCTCTGACCGTTTATTGCTGTTTCTGTGTTTCCTTTCGAATTCCAACTCACACACGAATAATGCCTATATTTCCGCCTACACATTTGACCAACTCCACCAGCATTCCAAATAACACACGAATAATGCCTACATTTCCACCTATTCGTCGTTGCAACACCAAACACCAGCGACCGCCAAAGCCACAAGCTTAATACACGCTCACAGGCCATTCTGACAGCTCCGGCCGCCAGCTGCTATAACGATATTGCACCGCCTATGCACGTGCTTCAGCTGTTACCAAAAATCAGCTGTACCGCAGCCAGCACTGACAGCCACAACCTTAATACAAGCGCGCCTATGCGACACGAAAAACATTTATCCGGCCTTCCGTCAAACAATGCACATAAACTCCTATAGCCTGACATACGAAACCACCATTCGCCAGTGAGTCGTGAAAACCAGGCCACTCAATTGCCCTCCTGATCTCCAGCGCGCCGGGCGTAATCTAAACCGGTCGACTAACCTCGATGATCCCCGGCCCCACCACCGCACCGGGCTAGAAGCTTCTAGAAGGTTCTAGAACCTTCTAGAACCTTCCCGCGCGTCATGATATTAACCTCGCTGATCCCCAGGGACGTAACTTCACTCTAAAATATTTCCCACCTTCCCCGTGCACCTATTTAATACTAATTGGTCGTTATTTACTATTTTTAGTCATTGCTAACGTTCTCCTCCACTAATCGCGCTACTCATTTGTTACTAATTAGTACTTAATTAATTACCCTAATTGTACTTAATTAATTACCCGAATTTTTTACCTATTTAGTACCTGATTAGTCACTAGAGGTCGACAATCACCCTATCTATTTCCTTATTAGTGCCTCATTAGTTAGTAGATGGCGACACCCTCTTTCTCATGACCCCCATCAATCACTTTGACGTTTACTAAAACATTAGTGCTAAAAAACGTCGGAATTCTACTTATAAAAAACTCAAAAGCCTTTGATCTTAGGTCACTTCCGTTGATCGCGGCGCCTGAATCACTACTTATATATATATATATACATATACACACACACACACACACATATATATATATATATATATATATATATATATATATATATGTATATATATATATATATATATATACTTTTGGCTGGTTTCGGGCATTAGACAGACAAGCTCGCTTGAATGGGTTCACGTGGAGTGTACTTACGTAGAGACGACTGTATGATCTGCGATAGAACTTGAAGCGCCAAGACAGGCTAATGGGGCCTACACTGCCGTCGTCATTTTAGGAGCCACTTTGTCTATGCCAAAGCCGAACGGGTACAGGTGAATGGGGGCAGGCAGCGGTTCCGTCATCAGGCCAGCTGCAAGCGCAGCGCAGTGCGCCAGCATTGAGACTTGGAGTGCAACCATCTTGTCAATGTTCCGATACCGCCGTCGTTGGACACAGGCCCGAGTTTTATACTCGCAACCTGATCGAATTGTCACGTACCGGTGAACAATGTGTTAACAGATACCTGTTATGCTGACGCATGTCATGTTCTTGACTTCATCATGACTTTTAAATTATATGTAAGTTATACTTGCTAGAAAGTTTATCTGATTTGGACGGAGTGAAATTGAATTGTTGCGAGACACACATAACACAGGAATATGGAGAGACATGATCGCATCAACCTGCGACAGACACAACATGTAGAAGAATAATGTATTATCTATTGATGCACTTCATTCATTTTCCGAGCACCGTCTTTGGGGATGTGAGTATTATTCCTATAAAGCAGTTTTCATATCACCAAAGATGATTTTTTTAACATGACTACCTTGTGAAGCATTGTTTATTAGGATTATTGACTAATAATAATTTTTGTACGGCATTGTCGTCAATATCTACGTAACGGTGTTCAGTAAGTTTTTTCTGGTCGTATATCGTGTCAAACTACAATGCAATATCGCATTCACCACGAGACAATGAGCAGTAACTACATTTTTTGAGAATCACAATGTGATATCAACATCAACATTTTTGAGAAGAATAAGACAATAGACGATGGCGTTCACCCGATGGGACTAGTTGTTCACCTCGTTGGAGCGAGGCAGGCGTTGATACTGGCTCCTGATTTATTCATTGCACTGATGTTCATCTTCACTTCAATGTATATTTCGGTTTGACACCCATTCACGCGCGCACGCACGCACATACGTACACACCATGCACATACACACACGCACACACGCACGCACGCACACACAAACGTACACACACAAATGCACACATACAAATGCACACACACACACACACACACACACACACACACACACACACACACACACACACACACACACACACACACACACACACACACACACACACACACACACACGGAATCACACATCATTCCCACGATTATGTTTCTGTTCAGTGTTCCGCACAGTGAAACAATGGCGTAGATGTGCCAACGCATCGTGGTGTTTGTGTGCAGGCAATAGGCACTAGGCACTGTCCAAGATACGTTAGCCTCGCCAAAACAAAAAACACTACGCAATCTTTGCTTGCCTGTTACGCAGGCACAAGCCCCCGCTATTCTAACGTAATTCTTAGTGGTCGGCCGCTAACACAAAGTTTAAAAAAGACTGATGTTACGAGCGTGAATTTTATCGTTTGGTATTGTAGGCAGATTGTTTGAGAAGTTATAAGTAATTGAAACACGTACAATAACATTATCACAAAATACCATGGAAATAGACCAATTGCGCTGTAAAAACAAACTAAAACTACTTTACATTACAAATTTATTTTTTTCCCACCAGAAAGTCTTTTTTTTACTCCCAGTCACCGATGTGTCCGACTAGTTGTGCCTATAACGCGAACTCCGGCAACTGCTTACTTTTTGGGCTGCAAACCGAAATTTTCTTTGTCATGCATGGCTACCCATGCCTTCAATGAACTGACTTGTGATAACCGATCACATATAAAACGATTAAATAAAATATAATAGGCATAACATAAATATACAATAAATAGCGACTATGGAAAATCAATCACAATTTGTCCCATAACGTAATTTAAAGATATATGCAACACTGATTTCCGTGTCAACATGTTCACACCTACAAACATTGTCGAAACCCAGAAATATTCTCATCAGTATTTTGGTCAACGTTTAGATCGTCAGAATGGCCGCCATGATTAATTACTGTTTGTCTCATATCTGAACTACAAAGTGACATAGAAAGTTGACATTAGTGCGAACAACCACATTCTAAAGGGTATGGATTTTTATTTTAACACAATTGATATGCTTAGAGGTAGCCATCATCTTAGATTTCAAGATGGCAACATTTAGTCAAGGGTCTCATTTCTCATACACATTGTTTGACATTTGATGGGCAATTTATTTCTTTGACTGTTGGTTGATTTCAAAGTTACAATGAATACACAACAGCCGAACGTTTGATGTGATTCTTTTAACATATGTATGTCAAAGTAAAACAAAGGCGCCAAGTGTCTCAGTTACATCATACATTATTACAACTAATACTGCCTTTTCTGCATTTGCATTGTAGTGCACATGCTGAGGAAAGATGCGATTGAGAGAGCCAAAGATCTAGTAAAGACAGGGTTCGTGTACATGTGAGTGGCAAAGCCATCACTAAGTTGGCATTAGCTTGCCCACCTCCTCTCCATCACAACAATTCAGGAGGGAGTAGATTGGGGCAGTTTTCAGTACACCGCTGACAGGTAATATGTCCGTTACAGACGGTAAGGTAACAGGTATGGTTAAATGCATCATCTGCTAATGGAAGCCATTCATAAACATGTGATTTGATGAATAACGGAGCCCGCTTCTTGTCGACTGTATTCGCATCTTGAACATTGTATAGTTTGCATATTTCGTAATCTCGTCTGTCATGTCACCCTTTCTCAAGTTCTGCAGTAGCTAATGGTGCTGCTCTCAGACCCCCTTGCTGTTTTATTGCTGCGATCTGAGACGAATTATGTCATATCACACCCCGTCAAAGCATAGAAAGCTTGAATTGTTTCCAGTTTGTTTGGCTTTAGGATATGTCTTTCACAAGTATATGGATTGGGAAATATATCGTATATTTAACTATGCTAGTCTTTAGCCAAAGGTTTTTGCAAGACTTCCGATGGACGTGAGCCAGAAGACGAACCTGTATATCGGAATACCGGCCCAGAACCACGACCCTGTCAACGGGAATCTGAATGCAGTGAACGGTTATCCTTGTGTCGGCCCCTTCATGCCATGTATTTAGTTTGGATGTGTCCACTTTTGTATTGGTATAGTTCACCCTTTTCTCATAATTGAACCAACCAGCTACTATGAATGTTTTGTTACGTGGTTGTCCAACAATTTCTTCTTATAGGAATCTTTCCAAATCTACCTTATTTCCTGCCAGTGCCAAGAAATTTATTCAAATCAGATAGCAACGAGTTTCGCGATTTTTTAGCGAAACTCGTTGACATTTCTATGACAATAATATAACGTACATTATGCACACTAATTGAAATGTGTATAGTCCTTTATATAGTTTATTTGATGCTAGTAATGAAACACAGATACTCTTAGCATAGTTACTTATACACTACCCAAGTGTCCACATACACTACATTAATTCATGTATGTTTAATGCATACCATAATTTTGTTTTCAAATAATATAAATTCTCGTAATTATATAATGCATGTGCACAGTGATCATGTAATATAATTGAGGTATGTTTAACACATACTGTACACACATTTTCAAATGTTTTATTAAATAAGTTGGATTGCTATTATGCACCAATACTGAGGCTCTTTCACTTTATGAACTGAGAAAAACGAACTGAGCAAAGCACAACCCAATTACTATATGATATTTACATATTTACTTAAAGTTAAGTATGCATGTGTACATTTCTGAATGTCTGCATGGGCATACGGATGTAAGCAAAACCCATCTACAGGAACCCCTTTTTATTTTGTGCTAAAATATTTTTAATTAACTTTAAATTAGTCTCAATTATTTTACACCATATATGTGTTTTGGTAGTTTGTAGATTAATTGTGCTGAATACAACTTACAACACATTAGTTGGCTAGCATTTTAAAATATTTCTACATATATCCTTCTTCCAAATGAACAACATTCTAATATTTTACACCCATCCCATCGCAAATATTCATTATAAAGCTTAAAGACCGCGATTACATTAATATATTGAGAATAGTCTTCCCTAATGTGGTAGCTTTTTTAAAGTCAAATTAATTATTATATTAATACATTTCCTATTAATGGATTTCGCGAATGTCCTTATCGTATCAGTCTAAATTGAATGCTAAATAATATAATCTGGATGAACGTACGTATACGTAGGGCTCTGCCTACCTGTTCGTAAAATTACGTTGCATACGTACATCCCTGTCTACTATTCGTAATATTAGTCTGTTTACGTATAACCCCTTGCTGAGATATAACAAGCCCTGACGTCTCCCCGCAAAAATCAAAATGAAACGCGCGTTACACATGTGTCAAACGCTCCTTGTCCTAGCGACCAATCACGAGCGCGCTGGGCGTGGCTTAAAAGCGGTTTTTCATAAGTGAATCGCAAAGACGCGAATGGGCATGCGCACGGATTGGAATGGTATTCTAGTTCGCGATTCATTCCCTAGAGGCCATTCTACAAAACTACCCGTAAGGAGGCGCAACACGGAGGATTATACACCCTTCGGAATCGGGAAGCACAATGCTTACAGGAATGGTTATTTGGTAGGACTCGTGAAAAGAAATAGCAAACGAACTGATTCGGTAATAAACTACCAAGTTATAGGCATTTATATTCCATATATATTGTTGTTATATGCCATTGATACGCATGCTTCCCGTCTCAATCCCGTGGGACGCAACGATCATTTTGCATGCGTCCGGGTACTGTTTCGGTGCGTATAGGACGCAGGATCTTGCGTGCCGTAAATCTTAGACACGGGAACAGAGGGGGGGGGGGCAGGGGACAACAGACCCTCTGAATTTCTCGGGGGGGGGGTTCTGCCCCCCATTTAAAATGAGCGTGAATGTTTTTCTTTTTGTGGCGAGCGTCAATGGCGGTTGGAAATGTAAATTTTATGAGCCGATTAATGTGTATTTTTGTCGGCTATGCAAATGGAGGTTAGACGTATTGTTTTCTACCCCCTCCAGTAATAGGCGGCGTGGTGGCGAAATCCCCCCCTTCTTCGGATATCATAATTTCTGCAGAGACAGCGGAGAGAAGCTGGAGAAGGTAAATTGACAGCAGCGGTGCGACGTAAACATTTTTTTTTTAAATAGTATTTGTTCGGAAGTCATGACTTCAAAGCCGAGACAGCGGATATGCTGAAGTTACAGTGGCGCAGCGGCGAAAAATTTCCAACAGCAACAAAAAACAAAATGAAAACCTTCATGCATTATTTAATAGTGGATGCGATATAGGATTACGGTATGATTTCAATTTCATTTACTGGTGTCACTTAACACGCTAGTTGGCGGTATGTAAGCAAAACAACGCAAAACATAGTGAAAATGTAACAATGGCGCACAATTTGCGTCAGACTCGTAGATATCAAATAACACCATTGTTGGCGGTGAGCAACTAATTGGGTCGGACGAGAATATATAGTCTTGGTGAATTCCCAACGACAGCAGTATCGGGACAGCAACAAGATGTTTGCACTCAAGCTTAGTGGGGCATTGCTGGTATTCTGCGCTGTGCTGACGGCCAGCCAGGTAGAATATCTCAGCGTCGAGACCCCCAGCCTACAGTCAGCCCACCTCGGACTGGATCGGGGCCTCCTCTCCCGGCCCCGGCCCATTTCTGCAAGTACGGTGGTAGCCTAGACAAGGAGATGGACTAGAACGACGACGGCAACAGCGGACGTTTGCCGATTCCACCGAAGTTCACATTGTTTGGCAAGAAGTACGACAGTCTCTATGTAAGTACAATGTAGTGCAGCCTATACGAATACGTGAGGCAGCAGCGGTCGTAATTAGTTATGCTCGCGTTAATTGTAAACGGTGAATCATGTTTCGTTGTTGAAAATACAACATCGCTGGAAACAACATTCGTCACATACTTCTGATCATTGTTTGTGTAACTTCTCCGAGGCGCACAGGTTCGCTTGTTTTCTATGACAATTCGCACCACAGGACAATTGGCTTCTGATATACCAAATGGCGATATGTTTAAGAAAGCGCAGGGATAGTAATCGACTGATTTGTGGCACTGTGAGTATCGGTGTAAGCTCGTTTATGACCAGTCCAATAACCTTGTGGAAGTGACGTTGTCATGACTTAAGTTAGTTGTCTCCACGAATAATTGCATACTTGCATTATAGAGGAAACATCCATATGTCTTCCGTCAATCCTATTTTGTTGTAACGTAATGCACAGAACGCCGGACTCTCAATCGAGATAATTCAGTTCGGAATCCTCCTGTTGCAGCTTCAACACAGAAGTTGTTTCATTTAATCGTCGTTGCTTCAGTTTTCACGGCTAAACAAATCAAAACCTACAAAATACATGGGTTGACAATACGTGAACGACATTGTATTTATGTAATCATTGCAGCGTGGATGAATTCTTCCTGGCGAATCGAAAATGATATTAGTAAGAATCAGTGTATGGCAGTGGTGAAGTGCGCAGGGCAACAAGCTGTCTTAGGTTACGGATACGGCACTTTGTACGAATGCACAGTTATTAAATATTATTATTGATATTGCATATATAATCAAGATAACTGTCCCATAACTAGTACGTTGTAATAATTACCATGTATGGTGTTTCGGATTGTATTCATATGTGTGAGTTTGGATTTGTATGTAAACGAGTGAATTGCAGCAGAACAGGATGTTGTAAAGTTATGTAGAAATGTTTCAAGTGGAATTTTAAAAATGGTCGCTCGATTTTTTCTAGAAAGAAATTAACACAGAAACGTAAACAAAACATTTTGTTACTGTGCTATGTTCGTATAACAGTTTAAACTGTTTCCCAGAACAACGAACCATTCACAGCAATAATCAACCTTACATACTATATAACATAATACATACTTACCTTAATCCTACAGTCGTTTCCGCTGACCATTTGATTTCTACTTGGTCAGTTACGGCAAGCTAAATATATCCAGGAAAAGCGAAAGTAAATCGCACCGTTGGCCTCTCGAGAGTGGCTCACAAGGAGCATCAAACATGAAGTTTGTCACTAACGCCAAATAAATACGTTTGTATTTCATGAAATGCACTGCCTGTTCGTAGATCAGAGGCCAATGGCCAAAGGAAATGAGTTAACAAAGGAAGATGTAACAGAACCCCGACATCTTGGTGGAGATGCTACCAGATTGTTCCAAACTTAGCTTTTCATGAAACATCGCTAATACAGTCACTTGGCTATTAAGACCACACTGGGACAGTACCAAATTATTTTTATAACAGTATAGGACAATAGTTCCACTAATACGTTCGCCTCGGTAATCAGGTAATTTTCCCCAATCACGATAGTAACCTAAATAGTGAGGTTCAAATGTGTTAATGTAGATCAGCTATAAAACTATGCGTGAGGCATCCTCCCATAGTCTAGTACAAGACACACTACCCCATATTTATGGTTTCTTCAGGTCAACACCAACGGGTTGATCTCCTTCAGAAACGCGATCTCAACGTTCACTCCGGAATGGTTCCCTCTGAGAAACAACATTGTAATTGCGCCGTACTGAGCCGACGCGGACACTACTGAGAATGATGGTCGTGTATTCTACAGGTATGTGGTTGTATGTACGTTGGGTGATGTTTCGCATATACTCATTACCGATACAAACTACAAACATAATATTTTTTTTTACAACGGGTATAAAGTTGGGAACAAAGAACGCGCTCCTTTAGTGACAAAGACTATTTACCCTACTCATCTTCCACTAAGGCATAAACGGTTACACATCCACATAGCCAGTTATCTTACCTTAATATTATTATTACTAAGGAACAATTGTTATTAAATCACAACTAATATATCATATTAGTGATTCTTACACATTTTGCATATTTCGTCATATAGGGTAATGCGCACCCCCGGTATTAAATAATACATCTACAAAATACAATAAATTGAGCACTACATAAACTGTGTGAAAACTTCCAGCGACTATGGGGGCTTGGAATCAGTTAATAAGAAGCCTAGAATCGATGTTCGATCGAAGTAGTGAAAAACATATTTTATTCTATAGAATTCAACTTAAAGTTATATAATGTGATTCCATATAAACATTTTGATTTTACATCGTTATATATATATATATATATATACACATACATATATATATGTATATATATATGTATATATATATATATATATATATATATATATTAATGATATTTTACTATTGGGACCGACATAATTGCTCGCTATATCTGAAAATTCGTAATAATAATTCGTTGTAAGCGGACAAACTAATCAAAAAAAAAATAAAAAAATCGGAACTAATTCATTTATTCGTTATAAGCGAATATTCATCATAAGCACATTCGTTATATCCGAAGTTTACTGTATCATCATTACAATGGCATAGGAAACATTGTGTTCCGTCGATGCAACTTCAGATGTAGCCTTTTGAAATGATGAGTCCTCAAAGACCCCGATCCCATGATAGGCCACCGGGTAAACAATCTAAATCGACGAACCACCCTCTTTGATCAAATCGCACAAGTAACATACATTGTCAGTCCCAAACCTGAGATACCTGCAAAACAAACGAAGGTATGATTGGACGGACGGACGGACGGACGGACGGACGGACGGGCGGACGGACGGGCGGACGGACGGACCAATGAACGAACCGACGAACAAACAGACGGATGGATGGATGGACAGAGAGAATCACATCCGGTTTTAAAGTATATAAGATAGAGAGATAACCGCTGCTGAACACACTGTTGTCAAATGGCAACTTGTCAAATAGTTCCACGCAGTTCTAATGTAATCATACGAGACACTGGCGTAATGATACAATCGGACAAAGCCGCACGCGTCCAATTACGTAAGCCACTAAGTGACATTCAAGTATGACAACAGGTACTACGTAATACAGTAATAATATATGTGTGGTATGCGTGTGTGTGTGCGTGTGTGTGTGTGTCTTTGTTTGTTTGTGTTTCTGTTTGTTTGTGCATGTGTGTGCGTGTGCGTGTGTCCGTGATTGCGCGCATGTGTATGCTCGGTGTGTTTGTTTGTGTGTGTGTGTGTGTGTGTGTGTGTGTGTGTGTGTGTGTGTGTGTGTGTGTGTGTGTGTGTGTGTGTGTGTGTGTGTGTGTGTGTAATAATTACAAGGTTACATTTCACAGGGCATCGACTAAACAGCCTCGTCTGACTAAGTTCTCTGGCATCGTGCAGAAGGCCTTCAAAAACATCTTCCCGGCCTCCTGGCTGTTCTTCGCAACCTGGCATAGAGTGACGTTCTACGGCGGATCGTTTACTATACCTGTACGTACATATAGTGTAAGATTACCAACCACAAATATTCGTATGTTTATAATAGTACAATAGCACATGTACTTAAATTCATTGTATTGTAAGATTACCACAACAGTACGTACGTTTATTATAAGACACATGTACGTGCACTTGCTCTAGGGATACCGCATATATACGTACATTTATTGCAAGACTAGCACAACTGTACGTACATTTAATAATAATAATAATAATAATAATAATAATGTTTTTATTTCAGACAAGCATAGTGTCCATATTGAAAAAGTACATCGATAAAAATATACATCTAAAATACAAACATGAATAAATAAACATAACAAATAAATATGTTAATAAAAACATGATTTTCAAAATGAAATTATATGAATACAGAACACGCACGTACATTTACTGTAAGAATACAACACATGTTCGTACATTTACTGTAATAACACCGCATATATACGTACATGTATTGTAAGACTATCACAGCTGCACGCACATGTATTGTATGACACGTATATGTGCGTAGCTTTATTGTAAAACTACCACATTTATACGTGGTTTTGTTGTATGATTATATTGCAAGTACATGCATGTATTGCATGACTACCACGCACGTTCTTACATTTACTGTACCAGTGCCACACATTCAGGTCCATTTATTGCATGACTACTACATACTTATATTTATTGTACCACTGCCACACATTCAGGTACATTTATGGTAAGACTATGCCACCTATTATTATTATATTATAGGTGTACTTACAGTTGGTCGACCACACATGTGCATACACTTAATGTAATACTACAACCTATAGGGCCTGTATGTTCGTATATTTACTGAAATATACCACACATACACGTACGCTTATTGTGAGTTTATTGTGATACGATCAAATCTGCTTCAGGAATTGGTGGAGGACATCGTGAATCTGATTCATTATTTTCCAAATGCAATGAATGAATAGCTTAATTACTATTCACAGTGTTTCTAAAATCAAAGAAGCGCGTTCAATTTTGTTTTATTCGTTCAAAGAGGTTACGTTGTTTTTTGCATCTGTAGCTTACCATAGCCAGTTGCTAGGTCGACATTTAGGTTTCAAACTACTGACTTTGCCCGTCACGTGTGTTTTGTGAGAACTTTGAATTTTGCTCTGAAATCTTCATATCAACACTAATGGTTAAACCTAAGTCCTTTTCTTTTACAGTAGTACTTAATACAGAACCCCCCATTGTATATTGTACATCTTCGTTCCCTTGTCCTGTATGGAGCCATTTATATTTCCCAAAATTTAACAACATTTGCAATTTTTCAGATCATTTGATCAACCTGTCAAGATCACCTTGTAAATGCTGTCTATCTCCATCATGTTTAAAACCTTCTAAATAATTTTGTATCATCCGCACAATTCAACACCTTGCTTGTTATATCATCTTCCAAATCGTGTATATATATTAAGAATAATATAGGTCCCAGTACTGATCCCTGTGGTACCCCAATTCAAAAGTGATTTCCAGTTTGAAGCCTCCCCATCAATCCGTCGTCTTCTGTCAATTAGCCCTTTTTCTATCCACTTAATTAAATCAATTCCTATGCAGTTGGCCTTTAGTTTAAGCAGAAGTCTTTGATGTGACACTTTTACGAAAGCTTTCTGAAAATCTAAATAGATGATATCTACTGGTGATCCCTCGTCTACCCACTTAGTGATAGCTTCCAAAAACATAACATATTTGTTAAGCATGACCCCTCTTTTAGAAACCCACGTTGAGGTGGGTTTAACAAGTTATGTTTAACAAGAAAATCAACCATGTGATCTTTAATTATTATTCCTAATAATTTGTAAATCTCTGATATTAAACTCACTTAAACTTAAATAACAGTATAATGTTTGCTTCTTTCCATTCTAAAGGAACCACTCCCTCTTCAAATGACAAGTTGAAAATTGTTGCAAGTGGTATGGTAATTTGTTCAACAATTTCCAATAGTAGTTTGGGCGGAATCCCATCCACTCCTCGTGATTTATTATCCTTCATAGCCTTTATTTTCTTAGCTATCATTTCCGGGGTTACGATTTCCGGGGTTACAATTAACTGCCTAAATAATCTGATTTCTCAGATATCTAATAATATCTTCCCTGGTAAACACCGAACACCCATTCCGGTCTTCTGCCATTAAGAATCCCTCTGATATTATACTTCCAGCACAATCTTCTAGACGACCGACCTAATCCTGAACGTTCTGTTTGCTCCGAACATATGCATAAAATATGTTGCTGTCTTGTTTTATATGACAAGCAAATTTTTGTTCTTACCTTCTTTTCGAACGAATATATAATTTCAGTTGCAGCTTGGTTTAGTGCTTCTTTACAAAATGTTGTAGTCTTCGTCATTTCCAGTACATCTATATGACTTCCACATCATTTGATTGTACTTAATTTTTCTAATGGCTACTTTCGATAAGTATTTCTTTCCGGGCCATTTCCTTGTTTTTTTAAGGCAATCAATTTCACTCTTTAAGATATACCAGCATTCTGTTGCTGCCTTAGACTTCAAATGTGTTGTTCCAGTCTATCGTTGCTAAATATTTCCTCATTTCCTTATATCTTCTTTTGTGGAAATTTCTCCTGAATTGCTTTCTATTATTTCTTTGTGATTTTACTTTGAAGGTAAACTGTATCTGGTTGTGATCACTACTTTCCAGTGGCTCACATAATTTGACACTGTCAACTAATTCATTCTGTGAGGATAAAATTATGTCTAACACATTCTGAACCCTGGTTGGCTCTAGGACATGTTGAGAAAGGAAACTCTCTTGTACTAAAACTAAAAACTTGTTGTCCTCACTCCCCGCACTCTGTAGAGATTTCCATTGTATATAACCATAGTTAAAATCTCCCATATTAATACATTCGACGTTGCTACCAATACACAATAGATGATAAACATAAATCATCTCTTTACTGACTCTGGTTTTTCCATCAGAATAACAAACTTCGGTAAAGAATTCTTCGCACAAGTAATCTCGCACGTGGACCTGATCAGACTGGCACCTGCGAGCGAATTTCACTTCTTCGCCGTAAACTTCAAACCGGTAAATCTGTGATAAAAAACAGCAGGGGTTTATTGGAACGACCACACGCAACATGCCCGTTCGAAAGTTATGTTTTATATTGCTGCTTTTCGGAAGGTCATCATATCACACATACATTTTATTAGTCGTTATCGATTATTTTTGTGTTCCACAACTTTAGCAAGATTTAACAAGATTGCCACCCAGAGAATTAACTCTAGGTGGCAGGTGGACAAGGAAGCCCTTTGGCTTATCGAGAGTCCGACCCTTTTATCTATGTGTATCCCGCCCGTCTGAGGTATGTGTCGATTTTATTTTTAAACATATTCACGCTACTAGCACCCACACAGTCAGCAGGTAATCTGTTCCATTCATTTACAGTCCTTTGTGGAAATGAAAACTTTCTTATATCCAATCTACTCTGCTCCTTTGCTAATGTAAGTTCATGTCCTCTAGTCCTTCTATCTTTCTTAACTGAGAAAAAAAAAATTTATATCAATATTTTCATAACCCTTCAATATTTTAAACACTTCTATCTGATCTCCTCTCAATCTCCTGGTCTCTAGTGTTGTTAAACCGTATTTTTTAGGCGTATTTCGTAACTAAGATCCCTCAGTTTTGGTACCAGTTTAGTTGCTTATCATTTTGTCAACTTATTGCATTTCGATTCTTCGGTACACGTGCATATTACCAAGCACATGTAAAGTTGTTTTAATTTGAAATATTGACATATTTTAGGCAAATCGAAATATTACATCGGCACAAAACAAACGTTGTCCACTCACCCAACATTCGCTGCAAATAGTCATGTTATTTGGGTCGACAACTCCACATTCCTCTCTGCCGTCATCGATGAAGCTACCACACATGTAGCATAACACTGTAAATACAGACGCAATATATTGCAAACAGTCATTACGCTATGTTGTATTAGCAATAATTCAGTAAACCAATTACCGGGAAAGTAGCAAAGAAATCCGGTGTTAATAATTACAGTTTGCTTAAAATATCAGATTTTACGCAGTGTCGTGATCCAGTATAAACATACATGTACAATCCTTGCGTTCACATAAATTATATACGTCGAATAATTTTTTTAGATGTTTTTGCAAACGATCATTGATAGATGCATAATACATGTGACAACATATTTCTTAGGGGGTGGTATAATAAATTCGCAGTCCAGATAGACGTACAGTGCTTTCTATTAGAAACCATTAACTAACGCAATTAAGCGCTGCAACATTACGCCAAAACGGAACGGGACCTAAAATTTAAGTAAACGCAGATCTCACGTCGACGTATAATAAACAACCATTAGCTAAGCGCGCAGTGAGCGGTTTTACGATCGGCTCCAGAAGGTAATTGTTATCACACACGTAGTGATTGTCTGTGTTTTACAAACAGTAAAATGCATGTACGAAATATACAGATATATGTATAAAAGCGTTGACGGAACAATTTAACCTTTATCGCAGTCGATAATTGCAGGAAGGTAGAATTTAGGACGCAAGATCGGCAAACGCAAACCCCAGTGCAACCATTCCGGCTCGCACGATTAGGCCAAGCAAAAAAATAAATAAATTGTGTTTCGTTTCTTTTTATGCAATAACATAGCTTAATCATGATTTCTGTATACCCCAGCGTGGGGTACCGTAATGGACAATATTTTATTTTATTGGTCTAAGGTAGTAGGGGACATCCATAAAGTATGTCAACTTAGGCGTAGCGGGTGTAAGTGACGTAACGTTACATTGAATGTGAGGGGTGTCGTGGGTAATTGTTACGTTACCATTTGTAAAATCGGTATAAACGTTGTTTTCTTTTTAATTAATTGTGAACGGCGGGAACAGATTGCAAAAAGCCACAGCTGATATTGATAGACAGCTGGTCAACGCACTTTGCTCAACAAATTTTTTTCAGTAAACGTTTTTTTTAATTAACTCTCTGCATCTAGTCCACTCGGTAACGTAAATAGGCTATAAATCTATATTTTACATAAACCTCCAAACACAATGCTTAGCTTTCTGTTTAAAGATATTTATTTTCGTAGTTGCACAAAAACGTGATATGCCAGCGTTGCAACATAGCCAAAGTAGACATAATGCAACCAACGACTCAACTACGTTTACAAAATTAATAAATACGTATAGGTCAATGTACATAGTAGGCCCATGTGACCATCTGTGTGGGCTTAATAAACATTAGATAGACATGTGTTACGATATGGTATATAGGTGCGCTTAGCCATGCGTAAGTCTAAGCTAAGCTTGTGGAGTCCAATAAACAAATGTGTACTGCACTGTTATTGCGCCTCACTGCATAACTGCAGATGAAAACGAGCACGCCGTAGGTCTTTTAAAAAGACGTTAAATATGCATGTATGTAACTTATAACTCAACTTTCTTGATAACTATGTGTTCCTAAAAGGTGTAGTTATTACTATGTCTAGTTACATTTGAATTACCATAACTATTTATGTACGAAATAAGTCGACGTTTGTACTTATGCGAAATATCCATATTTGGCGTTTACACGAGAAGTCGAACTGCAGAACCCGCGTTAACCTCTGATTGGATCGCAAAAGCTGTGACGTAGAACTCAATTACCTTTGCGGTTGGTCTATTTTTTTGGAGTCAGGTTTGAGCTTATTGTGTTATTCAATGATGTCTATTGATTCAAACCCCACCTGTCTCCACCAATACGTGATGTGGGGCTTGCAGTTTTTGAGCGATCCTATCACATTAAATTGACGTGACATGGTTGTAAATGCACGGCCCACCACTACGCCCGGTTATGATATACACAGTAGCATCAATGTGCATTAATAGACATAGGTTTCGCAGTAAGTGGTGACTATTCGGAGGGCTGATATTACAACAATCTCCAACTGCACCCGCTAGAGGCGCCACAAAACGTACAACTGTATCCCCCCTTGAGGCTCTCCAAAACATCCAACTGCACAATGCAGTGAGGCTCACAAGAATCAAAACCTATAATACACCTTCTTGAGCCTCTTCAAAAAATCATCCATCTTCACCCCGTCCCATCCTCCCCTGACGCTCAAAAAAAAAACAACTACACTCGTTTTCATACTCACTAAAACCTAAAACTGCGCCCCCTTCCAAAATAGACGGGGCTAATCACATATCCAGCTCCCTCTACTCACCAAAACGTATAGAGGAGGCTAAGTCTCCCAACACCCCACCCCCATTTCCGAAGCATTATATATATATGTTACAGTCGACAGACGGCGCCACAGTGTTGATTACATTTTTCCGACCATCTCACCACCCACACATATGAATTGCTACACGTTTATTGAAATGTGTGAACGTTTGTGACCATTGCTCACAGTGCGGGCACTTACCACCCTATTGGATGATGAATCTACGAGGAAGAGTAGATCTGGTGGTTGGTGTGGTGACTCCGTGTGTAGTCGTTATGGCCTTGGTGGTGCTCCTGTTCACACCGGTGATGACATCTGAAAGGTAAACACGAATTTGGCGTCACTTTGCGAAGAAACGTGATCATACCCAGGCAATCATGCGATTTGGTTTCAAGCGCAGAATTGGGCTCCCGGAATCATAATATACTTATATAATATTTAGTTAACATGACACATATATATATATATGTAATATATATATATATATATAATATATATATAATATATATGTATATGTAAGTGTGTGTGTTTAAGTGTGAGTGTGTGTGAATGATATAATATGGTGTGAATGTGTGAGTGAGTGTGTGTGAGTGTGCGTGTGTGTGAGTGTGCGTGTGAGTGTGTGTGAGTGCGTGTGAGTGTGTGTGAGTGTGAGTGACTGTGTGTGTGAGTGTGTTTGAGTGTGTGTGTGTGTGTGTGTGTGTGTGTGTGTGGGTGTGTGTGAGTGTGTCTGTGTCTGTGTGAATGTGTGTGTTTGTGAGTGTGTATGAGAGAGAGAGAGAGAGAGAGAGAGAGAGAGAGAGAGAGGGAGAGAGAGAGAGAGAGAGGGAGAGGAGAGAGAGAGAGAGAGATGGAGAGAATGAGAGAGAGAGAGAGAGAGAGAGAGAGAGAGATAATGTGTGAATGTGTGTGTCTGGTGTGTGTGTGTGTGTGTGTCTGTGTGAATGTGTGTGTGTGATAGATAGAGAGAGAGAGAGAGAGAGAGAGAGAGGGAGGGGGGGGGGGGGGGGGGGGGGGGGGGGGGGGGGGGGGGGGGGGGGGGGGGGAGGGAGGAGTACATCAGCATAACACTTGGCTGCAGCTGTGCTATGTTACATTTCGCCTGTGCGGGATTTAGGGTAGAGCAGACGAGTCTGTTATCTAAAAGGCTGCCGCAAAACGTCATGGGGACATCAACAAAACGTTTTTTGTATAATTTATTTGGTGTCCAAAATTGTTTTACGTAATTTGCGTGCTTCGGTATGATGCAAATTGGTTATAGAAAAAGACAACAGTTGTATTTTGCAGTGACATACCTATAGTAGACGGTACGGAGGAATAAGAACTATTATGATACGATTCCCGATTAGTCACAGCCCAAGAGTCTCGCATTCCTAAATCCGGCGCTGCATTGTGCCCAAACAACGCATGTAGCATACGAGACACACGATACAAACAACACTACTGTGTGTTCCCCACCTGTCGGGCAGCCGTCCGGTTCTGTGGCGTTTGGCGGAAAGACATCTACAAAAACACCATGTTGTACGTCACTTGCCTTTATAATGGATTGTATCACACGTTCGCTTTTGGTATAATTTATTTGTTGTCGAAACCTGTTTTGTGTAATTTGGGTGCTTCGATATGATGTAAATTGGTTACGGTCGACCGATGCGTATCTGTTTCAATTAGCGCACTATCTTTAAATATACACGTTTTTCTTAGCTAAACGGACTGGGAAATGTCCAAAGGAATGCATCATTATATTATAAAGTACTATATCTGAATATTTATTATTAATATATGAACATTTATAACGTGTAAATTGACTTAGGAATGAGCACATTTAGAGCAATACTCACAGTTTTGTGTTTGGATCCTGAGGCCCGTTCCGCACAGGAACGTTATACTCCTTCGACACTGAACGCATCACCGCTATCGCTGCAATCTGAAATCAGACCGATTGTCAGAGATGAAACAACGAATCCGTTTCTATCACATCTGACTTTACACATTAAATTAACCGTCAGCACCGCGCTGTAGCAATCAGCGGCTGCGTTCCTTAGGACATGATGGAACTGTATAACGACAGAATCTCTAATACAGTGACGCTACACCCCATTCTATTTATCAATGGATGTTGTGGACAGAATTGTACGTATATTACGTTCCTAGGATGACCAACAGCAGCAACAAGAAGGATATGCAGATACGATTCCTCATGGTTACCCCGTTAGAACCGTCTACAGTTTGTGTAGAATGAACACATCACCATCATCGTCATCATTGTGCAGCCTTAGCGTCCCCCGGTTTGGCAAAGGCCCTAGCATGTCTTTTCCAAATCTGCCTGTCTTGCACTATCATCTGCCAGATGGTGTCCTTCCAATACTCATCTAGTTCGTCTCTCCACCGTCTCGCCGGTCTTCGTTTAGATCGTTTATCTTCGTAAGGTCTCCAAGTAGTGATACGTGATGTCCATCTAAAACAATAAGGACAAACTACTGATAGGGATAGTATATCATAGTCCTAACAATGACTGTAAAACACCGATACACTCCTTCAGTTGATTAAAACAGCCTGCAACAGTCGAGGTGTGACACTTATCCCAATAACCGGAGACATTAATATGAAATGCATTGACTGGTAGACATGGACAGCACCAGAACAACACATGTTAGAAACGGAACTACTCGAAACACTGATTGCTACTTTCTACACCAACATGTAAATTTTCCAACCATATATCGACATAATCAAGAACCACCACTTCTCGATCTATTAATCACGAATGATGAAAATGTGGCACAAAACATAATATAAAAGCCACCTCTAGGGAAAAGTGACAATAAAGTCATTGGGACGGAATACCACTGCTACTGTGATTCAATGAGTGAAGAGAAGACCAGTTACCAGATTGAGAAAGGCAACTACACTGACACCAAGCGCAAACTCAGAGAAACAAACTGGAAAGAGAATCTTAGTAACCTATTTATGGATGAGATGTGGCAAAAACTGAACTGTACACTCTCAGACCTGGTTAACAAACACGTACCTAAGAAAAGAAAAACAATAGTTGCCGCCATTTTCTCTATTTCTGAGAGAGTCTCATGACTTCTCGGAATCTCTTGATTTGCGAAGTGCCTCAAGCACTTTTGGAATGCAAAAATTGCGTCGCAGACGCGGTTGCACCAGCACAGACGCAACGACGCGACTCGCCGACGGCGGTTTGTATGCGAATACGTGTTTTTAATATTAAAACATATTTGATATTCTTCAACGCCTTAAAAACAGGATAAAGAATGCCCTCAAGACAAGCGTGTTTTTAATATCAAACATATTTGATTTTCTACGACGCTTTAAAACGAACACGATCTGGGATTCTCTGGGAAGCAATCAGCTACGTTATAATTAATGCACGACGACTATCCATATATAAATATCCAATTCTGTCATCCAGGCACTCATTCATACAGCTTTATGAACTGGAGCGACGTAGAGTGAACAAACTTACCCAAGTTTAAATAAGGCAGCAAAGTGGTTTTCTCAATAACTCACTATTTTAGTAAAGTTTTCTTTGAATTAAGACGCGTTACATAGAATATTAATGTTTCTAAACAACAGTGATTCTTTATGTGCGACACACGCGCCGGGTGAGCGTGGAGGTTTTAGACAGGGTCAGTTTAGACACTCGTAACCCGGTCAGGAAGGCGAGCGAGGTCCCCGCAGGAGAGGCAAGAATTTGATTGACAAGTGTAGCCCTTCGCTGTATGGTATGACTTGTCTAGTATACCAATGCAGCCTGAAACCTTCCATCGAAATGGATCCACTTATGCATTCACCTACCCAATGTTGCCTTTCTATGAAATATAGTTAGACATGTTGGGCTGATCAGACAGTAAGATGTGCTGTTTCACCAATTGTGTCACTGATTTCATCACAGTTGATAAAATATGTACTTTGCTACATATGTCTTGACAGCAAACATCTTATCTTAGATTAGTCTCTATTTGCATACATCGAAGTATCTGCATTTCCATGTATGAAGGTATTTTGTTTCATTCCGCTCACCTCTGCGGGAAAGCCGCCCAGACCGTTTTGATCTCCGTCGCTCGCAGTGCCAGTTGTCCAAGCCATGTCCCCGTAGTTGAAGACGACGTACGACTCACGTCTGTTTGCAACCAGAATTGCTTGGAATGTGTTCATCTGCAATGGATAAGTACACATACCGGACTGTAATAAATGAAGCACCTAAATACTTATCTATTTTCCAAATGGTACTAATTACAATTCTTAGAATATAATTATTACAACATAACTGTCATATTATATTGTAAATGTAATTATGATATACCATTTTCTGCGAATTCTTATGCCGTATCGATCGTTATCTTGGCTGTATCTTCTGCGCCTTCTCTGAGCATGTTGACATTAGTTGCAATATATGTGCATCCTCAAGAAAATGTTTCATTTGTTTCATTAATTTAGGGAATAAACCTACGCAGTATCCATTGCAAACGTACAGCTCGTTTTTGTCACTTTGAATATGTAGTTTTGCAATATTTTTATTCGTCAAACAAACTATTAATTTATTGAATGTTTGCCCAATAATTAAATCAAGTCATCTTCAAAATTGGCATTGCCAAGTGAATGTCCATTGCGATTATGCACGTGATTATATACGACATTTTCGTCTTTATGTGCTCTCACTAAACACATGTGACGGACACAGTCAGCAGTTAGAAACCTTAATGTCAGCACAGCAACTGGCTTATGGTAAGCTGCAGATGCAAAAAAGAACGTAAACATGTTGAAAGAATAAAACAAAATTGAACGCACATCTTTAATTACAGAAACACTGCGAATAGTAATTAAGCTATTCGTTCAATACTTTTGGAAACTAATGAATCAGATTCACGATGCCCACCATCGTCTCACAAAAATGCACAACAAACGTACGCGTATGTGTGGTAGTCTTACTGTAAATATATGAACATAGGTTGTAGTATTACATTAAGTGTAGGCACATGAGGGGTAGACTTACTGTAAATGTACGAACATAGGTTTTAGTATTACATTAAATGTAATCGCATGTGTGGTAGACTTACTGTAATTGCGCCTACATGTATGGTACTATTACAGTATATTCATAAGAGGTGGCATTGTCTTCTAATAAATGTACGTGCGTGTGTGGCAGTGGTACAATAAATGTAACTACGTGCGTGGAAGTCATGCAATAAAAGTACGTACTTGCACTAAAATCGTTCAATAAAACCATGTTTATATGTGGTAGTTTTACAAAAAAGCTACGAACATGTACATGTCATACAAAAAAATTGTGATAGTCTTACAATAAATGTACGTATATATGCGGTATCCCTACATTATATGTACGAACAATAACTGTACGTGCGCGTTCTATACTTATATAATTATTGTACGTACAGTTGTACCTGTCCTGCAATAAATGCACGTATATATGTGCGGTATCCCTACAGTAAGTGCACGTACACGTGTGGTAGTCTTACCATAAACGTACGTACTGTTGTGGTAATCTTACAATAAATGTACGTGCGTGTGCTATTGTACTATAATAAACGTACGTATAGTTGTGGTTGGTTGTCATACAATAAATTCACATACAGGTGTGGTAGTCTTACACTATATGTACTTACAGGTGTAGTAAACGATCCGCCGTAGAACGTTACTCGGTGCCAGGTTGCGATGAAAAGCCAGAGGAGGCCTTGAAGTTGTTTTTGAAGGCATTATTCACGATGCCAGAGAGCTTATCCAGACAAGCTTTAGCAGTCGTCGTCCTGTGGAATGTATTCTTGTAATTATTACACACACACATTGGGCATGCACACGCGCGCGCACACAATACACCACCTAACACTCACACACACACACACACACACACACACACACACACACACACACACACACACACACACACACACACACACACACACACACACACACACACACACACACACACACACACACACACACACACACACACACACACACACACACACACACACACACACACACACACACACACATACATTATCTTTTCATGTACATATTTAGCATGCAGTATCTGACGGAGTAGGAATCAAATGGTCAGCGGAAACGACTGTAATATTGAGGAGGTAAACATGTATTATGTTATAAAGTATGCAAGGTTGGTTACTGCTGTGCATGGTTCATTGTTCTGTGAAACTGTGTAAGCTGTTGTATGAACTTAGTACAGTAACAAACTGTTTTGTTTACGTTTATTAGTTAGTTTCTTTCTAGGACAATTCGAACGATCATTGTAAAAATTCCACTTGAGACATGGCTAACTTTACAACATCCTGTTCTGCTGCAATTAACTCGTTTACATGCAAATCCAAACTACCACATATGAATACAACCCGTAACACCATACGTTGTAACTATAACAAAGTACTACTTATTGGACAGGTATCTTGAATATATAGGCAATATCAATAATAACCTTTAATAAATAGGCATTCGTACAAAGTGTCGTATCCACAAACTAAGACCGCTTGTTGCCCTGTGCATATCACCATTGCATACACTTTTTGTTATTAATATAATTTTCGCTTAAGCTAGGACAAATTCCGCCACGCTGCAGTGATGGCATCAATACAATATTGTTCGCGTATTGTCCACTAATGAATTTTGCCAGGTTTTTATTTGTTCAGCCGTGTGAACCGAAGCAGCGAGGAGTAAATGAAACAGCTACAGTTCTGAAGCTGCAACAGGAGGATTCGGACCGGGATTATCCCGATTGAGAGTCTGGCGTTCTGTGCATTACGTTACAACAAAATAAGATTGATGGAAGACATATGGTTGTTTCCTCTATAATGCAAATACACAATTATTCTTGGGAGGTAACTGTTTTAAGTCGTGACAACGTCACTTCCACAAGGTTATTGGATTGTTAATAAAGTAGCTTACACCGACATCCATAGTGCCACAAATCAGTCGATTAGTATCCTTGCGCGTTCTTATATCTATCGTCATTTGGTTTATCAGAAGCCAAGTGTCTTGTGAAGCGAATGGATATAGAAAAGTAAGCGAACCTGTGCGCCTCGGAGAAGATACACAAACGATGATCAGAAGTATGCTACGGATGCTATATCGTTTCACCACATAAACATATTCGTAATTAAACAAATCTTTTGTATCCAGCGATGTTGTATTTCCAACAACGATACATGATTCACCGCAAGCATAACTAATTACGACCGATGCTACCTCACGTATTCGTATAGGTTGTACTGCAGTGTACTTACATAGAGACTGTTGTACTTCTTGCGAAAGAATTTGAACGGTGGAATCGACAAACGTCCGATGTTGCCGTCGTCGTTCTGGTCCATCTCCTCGTCTAGGCTACCACCGTACGGGCAGAAATGGGCCGGGGCAGGGAGAGGGCTGACTGCAAGCCGAGGGTTCCGAGTTCTTCTGCCCTGGCTGACCGTCAGCACAGTGCAGAACACCAGCAATGCCACACTAAGCTTGAAAGCAAACATCATGATGCTGTCCCGATACTGCTGTCGTTGGGAATTCACCGAGAATATATACTCTCGTCCGACCCAATTAATTGCTCACCGCCAACAACAATGTTAACTGATATCTACGAGTTTGACGCAGGTTGTGCGCCATTACAAGTTTTTTTCGTCACATACCGCCAACTAACGTGTTAAATGACACCTATATATCACATACAAATCATACAGTAATCCTATAACGCATTCATTATCAGACAATGCATGACGTTTTTACTTTTTTTTACTTTTCTAGTCGGATTCTTATGCGTGTTACAACGCGATATGAGTTAAGTTACTGAAGTCAACTTTCTCTACAGTAGCGATTGTGTAAGATAATGTATGCTTAGTGCAATGTTTTATTTGATATGGTGATATCTAGACAATTGTTGAAAGTTGTTTACTTGTACATATACAGATTTATTGATCAGGCCATGGGTATAGTTGTTGCATAAAATTTATTTTATGATTGAAATATGAGTACTGTAAAAGTTTGTAGATAACCATCTATTTTGTCTTGGTCTGCCGGAGGCTGTGCTCACATTTATGAGTGAAATATGTGTATTGCATAAATTTGTAGATAACCATCTATTTTGTCTTGGTCTGCAGGAGGGTGTGCTCACATTTATGAGTGAAATATGTGTATTGCATAAGTTTGTAGGTAACTTTGTAACTCGTCTTGTATTAATTATATCAAATGTTTGTTTATTGTAGAATACGTCGCCCGTTTGGTATGACTATCATGTCTATTCATTCGAATGTATAGGCGAGCATACGTTTCTGCCGGCATGGATCGGTTCGACTGCCACGTGCTTCTCGTGCTTGACACTGCTCTTGTGCACATTTCATCTTCTGCAAGCAATTTGGCGATTCATGAGGAACTCGTTCGCATTTGATGCCGAAAAGAAGGCTTGCAAGAGCGCCACACAGTTTGAGCCAATGCGTGGCCAGCAACACATCCCTGGGCAAGAACCACTCCTCAAAGTGGTAGATGTGTGATCGGGCCGTGGCAATCGGGCTATAATGACACAGACATGATCTAGACATGTATCCACGCAACTGCTCATATGTAAATAATTGAAATGTTGATGGTTATCTTCCTGGAAGTTCTGCTCAATTATATAAGAAACATGATTCCAGTGGTTCATGAGTGAATGGAAGTTGGAGTGACCAAGTAATCTTATATCTGAACATTCTGCTGGACAAAGAACTGTGTTATTATTAATGATAACATATGTCAACTACCTCGGTTTTGGTTCAGCAAAGTATGACTATTCAGATTCAGAACAAAATCCAGTGGAACTGCATTCATGCAGATATTATTATTAGATGGAATTGTAAGAATTATTGATATTACTTAAAGCAACAGGTCTTAGTGCCACAGTGAGTGGCGCTGTTCAGTTGAAGTCTTTTAATTACCAATCTGGTTGATCCTTGTTCACATCCCCTTACAAAAATTCCATAATAGTGTGACTGATAGAAACGGTTTCCTTTCTAATATTTATTCGTGCACATCCTTGGAATTGTTTCAAGCTATGACCCCTTGTTCCTTCATAATGTTGTATTGCAAGTTATTTTTCGTAGTCAGTGTTTTAAAATGTTTCCTCTATTCATTTACAATCACCTTGTTTATAGTAATATTTAATATTTTATCCATTTATTACTTGCTGTATCTGCATAACACCCGAATGCTACCATAAGAACGGAGTGAGCACTTTTCCAACAGAATGCTCATATCCTGTGTCATCAATCATACCTTTTTGTTTGTTGAAACTAAGTAAAGGATGTGTGACTTGTTTCCTAATCACCCACTTGTGGGCTGCTGGAAGAGAAAATTATCTCTTATATTAGATTATGGATTACTAGTTGAGATTACTGGTTTAGAATATATCTTATGTTATATTATAGATTACTGGTTGACATTACTGGTTGAGAATACCTGTTATGTTAGATTATAGATTACTGGTGGACATTACTGGTTGAGAATATCTCTTATGTTAGATTATAGATTACTGGTTGATATTACTGGTTGAGAATATCTTTTATGTTAGATTATAAATTACTGGTTAACATTACTAGTTGAGAATATCTCATATGTTAGATTATAGATTACTGGTTGAGACTACTGGTTGAGAATGAAATATTGTAGCAGTCATAAGGCTGTTTGTACATAAAACTTAAGTTACCGTGCATGCTTCTATACCTCCCACGTATGGTACAACAATTTGCTGAGAATGCTTTTAGATATTAAAGAAATATCGCAATGCGAGCAGAATGTTTGCTATATATTATAGTAATGTGTTCAAGTTGGTTTAGCTTAAGGGTATAATTGTGTTTAGTTACTTTCAATACCTATCTCTTCGTGATTTAATGATTACTCTCTCATAATGCAGATGTATAAATAAATGTTGTAATTTTAATCAAATGTGATATTTTTCTTCCTTAATTATTCATAACACTGGTTATCAAATTAATAAACAATATTTAGATTTAGAAACAGTATAATGTTCATTCTCTTCAAATCATCATAAAACTGTATTGCCTCCGCAATATTATATTGTACCATAAAGTATATTTATTTAGGTAATATATAAAATGAGAGTGCTAGGAGTTGAAATATTAAATACATTATGAATACTAACTTACTGTTTAATTGTTTGTCATATCTTAGTTTAAAATGTTCTCCTTCGCAATGACAGCATTTATCTCATTTACCTTCAGGCTGACAGTGACATGCTCTAACCTCTACAGTCGCTACAACATGTCATCGGATTATGCAGAACGATTAAATACTTGATGGGGGCACAAATTGCGCATGCAATCTTTTTCCGTCTAACAAAAACCTGATAAAATTCTTCTGTAAGATATCTATTTCCTAAATCTCTAACACCAATTCCGCCAAATTGCTGCAAACAAACTGTTAGAAAAGTTGTTTTGAGTGAAGTATTTCTTACAGCAGTATGTAAACTTATTTCAGTGCTTTCATTTCCTAAAGCAAATGTAACCATTTCTTTCAGTGTTTTATTTCTTCTAAAATAGTAATACTATTATGATCCATCAATAGCGAAAACGCTTGTTTTCACACCTGTCGCTCGTCCAATAATCGAACCGATTTGATACCTCACTCGTCAGTGTGTTAACGCCACCATTCCAATTGATATACAGTGCAATGTTAAACATATTGATTTGAGGGCACTTTAGAGGCCCAAATAGCGCTTCGGTTTGCGTTAACATTCAATTTATTAATATTGCTTGTTTCAAATGCGGCGTGCAGTAACCTGCGACCGAAGCGGCGCACACTGATTAAAACCTGAGCGGGTGCTATTTGGAACATCGTATTCCTGAAACGATGTGGAATGATGGAATAAACGCACTGAGGTTTAACATTAAATTTTAGGCACAACTGTCATAATGCCAAAATCGGAGTGGGCCCGGATTCCACACAACGTCCCAACTAAGTGGCCACAAAGTAATGAGCAGTGCCATATACGGCCTATTGGCTATTCCAATGCTACTGTCATCACCCCAGTCAGGTTTCCCTCCACCGAAACAAATTCAGTAACCTTCCAAAGTGAGTGGCTTCCTCGATATCCTTAGTTTAGCCTTAAGAGTTTTCCCGATGTGACATTTGTAAACACGCAAGCCAAGGCATCTTGCGGACAAGCACGCCCACTTATAAGTGAGGAAGACTGCTCTAACTTCCAAAACAAAATCGATTATTAAGGGAAACATTAACAAATAAAACTGTATATTGTAAAAAGGCACGTCATTTTACTGTTAACTTCTTGTTAGTATCAAACTAAATAATAATAACACGGTTTACATGGGTTGTATAATTTATCATATTTAGAAAACAATACTTACAATTAAAAAAGAGCAATAAGTGGGACCCCCTCAAAAGAAAGCTGTCGTCGCGAGGACCCTTGAACACAAACATCTAGGTAAACCCCTGTGATTATCATATATCATGAACTCTTGTCAGTTCTCATTGCTTTGGCAGAAATGAACGGACATCTTCGTATACGATCTAAGACAATCCTGGAACCAGATACCCCAATATTCAATAGGTGATTGCTACATGGAAAACAAAAGGAATGTCTACGTTTAGGGTTTGAATGATTTGATTCGAAGTACAGAAGCCTTGTTTGTCCGCACATACATTGTGTTTGACAGACACTACAAAGTCTACATCAAGTCAGGAACAAGATCGAAACGTTCCAAAGAACAATCCAGAGGATCACTAAAAATAGCGAAACTCGCTGCTATCTAATTGGAATAAATTACTTGGCACTGGCATGGAGTAAAGTAGATTTGGAAATATTCCCCTAGGAGCAGTTTCTTGGACAACTACGTGACAAAATATTCATGGTAGCCGGTGGGTTCCATAATGAGAAAAGGGTGAACAATACCAATACAAAAGTGGACACATCCAAACTAGATGCATGGCATGAAGGGGCCGACACAAGGATAACCGTTCACTGCATTCAGAGTCGCGTTGACAGTGTCGTGGTTCTGGCTCAGGATACCGACGTAGATGTTTGTTTTCCGGCTCACGTCCATCGGAAGTCTTATACAAAGCTTTGGCGAACGGCTATGACAGTTAAACATAGGAGATGCATCCCGATACATGTATTTGTGAAACATATATCCTAAAGCCAAACAAACTGGAAACACTTCAAACTTTCTGTGCTTTGACGGGGTGTGAGATGATTTAATTCTTTTCAGGTCGCAGCAAGAAAACAGCAAGGGGGTCTGTGGGCAGCACCATTAGCTACTGCAGGACCTGAGAAAGGGCGACAAGACAGACGACATTACGAAATATGCACACTATTCTATGCTCAAGATATGGGTACAGTCGACAAGACGCGGCCTCCGTTATTCGTCAAATCACATGCTTATAAATGCCTTCCAATGGCAGGTGATGCATCAAACCATACCTGTTACCTTACCGTCTGAAACGGACATTTTGCCAGGCAGCGGTGTACAGAAAACTGCCCCGATCTACCCTCTCCTGAATTCTTGTGATAGAGAGACGAGGTGGGCAAGAACGTGCTAACTTAGTGATGGCTTTGCCACCCACATGTACACCAACCCTGTCTTTACTAGATATTTTGCTGTCTCAGTTGCTTCTTTCCACGCCATGTACACTACAATGAAAATGCAGAAAAGGCGGTAATAGTTGTTGTAACGTATGATGTAACTGAGACACTCGGCGCCTTTGTTTACTTTGACATGTACATGTTAAAAGAATAACATAAAACGTTATGTATTCATTGTAACTTTGAAAGCAACCAACAGTCTAAGAGATACATTGCCCAGCAATTGTTAAATACAATGTGTATGAGAAATGATACCGTTGACTAAATGTTGCCATCTTGAAATCTAAGAAGATGACTACTTGTATGCACTTCAATTATGTTAAAATAAAAATCCGTGTCCTCTAGAATGTGGTTGTTCGCACTAATATCAACTTTCTATGTCATTTTGAAGTTCAGATATGACACAAACAGTAATTAATCATGACGGCCATTTTGACGATCTAAACGTTGAACAATATAAACGTTGACCAAAATACTGATGAGAGTATTTCTGGGTTTCGAGAATGTCGAAATTGTAAGAGTTTCAAAACTTAAGTTTCGTTTTCGGTTGGCGAGATGTGTCTCCTTTCTACGTCACTAATGAATAGCGTTGACTTGGTGATGCCTCCGAGTTCAGTGAGCAACTGTTGTCAATGTTCTCATTTATTATATATTGATGTTATGCCTATTACATGTATAGTTTGTTTAATCGTTGTATATGTTATCGGCTATCACAAGTTAGCTCATTGAAGGCACGGATAGCCATGCATGACCGACATAAATCGTGTTTCAGCCCAAAAAGTAAGCAGTTGCCGGAGTTCGCGTTATAAGCACAACTAGTCGGACACATCGAACAAATAAATTTGTAACGTAAAGTAGTTTTAGTTTGTTTTTCATCGCGAATGGTCTATTTCTGTGGTATTTTGTGATAATGTTATCGTACATGTTTAAATTACAGATAACGTCTCATACAATCTGCCTACAATACCAAATGATAAAGTTCACGCTCGTAACATCAGTCTGTTTTAAACTTTGTGTTACCGGCCGACCATTAAGAATTACGTTAGAATAGCGGGGGCTTGTGCCTGCGTAATAGGCTAGCAAAGACAGGAGCCCTACTGCATACAAACACCATGACGCGTTGGCACATCTACGCTACGCCGTTGTTTCCCTGTACGGAATACTGAACGGAAACATAATCATGGGAATATATAATCCCTCGTGGGTGTGTGGGTGTGTGGGTGCGTTTGTGTGTGTAGGTGTGTATGGTGTGTCCGTATGTGCGTGCGTGCGCGCGCGTGCGTGCGCGCGTGAATGTGTGTAAAAGCGAAATATACAGGGACGTGGAGATGGACAACTACGGGGATAAAGGACAACTACGGGGTAGACGTTATAGCTATAACAGAAACGTGATGCACCAACGGCATGCCAGACGGCCCGCTCTCGCTTGGATAGATGATAATGTTCACTATCTACTTCGCCGCCGTCAGAGTGCACTTCTTGGTGGAAACCAACTACTGTACAAGCTATGTAGAAACAAACTCAACCGCGACAGAAAGTTATTGCAACGGAGATACTACGAACGGAAAATCCAGGCTCTTGAGAAAGATCACCCGAAACGATGGTGGAACAACGTTAAAGACATTGCTGGTGTCAAAGTAAACCACGACAACGACGTGTCCGATTTCTTCCAGTCCGTGACGAGCGATCTAACTCCGCTGTCACCGGACGATACATTCCTTCCGGTAGGAGCTGATGCTACCGTCCCAGATATCTACATCATCAGCGTCGCAGAAGTAGCCAATTCTCTATTATGGATTAGAACAGACAAAGCTTTCGGCCCCGACGAAATATTTAACTGGATTCTATACGAGTACGCCACCATACTTGCTCCCCCCGTGTGCGCGATCTTCAACAGCAGCCTGCGGGAAGGGACTTTACCACTGATTTGCAAATGCGCTGACATCAGACCTACATCCAAAGTACGACCGCCGAAGCTCATTACTAAAGCGTCGCAAAGACTATGTTTCATAATCCTGCTCAAGCGATCAGGAGTCGACGCCCATCGTCTCGTCAAGATGTATACAACCCTAAACCGATCGGTCCTTACGTACGCCTGTCAGGTGTGGCATACGAGCTTAATGAAAAAGCAAACCAAGCAGCTGGAAAGTATCCAAAGACGAGCTATGCGGATAATATTCCACGACGTGTGTTACGACGAAGCCTTCGCCACAGCGAGACTACCAACGCTGGCAGACCGGAGGGAGACGTTGTGCAGAATTCTATTCACGAACATAATGTAACCCTGGTGGATATTCTAGTACTTAAGTGTATGTTAATTCACCAAAGGCCACTATGGGGTAGAGGCCACACCCTGCTAATCAAGCTTGACCGGTCAGCTACGTTATCTAGCGCAGTTTGCCCTGGGCCAGTGACAGAGACACACCGACACTCACACTTGTAGTAGTCCAGTTAATCTATGCCCAAAAGAGGGTCAACCTCAAACAAATTGCAATAGTAATTATGACAGTGTTTTTAGTTAGTGCTATGTGTCTACATTACCAGAAAAAAGTCCACCACTGTGTAATATTGTTGCACTACACAGGATAAATAGTTATCAACCCATATTGTTGACAGTGGTTGCACGCATTCAAGTCTCTATTCAAATTCCCAATATAGTACGGTGTACCATGTCTTCCCGTGCAATTTACTTGTCAAAAGCAATTTATTTTGCAAAATCTGACGTGGCAATTCCTCTTTATGTTTTTTTAAAGAAATGGCAGCCATTTTACAAAATGACAGCCACTTTATAAAATCGCCGCCAACTCACATTTCCACATATCTTAATAACTGCGTCACCTACAACCTTAATCTTGGTGTCAAAACATGGGTTTTTAAAGTCAGAGGTTTAAGATATTTTACGTTTAGCCTTCTCCGACTTTCGGATCCGCCATTGTTAAAGATGGCAATCGTCAAAACAAATTTCACAATATCTTACCAAATATGTCACACATGTCTATGTTAATGTGTAGAATTGTAAACAGCAACCTTTGCCCTTCGCTAACATTCATATATCCGCCATTTTAAAAGATGGCGCTCATCAAAAAACCAACTATCGCTATAACTAAAGACCTACATCACCTAGAGCCGTAATGTTGATGCCAAAAGATAGATTTTCAGGTGCGATGATTTCAAGTATATTACATACGCATCGTCCCCAATCTTGAGAGTTACAACACACATCGCCAGCTGTACATGCGCAATAGACGGTCCATGAAATATTATTGCAGTGGCAACTGCAACCGTCAGTGCTGCATGCCTTGCTCTCTGCTTCCCAATCACAGCTGATGACATCAGTCAGACCTGGAGGACCCGAGGGTCCAATGTCATAGCTGGGTGACGGGATACCGTCCTTCACCCACACAAACTGCGTGATGTCCAAATGAGGAGGACCTTGCTGATCAGCCGCCTTCCACAGCATCATCTGAAGATGAGTGTGGGAGAAAGAATGGGAAGCCAATGTACACCATGGCGTTTCCTTCCACAGATTATGTGAGGAGGGCACATCATCAGATAATACTGTGGAAGGCAGCTGATCAGCAAAGTCCTCCTTCTAAAGGAGAAGTTTTTTGGCCAACAGAGAAAACAAGCACATAGTCACCAACTTACTTAGTAATGAGCTCGAGAATGTTGGGTGCTGTTGTTTTCATGCAGATGACGCTAAAGTAATGATTGCTAGACAACACTCAACAAATCAGGCAAAATCGACACTATCTTCATTGGTATATACACCGATTTGCTAGTGCTGTTTTATTACCACTGTTGGCAAAGACAAACTACAATCCGTTAGGATGTTGTAGTTGCAGAAAGAACGGAGTTGAGTGTTCTTCTGTGTGTGCGTGGTGTGTAAAATTGCAACTAACATCTCCGTGGAAGCTCTCAACGACAGCAGTGTTTGAACGTGTCATGTACCAATACATAATACTATTTGTTAAGCAATAATAAGGATGTACGTACACACCTCACTGCAATTTTTATATCGTATGGTTTTGGTGAAGATAATTGATATTGGAATAAGTACCTGAGTTAAAATATCAACCAAATACAAAACATACTAACATATTCATGAAAACGGTGTTACTATTTAGAAACAGTAGCTAAGGACATAAACTGTGTTGAAATAAACAAGTTTATGATTATATATGTAAGCAAAATGTGGTTGATCGCAAAGCTTCTCACCATGGCGGCTAAAATTCGAGTTTCACTGTGTTTAGAAAATATTATTTTCATGTTATTACTAAATGGAATTAAACTTGATGTATATCGTTCTATTAATCTATCCATACCACTTCCAGTGGTGTACAGAATGTAGAATAATCAGCTTAAATAAGTCCTTTCCCTAGATTTTACTATGACAAAAGTGACTGGCAGCGACTTTCGACCACTTGTCATTATCGTCAGAAATGAAAATGTTCCACCACGTGAATTTCTGTGAACTTTTTATGTAATAATAAAGACATATCGTGCTAACTAAAAACGCCATAATGATTGCTATTACTATTTGTTTGAGGCTAAACCAAAGATTGACTGGACTAGGCCGAAAATCGGGGTACTTGTAAATTGCGATAATTTGTAAATGTGCTTAGAATACGATTCTGACTTTATTATCCATTGCAATGACACTTGTTAGGTACCATTACATAGCTAAATGCATTGCCTTTCCAAAAATAAACATAATCTTTATAGTATTTTCACAGAAACTAAGTTATACAACATTAATTACGTGTACCCCCTAAATTTCAGTAAGACCTACGGCCACTTGGCAATATGAGAAAATGACAATGTTCCACCAAGTAGATTTTGGTGGACTTTTTTATGGTAACATAAACATACAGTAGAATCTAAAAATGCCTCAAAACTTACTATTGCAATTTGTTTGAGGTTGAACTATAAATTGACGGGACTATAGAGTCTCTGGGCCCAGTAGTGGTTCGTTCATACCTAACGCCTAGTAAGTTAGTCTTGTTATATTTATGCGTTATATGTAGTGGCGGATTAATTGCTGCATTGTATTGGATTATTATATGATACATTAGAAAGACACGTAAAGTTAAATTGATTAAACGTGTTATGTTTCCACTTTAGACGAGGACAATAAGGGCGTGGCGGTTTTATATACTGGGTAGTTATGTATTGTAATATAACTAATGCAACTGCACAGACAGGTGCTAGGTAATGTAGTAATACGACGCCGATTGTGTAATTACAGAGTTGCGATTTGGTCGCATTTGGCGCGCTGTGTCCATGCAGTTGTTTATCATCTCGAATTCACTGGTGTGTATTATATCAATCAATTGTGTGTAATATTAGTCATGTGTGTATACTTTCTGTATCATGTCCTCCAATGGGAAGACTGTAATTTCGTTCCCTGTGTATTGCCATGTCTGTAAAAGGTTTAACATACGTATGCGAACATTATCCTATAACAATATATGTCAAGATTATCAAATGATCTACAATCTGCATATAAGCGATTTCATTCAACTGAGACGGCTCTTCTTAAAATATACAATGACATTGTTTGCAATATGAATAATAGCAAAGGATTAGTTCATATGTTTCAGACCGATACCAAAGCATTAACATATCTGGCTCACTGTCTTGTCCAGAACATCTTCCATTTGGTGTCCCACAAGGTTATGTCCTTGGCACTGTTCTGTTTAGCTTATACACTACATCATTTAGTCGAGTCATAACTAATCATAATAATAAATCTTCATTTGTATGCTGACGACACACAGGTGCATATATCACTTTCACCAACTGACACACACACATCTTTATCAACTTTAAATGACTGTCTCAATAACATTTTGCTGTGGATGGAAGCAAGTAAACTGTAAGTAAATCCACGTAAAACTGATATAATTATTATTGGCACAAAAAACAACGAAACAGGGTTGTTAACTACTTTACAGTTAAATTGCTTGGTAATTATACATCACCATGAGATACTGTTCGTAATCTAGGTGTTATCTTTGACAGTGATTTCAGCTTTAAGCAGAACATTTCTCAAGTATGTAAATCCTGTTTCTACCATATACGTGATATCCGCCGAATTCGGCATCATTTGTCTTTATGTACTGCTAAAATAATATCAGTATCTCTAATTAGCAGTCGCCTTGACTACTGCAACTCTCTTCTAAACGATATTGCTAAAAATGACTTAGCTAAACTCCATCGTGTACAGAATTGTTTAGCACACGTGTACTATCACCTATCGTACCCTTTCTACGCAACACCCACCATATTTTTTAATCTCCTTCGTTTTCCCGATATCCCCAGGAATCTCAAATCAACTGTTTCACAACGACTTTTTGTTCCAAAAACCAAGCTTAATATCGGCAAACATGCTTTTTCTGTAGCTGCACCCACAATCTGGAATCAACTCCTGATCGCTTTAAAATCTTTTGAGACTATTAATACCTTCCGTAAAAAACAAAAGACTTTTTTTTTTGAAATTGCATTCCCACCCTAAGCTTCGGCGGTCCTTTCACTAATGACGACTCTTGCTTGTCCCTGTTAACGATTTTGCCCAATGATTTCTGTATGTTGCGCCTCTGAGCTCAGATTCCTGGGGATTTAGGCACTATAGAAATTTGTCATTATTATTATTATTATGCCAACGCAAACGTCGAGTGAAGATCGGCCGTATCAAGTCTAATACACTATTGTCAACGAAAGCGTGCCACAATAAACAATATTTGGCCCGATCGGTTTTGTGCATCATATAAATGACTTACAAACAGGTTGTGAACACGTCAAGTATGTAGACGATTGCACAATATGGGAATCATGTTCACCTTCAGGCTTCAATAGCTCGCTCCAAACAGAGGCAGACGAAGTAGCACAGTGGACTGCCACCAACAAAATGGCAATGAACTACGACAAAACGAAGGAAATGTGCATATGCTTCAAGAACAAAACACTAGACATCCAGGAGATAATTATCAACGACAGACAGTTAGAACAAGTAAACTACACTCGCCTACTATGTGTCACACTTTCACATGATCTTACGTGGCAAATTCACATCGACGAAATCATTATTAAAGCGTCGCAAAGACTATATTTCATAATCCTGCTCAAGCGATCAGGAGTCGACGCCCATCATCTCGTCAATATATTTACAACCCTAAACCGATCGGTCCTTACGTACGCCTGTCAGATGTGGCATACGAGCTTAACGAAAAGGCAAACCAAGCAGCTGGAAAGTATCCAAAGACGAGCTATGCGGATAATATTCCATGACGTGTGTTACGACGAAGCCATCGCCACAACGAGACTACCAACGCTGGCAGACCGGAGGGAGACGTTGTGTAGAACTCTATTCACGAACATACAACAACCTAACCAAAAACTGTACCATCTACTGCCTCCCTCCCGGACACCTCCATACGCAATCCGAAACGCACGTGTGTACAGTGCTCCTCGGTGTAGGACCGAACGCTTTAAGAACTCTTTTATAACTTATGGATTGTATCACTGGCTGTAACCGGACATTTTTTATTTCCTACGAATTACACGTAATTGATAGTGCATCTTGTTTTAGTTATTTATTCGATTTACTTATTTAAACGCAAATTATACATTTTAATTATTTATAATTTAACTTATTTATGTTGTATACTCCATTTAGTGTTTTATTAATCTACTTTATTTAAATGTTTTATACATTTTAATGTACCTATTGTACTTTTCAGTCTCTATGGCTGCCAAAGAAAATAAACTTATTACTATTATTATTATAATAATCAACAATGAACCATAATTCGAAGACCTGCATCAACGCCTGCCTCGCTCCAACGAGGTGAACAACTGGTCCTATCGGGAACACGCCATCGCCTATTGTTTTACTCTCCTCGAAACTGTTGATATTGATACTACACTGTGAATCTAAAAAAAGTTATTTATTGCTCATTGTCTCGTGGTGAATCCGATATTGCAGTGTAGTTTGACACAATATATGAGGACATAAAACTTAATGAACACTGTTACTTGGATATTGATGTGAATGTCGGACAACAATTATTATTAGTCAATAATCCTAATAAGCAATACTTCACACGGTCATCATTACTGTTAAAAGTTCATCTTTGTTGATATGAAAACTGCTCTATAGGAATACTATTCACATCCCCAAAGACGGTGCTCGAAAATGAATGATGTGCATAAATAAATAATACATTCTTCGACTACTTGTGTCTGTCGCATGTTCAGTCGATCATGTATCTGCGTATTCCTCGGTTATGTGTGTCTCGCAACAGTTCAGTTTCACTCCGTCCAAATCAGGTAACCATTCTAGCAAGTATAACTTACATATAATTAAAATGTCATCATGACGTCAAGAACATGACATGCGTCAGCATGACATGTATGTGTTACACATATTTTAGCGATACGTGACAATTCGGTCAGGTGGCGAGTACATAACTCGGGCCAGTGTCCAACGACGGCAGTATCGGAACAATGACAGGATGGTTGCACTCCAAGTTTCATTGCGGGCGCGCTGCGCTGCGCTTGCAGCTGGCCTGATGACGGAACCGCTGCCTGCGCCCATTCACCTTTACCCGTTCGGTTTTGGCATGCAAAAAGAGGCTCCTAAAATGACGACGGCAGTGTAGGCCCCATTAACCTGTCTTGGCGCTTCAAGTTATATCGCAGATCATACAGTCGTCTCTACATAAGTACATTCCAAGTGAACCCATTCAAGCGAGCTATATATATATATATATATATATATATATATATATATATGTGTGTGTGTGTGTGTGTGTGCGTACATATATATATATATATATATATATAAGTCAGATTGGTCACTGAATCGTTTGTCAGGAATAAGGAGAAACGCCAATGCATCGCAAATGAAAGGGTCCTGCTGTTCACCCAGCCGACCTCAACAATATTTCTAATAGAGTAAGTTTTGAATATGAATGTTTTGTGTACAATTTTACCATTTTGCGAACGCAACTTCAAACCTGTGTTCGTTGTTTTGGGCTAACTAAACGTAATGTACTTTCAAAGTATTTATTACGAACAATATGTACTAAACCGCACTAAGTGGAAAACGTAACTTCGGTTGTGTATAGCAGCCCTGTGAACTTGCTGCTACATCATTTAACGACAACAATGTCGAATGCCGTTTTAAGACTTACCTTAAACACACATTTCCTTTATATGATCTATGAGTGTTTGAATGGGGCATACTATATTTCACGACTTCATTTGTACATATTTGATGTCAAATTAAATAATTTGAGTCTGTTTTGGAATGTTTTAACGTTGTTATATCTATCTCACTTATTTAATCAGCTGTCAGTGAAACTGATGTTTTTGTTTTATTGCATTTAAACATGGCATGCGTGAGACTGAAATAATTTGTTTACTTATTTACCGATAGAATTAGGTATATAATTTATGCTGTTAGAGAAAAAAGTCAGACCATGCCCTAAATGTCCGATCTGATAGGATAGGGAATGCATGGAAAGATTGTAGGGTCGTTCCTAAATTACGTAATTACTTATATAATTGTTTTCTACATCACTTAACTGTTTCCTTTTGTTTAGATCAACACGAACGGTTTGATATCCTTCAACAAGGCGATCCCAACATTCACACCGGAGTGGTTTCCACTGAAAGGAGAACCACTGATTGCACCATACTGGTCGGACGTAGACACGACGAGGAACGGTCTGATCTACAACGTGTACGTTACCTGTAATTGCTGTACTCGTGTGCAGCTCTCTGAAATCATACACTTCCCATGTCCAGGGTTTAGTGATCACCTAAGAACGTCGACGTCCGATATCAGACACACTTATTTTCATCTGGCCTCAGCCCGGACCCCCTTCTCAGACGAAAGTTTGTAATAATAAACATTGGTATGATGATATCGTTATATTAATAGTATCGATCGGAAGCGTATAATATCGACGTTCGACCCCTCTCTTTCAAATTATAATAATTTAATCTTACAACGGAAGTGCTGAGAAGGTAAATGGAACAAAAAATCCATACATTTTCTATGCGAACAAGTGTGGAAGACTTTCTGCTCACGCTATATGTTTTGTTATGTTTCTCAAAGTTGCTTATACAAATGTGTTTTCTTTATTTCTTTATTCCTATATGCATCGTTTTTGTAAGAGGTTCTACTGGCGTAATACCGTTATCTATGTTTCAGCGAATTGTTATGCTATATTATTACATGTGACCACCATCGTCATATTGACAGAGAGACATTTCCAAACCGTCTCGACATTGCGTCCGCACGCGGGAGTAAGGTGTTTGGAATCTCATTCACGGCTAAGCGGATGCTCATCGCTACATGGCTTCGAGTCACATACTTCGGCGGAAATGATGAAACACCGGTATTTATTTGAAGTTATATAATATAGTGATACGTTTGTGTGTGTGTGTGTGTGTGTGTGTGTGTGTGTGTGTGTGTGTGTGTGTGTGTGTGTGTGTGTGTGTGTGTGTGTGTGTGTGTGTGTGTGTGTGTGTGTGTGTGTGTGTGTGTGTGTGTGTGTGTGTGTGCGTGTTCGGGTGTTTGTGCGTGTGCGTGTGCGCGTGTGTGTGTATTCTGATTGTCGTGTATTTTCGGAGATGTGAACATTTTTAAGGCTGTGCCTGTTCACGTTCAAACGGGATTTGTTTTCTGATCATATAGAATAATAGCGGCAGATACAAAGCGGAACATAAGAAATGTGTATGTAGATTGATGCAACAATTCTGAATACTGAGTTGACGAAAACGGCTTGGGCGGCATTCCGGCTGAGGTGAGCTCAATGCAACAGTCAACAATGAATAGTAGTAAAGAGGTGGTTTACCGCGTATGGTTGGCGCGGCGCGGGGGAGGGGGAGTACCCGGATGTAGGTCAAGGTCAAAGGTCAAGTGGGGCCAGCGACGCCACCTGTCGGATACGTCACGAACTAAAACAGCGCCACTAGCGGAATTTTTCGGAACTAAAATAATATGTCCGGTAGCGCCACCTTGCGGATTTTTTTCGGAACTATCATAATTTGACAAAGTATCGCCACCTTGCGGAATTTTTCGGAACTAAATGTTCGAGTACTGCTCAAATTCGTGCGTCTTGGTTTGATCAGTAGCGCCACCTGGCGGATTTTTCGTGAACAAAATTTTCCCTTTCCCGACGACAGCACGGCTAACATCATCATCATCATGTTGAAGACACCCTACTACCGAACTCGCAATGCGGCAGACTCGAGCGACGAGGACGAGCCGACGAGCCGACCCATCATGCCGGTGATCAACCGTCCTTCCGGGCCGTCGGAACCAGACGTCGTGGACGTAGTCGACATCTCAGCTCTAGAAGCAACGGTAAGCGCCGACGCCGTTATCAAGATCAGAGGTCTCCTCATCGACAGAGTACGCCAGCACACTCCCTTCTACATCGGTTGCAGGTACTGCAATAAGCGTATGATTACCGACGATAGGGGACATTTGCAATGCGAACGACACGGTTACGTTGCCTCTGACGTGCATTTCGTGGTGCGCATGTGCTTTGTCGAGACAGCGACGGGTCGATCTATATGGCTGACTTTATTCGACCAGTGTATGGCTCTTCTCCTTGACGTGAATGCCGAGACGTTTGCTGTTATGGACGAAACGATGCAGACTTACAAACTGAACTCGTTGACGGGAACTCGGGTGTCTCTCGCCATAAAGAAAACTCGACGAGATACTTACACAAACTTCAACGTCACTCACGTGGAGGTGCTACACTAGGCTCCGTATCCTGTTTCAGCCTCTCTCTGCTGTCATCCCTGCCGATGTGACAACTTCCGCCGACACGGTCGATGTGACAACTTCCGCCGACACGACCGGTGTGACAACTTCCGCTCCTGACGATGTGACAATTTCTACTCACGCAACCAAGGTGACAACTACCGCTCCTGTCGCCACTGGTCCGAACTTTACGCTTGAGTTTCCGGCGATGGAAATGAAGAAGACGATTGCACGTCACATAGCATGTGCCATCGTCGAACTCTCGAGACGACAGTGTCTCGCTTGCGAGATAGACGATCCTAGTCAATTTCATCACGATTGTATGTTACCTGATGACATTCTAATTTATATGCACTTTGACGAGGCTGTGGAGGCCATTAATTCGAATGCAGTGATGAAAGACTGGTTGTGTGTTTTGTTAGACGCAGGTTTGAAGCTATCCGACCTGACGTCCGATCACTTGTGTACTATCGGGAATTGGTTGCAAGAACCGTTTTCAGAGGAGTGGCGAAACAAATTAAAGCACATTTTTTCTGGCAGTAATGGAGGATGATCTGTAAATAAATTTGTCTTGTACACGATTAAACTTTGCAAGACCCTGTATTAATGTCTAGTCTCTGGTTCTTGCAGTTATGGAGCGCGACTTGTAAATACGTTTGTGTTGTAATAAAATGTTCAAACCTTATATTGTGTCATTTTTTGAAGTATAAGTAGTATAAGTACCGTGCATCCCAGTTCCTTTCATCAGTTGCGTAAAGTATGGACACGAGGTTAGTTCATCCTTTTACTTGTATCGTTGCTGGGCCGACGGGCTGTGGTAAAACGACGTTTGTTGTCTCTTTACTACGTCATTCTGCCACACTCGTAAACTCACCGCCCGAAAAGATCACGTGGTGTTTCAGTGAATGGCAGACGTTGTATTTCACGCTCTCTACGATACATCCGAACATAGAATTTGTCGAAGGTCTTCCCGATGTGTCGTCTTTCGATCCTAAAACGAGAAACTTGGTAGTTATCGACGATCTCATGTCGGAAACGGACGAGAGGGTCACCAAACTGTCTACGAAGAAGAGTCATCATTGCAACACGTCCGTAATATATTTAGTGCAAAATGTATTTCCCAAAGGGAAAGAGAGTCGCACTATAAGTATAAACGCACAGTACATGGTACTCTTCAAGAACCCTCGCGACAACACACAAGTGGTCAACTTGGCCAAACAGATGTATCCGGGTCGAATAACGTACATGCAAGAAGCTTTCAGAGACGCAACGTCCGTACCACACGGGTATTTGTTCGTCGACCTCAAACAGGCCACACCGGAACACTTGCGCCTGCGTACAAATATCGTTAAGGAACCAGACAAATGTCAGTACGCCTACCTTCCGAAGATATAAATAGAAACACGCCGTGACACTCGTCATTCGTCATGTCGGCACGAGTAAAGAGAAACGCGTTGTGCCTTTGTCTCCCCGCTAAAGCGGATCCTGCTTTAGCCAGAGCCATCATCGACAAGGGAAAACCCGATCTGGCACACAGTCTGTGCGAGTGTGCACAGAACATATTAAAAGGGAACGTATCACTAAAGAAAGATCACAAGACTAAACTGCGTCGGTACAAGAAGGACCTCAGAACCTTGGTCATCAGGAAAACCGGTCTTCATCAGAAGAAACGTATTCTACAGAAAGGTGGTTTCCTTGCGGCCCTACTAGCTCCCTTGGCTACGTCCCTTCTAGCCCCTTTGGTGACGACGTTGTTGCAGTCGTGACTACACGACTATGGAGCACACAAAGAAGATGGCGCAGGTCGATCCACGTATTTTGGATAACGTTCAACTGCAACCTCCTTCGACCAGTCCTATAGGGAATGTTCGTCATCGACATCGAAGACGTCCGGTGTCGTCACGGTGCGCAGCTCATTCGGCCACACCGATGCAACACTTGCGTTGGGAACCGTATTAATAGTCTTGCACGACAGGACACCAGCATTATTACGGCATGTCTCCTCGCGTAGGTAAGAAGACGAAGCGTTCACACGATGCATTGAAAAGTATTTACTACGACACGAAACTAACCGGAAGTTACGGAGGTGTTGATGCCCTGCATCGTGCTTCACGTGCTTCACATGCTTCACGTGCATCATCGAAAAAGGTGAAACGGTGGTTGTCGGAACAAGATACTTACACACTACACAAACCGGTGACATATCGTTTCAGGCGTAGACGTGTCGTAGTGGGTGGTATAAATCAACAATGGCAGGCCGATCTGGTAGACATGTCACGTTTGAAAAGGTACAACGACGGTCACACTTTCATTTTGACCGTGATAGACGTGTTCTCCAAGAAAGCGTGGTCTGTTCCTTTGAAGAACAAATCGGGGCCGTCACCCACGACGGCGTTTCGTCGGTTGTTAAAGGACAATGATGGCCCACTGTCATTGCAAACAGATAAAGGAAAAGAGTTTCTGAATAGGCAACTGCAAGAGTTTCTGAAAGAGAAAGGTATCCACCATTTTACGACACACAACGAAGAGACCAAGGCGTGTATCGTGGAACGTTTCAATCGTACTCTGAAGACACGTATGTGGAGATATTTCACGAAAAACCAGACGTTAAAGTACCTGGACGTATTACACCACCTAGTCGATTCGTACAACGACAGTTATCATAGAAGTATTGGAATGGCGCCATCTGAAGTGAACGTGATCAATCAAGAAGAGGTTTGGCAAAGGTTGTACGGAAATGAAGGACACGGAAAAGTCAAACCGGTTTTAAAAGTGGGCGATCACGTGCGTATCAGCAAAGTCAAGAGACTATTCAAAAAAGGTTACTTACCCAACTGGAGTGACGAGATATTTACCGTCAAAACAGTTCATCGTTCCGATCCGCCTGTTTATCGTTTGATTGATGATGAAGATTCGCCGATAGAGGGAACATTTTAAGAATAAGAACTACAGAAAGTGGTTGTGGCCAAGGATAAACTCTATCGTATCGAGAAAGTGTTGCAGCAGCGCAAGCGAGGAAGAAAGACACAAGTCCTGGTCAAGTGGGTAGGGTATCCCGACTCGTTTAACAGCTGGTTGGATAAGGCGTCACTCGTCGCGTATAAAAATTAGTACACACCAGTCGAGCCGTCATTCGTGTCATGGAAGATACGACGGACGTTCGATTCGAAAACACAGAGCTCGAAGATACCGGAAGTAACAGCAGACGTTGGGTGTTGTTTGGAAATACGTGCCCGAAATCAGAAATCGTCTTCTTCTGCCAAATCGTCATACTGTACACCGTTATATTGGTCAGTATCTACAACCTTACTAAAGTAGACGGAAACTCTAATCTGTGGACGGCTTTGTTAAGCAGTTGCCTGGGATACCTGTTACCTAATCCGACGTTGCGACAACAACATGTCATCTGATTTTTACCTGACATTGCCCAGCAACGCGTCTATGGAGTTAAATCCCGACAACACTTTGAACCACTATGTCACAGCTTTGCCGCAACGCATCAGTTTAGTCGGTCAGTGGGAGTGCGGACTGGTGGAGATTCAATACCCGCACAGTTGGTACAACGTGAGAGAAGAGGACGTTTATTTTGGCGTGAATGCTGATGGTACGCGTTATGAGATGAATATCGAGGCAGGTCACTACGGTAGTCCCCAAGCGCTCACTCGTACAATCAACAGAATCATAAAGTCACCGATAAAAAAGAAGCAAATAAAACAGAGCTACAGTGACATCACACAAAAAGTGACTATACACGTGGTAGAAAACATCTCATTCTCAGTGTATTCGTTGAAACTTTAGCGTTTGCTAGGTTTAAGCCACAATGTTTACACCTCACCCGAAGAAGAAGGACCAGATTATTATTACGTTAAAGAAGCCGAATCTGTGGTAGATATGGCGCAGGGTTTTTATTCGCTATACGTGTACACGGACCTCGTGGAACCGCGTGTGGTCGGGGATACCGTCGTCCCTCTGTTGAGGGTTGTACCCATAGAAGGGAAACACGGAGACGTGGTGTCAAAAAGTGTTGACAATGTACAATACGTTCCCGTCTTGCACAAAGAATTTACGACCATCGAGATCGATATAAGAGACGACACGGGACGTCGCGTACCATTCGAGCGAGGTAGAGTGACGGCAACACTTCACTTTCGACGACGCAAACCATCATTCTTTGAAACATGAGTCGTAATCATTCTTACGAAGACTACTACGTCAGACAAGTCGGCGACGGATTGCCCGTGTTTGTTAGGGCAAGAGTACAACGAGGTCACGGTCTAGGTAGTTTGTTCGGTGGCCTCATTCGAAGTGCTATGCCACTTATAAAAAGAGGCGCACTCGCTTTGGGAAAAGGAGCGTTAAAGACAGGTTTGGGTGTGGCCGGTGACGTCTTGTCTGGACAGAGCATTAAAGAATCTGCAAAGAGGCGTGCGAAAGAAACAGGAAAGGACATGATCAGTAGAGTGTTGGGAAGCAGTGGGCCTCCGGGCATACGCAACGCTCCTATAAAACGCAAGCCGACGAGAACCCTAGCCAGTATCGCCAAGAGACGCAGACGACAGAAGACGCGTCGAGACGACATATTCGACTAGACATGGCTTTTGTCCACCAGTTGTCGTGTGAGGGAGTCAAAAGCGAATTGGACCTATTTAGTTTACCGACGACACAAACGAGTATCGAACACGCACAATGGATCGAGCATCGACCTGTCGCCTCGATAGGTTCGGGTGGTCCTATCGAATTCTTATTGCCCGGATCGGGAGACGATTACCTGGACGTGGCCAATACTTACCTGTTGGTGCGAGCACGTGTAGTCAAAGGAAACGGGGACGACATCGATCAAGCTGCAGCTGTTGGACCAGTAAACAACTGGATGCATTCTCTGTTTAGTCAAGTCGACGTGTCTTTGAACGGTACCCTCGTCACACCTTCAACGAATACCTATCCTTATCGAGCGTACTTAGAAACGTTACTGAGTCACGGAGCAGAAGCAAAAAAGAGTCAACTGGTTAGTGCCTTGTGGTACAAAGACACGGCTGAACACATGGATGCCACCGACGACGCAAACACGGGGCTGCAAAAAAGAAAGACCTATATTTCCCGTAGTCGAATCGTCGATATGATGGGCCGTCTACACGTCGACCTCTTCTTTCAAGACCGCTATCTATTGAACGGCGTCGACGTGAAAATTCGACTAGTACAGAGCAAGGATGCTTTTGCACTCATGGCTGCTGGTGGTGACAATGCCGATTACAAGGTACGCATAGTCGAAGCAATTTTGTTTGCGCGAAAATCTAAACTGAATCCTGCCGTACAGATGGGTCACATCAAAGCGCTACAAAAGGGAATGGCCAAGTATCCGTTGCGAAGAGTCGATTGCAAGGTATTTTCCATACCGCGAGGTGCCATGTCGCACACTCACGAAAACGTTTATTTGGGTGTCTTACCCTACAGAATAGTCTTGTGTTGTATAGACAACGACGCATACAACGGAACATTCGCCAAGAATCCGTTCCACGTAAAGCACAACAACTTGAACTTTCTTGCATTGTACGTCGACGGGCAACAAGTTCCGGCGAACCTTGGTCATCAGGAAAACCGGTCTTCATCAGAAGAAACGTATTCTACAGAAAGGTGGTTTCCTTGCGGCCCTACTAGCTCCCTTGGCTACGTCCCTTCTAGCCCCTTTGGTGACGACGTTGTTGCAGTCGTAACTACACGACTATGGAGCACACAGAGAAGATGGCGCTGGTCGATCCACGTATTTTGGATAACGTTCAACTGCAACCTCCTTCGACCAGTCCTATAGGGAGTGTTCGTCATCGACATCGAAGACGTCCGGTGTCGTCACGGTGCGCAGCTCATTCGGCCACACCGATGCAACACTTGCATTGGGAACCGTATTAATAGTCTTGCACGACAGGACACCAGCATTATTACGGCATGTCTCCTCGCGTAGGTAAGAAGACGAAGCGTTCACACGATGCATTGAAAAGTATTTACTACGACACGAAACTAACCGGAAGTTACGGAGGTGTTGATGCCCTGCATCGTGCTTCACGTGCTTCACATGCTTCACGTGCATCATCGAAAGAGGTGAAACGGTGGTTGTCGGAACAAGATACTTACACACTACACAAACCGGTGACATATCGTTTCAGGCGTAGACGTGTCGTAGTGGGTGGTATAAATCAACAATGGCAGGCCGATCTGGTAGACATGTCACGTTTGAAAAGGTACAACGACGGTCACACTTTCATTTTGACCGTGATAGACGTGTTCTCCAAGAAAGCGTGGTCTGTTCCTTTGAAGAACAAATCGGGGCCGTCACCCACGACGGCGTTTCGTCGGTTGTTAAAGGACAATGATGGCCCACTGTCATTGCAAACAGATAAAGGAAAAGAGTTTCTGAATAGGCAACTGCAAGAGTTTCTGAAAGAGAAAGGTATCCACCATTTTACGACACACAACGAAGAGACCAAGGCGTGTATCGTGGAACGTTTCAATCGTACTCTGAAGACACGTATGTGGAGATATTTCACGAAAAACCAGACGTTAAAGTACCTGGACGTATTACACCACCTAGTCGATTCGTACAACGACAGTTATCATAGAAGTATTGGAATGGCGCCATCTGAAGTGAACGTGATCAATCAAGAAGAGGTTTGGCAAAGGTTGTACGGAAATGAAGGACACGGAAAAGTCAAACCGGTTTTAAAAGTGGGCGATCACGTGCGTATCAGCAAAGTCAAGAGACTATTCAAAAAAGGTTACTTACCCAACTGGAGTGACGAGATATTTACCGTCAAAACAGTTCATCGTTCCGATCCGCCTGTTTATCGTTTGATTGATGATGAAGATTCGCCGATAGAGGGAACATTTTAAGAATAAGAACTACAGAAAGTGGTTGTGGCCAAGGATAAACTCTATCGTATCGAGAAAGTGTTGCAGCAGCGCAAGCGAGGAAGAAAGACACAAGTCCTGGTCAAGTGGGTAGGGTATCCCGACTCGTTTAACAGCTGGTTGGATAAGGCGTCACTCGTCGCGTATAAAAATTAGTACACACCAGTCGAGCCGTCATTCGTGTCATGGAAGATACGACGGACGTTCGATTCGAAAACACAGAGCTCGAAGATACCGGAAGTAACAGCAGACGTTGGGTGTTGTTTGGAAATACGTGCCCGAAATCAGAAATCGTCTTCTTCTGCCAAATCGTCATACTGTACACCGTTATATTGGTCAGTATCTACAACCTTACTAAAGTAGACGGAAACTCTAATCTGTGGACGGCTTTGTTAAGCAGTTGCCTGGGATACCTGTTACCTAATCCGACGTTGCGACAACAACATGTCATCTGATTTTTACCTGACATTGCCCAGCAACGCGTCTATGGAGTTAAATCCCGACAACACTTTGAACCACTATGTCACAGCTTTGCCGCAACGCATCAGTTTAGTCGGTCAGTGGGAGTGCGGACTGGTGGAGATTCAATACCCGCACAGTTGGTACAACGTGAGAGAAGAGGACGTTTATTTTGGCGTGAATGCTGATGGTACGCGTTATGAGATGAATATCGAGGCAGGTCACTACGGTAGTCCCCAAGCGCTCACTCGTACAATCAACAGAATCATAAAGTCACCGATAAAAAAGAAGCAAATAAAACAGAGCTACAGTGACATCACACAAAAAGTGACTATACACATGGTAGAAAACATCTCATTCTCAGTGTATTCGTTGAAACTTCAGCGTTTGCTAGGTTTAAGCCACAATGTCTACACCTCACCCGAAGAAGAAGGACCAGATTATTATTACGTTAAAGAAGCCGAATCTGTGGTAGATATGGCGCAGGGTTTTTATTCGCTATACGTGTACACGGACCTCGTGGAACCGCGTGTGGTCGGGGATACCGTCGTCCCTCTGTTGAGGGTTGTACCCATAGAAGGGAAACACGGAGACGTGGTGTCAAAAAGTGTTGACAATGTACAATACGTTCCCGTCTTGCACAAAGAATTTACGACCATCGAGATCGATATAAGAGACGACACGGGACGTCGCGTACCATTCGAGCGAGGTAGAGTGACGGCAACACTTCACTTTCGACGACGCAAACCATCATTCTTTGAAACATGAGTCGTAATCATTCTTACGAAGACTACTACGTCAGACAAGTCGGCGACGGATTGCCCGTGTTTGTTAGGGCAAGAGTACAACGAGGTCACGGTCTAGGTAGTTTGTTCGGTGGCCTCATTCGAAGTGCTATGCCACTTATAAAAAGAGGCGCACTCGCTTTGGGAAAAGGAGCGTTAAAGACAGGTTTGGGTGTGGCCGGTGACGTCTTGTCTGGACAGAGCATTAAAGAATCTGCAAAGAGGCGTGCGAAAGAAACAGGAAAGGACATGATCAGTAGAGTGTTGGGAAGCAGTGGGCCTCCGGGCATACGCAACGCTCCTATAAAACGCAAGCCGACGAGAACCCTAGCCAGTATCGCCAAGAGACGCAGACGACAGAAGACGCGTCGAGACGACATATTCGACTAGACATGGCTTTTGTCCACCAGTTGTCGTGTGAGGGAGTCAAAAGCGAATTGGACCTATTTAGTTTACCGACGACACAAACGAGTATCGAACACGCACAATGGATCGAGCATCGACCTGTCGCCTCGATAGGTTCGGGTGGTCCTATCGAATTCTTATTGCCCGGATCGGGAGACGATTACATGGACGTGGCCAATACTTACCTGTTGGTGCGAGCACGTGTAGTCAAAGGAAACGGGGACGACATCGATCAAGCTGCAGCTGTTGGACCAGTAAACAACTGGATGCATTCTCTGTTTAGTCAAGTCGACGTGTCTTTGAACGGTACCCTCGTCACACCTTCAACGAATACCTATCCTTATCGAGCGTACTTAGAAACGTTACTGAGTCACGGAGCAGAAGCAAAAAAGAGTCAACTGGTTAGTGCCTTGTGGTACAAAGACACGGCTGAACACATGGATGCCACCGACGACGCAAACACGGGGCTGCAAAAAAGAAAGACCTATATTTCCCGTAGTCGAATCGTCGATATGATGGGCCGTCTACACGTCGACCTCTTCTTTCAAGACCGCTATCTATTGAACGGCGTCGACGTGAAAATTCGACTAGTACAGAGCAAGGATGCTTTTGCACTCATGGCTGCTGGTGGTGACAATGCCGATTACAAGGTACGCATAGTCGAAGCAATTTTGTTTGCGCGAAAATCTAAACTGAATCCTGCCGTACAGATGGGTCACATCAAAGCGCTACAAAAGGGAATGGCCAAGTATCCGTTGCGAAGAGTCGATTGCAAGGTATTTTCCATACCGCGAGGTGCCATGTCGCACACTCACGAAAACGTTTATTTGGGTGTCTTACCCTACAGAATAGTCTTGTGTTGTATAGACAACGACGCATACAACGGAACATTCGCCAAGAATCCGTTCCACGTAAAGCACAACAACTTGAACTTTCTTGCATTGTACGTCGACGGGCAACAAGTTCCGGCGAACCTTGGTCATCAGGAAAACCGGTCTTCATCAGAAGAAACGTATTCTACAGAAAGGTGGTTTCCTTGCGGCCCTACTAGCTCCCTTGGCTACGTCCCTTCTAGCCCCTTTGGTGACGACGTTGTTGCAGTCGTAACTACACGACTATGGAGCACACAGAGAAGATGGCGCTGGTCGATCCACGTATTTTGGATAACGTTCAACTGCAACCTCCTTCGACCAGTCCTATAGGGAGTGTTCGTCATCGACATCGAAGACGTCCGGTGTCGTCACGGTGCGCAGCTCATTCGGCCACACCGATGCAACACTTGCATTGGGAACCGTATTAATAGTCTTGCACGACAGGACACCAGCATTATTACGGCATGTCTCCTCGCGTAGGTAAGAAGACGAAGCGTTCACACGATGCATTGAAAAGTATTTACTACGACACGAAACTAACCGGAAGTTACGGAGGTGTTGATGCCCTGCATCGTGCTTCACGTGCTTCACATGCTTCACGTGCATCATCGAAAGAGGTGAAACGGTGGTTGTCGGAACAAGATACTTACACACTACACAAACCGGTGACATATCGTTTCAGGCGTAGACGTGTCGTAGTGGGTGGTATAAATCAACAATGGCAGGCCGATCTGGTAGACATGTCACGTTTGAAAAGGTACAACGACGGTCACACTTTCATTTTGACCGTGATAGACGTGTTCTCCAAGAAAGCGTGGTCTGTTCCTTTGAAGAACAAATCGGGGCCGTCACCCACGACGGCGTTTCGTCGGTTGTTAAAGGACAATGATGGCCCACTGTCATTGCAAACAGATAAAGGAAAAGAGTTTCTGAATAGGCAACTGCAAGAGTTTCTGAAAGAGAAAGGTATCCACCATTTTACGACACACAACGAAGAGACCAAGGCGTGTATCGTGGAACGTTTCAATCGTACTCTGAAGACACGTATGTGGAGATATTTCACGAAAAACCAGACGTTAAAGTACCTGGACGTATTACACCACCTAGTCGATTCGTACAACGACAGTTATCATAGAAGTATTGGAATGGCGCCATCTGAAGTGAACGTGATCAATCAAGAAGAGGTTTGGCAAAGGTTGTACGGAAATGAAGGACACGGAAAAGTCAAACCGGTTTTAAAAGTGGGCGATCACGTGCGTATCAGCAAAGTCAAGAGACTATTCAAAAAAGGTTACTTACCCAACTGGAGTGACGAGATATTTACCGTCAAAACAGTTCATCGTTCCGATCCGCCTGTTTATCGTTTGATTGATGATGAAGATTCGCCGATAGAGGGAACATTTTAAGAATAAGAACTACAGAAAGTGGTTGTGGCCAAGGATAAACTCTATCGTATCGAGAAAGTGTTGCAGCAGCGCAAGCGAGGAAGAAAGACACAAGTCCTGGTCAAGTGGGTAGGGTATCCCGACTCGTTTAACAGCTGGTTGGATAAGGCGTCACTCGTCGCGTATAAAAATTAGTACACACCAGTCGAGCCGTCATTCGTGTCATGGAAGATACGACGGACGTTCGATTCGAAAACACAGAGCTCGAAGATACCGGAAGTAACAGCAGACGTTGGGTGTTGTTTGAAAATACGTGCCCGAAATCAGAAATCGTCTTCTTCTGCCAAATCGTCATACTGTACACCGTTATATTGGTCAGTATCTACAACCTTACTAAAGTAGACGGAAACTCTAATCTGTGGACGGCTTTGTTAAGCAGTTGCCTGGGATACCTGTTACCTAATCCGACGTTGCGACAACAACATGTCATCTGATTTTTACCTGACATTGCCCAGCAACGCGTCTACGGAGTTAAATCCCGACAACACTTTGAACCACTATGTCACAGCTTTGCCACAACGCATCAGTTTAGTCGGTCAGTGGGAGTGCGGACTGGTGGAGATTCAATACCCGCACAGTTGGTACAACGTGAGAGAAGAGGACGTTTATTTTGGCGTGAATGCTGATGGTACGCGTTATGAGATGAATATCGAGGCAGGTCACTACGGTAGTCCCCAAGCGCTCACTCGTACAATCAACAGAATCATAAAGTCACCGATAAAAAAGAAGCAAATAAAACAGAGCTACAGTGACATCACACAAAAAGTGACTATACACATGGTAGAAAACATCTCATTCTCAGTGTATTCGTTGAAACTTCAGCGTTTGCTAGGTTTAAGCCACAATGTTTACACCTCACCCGAAGAAGAAGGACCAGATTATTATTACGTTAAAGAAGCCGAATCTGTGGTAGATATGGCGCAGGGTTTTTATTCGCTATACGTGTACACGGACCTCGTGGAACCGCGTGTGGTCGGGGATACCGTCGTCCCTCTGTTGAGGGTTGTACCCATAGAAGGGAAACACGGAGACGTGGTGTCAAAAAGTGTTGACAATGTACAATACGTTCCCGTCTTGCACAAAGAATTTACGACCATCGAGATCGATATAAGAGACGACACGGGACGTCGCGTACCATTCGAGCGAGGTAGAGTGACGGCAACACTTCACTTTCGACGACGCAAACCATCATTCTTTGAAACATGAGTCGTAATCATTCTTACGAAGACTACTACGTCAGACAAGTCGGCGACGGATTGCCCGTGTTTGTTAGGGCAAGAGTACAACGAGGTCACGGTCTAGGTAGTTTGTTCGGTGGCCTCATTCGAAGTGCTATGCCACTTATAAAAAGAGGCGCACTCGCTTTGGGAAAAGGAGCGTTAAAGACAGGTTTGGGTGTGGCCGGTGACGTCTTGTCTGGACAGAGCATTAAAGAATCTGCAAAGAGGCGTGCGAAAGAAACAGGAAAGGACATGATCAGTAGAGTGTTGGGAAGCAGTGGGCCTCCGGGCATACGCAACGCTCCTATAAAACGCAAGCCGACGAGAACCCTAGCCAGTATCGCCAAGAGACGCAGACGACAGAAGACGCGTCGAGACGACATATTCGACTAGACATGGCTTTTGTCCACCAGTTGTCGTGTGAGGGAGTCAAAAGCGAATTGGACCTATTTAGTTTACCGACGACACAAACGAGTATCGAACACGCACAATGGATCGAGCATCGACCTGTCGCCTCGATAGGTTCGGGTGGTCCTATCGAATTCTTATTGCCCGGATCGGGAGACGATTACATGGACGTGGCCAATACTTACCTGTTGGTGCGAGCACGTGTAGTCAAAGGAAACGGGGACGACATCGATCAAGCTGCAGCTGTTGGACCAGTAAACAACTGGATGCATTCTCTGTTTAGTCAAGTCGACGTGTCTTTGAACGGTACCCTCGTCACACCTTCAACGAATACCTATCCTTATCGAGCGTACATAGAAACGTTACTGAGTCACGGAGCAGAAGCAAAGAAGAGTCAACTGATTAGTGCCTTGTGGTACAAAGACACGGCTGAACACATGGATGCCACCGACGACGCAAACACGGGGCTGCAAAAAAGAAAGACCTATATTTCCCGTAGTCGAATCGTCGATATGATGGGCCGTCTACACGTCGACCTCTTCTTTCAAGACCGCTATCTATTGAACGGCGTCGACGTGAAAATTCGACTAGTACAGAGCAAGGATGCTTTTGCACTCATGGCTGCTGGTGGTGACAATGCCGATTACAAGGTACGCATATTCGAAGCAATTTTGTTTGCGCGAAAATCTAAACTGAATCCTGCCGTACATATGGGTCACATCAAAGCGCTACAAAAGGGAACGGCCAAGTATCCGTTGCGAAGAGTCGATTGCAAGGTATTTTCCATACCGCGAGGTGCCATGTCGCACACTCACGAAAACGTTTATTTGGGTGTCTTACCCTAGAGAATAGTCTTGTGTTGTATAGACAACGACGCATACAACGGAACATTCGCCAAGAATCCGTTCCACGTAAAGCACAACAACTTGAACTTTCTTGCATTGTACGTCGACGGGCAACAAGTTCCGGCGAAACCACTCCAACCTTATTTCAACGATGGTTCCTACGTGAGAAGTTACAGTAATCTGTTTGCTGGAACGGGAAAGATGTTTCAAGACGAGGGAAACAACATCAGTCGTGACGAGTTTGGTAAAGGATATACCCTGTTTGCGTTTGACATCACACCAGATTGTTGTGACGGTCCCCATTTCAATTTGGTACATAAAGGCAACCTACGAGTCGAGATGCACTTTAATCAACCTCTCGACCAAACGATCAACGTCGTCTACGGAGAATTCGAGACGGTTTTGGAGATTGACCGCAACAGAAACGTCGTCTACGATTACTGATGGATACGGCACAGATAGAAAGACTCCTTGCGGCGGATGCTTACACTAGAACCGTTGTTCGAGGCGTACTACCTAAAGACGGGTTACCCACTACTCCTATGACGACCTATCCGGCAGCTTTCGTGTGCAACACTCATTCGAGCAATGAACCGGGTCAACATTGGATCTGCATGTTTATCGCAAAAGATGGACGTGGAGAATACTTCGACTCCTACGGTTTGCCACCTCGACACGACGAATTCGTGGATTTTCTACAGAGTAACTGCGTGACTTGGACTTTCAACAAGAGAACGCTTCAGAGCCCGCTGTCTAACGTGTGTGGACAATACTGTGTCGTGTACTTGCTGCACCGAAGTCGAGGCGTACCCACGAAGATGTTTGTGAACACTTTCGGGAACGATTTAGTGAACAATGACTGTCGTGTTTTCGATTTTGTTAAGAGTGCCATGTAATGTTTGCATGTAATGTTGGCATGCACGTTCTTGTATTACCTTAATTAAGCAATAAAAAAGTCGACACCATATGTGCGTTTGTGAAATGCTTTATTCAGACACCCAAGAGAAAGTGTCAATCTTATAAAATCTTGTAAACCTTAACTATATAGAAATTGATTCCATATGATAACGTTGACAAAACAATTGTTGTCAGTGAACCGGGAAAAGCGAGGTGTGTCTTGATGACTATGAAAACGAAAAAAAAAAAACACACTCATCCATAGCATCAACACGATTTTTATTTGAATATTTCACATATGATATCTCTTGCACACTGTTCCTGTAGATTCCAAATCGATAATGCTAATAAGGTTCCCAACGTGTGATTTGCAAAGGTGTCGGCGAATGAGCTGCGCGCCGGGACGATGCATGTCGTCTACGATGCCGATGACGACCACTGTCAAACGGAATGCTGGTTTCCTTTGATATGTCATCGTCCACTGATGCTGTCTGCATGTAAATCCAACGATCTGAGTTCCCAACTAAATCCATTGGCGTGTTGACGTCCTTGAGACCACGAGCGAATGTTTCCCATCCCACTGGTTCAAACGACTTCCGTTTTCTCAACACGTCATTCACAAGGTCCACGATATTACTTCCGGGAACCGCCTTGTTTCCGTACATCATCTCGCCACGATCGTTCCAACTTACGGCACCTTTTATTTTATCGAGTAGTCGCCGTGCTTTCTGCTTCATAGTTTTTGGAACGCTGTCGATGATTTCGTTTTCGATGCTCTCCTTTTCGACGACTTCATTTTCGTTAGCAGGTTGTACTTTGTTTTCCCCTTCACTGGGAATTTTTTCGATGACCACACGGACGGGTTCTTGGATACGTTTGTCGGAAAGATCGTTGTACCGACTCAATACCTGGTTGTACAACACAACTTTTTTCCTCTCGTGTATATCGCTTCGTTCTAATATGTCTAGCATTTCATTGTCGAGTCGTTGCAAGACCCTTTCGATAGGGTTAGCAGGAGAAGGACGCTGTGGTTGAATGTTTTCCAAAATACGGGGATCGACCAGGGCCATCTTCTTTGTATACTCCAAGGTCGCCTGAGATGGAGACCCAAATGTCGAGCTTGTCGCTGGGGCCAGAGACGTTGGTGTTATAGCGGGTCCCGAGACAAGTGAATCCAGTGACGTTGTGTTTGTCGATCGTCCACCGTGAACGCTGGCAATGTGCCGTTTCAAGTTTTCCCGACGAGAGAAATGTCTCTTGCAATTTGGGCACTGGAATGGTGTTGGTGTGGGCTTGTTGGCAGCCAGTAGAACAGTCGACGAGCTCATGATGCAGGTTTTTATGGTTCAAATGCAAGCAATGAAATGAATGGCGAGATGAATTGTACGCACTAAAATACGAAAATGTTACCACGGTAACATGATGAAAAGATAACATTTTAGAAAACGACGAAGGGACGGCGTGAGTGAGTGAGTGAGTGAGTGAACAGACACGAAGGGTGAGTGAGTGAGTGAGTGAGTGAGTGATCAGACACGAAGGGTGAGTGAGTGATCGAATGAGTGAGTGAATGAGTGAGTGAGTGAGTGAGTGAGAGAGTGAGTGAGTGAGTGAGTGAGTGAGTGAGTGAGAGAGTGAGTGAGTGAGTGAGTGAGTGAGTGAGTGAGTGAGTGAGTGAGTGAGTGAGTGAGTGAACAGACACGAAGGGTGAGTGAGTGATTTGAGTGATTTGACATAGACGAGTACCTTTACTTGTGAAGTGTAAGACACGAAAGAAAGACGCAAGATAAGGTTTGCACATTTTATTACAATACAAACGTATTTACAAGTCGCGCTCCATAACTGCAAGAACCAGAGACTAGACATTAATACAGGGTCTTGCGAAGTTTAATCGTGTACAAGACAGATTTATTTACAGATCATCCTCCATTACTGCCAGAACAATTTGCTTTAATTTGTTTCGCCACTCCTCTGAAAACGGTTCTTGCGACCAACCCCGATAGTACACAAGTGATCGGACGTCAGGTCGGATAGCTTCAAACCTGCGTCTAACAAAACACACAACCAGTCTTTCATCACTGCATTCGAATTAATGGCCTCCACAGCCTCGTCAAAGTGCATATAAATTAGAATGTCATCAGGTAACATACAATCGTGATGAAATTGACTAGGATCGTCTATCTCGCAAGCGAGACACTGTCGTCTCGAGAGTTCAACGATGGCACATGCTATGTGACGTGCAATCGTCTTCTTCATTTCCATCGCCGGAAACTCAAGCGTAAAGTTCGGACCAGTGGCGACAGGAGCGGCAGTTGTCACATTGGTTGCGTGAGTAGAAATTGTCACATCGTCAGGAGCGGAAGTTGTCACACCGGTCGTGTC
>CM034541.1:45264427-45326927 GCA_020002185.1 Paraescarpia echinospica
TTAAATAAGTGAGATAGATATAACAACGTTAAAACATTCCAAAACAGACTCAAATTATTTAATTTGACATCAAATATGTACAAATGAAGTCGTGAAATATAGTATGCCCCATTCAAACACTCATAGATCATATAAAGGACGTCCTAAGAAAATGTGTGTTTAAGGTAAGTCTTAAAACGGCATTCGACATTGTTGTCGTTAAATGATGTAGCAGCAAGTTCACAGGGCTGCTATACACAACCGAAGTTCCGTTTTCCACTTAGTGCGGTTTAGTACATATTGTTCGTAATAAATACGTTGAAAGTACATTACGTTTAGTTAGCCCAAAACAACGAACACAGGTTTGAAGTTGCGTTCGCAAAATGGTAAAATTGTACACAAAACATTCATATTCAAAACTTACTCTATTATAAATATTGTTGAGGTCGGCTGGGTGAACAGCAGGACCCTTTCATTTGCGATGCATTGGCGTTTCTCCTTATTCCTGACAAACGATTCAGTGACCAATCTGACTTATATATATATATATATATATATATATACGCACACACACACACACACACACATATATGTATATATATATATATATATATATATATATATATATAGCTCGCTTGAATGGGTTCACTTGGAATGTACTTATGTAGAGACGACTGTATGATCTGCGATATAACTTGAAGCGCCAAGACAGGTTAATGGGGCCTACACTGCCGTCGTCATTTTAGGAGCCTCTTTTTGCATGCCAAAGCCGAACGGGTAAAGGTAAATGGGCGCAGGCAGCGGTTCCGTCATCAGGCCAGCTGCATGCGCAGCGCAGCGCGCCCGCAATGAAACTTGGAGTGCAACCATCCTGTCATTGTTCCGATACTGCCGTCGTTGGACACTGGCCCGAGTTATGTACTCGCCACCTGACCGAATTGTCACGTATCGCTAAAATATGTGTAACACATACATGTCATGCTGACGCATGTCATGTTCTTGACGTCATGATGACTTTTTAATTATATGTAAGTTATACTTGATAGAATGGTTACCTGATTTGGACGGAGTGAAACTGAACTGTTGCGAGACACACATAACCGAGGAATACGCAGATACATGATCGACTGAACATGCGACAGACACAAGTAGTCGAAGAATGTATTATTTATTTATGCACATCATTCATTTTCGAGCACCGTCTTTGGGGATGTGAACTTTTAACAGTAATGATGACCGTGTGAAGTATTGCTTATTAGGATTATTGACTAATAATAATTGTTGTCCGACATTCACATCAATATCCAAGTAACAGTGTTCATTAAGTTTTATGTCCTCATATATTGTGTCAAACTACACTGCAATATCGGATTCACCACGAGACAATGAGCAATAAATAACTTTTTTTAGATTCACAGTGTAGTATCAATATCAACAGTTTCGAGGAGAGTAAAACAATAGGCGATGGCGTGTTCCCGATAGGACCAGTTGTTCACCTCGTTGGAGCGAGGCAGGCGTTGATGCAGGTCTTCGAATTATGGTTCATTGTTGATTATTATAATAATAATAGTAATAAGTTTATTTTCTTTGGCAGCCATAGAGACTGAAAAGTACAATAGGTACATTAAAATGTATAAAACATTTAAATAAAGTAGATTAATAAAACACTAAATGGAGTATACAACATAAATAAGTTAAATTATAAATAATTAAAATGTATAATTTGCGTTTAAATAAGTAAATCGAATAAATAACTAAAACAAGATGCACTGTCAATTACGTGTAATTCGTAGGAAATAAAAAATGTCCGGTTACAGCCAGTGATACAATCCATAAGTTATAAAAGAGTTCTTAAAGCGTTCGGTCCTACACCGAGGAGCACTGTACACACGTGCGTTTCGGATTGCGTATGGAGGTGTCCGGGAGGGAGGCAGTAGATGGTTCAGTTTTTGGTTAGGTTGTTGTATGTTCGTGAATAAAGTTCTACACAACGTCTCCCTCCGGTCTGCCAGCGTTGGTAGTCTCGTTGTGGCGATGGCTTCGTCGTAACACACGTCATGGAATATTATCCGCATAGCTCGTCTCTGGATACTTTCCAGCTGCTTGGTTTGCCTTTTCGTTAAGCTCGTATGCCACATCTGACAGGCGTACGTAAGGACCGATCGGTTTAGGGTTGTATATATCTTGACGAGATGATGGGCGTCGACTCCTGATCGCTTGAGCAGGATTATGAAATATAGTCTTTGCGACGCTTTAATAATGATTTCGTCGATGTGAATTTGCCACGTAAGATCATGTGAAAGTGTGACACATAGTAGGCGAGTGTAGTTTACTTGTTCTAACTGTCTGTCGTTGATCATTATCTCCTGGATGTCTAGTGTTTTGTTCTTGAAGCATATGCACATTTCCTTCGTTTTGTCGTAGTTCATTGCCATTTTGTTGGTGGCAGTCCACTGTGCTACTTCGTCTGCCGCTGTTTGGAGCGAGCTATTGAAGCCTGAAGGTGAACATGATTCCCATATTGTGCAATCGTCTACATACTTGACGTGTTCACAACCTGTTTGTAAGTCATTTATATGATGCACAAAACCGATCGGGCCAAATATTGTTTATTGTGGCACGCCTGCGTTGACAATAGTGTATTAGACTTGATACGGCCGATCTTCACTCGACGTTTGCGTTGGCATAATAATAATAATAATGACAAATTTCTATAGTGCCTAAATCCCCAGGAATCTGAGCTCGGAGGCGCAACATACAGAAATCATTGGGCAAAATCGTTAACAGGGACAAGCAAGAGTCGTCATTAGTGAAAGGACCGCCGAAGCTTAGGGTGGGAATGCAATTTCAAAAAAATAAGTCTTTTGTTTTTTACGGAAGGTATTAATAGTCTCAAAAGATTTTAAAGCGATCAGGAGTTGATTCCAGATTGTGGGTGCAGCTACAGAAAAAGCATGTTTGCCGATATTAAGCTTGGTTTTTGGAACAAAAAGTCGTTGTGAAACAGTTGATTTGAGATTCCTGGGGATATCGGGAAAACGAAGGAGATTAAAAAATAGGGTTGGTGTTGCGTAGAAAGGGTACGATAGGTGATAGTACACGTGTGCTAAACAATTCTGTACACGATGGAGTTTAGCTAAGTCGTTTTTAGCAATATCGTTTAGAAGAGAGTTGCAGTAGTCAAGGCGACTGCTAATTAGAGATACTGATATTATTTTAGCAGTACATAAAGACAAATGATGCCGAATTCGGCGGATATCACGTATATGGTAGAAACAGGATTTACATACTTGAGAAATGTTCTGCTTAAAGCTGAAATCACTGTCAAAGATAACACCAAGATTACGAACAGTATCTCATGGTGATGTATAATTACCAAGCAATTTAACTGTAAAGTAGTTAACAACCCTGTTTCGTTGTTTTTTGTGCCAATAATAATTATATCAGTTTTACGTGGATTTACTTACAGTTTACTTGCTTCCATCCACAGCAAAATGTTATTGAGACAGTCATTTAAAGTTGATAAAGATGTGTGTGTGTCAGTTGGTGAAAGTGATATATGCACCTGTGTGTCGTCAGCATACAAATGAAGATTTATTATTATGATTAGTTATGACTCGACTAAATGATGTAGTGTATAAGCTAAACAGAACAGTGCCAAGGACATAACCATTGTGGGACACCAAATGGAAGATGTTCTGGACAAGACAGTGAGCCAGATATGTTAATGCTTTGGTATCGGTCTGAAAAATATGAACTAAACCTTTGCTATTATTCATATTGCAAACAATGTCATTGTATATTTTAAGAAGAGCCGTCTCAGTTGAATGAAATCGCTTATATGCAGATTGTAGATCATTTGATAATCTTGACATATATTGTTATAGGATAATGTTCGCATACGTATGTTAAACCTTTTACAGACATAGCAATACACAGGGAACGAAATTACAGTCTTCCCATTGGAGGACATGATACAGAAAGTATACACACATGACTAATATTACACACAATTGATTGATATAATACACACCAGTGAATTCGAGATGATAAACAACTGCATGGACACAGCGCGCCAAATGCGACCAAATCGCAACTCTGTAATTACACAATCGGCGTCGTATTACTACATTACCTAGCACCTGTCTGTGCAGTTGCATTAGTTATATTACAATACATAACTACCCAGTATATAAAACCGCCACGCCCTTATTGTCCTCGTCTAAAGTGGAAACATAACACGTTTAATCAATTTAACTTTACGTGTCTTTCTAATGTATCATATAATAATCCAATACAATGCAGCAATTAATCCGCCACTACATATAACGCATAAATATAACAAGACTAACTTACTAGGCGGTAGGTATGAACGAACCACTACTGGGCCCAGAGACTCTATAGTTCCGTCAATTTATAGTTCAACCTCAAACAAATTGCAATAGTAAGTTTTGAGGCATTTTTAGATTCTACTGTATGTTTATGTTACCAGAAAAAAGTCCACCAAAATCCACTTGGTGGAACATTGTCATTTTCTCATATTGCCAAGTGGCCGTAGGTCTTACTGAAATTTAGGGGGTACACGTAATTAATGTTGTATAACTTAGTTTCTGTGAAAATACTATAAAGATTATGTGTATGTTTGGAAAGGCAATGCATTTAGCTATGTAATGGTACCTAACAAGTGTCATTGCAATGGATACTAAAGTCAGAATCGTATTCTAAGCACATTTACAAATTATCGCAATTTACAAGTACCCCGATTTTCGGCCTAGTCCAGTCAATCTTTGGTTTAGCCTCAAACAAATAGTAATAGTAATCATTATGGCGTTTTTAGTTAGCACGATATGTCTTTATTATTACATAAAAAGTTCACAGAAATTCACGTGGTGGAACATTTTCATTTCTGACGATAATGACAAGTGGTCGAAAGTCGCTGCCTGTCACTTTTGTCATAGTAAAATCTAGGGAAAGGACTTATTTAAGCTGATTATTCTACATTCTGTACACCACTGGAAGTGGTATGGATAGATTAATAGAACAATATACATCAAGTTTAATTCCATTTAGTAATAACATGAAAATAATATTTTCTAAACACAGTGAAACCCGAATTTTAGCCGCCATGGTGAGAAGCTTTGCGATCAACCAAATTTTGCTTACATATATAATCATAAACTTGTTTATTTCAACACAGTTTATGTCCTTAGCTACTGTTTCTAAATAGTAACACCGTTTTCATGAATATATTAGTATACTTTGTATTTGGTTGACATTTTAACTCAGGTACTTATTCCAATATCAATTATCTTCACCAAAACCATACGATATAAAAATTGCAGTGAGGTGTGTACGTACATCCTTATTATTGCTTAACAAATAGTATTATGTATTGGTACATGACACGTTCAAACACTGCTGTCGTTGAGAGCTTCCACGGAGATGTTAGTTGCAATTTTACACACCACGCACACACAGAAGAACACTCAAATCCGTTCTTTCTGCAACTACAACATCCTAACGGATTGTAGTTTGTCTTTGCCAACAGTGGTAATAAAACAGCACTAGCAAATCGGTGTATATACCAATGAAGATAGTGTCGATTTTGCCTGATTTGTTGAGTGTTGTCTAGCAATCATTACTTTAGCGTCATCTGCATGAAAACAACAGCACCCAACTTTCTCGAGCTCATTACTAAGTAAGTTGGTGACTATGTGCTTGTTTTCTCTGTTGGCCAAAAAACTTCTCCTTTAGAAGGAGGACTTTGCTGATCAGCTGCCTTCCACAGTAGTATCTGATGATGTGCCCTCCTCACATAATCTGTGGAAGGAAACGCCATGGTGTACATTGGCTTCCCATTCTTTCTCCCACACTCATCTTCAGATGATGCTGTGGAAGGCGGCTGATCAGCAAGGTCCTCCTCATTTGGACATCACGCAGTTTGTGTGGGTGAAGGACGGTATCCCGTCACCCAGCTTTGACATTGGACCCTCGGGTCCTCCAGGTCTGACTGATGTCATCAGCTGTGATTGGGAAGCAGAGAGCAAGGCATGCAGCACTGACGGTTGCAGTTGCCACGGCAATAATATTTCATGGACCGTCTATTGCGCATGTACAGCTGGCGATGTGTGTTGTAACTCTCAAGATTGGGGACGATGCGTATGTAATATACTTGAAATCATCGCACCTGAAAATCTATCTTTTGGCATCAACATTACGGCTCTAGGTGATGTAGGTCTTTAGTTATAGCGATAGTTGTTTTTTTGATGAGCGCCATCTTTTAAAATGGCGGATATATGAATGTTAGCGAAGGGCAAAGGTTGCTGTTTACAATTCTACACATTAACATAGACATGTGTGACATATTTGGTATGATATTGTGAAATTTGTTTTGACGATTGCCATCTTTAACAATGGCGGATCCGAAAGTCGGAGAAGGCTAAACGTAAAATATCTTAAACCTCTGACTTTAAAAACCCATGTTTTGACACCAAGATTAAGGTTGTAGGTGACGCAGTTGTTAAGATATGTGGAAATGTGATTTGGCGGCGATTTTGTAAAGTGGCTGTCATTTTGTAAAATGGCTGCCATTTCTTTAAAAAAACATAAAGAGGAATTGCCACGTCAGATTTTGCAAAAGAAATTGCTTTTGACAAATAAATTGCACGGGAAGACATGGTACACCGTACTAGATTGGGAATTTGAATAGAGACTTGAATGCGTGCAACCACTGTCAACAATATGGGTTGATAACTATTTATCTTGTGTAGTGCAACAATATTACACAGTGGTGGACTTTTTTCTGGTAATGTAGACACATAGCACTAACTAAAAACACTGTCATAATTACTATTGCAATTTGTTTGAGGTTGACCCTCTTTTGGGCATAGATTAACTGGAATATTACTACAAGTGTGAGTGTCGGTGTGTCTCTGTCACTGGCCCAGGGCAAACTGCGCTTGATTAGCAGGGTGTGGCCTCTACCCCATAGTGGCCTTTGGTGAATTAACATACACTTAAGTACTAGAATATCCACCAGGGTTACATTATGTTCGTGAATAGAATTCTGCACAACGTCTCCCTCCGGTCTGCCAGCGTTGGTAGTCTCGCTGTGGCGAAGGCTTCGTCGTAACACACGTCGTGGAATATTATCCGCATAGCTCGTCTTTGGATACTTTCCAGCTGCTTGGTTTGCTTTTTCATTACGCTCGTATGCCACACCTGACAGGCGTACGTAAGGACCGATCGGTTTAGGGTTGTATACATCTTGACGAGACGATGGGCGTCGACTCCTGATCGCTTGAGCAGGATTATGAAACATAGTCTTTGCGACGCTTTAGTAATGAGCTTCGGCGGTCGTACTTTGGATGTAGGTCTGATGTCAGCGCATTTGCAAATCAGTGGTAAAGTCCCTTCCCGCAGGCTGCTGTTGAAGATCGCGCACACGGGGGGAGCAAGTATGGTGGCGTACTCGTATAGAATCCAGTTAAATATTTCGTCGGGGCCGAAAGCTTTGTCTGTTCTAATCCATAATAGAGAATTGGCTACTTCTGCGACGCTGATGATGTAGATATCTGGGACGGTAGCATCAGCTCCTACCGGAAGGAATGTATCGTCCGGTGACAGCGGAGTTAGATCGCTCGTCACGGACTGGAAGAAATCGGACACGTCGTTGTCGTGGTTTACTTTGACACCAGCAATGTCTTTAACGTTGTTCCACCATCGTTTCGGGTGATCTTTCTCAAGAGCCTGGATTTTCTGTTCGTAGTATCTCCGTTGCAATAACTTTCTGTCGCGGTTGAGTTTGTTTCTACATAGCTTGTACAGTAGTTGGTTTCCACCAAGAAGTGCACTCTGACGGCGGCGAAGTAGATAGTGAACATTATCATCTATCCAAGCGAGAGCGGGCCGTCTGGCATGCCGTTGGTGCATCACGTTTCTGTTATAGCTATAACGTCTACCCCGTAGTTGTCCTTTATCCCCGTAGTTGTCCATCTCCACGTCCCTGTATATTTCGCTTTTACACACATTCACGCGCGCACGCACGCGCGCACGCACGCACGCACATACGGACACACCATACACACCTACACACACAAACGCACCCACACACCCACACACCCACAAGGGATTATATATTCCCATGATTATGTTTCCGTTCAGTATTCCGTACAGGGAAACAACGGCGTAGCGTAGATGTGCCAACGCGTCATGGTGTTTGTATGCAGTAGGGCTCCTGTCTTTGCTAGCCTATTACGCAGGCACAAGCCCCCGCTATTCTAACGTAATTCTTAATGGTCGGCCGTTAACACAAAGTTTAAAACAGACTGATGTTACGAGCGTGAACTTTATCATTTGGTATTGTAGGCAGATTGTATGAGACGTTATCTGTAATTTAAACATGTACGATAACATTATCACAAAATACCACAGAAATAGACCATTCGCGATGAAAAACAAACTAAAACTACTTTACGTTACAAATTTATTTGTTCGATGTGTCCGACTAGTTGTGCTTATAACGCGAACTCCGGCAACTGCTTACTTTTTGGGCTGAAACACGATTTATGTCGGTCATGCATGGCTATCCGTGCCTTCAATGAGCTAACTTGTGATAGCCGATAACATATACAACGATTAAACAAACTATACATGTAATAGGCATAACATCAATATATAATAAATGAGAACATTGACAACAGTTGCTCACTGAACTCGGAGGCATCACCAAGTCAACGCTATTCATTAGTGACGTAGAAAGGAGACACATCTCGCCAACCGAAAACGAAACTTAAGTTTTGAAACTCTTACAATTTCGACATTCTCGAAACCCAGAAATACTCTCATCAGTATTTTGGTCAACGTTTATATTGTTCAACGTTTAGATCGTCAAAATGGCCGTCATGATTAATTACTGTTTGTGTCATATCTGAACTTCAAAATGACATAGAAAGTTGATATTAGTGCGAACAACCACATTCTAGAGGACACGGATTTTTATTTTAACATAATTGAAGTGCATACAAGTAGTCATCTTCTTAGATTTCAAGATGGCAACATTTAGTCAACGGTATCATTTCTCATACACATTGTATTTAACAATTGCTGGGCAATGTATCTCTTAGACTGTTGGTTGCTTTCAAAGTTACAATGAATACATAACGTTTTATGTTATTCTTTTAACATGTACATGTCAAAGTAAACAAAGGCGCCGAGTGTCTCAGTTACATCATACGTTACAACAACTATTACCGCCTTTTCTGCATTTTCATTGTAGTGTACATGGCGTGGAAAGAAGCAACTGAGACAGCAAAATATCTAGTAAAGACAGGGTTGGTGTACATGTGGGTGGCAAAGCCATCACTAAGTTAGCACGTTCTTGCCCACCTCGTCTCTCTATCACAAGAATTCAGGAGAGGGTAGATCGGGGCAGTTTTCTGTACACCGCTGCCTGGCAAAATGTCCGTTTCAGACGGTAAGGTAACAGGTATGGTTTGATGCATCACCTGCCATTGGAAGGCATTTATAAGCATGTGATTTGACGAATAACGGAGGCCGCGTCTTGTCGACTGTACCCATATCTTGAGCATAGAATAGTGTGCATATTTCGTAATGTCGTCTGTCTTGTCGCCCTTTCTCAGGTCCTGCAGTAGCTAATGGTGCTGCCCACAGACCCCCTTGCTGTTTTCTTGCTGCGACCTGAAAAGAATGAAATCATCTCACACCCCGTCAAAGCATAGAAAGTTTGAAGTGTTTCCAGTTTGTTTGGCTTTAGGATATATGTTTCACAAGTACATGTATCGGGATGCATCTCCTATGTTTAACTGTCCTAGCCGTTCGCCAAAGCTTTGTACAAGACTTCCGATGGACGTGAGCCGGAAAACAAACATCTACGTCGGTATCCTGAGCCAGAACCACGACACTGTCAACGCGACTCTGAATGCAGTGAACGGTTATCCTTGTGTCGGCCCCTTCATGCCATGCATCTAGTTTGGATGTGTCCACTTTTGTATTGGTATTGTTCACCCTTTTCTCATTATGGAACCCACCGGCTACCATGAATATTTTGTCACGTAGTTGTCCAAGAAACTGCTCCTAGGGGAATATTTCCAAATCTACTTTACTCCATGCCAGTGCCAAGTAATTTATTCCAATTAGATAGCAGCGAGTTTCGCTATTTTTAGTGATCCTCTGGATTGTTCTTTGGAACGTTTCGATCTTGTTCCTGACTTGATGTAGACTTTGTAGTGTCTGTCAAACACAATGTATGTGCGGACAAACAAGGCTTCTGTACTTCGAATCAAATCATTCAAACCCTAAACGTAGACATTCCTTTTGTTTTCCATGTAGCAATCACCTATTGAATATTGGGGTATCTGGTTCCAGGATTGTCTTAGATCGTATACGAAGATGTCCGTTCATTTCTGCCAAAGCAATGAGAACTGACAAGAGTTCATGATATATGATAATCACAGGGGTTTACCTAGATGTTTGTGTTCAAGGGTCCTCGCGACGACAGCTTTCTTTTGAGGGGGTCCCACTTATTGCTCTTTTTTAATTGTAAGTATTGTTTTCTAAATATGATAAATTATACAACCCATGTAAACCGTGTTATTATTATTTAGTTTGATACTAACAAGAAGTTAACAGTAAAATGACGTGCCTTTTTACAATATACAGTTTTATTTGTTAATGTTTCCCTTAATAATCGATTTTGTTTTGGAAGTTAGAGCAGTCTTCCTCACTTATAAGTGGGCGTGCTTGTCCGCAAGATGCCTTGGCTTGCGTGTTTACAAATGTCACATCGGGAAAACTCTTAAGGCTAAACTAAGGATATCGAGGAAGCCACTCACTTTGGAAGGTTACTGAATTTGTTTCGGTGGAGGGAAACCTGACTGGGGTGATGACAGTAGCATTGGAATAGCCAATAGGCCGTACATGGCACTGCTCATTACTTTGTGGCCACTTAGTTGGGACGTTGTGTGGAATCCGGGCCCACTCCGATTTTGGCATTATGACAGTTGTGCCTAAAATTTAATGTTAAACCTCAGTGCGTTTATTCCATCATTCCACATCGTTTCAGGAATACGATGTTCCAAATAGCACCCGCTCAGGTTTTAATCAGTGTGCGCCGCTTCGGTCGCAGGTTACTGCACGCCGCATTTGAAACAAGCAATATTAATAAATTGAATGTTAACGCAAACCGAAGTGCTATTTGGGCCTCTAAAGTGCCCTCAAATCAATATGTTTAACATTGCACTGTATATCAATTGGAATGGTGGCGTTAACACATTGACGAGTGAGGTATCAAATCGGTTCGATTATTGGACGATCGACAGGTGTGAAAACAAGCGTTTTCGCTATTGATGGATCATAATAGTATTACTATTTTAGAAGAAATAAAACACTGAAAGAAATGGTTACATTTGCTTTAGGAAATGAAAGCACTGAAATAAGTTTACATACTGCTGTAAGAAATACTTCACTCAAAACAACTTTTCTAACAGTTTGTTTGCAGCAATTTGGCGGAATTGGTGTTAGAGATTTAGGAAATAGATATCTTACAGAAGAATTTTATCATGTTTTTGTTAGACGGAAAAAGATTGCATGCGCAATTTGTGCCCCCATCAAGTATTTAATCGTTCTGCATAATCCGATGACATGTTGTAGCGACTGTAGAGGTTAGAGCATGTCACTGTCAGCCTGAAGGTAAATGAGATAAATGCTGTCATTGCGAAGGAGAACATTTTAAACTAAGATATGACAAACAATTAAACAGTAAGTTAGTATTCATAATGTATTTAATATTTCAACTCCTAGCACTCTCATTTTATATATTACCTAAATAAATATACTTTATGGTAAAATATAATATTGCGGAGGCAATACAGATTTATAATAATTTGAAGAGAATGAACATTATACTGTTTCTAAATCTAAATATTGTTTATTAATTTGATAACCAGTGTTATGAATAATTAAGGAAGAAAAATATCACATTTGAAGAAAATTACAACATTTATTTATACATCTGCATTATGAGAGAGTAATCATTAAATCACGAAGAGATAGGTATTGAAAGTAACTAAACACAATTATACCCTTAGGCTAAACCAACTTGAACACATTACTATAATATATAGCAAACATTCTGCTCGCATTGCGATATTTCTTTAATATCTAAAAGCATTCTCAGCAAATTGTTGTACCATACGTGGGAGGTATAGAAGCATGCACGGTAACTTAAGTTTTATGTACCAACAGCCTTATGACTGCTACAATATTTCATTCTCAACCAGTAGTCTCAACCAGTAATCTATAATCTAACATATGATATATTCTCAACTAGTAATGTCAACCAGTAATTTATAATCTAACATAAAATATATTCTCAACCAGTAATATCAACCAGTAATCTATAATCAAACATAAGAGATATTCTCAACCAGTAATGTCCACCAGTAATCTATAATCTAACATAACAGGTATTCTCAACCAGTAATGTCAACCAGTAATCTATAATATAACATAAGATATATTCTAAACCAGTAATCTCAACTAGTAATCCATAATCTAATATAAGAGATAATTTTCTCTTCCAGCAGCCCACAAGTGGGTGATTAGGAAACAAGTCACACATCCTTTACTTAGTTTCAACAAACAAAAAGGTATGATTGATGACACAGGATATGAGCATTCTGTTGGAAAAGTGCTCACTCCGTTCTTATGGTAGCATTCGGGTGTTATGCAGATACAGCAAGAAATAAATGGATAAAATATTAAATATTACTATAAACAAGGTGATTGTAAATGAATAGAGGAAACATTTTAAAACACTGACTACGAAAAATAACTTGCAATACAACATTATGAAGGAAGAAGGAGTCATAGCTTGAAACAATTCCAAGGATGTGCACGAATAAGGAGTCATAGCTTGAAACAATTCCAAGGATGTGCACGAATAAATATTAGAAAGGAAACCGTTTCTATCAGTCACACTATTATGGAATTTTTGGAAGGGGATGTGAACAAGGATCAACCAGATTGGTAATTAAAAGACTTCAACTGAACAGCGCCACTCACTGTGGCACTAAGACCTGTTGCTTTAAGTAATATCAATAATTCTTACAATTCCATCTAATAATAATATCTGCATGAATGCAGTTCCACTGGATTTTGTTCTGAATCTGAATAGTCATACTTTGCTGAACCAAAACCGAGGTAGTTGACATATGTTATCATTAATAATAACACAGTTCTTTGTCCAGCAGGATGTTCAGATATAAGATTACTTGGTCACTCCAACTTCTATTCACTCATGAACCACTGGAATCATGTTTCTTATATAATTAAGCAGAACTTCCAGGAAGATAACCATCAACATTTCAATTATTTACATATGAGCAGTTGCGTGGATACATGTCTAGATCATGTCTGTGTCATTATAGCCCGATTGCCACGGCCCGATCACACATCTACCACTTTGAGGAGTGGTTCTTGCCCAGGGATGTGTTGCTGGCCACGTATTGGCTCAAACTGTGTGGCGCTCTTGCAAGCCTTCTTTTCGGCATCAAATGCGAATGAGTTCCTCAAGAATCGCCAAATTGCTTGCAGAAGATGAAATGTGCACAAGAGCAGTGTCAAGCACGAGAAGCACGTGGCAGTCGAACCGATCCATGCCGGCAGAAACGTATGCTCGTCTATACATTTGAATGAATAGACATGATAGTCATCCCAAACGGGCGACGTATTCTACAATAAACAAACATTTGATATAATTAATCCAAGACGAATTACAAAGTTACCTACAAACTTATGCAATACACATGTTTCACTCATAAATGTGAGCACAGCCTCCGGCAGACCAAGACAAAATAGATGGTTATCTACAAACTTTTACAATACACATATTTCAATCATAAAGTAAATGTTAAGGTAACAACTATACCCATGGCCTAACTGATCAATAAATCTGTATATGTACAAGTAAACAACTTTCAACAAATGTCTTGATATCACCATATCAAATAAAACATTGCACTAAGCATACACAATCTTACACAATCGCTACTGTAGAGAAAGTTGACTTCAGTAACTAAACTCATATCTAGTTGTAACACGCAGAAGAATCCGACTAGAAAAGTAAAAAAAAAAAAAAAACCTCATGCATTGTCTGATAATGAATGCGTTGTAGGATTACTGTATGATTTGTCTGTGATTTATAGGTGTCATTTGACACGCAAGTTGGTGGTATGTGATAACAAAACTTGTAATGGCGCACAACCTGCGTCAAACTCGTAGATATCAGTTAACATTATTGTTGGCGGTGAGCAATTAATTGGGTCGGACATGAGTATATATTCTCGGTGAATTCCCAACGACAGCAGTATCGGGACAGCATCATGATGTTTGCTCTCAAGCTTAGTGTGGCATTGCTGGTGTTCTGCACTGTGCTGACGGTCAGCCAGGGCAGAAGAACTCGGAACCCTCGGCTTCCAGTCAGCCCTCTCTCAGCCCCGGCCCATTTCTGCCCGTACGGTGGTAGCCTAGACGAGGAGATGGACCAGAACGACGACGGCAACAGCGGACGTTTGTCGATTCCACCAACGTTCACATTCTTTCGCAAGAAGTACAACAGTCTCTATGTAAGTACACTGCAGTACAACTTATACGAATACGTGAGGTAGCATCGGTCGTAATTAGTTATGCTTGCGGTGAATCATGTATCGTTGTTGGAAATACAACATCGCTGGATACAAAAGATTTGTTTAATTACGAATATGTTTATGTGGTGAAACGATATAGCATCCGTAGCATACTTCTGATCATCGTTTGTGTATCTTCTCCGAGGCGCACAGGTTCGCTTACTTTTCTATATCCATTCGCTTCACAAGACACTTGGCTTCTGATAAACCAAATGACGATAGATATAAGAACGCGCAAGGATACTAATCGACTGATTTGTGGCACTATGGATGTCGGTGTAAGCTACTTTATTAACAATCCAATAACCTTGTGGAAGTGACGTTCTCATGACTTAAGACAGTTATCTCCCATGAATAATTGCATACTTGCATTATAGAGGAAACAACCATATATCTTCCATCAATCTTATTTTGTTGTAACGTAATGCACAGAACGCCGGACTCTCAATCGATATAATCCCGGTCCGAATCCTCCTGTTGCAGCTTCAGAACTGTAGCTGTTTCATTTACTCCTCGCTGCTTCGGTTCACACGGCTGAACAAATAAAAACCTGGCAAAATTCATTAGTGGACAATACGCGAACAATATTGTATTGATGCCATCACTGCAGCGTGGCGGAATTTGTCCTAGCTTAAGCGAAAATTATATTAATAACAAAAAGTGTATGCAATGGTGATATGCACAGGGCAACAAGCGGTCTTAGTTTGTGGATACGACACTTTGTACGAATGCCCATTTATTAAAGGTTATTATTGATATTGCCTATATATTCAAGATACCTGTCCAATAAGTAGTACTTTGTAATAGTTACAATGTATGGTGTTACGGGTTGTATTCATATGTGGTAGTTTGGATTTGCATGTAAACGAGTTAATTGCAGCAGAACAGGATGTTGTAAAGTTAGCCATGTCTCAAGTGGAATTTTTACAATGATCGTTCGAATTGTCCTAGAAAGAAACTAACTAATAAACGTAAACAAAACAGTTTGTTACTGTACTAAGTTCATACAACAGCTTACACAGTTTCACAGAACAATGAACCATGCACAGCAGTAACCAACCTTGCATACTTTATAACATAATACATGTTTACCTCCTCAATATTACAGTCGTTTCCGCTGACCATTTGATTCCTACTCCGTCAGATACTGCATGCTAAATATGTACATGAAAAGATAATGTAAACCCCACTTTTGCCTTCTCGAGAATGGCACATAAGGACCATTAAACATGAAGTTTGTCAGTAACGCCAAATAAATACGTTCGTGTTTCATGAAATGCAATGCCTGTTCGTAGATCAGAGGTCAATGGGCAAAGGAAGTGAATTAACAAAGTAAGAGTCAACAGAACACCTTTCATCTTTGTGGAGATTCTACCAGATTGTTCCAATTTTAGCGTACAATCGGAAGTCGCTTTATGATCACATCGGTAATACTGTCACCTGGCTATTAAGACCACACTGGGGCAGTCCCAAATTATTTTCATAACAGTAAAGTATAGGCTATTGGTTCCATTAAAACGTTCGGTTCGCTAATCAGGTAATTTTTCGCAATCCCAATGGTAACCTTAATAGTGAGGTTCCACTGTATTAATGTAGATAACATGAGCTATATAACTATGTGTGAGGCATCCTTCCATAAACTACTACAAGACACACTAACCCATATTTATGGTTTCTTCAGGTCAACACCAACGGGTTGATCTCATTTATAAACCCGATCTCAACATACACTCCTGGATGGTTCCCTCTGAGAAACAACATTGTAATTGCGCCGTACTGGGCCGACGCGGACACTAGGGAGAATGATGGTCGTGTATACTACAGGTATGTGGCTGTGTGTACGTTGGGTTATGTTTCGCATATATTCGTACCGTTGTAGACAGACAAACTCATTAGAAATTCAATAATAAGAAAACAATGTGTGTGTGTGTGTGTGTGTGTGTGTGTGTGTGTGTGTGTGTGTGTGTGTGTGTGAGGGTGTTAGGTGGTGTATGTGTGCGCGCGCGTGTGCATGCCCAATGTGTGTGTGTAATAATTACAAGAATACATTCCACAGGACGACGACTGCTAAACCTTGTCTGGATAAGCTCTCTGGCATCGTGAATAATGCCTTCAAAAACAACTTCAAGGCCTCCTGGCTTTTCATCGCAACCTGGCACCGAGTAACGTTCTACGGCGGATCGTTTACTACACCTGTAAGTACATATAGTGTAAGACTACCACACCTGTATGTGAATTTATTGTATGACAACCAACCACAACTATACGTACGTTTATTATAGTACAATAGCACACGCACGTACATTTATTGTAAGATTACCACAACAGTACGTACGTTTATGGTAAGACTACCACACGTGTACGTGCACTTACTGTAGGGATACCGCACATATATACGTGCATTTATTGCAGGACAGGCACAACTGTACGTACAATAATTATATAAGTATAGAACGCGCACGTACAGTTATTGTTCGTACATATAATGTAGGGATACCGCATATATACGTACATTTATTGTAAGACTATCACAATTTTTTTGTATGACATGTACATGTTCGTAGCTTTTTTGTAAAACTACCACATATAAACATGGTTTTATTGAACGATTTTAGTGCAAGTACGTACTTTTATTGCATGACTTCCACGCACGTAGTTACATTTATTGTACCACTGCCACACACGCACGTACATTTATTGGAAGACAATGCCACCTCTTATGAATATACTGTAATAGTACCATACATGCAGGCGCATTTACAGTAAGTCTACCACACATGCGATTACATTTAATGTAATACTAAAACCTATGTTCGTACATTTACAGTAAGTCTACCCCTCATGTGCCTACACTTAATGTAATACTACAACCTATGTTCATATATTTACAGTAAGACTACCACACATACGCGTACGTTTGTTGTGCATTTTTGTGAGACGATGGTGGGCATCGTGAATCTGATTCATTAGTTTCCAAAAGTATTGAACGAATAGCTTAATTACTATTCGCAGTGTTTCTATAATCAAAGATGTGCGTTCAATTTTGTTCTATTCTTTCAACAAGTTTACGTTCTTTTTTGCATCTGCAGCTTACCATAAGCCAGTTGCTGTGCTGACATTAAGGTTTCTAACTGCTGACTGTGTCCGTCACATGTGTTTAGTGAGAGCACATAAAGACGAAAATGTAGTATATAATCACGTGCATAATCGCAATGGACATTCACTTGGCAATGCCAATTTTGAAGATGACTTGATTTAATTATTGGGCAAACATTCAATAAATTAATAGTTTGTTTGACGAATACAAATATTGCAAAACTACATATTCAAAGTGACAAAAACGAGCTGTACGTTTGCAATGGATACTGCGTAGGTTTATTCCCTAAATTAATGAAACAAATGAAGCATTTTCTTGAGGATGCACATATATTGCAACTAATGTCAACATGCTCAGAGAAGGCGCAGAAGATACAGCCAATATAACGATCGATACGGTATAAGAATTCGCGGAAAATGGTATATCATAATTACATTTACAATATAACATGACAGTTATGTTGTAATAATTATATTCTAAGAATTGTAATTAGTACCATTTGGAAAATAGATAAGTATTTAGGTGCTTCATTTATTACAGTCCGGTATGTGTACTTATTCATTGCAGATGAACACATTCCAAGCAATTCTGGTTGCAAACAGACGTGAGTCGTACGTCGTCTTCAACTACGGGGACATGGCTTGGACAACTGGCACTGCGAGCGACGGAGATCAAAACGGTCTGGGCGGCTTTCCCGCAGAGGTGAGCGGAATGAAACAAAATACCTTCATACATGGAAATGCAGATACTTCGATGTATGCAAATAGAGACTAATCTAAGATAAGATGTTTGCTGTCAAGACATATGTAGCAAAGTACATATTTTATCAACTGTGATGAAATCAGTGACACAATTGGTGAAACAGCACATCTTACTGTCTGATCAGCCCAACATGTCTAACTATATTTCATAGAAAGGCAACATTGGGTAGGTGAATGCATAAGTGGATCCATTTCGATGGAAGGTTTCAGGCTGCATTGGTATACTAGACAAGTAATACCATACAGCGAAGGGCTACACTTGTCAATCAAATTCTTGCCTCTCCTGCGGGGACCTCGCTCGCCTTCCTGACCGGGTTACGAGTGTCTAAACTGACCCTGTCTAAAACCTCCACGCTCACCCGGCGCGTGTGTCGCACATAAAGAATCACTGTTATTTAGAAACAATAATATTCTATGTAACGCGTCTTAATTCAAAGAAAACTTTACTAAAATAGTGAGTTATTGAGAAAACCACTTTGCTGCCTTATTTAAACTTGGGTAAGTTTGTTCACTCTACGTCGCTCCAGTTCATAAAGCTGTATGAATGAGTGCCTGGATGACAGAATTGGATATTTATATATGGATAGTCGTCGTGCATTAATTATAACGTAGCTGATTGCTTCCCAGAGAATCCCAGATGGTGTTCGTTTGGAACAGTCTACCAGGGAGTAAAGCGTGAAGCGCTTTGAGAAGTCCTAAGGACCGGATACTGCGCTATATAAGTTCCAATATTGCAGGTTGGATTCAACGCAGGTGACAGATGGCGTTACTACACGCAGTTTGGATCTCTCACCCCGGACATCATCGACATCAGGACAAAGACGAACTGCGGACTACGAGGTCGCTACGTGTTCCGTGTCGATGGGAGGGAGATCCTGTCTCCCGTACCAAAGATGTCGACTCACTTCAGAACAACGAATTCTCGTGGTCGATCTCCGAGTATGGGAAAAGCAAAGGTCGGAGCACCTACAATGTCTCCCCAGTAACACCGTGTTGGAGACCGATTCTTGTTCTGTGTTCAGCGCAAACCAAAGAGCACATATTAGAAAAACGACGGTTGTTACATTCGTCGTGCGTACAGGTTGCTGGTTGATGCATTTATGATATATTAAGCCGCAATGTATCTATGTAAAACTCCTTAATAAATTGCATAACAATTTTAAGGATTTAATTAATTTAATTATAACAACGAGGTTGAAAGCACAGTGATGCTTGCCCAGAACTGTTAGATGACGTAATTATTTTGTTGATTTAAAAAGGCTGGAAACGTTGACGTATGCCATACATTGTATTTGTAGTACTGTTTACCGTTGGCATTGTATTGTCATTTAATTTAAATAAAACTACTAGCAACCATACTGACGGTATTCATCATTCGATCCGCATCTATGCGACAACATGGAAATAACATATTAGTCCATGTGTGACCGATGTAAACTGTTCAGGCAATTTCTTATTGATACAGGAACACAATAATATTAGTGTTGAAGTATGCGGCCGCCTTATCAGATAAGATTATTCGACTTGCACTTACTTGCACTTTCCTTTCCATCCCAACCTACGTGGCGCCAACGTGATGCGGCAGCTTAACGGTTCTGTTTATGCAGGAAGCCTAGTTTGTCTATCGGTTGGTTTGGCTCCGGGGACAACCTGATTTTGCCGTTGGATGCTCTATCATAACACCATGTAGTCAACACAACAAGTTATTCTCTTGGAACATGCCAGTTTATTGTTATTTTACATGCGCGAAATATGCACTATGTACATTCCGCGAACAATCTCAATTAACGCAGAACGATCCGGTTTATATGAAATCAGTTATGTTAGCCAATAGATGCAGCGGATTAGAAGGCTGGGTTTACAAAGGTAGAATGTCGTAGTTATAATATTAATATCCAGGAATCCTATAACAACAACATGGATTTGGAGATAAAATTTGAAATACATTGAGGTGCTCACATATAAATGTTGAACTTGGATGTGGATTCACCGCATATTCATATGTGTTCACACATTTATTTATTGTTTTAAATGGTTGTTTCTGTACAAATCAATATGTTTAATACATGAACATGCAGCAGTGATTATGTATAATATAATAATACCCCATTGACACACTTTCCAAAAAAAACCTCAAATTTATAATATTTTAACAGTGTAAGAAGATCTCAACCTTCAAACGTTCATGACAATGGGATTATTTCACACAATAAGGTATATACTATATGTACGTTCCCATTGAACCGATCTAACTGTGCCCGACTATCCATTGTAATCCGATTAGAGGCTTCCTAACACTCCGTAATGTCAGCGTCGTAAATGCACAAGAACACATACGGGCACCCAAACAAACATACGCACATAGACACACGCAGACACACACCCACGCACGCATGCACGCACGCACGCACGCACACACACACACACACACACACTTATATATATATATATATATATATATCTCTCTCTCTCTCTCTCTCTCTCTCTCTCTCTCTCTCTCTCTCTCTCTCTCTCTCTCTCTCTCTCTCTCTCTCTCTCTCTCTCTCTCTCTCTGTGAGTGTGTGTGTGTTTAGGTGTCTGTATGTGTGAGTGAGAGAGAGAGAGAGAGAGAGAGAGAGATAGAGAAAGAAAGAGACAGAGTTTGCTTCCGTGCGTGCGCGCGCGCTTGTCGACGATCCCTCGAAATAATGGTAATACTTATATATTTGTTTCTTACTTCCCCGTAGGCTAAAGATCAATGGAACCGGGAATTCTCGCAATTCGTCATCCTTACGTAATTGTCACTTAGTTTTATACAAACGGAAGGACGTTGAAGTATTTAAAGTTCAAAAAGACCTGTTTATGAGTTTTCGCATGTTTCCACAATGATTGCCTATATTAAATCGTAAGAAGGTAAGAACCATGAACGTAGTACGTACCATTATTTGCAAAGCCCTGTGTGTTTTCTACAATAACGTATTGTGCCGAGTGTCGTTAGCTTGATTCAATATGAATTTTGCGCCTCTCAGCTTGGTTTCCAAGGATTTAGGCGCAATAGAAGTTATCTTATTATTATTATTATTATGGCATTTGTGCCAAACGTAAGCGTGCGTCGGCGGCGTTGCAGTAAGCATATTCATCATATATTTAATGACGTTTAGTGAAACATTTTCCTATTTACGTAGATTTGTTTAAAACCTTTTAACATCAATCGTTTTCAGTATTCCCCGTGTTCCCACTTGTTTGACCCGAAATATGAAAACGTCCGCTAGATGACGCAACCGCACAATACAACATTATGACGTTATTTTGGGCTGGGATTGGTGTATTATTCTACGAGAAGGTTTGGCCGACTTGAGGTCTAATGTGACGGTTTCACTGCCCGGGCTGTTAACTGTTAAAGGGTTCATACCGGAACTTAGACGGACTATTCGCAGTATTACTGATGTTGTTTTGAGCTACGTAAACGATTCTCCGATCAATTGGGGACGTGCTATGTCACTTTTAGTAACAGTGGAAGCGTCGCGAAAACATGTTAAAATGTACTTTATGTTTGTTATATTAGGTGATGTAAGAATATTTCTTTTGTGGCTATGTATGTGTTCATTCGGAAAATAGGCAGTTTTGCTATAGCAATCAATCGAATATAATGTGTAGTAAAAGTGAGGTAAAAACGTAATAGCTGTAAAATTCAGTAGTAGCCATATTGGGATAACACAGTTACATGCAATATTGTTTTTTTTAACAAAGACGTTCTCGAAACGCGATAACTATGCAGTTTATTTTGTGAAATCGTGAAACACAAACTCAAGCATAAAACGGTACATCTGGTCAGTGCAGTGGCATACAATGGACAAAAAGCAAAACAAGACTAATACACCGGAACCTCCCTATTAAGGTCACCATCGGGACTGCGCCAAACCGACATGAATGTGGAAGTAACCGTATCAACTGGACTACTTTCGTATACTTCCTATGCTATTTATTTCATATTATATTACATAAATAATTTGAGATTGTCATATGCTGACTTTTATTGCGATGTGTTTTTATTACGGAGGAGAGCGTAAAGCTGCTTAAAACAATCTCGGCACATCAAGTGTCACTAATACAGTAAAATCGCGAGGAGAAAGTTCAGCGTTGAGACGGAGGCGCCGGCCGCCATCATGCAGGACATTATTCCGTTGTTACACTCGTCCTGCTGGCATGTTCATATGATACACACACACACACACACACACACACACACACACACACACACACACACACACACACACACACACACACACACACACACACACACACACATATATATATATATATAATAATAATAATTATTATTGTATTAGTATTTGTTGTTGTGTGAAACAATAACATATATTTTAGTACTGCAATTACAATTATTATCAGTAATATTATAATGTAGAGACAGTGCTCGGGAACAAGGGGACATATTGGATTGTTCGTATGTTAATGGCCAGCGGACGTTATGATGTTCAGTAGATTAAAAAGTGAGAACCTAAACTTGATTTTTGAGAAGGAATAAACAAAGTTCAAAAGTCGACGTTGGTATGCTACCAATACATAATAGATGAAAAACACAAATCATCTCTTTACTGACTTTGATTTTTTCATCAGAATAACAAACTTCGGTGAAGAATTCGTCGCATATGTCGCCTTGCACGTGGACCTGATCAGACTGGCACCGGCGAGCGAACTTCACTTCTTCGCCGAACACTTCCAACCGGTAAATCTGTGATAAGAAACTGCAGTGGTTTATTGGAACGACAAGAGGCAACATGCCCGTCCGAAAGTTATGTTTTATATTGTTGCTTTTCGGAAGGTCATCATATCACACATACATTTTATTAGTCGTTATCGATTATTTTATTATTTAAATGTGTGTTTGTGTTCCACAAGTTAGTGCACTTTGATTCTTTGGTACACGTGCATATACCAAGCACATGTTAAGTTGTTTTAATTTGAAATATTGACATATTCTAGGCAATTTGCAAATCGAAATATTAAAACGGCACAATACAAACGTTTCTCACTCACCCAAAACACGCTGCAAATGGTCGTGTTATTTGGGTCTACAACTCCACATTCCTCTCTGACGTCATCGATGAAGCTACCACACGTATAGCTCAACACTGTAATTACAGACGCAAACAGTCATTAGGCTATGTTGTATTAGCAATAATTCAGTAAATAAATTACCGTGAAAGTGGAAAAAAACCGGTGTTAAGTATTATAGTTTGTTTCAAATGCAATAGTTTATACTGTGTCATTAGTTTAAGTATTTTAGAACACCTTAGTATAGTGAGTGATAATAGGGTAACTCACTCAGGCGGCTAAGCCTTCGATAAGTTGTAAACAAGATTTAACAAACCTGATTATGTGCTAGAATATATCGGAGATAAAGTAACAACCATCAAACTACTTACATAAGATAATATATGTGTAAGCCAGTACTTGCTAGATATTTTGATTAGGTAGCATTGTTGTTAAAATTAAGCAAGGGCGATAGTCGGGCGGCGTAACCTAAATAAATAAAGCAGCCTAACATAACGTAATTGATTGTATTTAAATTACGTCACTACCGGTAATGTTAGCGTTCGTGTTAGGATAAATAGTCGGCTGTGTAATTGAAATTTGTAACCTAAAGTGTGCTGTAGTGCACAGGAAACAGTCTTTATAAAGACTAAGTTAGTTAAGTTATTAAATACATTCTGATCGGGATATGGCGCCTTGCAAGCGGCAAGTCAAGGCAAAGCGACACTTGGTGTGCGATCACTGCCACAGCTGGGTAGATTTTGCATTGTCCGGGTGTGGAAAGTCATGGGCAGAAACCATGGAGGAAGGATTCACCTTTCAGTGCATTAGGTGTTGGAAGGTGGATTGTCTGCAGAAGGAGATAGTTAGGTTGACAGATACTGTGAAGGGAATGGAGATGGGAATTAGCAAGGAGGCAGGTCGAATGGAGAGAGACGACAGGGAGAGAGGCGAGAATACTGCAAGACTGAAGGAGAATAGCAGGAAAGAAAACTGAGGAAAGGAGATTGAGAGGAGGGAAGGTGATTGGAGGGGAAGAAATTGGAAAATCGACAACAGAAAACGTGACAAGCGTGAAGGTGACAGGGAAGAAAGTGACCGTAGAGAAGGAGGGAGGGAAGATGGAACGGGAGAGGAGAGAGGAAAATGAGATGGGACGAAAGAAGAAGGGACGAAAAGAACTGAGAGCAAATGTGATAGAAGAGAAGTCGATAAAAGGGACGCTGACAGGAGGAAAGGTGACAAGAGAAAAAGCGACAGGAAAGAATGGATCGGAAGAGAATGTGACAGGAGAGAAGACGACAGGGGGGAAAGACAACAACCAGACAGATGCAAACCGAAGAAGGAGCTATTCTAAGGCAAAAGAGAGGGTGTTTATGGGCGACTCCATTATGAGAAAGACGGACAAGACACTGAGCGAGGGGAAGGACGTTGTTGTTTGTTTACCGGGGGCTAAGATTGAACATGACAGGGTAGAGAAGGTATTGGGACATGGCAAGGGGGGGTCTATACTGGTACATGTAGGAACACATAATGCAGACAGGGAGGGAACAACTGCGATAGTACAGAAGTATAGACAGTTAGTGAGGAAGCTAAAGAAAACGAGAGTTGAACAGGTTATTTTGTCAGGAATTTTGCCAGTAATGGGATGAAGGGGAGCAATGTATAGAAACTGCAAGAGGATGGCGATCAATGCACTAGCTGAGCAGATGTGTGAAGAAGAGGGGGTGGGATTCACAGATTTATGGGGATACTTTGTTGGGAGGGAAGATATGTACATGAGAGATGGCCTCCATCTTAGTGGAAAGGGGGCAGCAGTTTTCTCAGAGAACCTGCTGCAATCTGTTGACAGTGGGACAGGTTGCATCTATTTAAACTAGACTCGCAGGGGGGACTCACAGAAAAGCCTGAAAATGGAGGCATAGATAAAGACAGCACAAATAAATCAGCAAATAACAGTCTGAAAAACTCTTCTGAAGCTGGATATAAATGTGTTTGTTTAAATGCAAGGAGTATAGTAAACAAAAGAAATGAACTAAACATTATGGTAGAAGATATTGACCCTCATATAATAGGTATAACCGAATCCTGGACCACCAGCGATATATCAGATGCTGAATTGGGACTGACAGGATATGTAATGTTTAGAAAAGATAGAATAGGAAGAAAGGGAGGTGGAGTTATTTTATATATTAAAGAATCTATTCAGGCTCATGAAATAAAATTAGAAAGAGAAGCAGATTGCGAAGAAGCTGTTTGGTGTAACATAGTTACAGGAAACTCAACGTTAACAGTTGGGTTAGTTTATCGAAGTCCAAACATAAGCATAGAAGATAATAAAAAAATACAAAACGCTATAAGGGAAGTAAGCAAACGGGACTGTATTATTATGGGGGATTTTAACCACGGGCATATACAATGGAAATCTCTACAGAGTATGGGGAGAGAGGACCACAAGTTTTTAGTTTTAGTTCAAGATACATTCCTTTCTCAACATGTGCTAGAACCAACCAGGGGTGAGAATGTGTTAGACGTAGTTTTGTCCTCACAGAATGAATTAGTTGACAATGTCAAGATATGTGAGCCACTGGGGAGTAGCGACCACAACCAGATACATTTTACCATCAAAGTAAAATCAGAAAGGAATAGTAAAAAGCAGTATAGGAAAAATGTCCACAAAGGAAGGTATAAGGACATGAGGAAATATTTAGCAAAGATAGACTGGAATAAGACACTAAAAAATAAGACGGCAACAGAATGCTGGAATATATTAAATAGTGAAATTAAGTGCATAGTCGATAGATTTGTACCCTTCAAAAAACAAGGAAAACGGTCCAAAAAGAAACACTTATCGAAAGAAGCCATTAGAAAAATTAAGTATAAACAAATGATGTCGAAGTCATATAGATGTACTGGAAATGATGAAGACTACAACAGTTATAACGAAGCATTTAACCAAGCTACAGCTGAAATTAGAAATTCAAAGAGAAACTATGAACAACAATTAGCTAGTAATATAAAACATGACAGCAAGAGTTTTTATGCGTATGTTCGAAGCAAACAGAAAGTTCAAGATAAGGTCGGTCCTCTAGAAGATAGTGCTGGAAATATAATATCAGAGGGATTCTTAATGGCAGAAGACCTGAATGAGTACTTTAGTTCAGTGTTTACCAGGGAAGATATTAGTTCACTGCCAATACCAGAGGCTAAGTTCAAGGGGGCAGATTCAGACTATTTAGGACAATTAATTGTAACCCCGGAAATGGTAGCTAAGAAAATAAGGGCTATGAAGGATGATAAATCACCTGGAGTGGATGGTATTCCACCAACTACTATTGGAAATTGTAGAACAAATTAGCATACCGCTTGCAACAGTTTTCAACTTGTCATTAGAAGAGGGAGTGGTTCCTTTAGAATGGAAAGAAGCAAACATTATACCGTTATTTAAAAAAGGTTTGAGAAACAAGGCAGAGAACTATAGACCAGTGAGTTTAACATCAGTGATTTGTAAATTATTAGAAACACTAATTAAAGATCACATGGTGGATTTTCTTGTTAAACAAAACTTGATAAACTTTTTAAAGCGAGGTCATGCTTAACAAATATTTTATGTTTTTTGGAAGACATCACTAAGTGGGTAGATGAGGGATCACCAGTAGATATCGTCTACTTAGATTTTCAAAAAGCTTTCGACAAAGTACCACATCAAAGATTACTGCTTAAACTAAAGGCCCATGGCATAGGAAATGGTATAATTAACTGGATAGAACAATGGCTGATTGACAGAAGACAACGTGTAGTAGTTGATGGGGAGGCTTCAAACTGGAAATCGGTATTGAGTGGGGTACCACAGGGATCAGTATTAGGTCCTATATTATTCTTAATATATATCAACGATTTGGATGATGAAATAACAAGCAAGGTGTTGAAATTTGCGGATGATACAAAAGTGTTTAGAAGGACTAAAAGTGATGGAGATAGACAACATTTACAATATGATATTGACAGGTTGATCAAATGGTCTGAAAAGTGGCAAATGTTGTTCAATTTTGGGAAATGTAAATGCCTCCACACAGGACATGGGAACGAAGAAGTAGAATATACAATGGGGGGTATTGTACTAAGTACTACTGTAAAAGAAAAGGACTTAGGGTTAACCATTAGTGCTGATATGAAGGTTTCAGAGCAGTGCGGAATTGCAGCTTCAAAGGGAAATCAAATCCTTGGATTAATTAGGCGAAACATAACGTATAAGGAAAAAGAGCTAATAATACCGCTGTACAAAACAATAGTTAGGCCTCATTTAGAATATTGTATTCAAGCGTGGAGGCCATATCGCAGGAAGGACATAGATATGCTAGAAAGAGTGCAGAGGAGAGCAACTAAAATGATACAAAATCTGAGGGATCTTAGTTACGAAACACGCCTAAAAAAATGCGGTTTAACAACACTAGAGACCAGGAGATTGAGAGGAGATCAGATAGAAGTGTTAAACAAATATTGAAGGGTTATGAAAATATTGATAGAAATATGTTTTTCTCAGTTAAGAAAGATAGAATGACTAGAGGACATGAACTTGCATTAGCAAAGGAGCAGAGTAGATTGGATATAAGAAAGTTTTCATTTTCACAAAGGACTGTAAATGAATGGAACAGATTACCTGCTGATTGTGTGGGTGCTAGTAGCGTGAATATGTTTAAAAATAAATTCGACACATACCTCAGACGGGCTGGATACACATAGATAAAAGGGTCGGACTCTCGATAAGCCAAAGGGCTTCCTTGTCCACCTGCCACCTAGAGTTAATTCTCTGGGTGGCAATCTTGTTGTTAAATCTTGTTAAATGATCCAGTATAAACATATATTTACAATCCTTGCGTTCACATAAATTATATATGTTGAGTCTCTTTTAGATGTTTTTGCAAACGATCATTGATAGATATATAATAAATGTGACAACATATTTCTTAGGGGGTGGTATCATAAATTCGCAGTCCAGATAGACGTACAGTGCTTCATATGGTTTTAAACCCCCACCTGTCTCTATCAATACGCGATGTGGGTCTTACGGTTTTTGAGTGATCCCATCACATTAAATTGACGTGACATGGTTGTAAATGCACTGCCCTCCACTACGCCCGGTTATGATATACTCAGTAGCATCAATGTGTATTAATAGACATAGGTGTCGCGGTAAGTGGTGACTATTCGGAGGGCTGAGACTACAAAAATCTCCAACTGCACCCGCTAGAGGCGCTACAAAACGTACAACTGTATATCATATTGAGGCTTTCCAAAACATCCAATGCGTAACCCAGTGAGGCTCACAAGAATAAAAATCTATAATACACCTCCTTGAGCCTCTTTAAAAATTCAACCATCTGCATCCCGTCCCATCCTCCCCTGACGCTCAACAAAAACAACTACACTCGGTTTCATACTCACCAAAACCTCAAACTTCGCCCCATTTCAAAATATACAAGGCTAATCACATATCCAGCCCCTTTTCCCCAAAAACGTATAGAGGGAGCGAAATTCCCCAACACCCCCCACCCTCATTTCCGTAGCATTATATATGTGTTCCAGCCGACAGTCGGCGCCACACTGTTGACTAAATGTTTGTAGCCTACCATCGAGATTGGACTTACCTGATTTTATTGAATTGATCGAATCTCATACTTTTAATTGCTTTGTAGAAACCTATTGATAATATTACTATACCTGTGGGATACAATGGAACATTTACATGCAGAAAGTACTGCTCAAAAGTAAAATCGGGAGGAATAGGCATAAAATATAAGGAAGTACTAGAAGAATTTATAACAGAAATAAAAACTGACAGTGATTTCGTGCCATGGTACAAATTAGACAGAGCCAGTATTGGATTAACTAAATATTTACTGTTGTGAGTTGTTTATATCCCCCAGAAGGGTCCAAATACACTAAAGCAGAAGCTTTTGTAGAGTGTGAAGTAGAATTATTAGAACTTTGTCTTGTAACGATGCACTTGTTTGTATGTGTGGACAGGTGGTTTATGTGATTCTGTAGAAGATGATATTTTAATGACTTTGGGAATGATGGTGCTGCAGGTTAGAGTACTGGCTCGAAAGCTCACTAAAAAAGACAAAATAATGACACCCAATGTAATAAATATGGGCCACTATTAGTAGATCTGTGTAAACTGCTAATGTGCTTATTGTAAATGGAAGGACGGCTAATGACTCAAATGGTACCCACCTTTAGGAATATCAGTACTATTAATTATTTCTTAAGTTGTCCATTGCTATTTAAACATATCAATAACGTTATTGTACATGATGGAAATCCACTATTTTCTGATGGCCATAGTTTGCTAGAACTGGTGATTGATACAGTAGTAATAGCGACAAAGAATACATCGTGCCATATAAAACCAGGTGTCAAAAGGACAGTAATAGGATGGGAGCATTACAAGAAAACCGAATTTCAATGTGTCATTAGTAACAACACTGATGGGTTTGAGAGAGTTAGCATTTTACTAGATGACATATATAAAAAAACATCAGCGTGGCAACTAAGGAAAGTGTTAATGATTTAGTCGCAAGCTTTAATGATCTACTTTTAAATGGTGCTAAAGAATGCAGCATGCTCAAAACCAAGCCATATGCCAACATAAATATAACATAAACAAGTAAATATAAAGATTGGTTTGACGCAGACTGCAGTGAGAAAAGAAATGCATTCAATCGAGCAAGAAGGCGATATAAGGACAATAAAATTGAGGGAAACCTAAAACTAATTCAATTAACATGAAAGGAGTATAACACTATTATCAGTAAACCTAAGGCAGTACATAGATAACAATTTGTAGAGGACCTAAAAGCAAAGGAATCTAATGATCCCAAAGTTTTCTGGAAGATAATAAATAAAAGCACCATGCAAGCAAACAGAGGAAATGTAACTATTGACGAGTTTCTTGAACATTTCTCAGAATTAAACTCTACTAAATAAAATGAAGCTGGATTCCAATGTGACTTAAATGTAACTCAAAAGCCGAGTGTAAGTAACGAATACTCTGAGTCCGAGACATTAAATTCACCAATTTGTGAGGTAGAAGTGAACAAAGCTTTGAAACGATTGAGAAAAGGAAAAGCATGTGGGGAAGATAATATCATTAATGAAATGATTTAAACTTTCTCAGAAAATCACCTGCATGTGTTAACACAAGTCTTTAATGTTGTATTACTGAGTGGTCATATACCACACGAATGGGTCACTGGTATAATAAAAAAATATATAAAAATAAAGGTGACATGACTGATCCAGATAAATACAGAGGGATAACCCTTCTTAGCTGCTTAGGAAAGTATTGTTGAATTATTTTTATGTAAAGGTAGAAGACTGTTCTGCACTTTTGTAGATTATAATAAAGCATTTGACTTGATCATCAGAGCAACATTATGGACAAAACTGATATCACACGGTATATCGGGAAAAGTGCTTAACGTTATATTCAATATGTACAAATCAATCAAATCATGTGTTGTGGACAATGGCGTGCAGTCAGAATTCTTCGAATCACATGTAGGATTAAAACAAGGAGAGAACGTATCACCACTCTTATTTGCACTATTTCTCAATGATATGGAAACATTCTTCACAGCACAGAAATGGAATACACAATACATTATAGACAAACTGTATAAAGACAGCAATGATGGCATTAATGGAATGTTAAATCTATTTGTTCTCCTATATGCAGATGACACTGTTATAATGGCTGAAAATGCGCGTGACAAGCAGAGAAATCTTAAACTACTGAACTGAATACTATAGCTGTAATAGACTGAAGGTTAATATCGTTAAAACAAAAATGATGGTCTTTTCCAGGTCTAAGACAAGGATATGTAATATTCCTTCATTTATATTTGGTAATGTGGATCTTGATCAAGTGGAGGATTATTTATTATTTGGGTATTTCCTTTAATTGGAATGGATCCTTTGTTAATTCCAAAAAATTGCTGCACTATAAAGCATGAAAGGCTATGTAATCACTCATACAAAAGGGCAGGCGACGTAACCTACCATCTGATGTTATGCTTACATTATTTGCAGGTCCATAGAACCAATCTTATTGTATGGTTGTGAAGTGTGGGGTTACGAAAATGTTGATTTATTGGAGAAAGTGCATACCACATTACGTCAATTCATTTTTGGAATGTATAAATTCTCTCATAATACGCCACTATATGGAGAGCTAAGAAAATATCAACTGTCAGTCATAATAAAACAAAAAAATGGTTTGTTATTGGATAAGAATATTAAAAGGCAGTGAGGAAAAACTTAATAAGGTCACGTGCACAATTTTATATAATCTTCATTGTAAAAATGTATACTCATCACCTTGGATTAATTGTGTTAGTAACATCTTTCAAAGTAATGGCATTAATTATATATGGTGAACACAGGATCATAAAATAGACGCCAAGATCACACACAAATGCGAATGTGATCAATTTAAGCAACTATGGCACTGCAGAATTGTAAATGATAATAATGTGATGTATCAACTTTTTAAAATCTCGGATGGAAACGATAGGTATATCGAAACCCTACCGGAACAGTGTAGCATTTCTGCTATTTCTGGATGTTTAATCTACTTTCCTGAGGTTTAATTTTTTAAGTGAGGAAGGTCAAGCCAGTAGATAGACATATTGTTAATCAATCGCCTTAGTTACGTAATTACAGCAACTCGGTTGCAGATGCGCTCAGTGAAGCGTGGTATTCTGTTGCTAGTGTTTCTAGGCAAGCAGGTGGTTTCTCTGTAATCGTAGAGAGGGTGTTCCACAATGCCTAGTTTGAATTGTATATTACATTAGCCAATAGAAATGATGGAAACCTGTCATATGATGTGTCATTAGGTCTGCTTATATAAACGTTTGTTGTACGCATTTCGCCATCTGGGCGCTGACGAAGGACTGGGACAGATCCAGGGTTGAACTAGACAGGTTGCCCTGCTGCTAAGAGAATGGCAAGGAAAGTCGTAAAGCGTGGTGGGAATCGTTAACGTGGGTTACGTTCCCAAGCTTTTGTATGTGTGTAATATTCAGTGTCCAGAGTGACTATTCGATCGAACTTCGAAGAAACCATGCCGCCACGTCAGCAGTACTTTGAGACAACGTTCCGGTCGGCCCCAACGTATTTGCGTCGGTGAGCGTTAATCGCGACGCGCTCACCTAGCACGGGCCATCCTCGAACAGCGGTCTCACAGCGATATCGTCAGAAAGCTTCACCGAATGCGACTCGTAGTGGCCGGCGGTAAACGTATTCTGCCAGGCGTCGTCATTCGCGCGAACCCGTTCATCCGACTTCTCGATCGTTTGCGACAAAACAAGACCTCTCGTTCGAATTCGTAGCGGCCGGCGGTAAGCGTCTACTGCCCGGCTTCGTCTTTCAGTTGAACGTATTCAACTGACTTCGCAATCGTTTGCGACCGTGCGATTATTGAACGGACGCGACTCGAGAATTCGCGGCGTAAGACAGCAATCGTCAAGTGCCCGGCATCATCACTCGTGCGGCCGAGATACACCGTTCCAATTGTGTTCTGAGCTCGGCGTGTTGACTTCAACAAACGTTCGTATATATTCGAGATGGGACTAGCCCCGTATAAATGTTTATTTTCTGATTGAACGTATCTATTATTTGCTGTATTATAATTAGTAGTTATCTGTGGGTTTTGAAGTGAAGTATTATTACCCATGAAGTATTCACATATATATAAATATATGTGTGTTGTAACATATTACTGTAATGAGAGTCCGCGAGGACTAGCTTATACTATGTATTTATATTATGGGAGTTATTCTTAGATAACACTTGGCGCCTAGTGTATGGTCGTATAGCGGTATAATCCACCTTAGAAAGGAAGTGGAATTTGATAATCGAAAGATTCAGTGTTATTGATTATTATGTTCTATTAAGATTTGGTTACGGGATTTCTTTATTTTGTTTATTTTGTTAACTGAGATATTTACCAAAAGGAAGATATCTTGTAATAAATTATAAAATTTTCCTCGTTCTTTGTTGCTTGTTCACGATCACCGTTCTTTCTCATATGCGTTGACCTTGATATATAAGAACCCTACTAGACTGAGCCATCTAGTGTACGGAGACCTCGCTAATCCGTGACAAACAGTAAAAAAAAGAGCATTATCTCAAATCACGATAGGAACGTATAAATTGCCTGTTAATAATCGAAGAACCTTTAATATACCAAGGAATGAGAGACGTTTTACACTTTGTGAAGGAGGTGTAATAGGCGACGAAATTAACGTTTTACTTTTTAAACGAATGTACCCAATTAGACGATTTGAGAATTCAATATATGTCTTCATGTAATAGATTGAGTCCTAATGTATATAATTGTGTACGTATGCTACAAACCAATGAACCAGACATAATTCACAGCCTGCCAAAATTCATCTTGCATGGTTTAAAACTGTGTGTTCGATGTTCCGCCTAGTATATGTTATACAGGAACCTGTATAAACATAAATACACGGTTGGTATTTTATACTGATGGGTAATTATTATCCAGTGTGTTAATATTTATATTTTTTATAACGATTCCTGTTTTATATATATATATATATATATATATGTATTGGTGAAATTGTGATCCTCTATGTACCACAATATGTGGTTAAAGTGAATAAAGTTATAGTCTTTTCTATTCTAAAAAATAGTTTCCGACCATCTCACCACCAACACATATGAAAAGCTACACGTTTATTAAAATATGTGAACGTATGCGACCATTTCGCAAAGTGCTGGCACTTACCACCTTGTTGGATGATGAATCTACGAATAAGAGTAACTCTGGTGGTTGGTGTGGTGATTCCGCGTGTACTGGTTATGGCTTTGATGATGCTCAAGTTCGCACCGGTGGGACATCTGAAAGGTAAACACGAATGTGGCGTCACCTGGCGAAGAAACGTGATCGTACGCAGGCTATCGTGCGGTATTTCAAGCGCAGAATTGGGCACACGAGAATCATAATATACGTATATAATTTTTTATTAAAATGATATATATATACGTATGCATTTATATATGTGAGTGTGTGTATGCGTGAGTGTGTGTGAGTGTGTGTGTGAGTGTGTGTGTGTGTGTGTGTGTGTGTGAGTGTGTATGTGTGTGAGTGTGTATGAGTGCGTGTATGTATGTGTTTGTCTGTATGTATGTGTGGGTGTGTGTGTATGTGTGGGTGTGTGTAGGTGTGTGTGTGTGTGTGTGTGTGTGTGCACATTTTGTACCCGGAGTGACGGTTGTAACGGGGGCAGTCATTACAGAAGCTGTGGGCTCGTTGATGGTCGAGCTGGTCGAGGCGGCTACGTCAGCTGCTGTAGTAACGGCGATAACGGTAGCGCTTGTGGTGTGGGTGGTCGTTGTCTATATCGCAGTAGGGCTGTCGGTGGCGTCAGTAGTGCTCACGACTACATCAGTGGTCTGAGAGTGTACTGTTCAGTTCTTGCCACATCTCATCCACACTTAGGTTACTCACAGTCTCTTTCCAGTTTGTTTCTCTGAGTTTGCGCTTGATGTCAGCGCAGTTGCCTTCCTCAATCTGGTAACTGGTCTTCTCTTCACTATTGTGTCACAGTAGCAGTGGTATTCCGTCCCAATGATTATATGGTCACTTTTCCCTAGTGGTGGCTTTTATTTTGTGTTTTGTGCCACATTTTCATCATTCGTGATTAGTAGATTGAGAAGTGATGGTTCTTGATTATGTCGATATCTGGTGAGAAAATTTACATGTTGGTGTAGAAAGCAGCACTCAGTGTTTCGAGTAGTTCCGTTTCTAACATGTGTTGTTCTGGTGCTTTCCATGTTTCCCAGTCATTGTCTTTCATTACTTATTATAATTATATCGTAATGTTGTTCGATTTACATTCTATTTGCATTGCGCTGATAGTTATGCTACACTTAACGGTTTACGTATATTATATTTTATACAAGGCTTTGATTATTTTATTGGAAATGGCGCTTTATAAAAAATAAGTATCCTTATTATTGTTATTAGTTGACGCAATGGAATAGTGGTATGCCGACACAGGTATATGGGATGTATCTAATAATAATGATAATAATTAGGTAACTTATTTTGGGCCTAACTCCTCGGAAACCAAGTTCAGAATCGCATCAGTAATTATTGAGCATTTCTGTGTCGAACCACGGCCGGTTTAATGTTCGTCGTACGACAGGTCGGTTGAAACGTTCGGGTACCACTGACGTAGACAATAATTCGGTTATGTTGGCCGTAATGAAAGGCATGAACTGATCAAGACATTTTTTTTGGAGCCCGGTAGAAAGTGAATCTGATTTGCATGTCGTGTTAGACGCATTTGTAATAATTCGCTTCACCTAGTCGTGGGTACCAGGTGAAAACTGTTCGAGTTGCGTTCCGTCCAATATGATGTCCTCGTCCAGTGCTTGCTTGCAGTTGTTGCTCGGGCTGCCGATTCTAGTTGTACCTCAGTATGTATATGTTTTTTTCATGTAGATGTCACTGAATGTATTCGCCAACTGGTCAAGTGACGCATGGGTTGGGTAGATCACCTGTCCATTACCACTTACCATATGTCTCGTTAATTTTAAGCTATTGATTCTGGTCATTGACGCAGTCTCTGATTTTGAAGAAAAATAATGCTTTCTTGGCACTGACCAGTAGCTTGTCGGAATTGCCCTGTTCTCGACGCAATTCCCGGTGTCGAAATAATCTTGTTCGGCGCTACAACTCTCTGCTAGTCTGCGCGAGAGTTTAGCGTGTCTCAAGTCGTCTGAGTACCATTCTGTATTCGTCTTTCTAAATTACACAACCATATAGTCACCAAAAGATTACTTAAATAATCGCACATGCAGAAACTGTGGTGATACCCACCAAAAAGAGGTATTTGTCCCGGGTGATAACCAAGTCTAAAGTATGCCTTTTCTTGTGCGTGGCTCCCACTGTGTAAGAGCAATTCGTGAGTATCCGATGTACTCGTGAAGCGTAGCGCATCTCCATCGTTCCCACGGTGCAGGTGGAAGTTGAGGTCACCCATTGTAACTACTTCGTCTGTTACGACAACAAATCGGTCTAAGATCAGTTCCATTCATCGAAGAATACATTTTCTTAAAATCGTACCGTTTAGAGGGAGGCGGACGATTAATGACGAACAATCTCAAATTGACAGCTTCAGAAATGACAGAGTAGTCCATGTGCTCGAAGTGAGTAAAGGTGCTTTTCGAAGTGATATCCAGGGTCTTCATTGTGAAGCCGCATTTGTATAATACGGCAACACCTCCTCCACGCTTCTCATTCGATCGCGAGGTGTGTTGAAGCGTGTAGCCAGATATCACGAATTCGTTAATCACATGTTTGTTAGTGTCAGTTCTCAGCCAGGTTTCAGGTAATGCTACCACATCAACAATCCTGGAAATGTTCAATCAGGTTCAACACGACAGACCTTTATTCTTAACTGACTGCTATGAAAGCACATCGTTAGTAATACATCACCTTCAGGATGTTTATTGTCATGTTCATTATTTTCTCTGGCAACATTTGAAGGTGCGTTGATACGTACTAGTTTGTCCATATTAAAACCAATGTTTTTGTGTTGATTTATGCTTGTCCTGGAACTACCAGTTTGTAATCACTGGTCATTCTGTGTTGTTGTATCTGCTGCTGCAGCCATCGTCGTCGTCGTCGTCGTCGTTGTTGTTGTTTTTGTTGTTGTTGCTGCTGCTGCTGTTGCTGCTGCTGCCGCTGCTGCTAAATAGTCATACACACTTGTTTGCAACTCCACATTATCGAGTTTTTCAAGGTATATCCACTGAATGTATGTCGCTTTGTAGTACGAAAAATCGTCAAGCGTAGCTATTACACGAGCTAGATTCAACAGCTCTACATGTATCTGACACTGATAGTTGACACCGGAGATCTAATTTCAGATATCACTGCATTGCATCCAGCGAAGCTGGAAACCGTTGGACACACACACACACACACACACATGCACACACATGCACACACACACACACACACGCACACGCACACGCACACGCACACGCACAAACACATATACGCACACACGCAGGCAAGCACACGCACACGCATACGCACACACGCACACACGCACACACGCACACACGAACGCACAAGAGCACACACGAACGCACTCACAACCTCAACCTACACCACCACACAATTTCCTCATCGGAAAATTACCCACCACCGATCTCATGACTCAACAAAGTCACATAGTAAACTGTTTGGGCGCCCAACTTGCAGGCAGGGATTCGGGTTGGAGAACAAGAGCCATAAAAAAAACGATCTGGATAAAAAAAACAAAGGTCGGAATGAATCGTGATTAAGGCCGTTGCCGACTTTCACACATTTGTGCATATACCATGACGATCTACTGAAGAGTTAAATAGAGCTACCGCGGCCGCGGCGGCGACTACACGTCTGCCGAAGGACTACTATTATATATATATATATATATATATATATTATATTTGTTTAAACATTGCATACTTAGTAGTTATATTTTATAAATTAATGTATTAGTAGTATTCGACTGTTCTTATAATTATTATAATTTTATCTTGATTTTGTTCGATTTACATTACATTTGCATTGCGCTGACATTTATGTTACACTTAACGATTTACGTAAATTATATTTTGTACAAGGCTTTGATCATTTTATTGGAAATGGCGCTTTGTAAAATAAGTATCCTTATTATTGTTATTAATTGACGCAATGGAATGGTGGTGCGGCGACACAGGTATATGGTACGTATCTAACAATAATAATAATAATCAGGTAACTTCTTTTGGGCCTAACTCCTCGGAAACCAAGCTCAGAATCACATCAGTATAAAAGGATTAATGAATATCAGAATCGATAAACCAAATTAAAGTCGTCAATAGATAGATCGATACGCCACGGTGCTAAGGTGGATACGCAAGGTTATTAAGGTAAGTTTTTAAATGACGGCGAAATTGTATAATATTTTCAACTAATCTAACACTGAGAAGGATCACATTCCAGAGAGTTGGTAAAGCAACATAATATGACCTAGTTCCAATATTAGTGTTGACTCTAGAAACAAAATAAATCATAAATAGGTTTTTTACACGAGTAGGCAATTCATATACATATTTTGGTTGCTTACATGAAAATGCCTGATAGGTAATAGTACATATCTTAACATAATACGATATCGTACTGGAAGACAGTTCAAGGACCTCTGTGGGAACTGTGGAGACCGAATCACAACCCTAGCGAAGCAATTCTGTAGACGTTGGCGAATACGTCGTAAATCACGTTGTAACCTAGTTATATCCTTAAGGGCAGCATTGTGAAAAGTGGAATTACAATAGTCAAGCCTACTAGTACCAAATACAGTAGAGATTGTTTTTGCAACAGAAAGAGGCAAATAATGGCGAATACGTCGTAAATCACCAATATGATAACAACAGCAGTGACAAGTTTGAGAAATATGCCGTCTAAAATTGAACTGATCATGAAAGAATATTCCAATATTTAATGTTGAAGATGCAGACGTAACAGACTGGCTAAGCATAGGTGTGGTAAAAAGCTTTTAATTTTTTTACAAATTAATAGAAACTCTGTTTTATAAGCATTTATCTTTAATCGATTCCCAGTCATCTAAACGAAAATGTCATTAAGACAATCTAATTAGCAATTAGTATTAGGCGTAGATAAAGACATGCAAATCTGGGTATCATCTGCATAAATATGATGGCTTAGATTATGACTGTTAATTGCAGAGCTTAGCGGTGCTGTGTAGAGAGTGAAAAGCAAATACTAGGACACCGCAGCGTGTCAAAAAAAGAGTGTTAGGAAGTTTCTATTCGGTTTACAATGGATAGTCGTGTACAGTTACATCGGAACAATGGGAAGATACACAGGGTAACAACTTTTTCACATTGTTCGGCACTTGCTCCTAGCCAATTAACGATATGAAGATATTTTAAATGATGTGAAATAATACCATTATCATGAAAGTTTGTAGGTTGAGACCTTCTTACAGTGGTAAAACATCATACATTTGAGTTTGTTTTTGAAAAGTGAGTCAATGGGGTGTAATTATATTATACATAATTACTGTTGCAAATTGTTGTATTAAACATTTTGATTTGTACAGAAACATCCATTTAAAAAATAAATACACTGATGAAAACATACGAATATGCAGTCAATCTACACCCAAATTCAAACAGTTATCTCTGAGCACCTCGATGTATTTCAAATTTTATTTCCAAATCCATGTTGTTGGTAATGGTATTCTTGAATATTAATATTATAACAACCACATTCTAGCCTTGCAAATCGCGCCTTCTAATCCGCTGCATCTATCTTGAAGGTTCATAATGACATTAACTTGAACACTAATAATGGTAAAGTGACTGCACTTACCTTATTAGATCTCTCTGCCGCTTTTGACACGATTAATCACAGCATTCTCATTGAACGCTTATTAAAGTGGTGCGGCATATCTGGCACAGCTCTAAGCTGGTGTTCTTCTTATCTAACTGATAGATACCAAACTCTAAATATTGGGAACTGTTTTCAGCTGCACTGCCGGCTTTATTTGTTGTTCCCCAGGGTTCTATTCTTGGGCCTTTGCTTTTTACTCTTTACACCACGCCACTAAGCTCCGTTAGACAAAGACAACTTGGATCATCATATTTATGCTGAAGATACTCAGATCTACTTTTCGTTGGCTACCTCGGAAACAAATCTCTCTCTTAACCAACTATGTGTTTGCCTTGAAGAAATCTTCCACTGGATGACTGACAGCAAGTTGAAATTAAATGCAAATAAAACTGAATTGATCATTATTTGTACTCCAATGCAGCATAGTAAACTGGATGTTTTTTCCCTACGCTAATAAATCCAATTTCCGACAATACATATATCAAACATGTCACTGCTGTTTTTATCATATTCTTGATCTTCGTCGTATTCACCGGTATATGTCATTTTCTGTTGCTAAATCTATTGCAACAGCGCTTGTTAGCAGCCGACTTGACTACTGCAAATCCCGCCTTTATAATATCGCTCGCAAGGATATCACAAAACGTCAGCGTGTCCAAAACTGTCTAGCAAGAGTAGTTCCAAGATTTCTTCGTTTTTCTCGCTCTGTACCACTTTTGTACCACTTTGCATTGGCTTCCTATACGATAACGTATACTATTTAAAATCTGTACCATTACATATCAGGCACTGTCCATAAGCAGCCATCTTATTTGCATTGATGGCTTACTCTAAGTAAGTCTTACTCCTGTAAGAAAACCTATCCATCGTCGATCATCTAACAGTAGAACTAGGGTTTTTTCTTTTGCTGCACCAACTCTTTGGAATGTGCTCCATCTTAATATTAGATCAGTTGATATGTTACACAATTCCGTCGTTATTTAAAAACTTATCCCTAGCGCCATGACCTATCTGCTGACAACTGAAATACTACTTACGGATTTTGAAATTAAAAAATCCTTTTGTTTTGATGCGCTTCTGAGCTTGGTTTCCAAGGAATAAGGCGCAATAGAAGTTGTCTTATTATTATCATTATTATTGGCTAACATAACTGTGATATCATATAAACCGGTTCATTCTGCGTTAATTGAGATTGTTCGCGGAATGTATATAGTTGATATTTCGCATGTAAAATAAAAATAAACTGGCATGTTCCGAGCGAAGAACTTGTTGTTTTGACTGCGTGGTGTTATGATAGAGCATACAACGGCAAAATTACGTTGTCCCCGGAATGCTGGTACGAAACTAAACGATAGACCAACTGGGCTTCCTGCCTAAACAGAGCAATTAAGAGGTCGAATAATGTTATCTGATTAAACACATTTCCCAAATAATATTATTGTGTTCCTGTATCAATAAGAAATTGCCTGAACAGTTTACACCGGTCACACATGGACTAATATATAATGTCCTTGTTATCGCATAGATGCGGATCAAATGATGAATAGCGTCAGTATGGTTGCTAGTAGTTTTATTTAAATTAAATGACAATGCAATGACAACTGTTAAACAGAACTACAGATACAAGTTATGACATACGTCAACGTTTCCAGCCTATTTAAATCAGCACAAAAATAATTAGGTCATCTAACAGTTCTGGACAAGCATCACTGTGCGCTCAACGACGTCGTTATAATTAAACCTTAAAACTACCGAGACGGAGTGCTTTATAAATCCTTAACATTTTTACGCAATTTATTAAGGAGTATTATATAGATACATTACTGCGTAATATATCATCAACACATAGGCAAATAAATGCATCAACCGGCAACATGTACTTACGACGAATGTAACAACCGACGTGTTTATAATATCTGCTCTTTGGTTTGCGCTGAACGCAGAACAAGAACCAGTCCCCAACACGGTGTTATTGGGGAGAAAATGTAGGTGCTCCGATCTTTGCTTTTCCCCTAGTCGCAGATCGACCACCGGAAATTATTGTTCTGAAGTGAGTCCACATCTTTGGTACCGGAGACAGGATCTCCATCCCATCGACACGGAAACGTGGCGATCTCGGAGTCCGCAGTTCGCCTTTGTCCTGATGTCGATGATATCCGGGGTGAGAGAACCGAACTGCGTGTAGTAACGCCATCCGTCAATTCCGTTGAATCCAACCTGAAATTAAAAGAATAACGCTTGCTAAATAGCGTTATGCATTGATTACATTATGACAATGACCTGTCTTGGAAACCTGTGATTGTATTAAAACTCTAACAAAACTAACGGCTTTAGCTTGAGTGTATACGGTTACAATGCGTCAAAATCAAACAGTACTGTCCACATACAACTTTAATCTGTATTAGGATGCGGGTCCCAATTTGGTTAGCGCAATGTGAACACTCTTGATCCGCGTTAAGCTACTCGAATTCGAATGCGGGAAAATCGGTGAATTAAAATTCGGCTAACCGCGTGGCAGAGGGCTGTAGTCTCGCGCAGAGTATAACTTATGACACGCACTCCAGGCCCTCTGGTGCACTAATTCGGTTGGCGCTTTAATCCGGCCTAACTTTGTGTATGTGAACACATCCTAATTAGTTGATCCGCATCGTAATTCTATTGTGAACATTAGATGTGAACACGGCCATAAAAACGTAGCTACCTTGGTGACAAGGCGGGAACATTTTGCCGGAAAGAAGCACTGTGTGAAGCCCCAGTGTTTTGGTTCATATTTTCCTTTCTTTTGCACATCAATCCATTTTATTGAAAGGCAATGGGCCTGCAAGCTGATAGGTGATGTTAGGTATCATTCTGGTGCTGCTGTAAATTGGAAATAGACATCCTACACGTGATAAATGCTAGCACACTCCAATTATCACTCTCAGCAGCACTATTCATTAATCTAATTTTGAACTTGTCACAGATAAACAGCTCCAATTCTAACCCATCTGAAAACAGACCTGTAAACTGGAATGAGAGAGGCATAGCATGCTAGTTTTGTGGGCAGTGGTTCCATGCAGATTGGCAGAGTGTGGGCAGTGGGTCATATAACTTGCTAGGAAGGAGTGATCTCAACTGGCATTGCATCGTGTGCACCTATGATAACCACAGTTCAGTAGCCTTTGATCTGTATGGTCTTGACTGAAGGCAGTCAACTACTCTTTCTGAAATTGATAATTCTCCTTCTCCAAATAACTTTTTTAAGCCTCTGTTCACATCATCACTCAGTGCAGCACTATTGATTAATGGTCTTGAGTTAAGGCAGTCAAATACTCCGCTTCATGAATGTTAACTTCAGATCAGTGGTTGGCGGTGCATTGCTTGCGAATTTATAATTAATAAACCCGAAAGAGTATTCGCAATTTGAAAGTTGCACCCGCGAACTCAGCAGATTATAAACAAAAATGTATAATACTAAACAGCTGCTTTATTAGAATTTTCACTTTTTGGTGCACTAACCGGAATACACCTTTCTTTCGTTTCCACAAAATAACCCTCAGTACTCGGGCGAAATACAACTGCCCCTGCAACATGCCGCCAACAATTAGCTGGTTTTGGCTAACAAAATATATACAACCTCCTTTAAAATCAACTGTCGAGTGATTGATTGTTGAATGTTCCATTGAGCTCACCTCAGCCGGAATGCAGCCTAAGCCGTTTTCGTCACCTCCGCTCGCCTTTCCGGTTGTCCACGCAATGTCGCCGTAGTTGTAGATCACGTACGATGAACGTCTGTCGGCCACCAGCACCACTTGGAACGTGTTCATCTGAAATGGAACATCACTCGCGTTTAGACAATTGATGAATCAATGCTGCGTACATTTAAAATAATAAAAAACTGTTCAGTTATCTGACATCTCGATTGTAGCCACTTGTTCCTATGACTCAATCATTGATTGTCTGCCACTACATTCATATTTATCCGCGTGACCCATGTCAAGCGTTGCCTTGCCAACAATGCTGACATATAATTATTCATTACATTACTAGGGCGACATGACATCCTCTAGATAAATTCCTGTACCATTTTAAATATGTTAGGTACTTTGACCCAAAATGTTCCTTGCAAAGAAAGGTATTTAAGGCCATAATTTCAATTACATATCAGATGGAATGTCCGCTATATTCACACACACGATGGCCACTCTGAGAGCCTGACCAACCTTGTTGCTGATCAATATGTTATGTGATGGTTAGGTCAGTTGACGTGTAATGAAGTGGTTAATTTGAGGGTATGCGAGAGAAGGCACTACAAACACACTCGCATGGTAAGGTTTTAAGAAGAATTTATATCAGATTTTGTCGAAGAAGCAGCACTCACAAAGAAACAGAAATAACTTGAAATGTATTCAGAATTGTTTCATCAATCTACACACACATTTCTTATGTGCCACTTTGTATCTGCCACTATTGTTATTCTATATGATAACAAAACAAATCCCGTTTGACTTGAACAGGCACAGCCTTACACAATGTTCACATCTCCTAATAATCAAAACATTTCACTTCTAATTTGTATTAATCATCCCAACGGGATTGCAAGCGTACTTACAAGATGTGTTCGATAATTCAGAAAGACAATCAGAATACACTCACGCGCGCGCACACGCACAAGCACACGCACACGCACACGCACACGAACACGCACACGCCCACACACACACACACACACACACACACACACATATCACTATATTATATAAGTTCAAATAAATACCGGTGTTTCATCATTTCCGCCGATGTATGTAACTGGATGCCACGTAGCAATGAACATCCACTTAGCCGTGAAAGAGATTCCAAAAGCCTTACTCACGTCTACGGACGCCATATCGAGACAACTTTGATCGTCTGTCAATACTCCCATGGTGGTCACATGTAATAATATAGCATAACAGATATAATAACATAGCCTGGTTTCACTAACAATTCGCTGAAATATAAATAACGGTATGACGTCAGTCGAACCTCTTTAAAGAACTATGCATATGTAAATAAACAAATACAGAAAATACATATGTATAAGAAACTTTGATTGACATTTCAAGATGTATAGAGTGAGCAGAAAGTCTTCCACACTTGTTCGCATAGAACATTTATGAATTTTTGTTTCATTTACCAAAGGGGTCACCTCGGCACGTCCGTTGTCAGACGAAATTATTATCGTTTGAGAGAGAGGGTTCAGAGACAGCTTCGTCTGGCGTCAAATTTCGATATTATACGCTTCCGATCGATACTATTAATATAACAATATCATCACATCAATGTTTATTATTACAAACTTTCGTCTGAGAAGGGGATGGGGATTGAGGCCAGATGAAAATAATTGTGTCTGATATCGGACGTCGACGTTCTGAGATGATCAGTAAAACCTGGACATGGGAAAGTGTACGATTTCAGAGAGCTGCACACAAGTACAGCAATAACAGGTCACGTACACGTAGTAGATTAGACCGTTCCTCGTCGTGTCTACGTCCGACCAGTATGGTGCAACCAGTGGTTCTCCTCTCAGTGGAAACCATTCCGGTGTGAATGTTGGGATCGCCTTGTTGAAGGATATCAAGCCGTTCGTGTTGATCTAAAGAAAAGGAAACATTCAAGTGATATAAGTAATAAGTATATAATTATATACGTGATGTTTTAACACTGTAAACGACCCCACAATCTTTGGAAACATTCCCTATCGTATCAAATCGGACAAATAGAGCATGTTCTGACTTTTTTGTCAAAGAACATAAATTATATACCTAATTCCATCAGTAAATTAGTCACAATTTTATTTCAGTCTCATGTTTAAATGTAATAAAACCGAACATGATAAAATTATATACAAAACAGTTACTAACAGATGTTCACTGACGGCTGATTATATAAGTGAGATTGATATAACAACAATAGAAACATCCAAAAAGAAAATATTAAATTTGATATCAAATATGTACAAATCAAGTCGGGAAATGTAGTATGCCCCATTCAAACACTCATAGATCATATCGCAGTAAAGGACGTCATAAGTAAATGTGTGTTTAAGGTAAGTCTTAAAACGGCATTAAATGATGCAGCAGCAAGTTCACAGGGCTGCTATACACAACCGAAGTTCCGTTCCTCATTTAGTGCGGTTTAGTACGATTATTTAGTACTAAGTTTTCATAATAAATACGCTGAAAGTACATTACGCTTAGTAAGCCCAAAACACCGTTCACATGTTTAAAGTTGTTATCGCGAAATGGTAAAATTGTACACAAAACATTCGTATTCAAAACACATTCTATTAGAAATATTGTTGAAGTCGGCTGGGATAACTGCAGGACCCTTTCATTTTTGGTGCTTTGGCGTTTCTCTTCATTCCTGACAAACGATTCATTGACTAACCTATAAACCCTAATGGCTGATTCCAGGCATTAGACAGACAAGCTCACTTGAATGGGTTCATGTGTAGTGTACTTACGACTGTATGATCTGCGGTAGAACCTGAAGCGCCAAGACAGACTAATGGGGCCTACACTGCCGTCGTCATTTTTAGGAGCCTCTTTTTGTATGCCAAAGCCGAACGGGTTCAGGTGTATGGGCGCAGGCGCAGGCGCAGTCGCGGTTCCGTCAGCAGGCCAGCTACAAGCGCAGCGCAGAGCGCCAGCAATGAGACTTGGAGAGCAACCATCTTGTCAATGTTCCGATACTGCCGTCGTTGGACAGTGGCCCGAGTTATATACTCGTCATCTGACCGAACTGTCACGCATCGCTGAACAATGTTTAACAGATACCTGTTATGCTGACGCATGTCATGTTCTTGACGTCATCGTGATTTTTTAATTATATGTAAGTTATACTTGCTAGAATGGTTGCCTGATTTGGACGGAGTGAAACAAATCTGTTGCGAGACACACATAACCGAGGAATACGCAGAGACATGATCGTCTGAACATGCGACAGACACAAGCAGAAATAGTATTATTTATTTAGGCACATCATTCATTTTCGAGCACCGTCTTTGGGGATGCGAATATTTTTTTCTATAAAGCAGTTTTCATATCAACAAAGATGAACTTTTAACAGTAATGACGACCGTGTGAAGCATTCTTATTAGGATTAATGACTAATAATATTTGTTGTAAGGCATTCACGTCACTATCCAAGTAACGGTGTTCAGTAAGTTTTTCTCTCCTCATATATTGTGTCACACTACAATGCAATATCGGATTCACCACGACACAATGAACAGTAAATATATTTTTTTAGAATCACAGTGAAGTATCGATATCAACAGTTTCGAAGAGAGTAAAACAATAGGCGATGGCGTGCACTCGATAGGACTAGTTGTTCACCTCGTTGGAGCGAGGCAGGCGTTGATACAGGTCTTCGATTTATGGTTCATTGTAGTCCATTTTCAAATTCCTTGTATATTTCGCATTTACACACTTTCACGCACGCACGGATTATGCATTCCCATGATTGTTTCCGTTCAGTGTTCCGTACAGTGAAACAATGGCGTAAATGTGCCAACGCGTCATTGTGTTTGTATGCAGGCGGTAGTCACTAGGCAGGGTCCATGATACGTTAGCCTCGCCAAAAAAAAAAACTAGGCAAAATAAACAACCTGTGACGAGGGATCAGAGCGTGCCTTTCCCCAGTAGGGATCCTGTCTTTGCTAGCCTAGCACGCAGGCACAATCCCCCACTATTCTAACTTCATTCTTAGTGGTCGGCCGCTAACACAAAGTTTAAAAAAGACTGATGTTACGAGCGTGAACGTTATCATTTGGTATTGTAGGCAGATTATTTGAGACGTTATCTGTAATTGAAACACGTATGATAACATTATCCCAAAATACCACAGAAATAGACCATTCGCGCGGGAAAAACAATCTAAAACTACTTTACATTACACATTTGGTTTTTTTCCCACCAGAACGTCTTTCTTTTACTCCCAGTCAACGATGCGTCCGACCAGTTGCGCCTAAAACGAGAACACCAGCCACTGCTTACTTTTTGGGCTGCAACACGATTTCTCTCGGTCATACATGGCTACCCGCGCCTTCAATGTTCTAACTTGTGATAACCGATAACATATACAACGATTAAATAAAATATAATAGACATAACATAAATATATAATAAATGAGAACACTAACAACAGTTGCTCACTGAACTCGGAGGCATCACCACGTCATTGTTATTCGCTGGTTTAGTGACGTAGAATGGAGACACATCTCGCCAACCGAAAGCAAAACTTAAGCTGGGGAACCCAGATATAAAAATATTACGATTTCGATTATACCTGAAGGATGTTAGGCTTTATTGGTACACACACCGTATTGGTGATAATATGGTGGCAGACAATCCAATATAGAATATAATGTGCTTTGGCTATATTGATTAATGTGATAGTATTTTCTGTTGAAGTGTACTTTGAATGATTGTGTATGATCTGTATGATTAGCGTTGTCTATATCTGAACTTCTAAGACATATAGACAGTCAATTTTAGTTGCAAAACACACTTCGCAATATTCTTCTGAGTATTTTGATCATTGGCTTAAGACATCCATCTTCGATGTTAAAATGGCGACTATCACAATTTGTCTCATTATGTAATTTAAATATATGTACAACTTTGAATTCTGTATCAACATGTACACACATACAAACATACTCGAAACCCATAAATAATCTCATCAGTATTTCAAAGTGACATAGAAAGTTGATATTAGTGTGAACAACCACATTCTAGAGGGCATTGACTTTAATTTTAATATAACTGATATGCATAGAGGTAGCTATCTTCTTAGATTTCCAGATGACAAAATTTAGTCAACGGTATCATTTCTCGTACACATTGTATTCATCAATTATTGGGCAATTGATCGATTTGACTGTTGGTTGATTTCAAAGTTACAATGAATACATAAGAGCCGAACGTTTGATGTAAAAAAGTAAAAAGGCATTCAATGTCTCAGTTACATTATACGTTACAACAAATATTACTGCCTTTTCTGTTGTGTACATGCTGAGGGAAGATGCGATTGAGTGAAGCAAAGATCTAGTGAAGACGTGGTTTGTGTACATGTTGGCGGCAATGCCATCACTAAGTTGGCAGTAGCTTGCACACGAATTCAGGAGGGAATAGAACGGGGCAGTTTTCTTTACACCGCTGCCAGGTAATATGTCCGTTTCAGACAGTAAGGTAACAGGTATGGTTAGATGCATCACCTGCCAATGGAAGGCATTCATAAACATTTCACGAATAACGGAGCCCGCGTCTTGTCGACTGTATCCACGTCTTGAGCATTGTATAGTCTGCATATATCGTAATGTCGTCTGTCATCTCGCTCTTTCTCAGGTCCTGCAGTAGTTAATGGTACTTCCCACAGACCCCCTTGATGTTTTCTTGCTGCGACCTGAAAAAAAATGATATCATCTCACACCCCATCAAAGCATAGAAAGCTTGAATTGTTTCCAGTTTGTTTGGCTTAAGGATATGTGTTTCCCATGTAAACCGGGTTATTATTATTTAGTTTCATACTAACAAAAACTTATCAATGAAATAACGTGCCCTGTTACAATATTCAGTTTTATTTGTTAATGTTTTCCCTTGATAATCGATTTAAAAAAAAAGTTAGATCAGCCTTCCTCACGCATGAGAGGGCGTGCTTGTCTGCTGGATGCCATCGCTTGCGTGTTTACAAATGTCACATCGGGAGATCTCTGAAAGCTGTGGTGATGACAGTAGCATTGGAATAGCCAATAGGCAGCAGATGGAACTGCGCATTATTTTGTGGACACTTAATTTTGACGTTGTGTGGAATCCGTGCCCACACCGATTTCGACATTATGACAGTTGTGTCTAATTGTTGTACCTCAATGCGTTTATTCCATCATTCCACATCGTTTCAGAATATAATGTTCCAAATAGCGCTCGTTCAGTGTGCGCCGCTGGGGTCGCGGGTTACTGCACGCCGCACTTGAAACAAGCAATATCAATAAATCGCATGTTATTGCAAACCGGAGCGCTATTTGGGCCTCAACAGTGCCCTCACATCAATATTTTATAACGTTGTACTTTATATCAGAAACAATGTGGAAAGGTGGCTTAGACATACTGACGAGTGAGGTATCGAATTGTTTCGATTGTTGGATGGGCGACTGGCACGATCGGTCACTGGAATTGGGATCGGACTGCTTGCATTCTCTATTGTTACCATTGTCGCAGTACTATCCGTGATATTAAGCGGTTAGTTATACAAAAGAATGATTGTAAGTCGCTATGTTTTTCATCGCCATAGCTGTAATAAATTAAGTAGTTTCAAAATGCACAGCGACTGCGCTCAAACGCTGAAGCCTGAACGAGCAGCGTCTTTGCGATTCACTTATGAAAAGCTAAATGGCGCTTTTAAACCACGCCCAGCGCGCTCGTGATTGGTCGGTAGGAACGATTGACACATGTGTCACGCGCGTTTCATTTTGTTTTTCGCGGGGAGACGTCAGGGCTTGTTATATGTTAACAAGGGTTTATACGTACAAAGACTAATTTTACGAAAAGGTAGGCAGGGCTATACGTACACAAACTAATTTTACGAAAATGTAGGCAGGGCCCTTCGCATAGTACGTTATCCATATTATATTATTCAGCGTTCAATTTAAACTGATACTCATTAGGACAGTAGCAAAATCCATTAATTGTAAATGTTGACATACTGTTATCTGAACACATTGTAAACACGAAGCAAATATATCCAATGTGGAACAGCAATTACATTTGCACTTATATAATACAATTCTAGAACATGCACAAAAGTAATAACTAATTAATTTTACTTTAATCGAGCTAGTATACTAGGGAAGGCTATTATTAATATAATAGTGTAATCGTGGTCTTCAGGCTTTATAATATATATGAATATTTGCCATGGAACGGGTGTAACATTATTAGAATATTGTTCATTTGGAAGAAGGACATATGTGGAAATATTTTTAAATGCTAGCCAACTAATGTGTTGAATTATTCAGCACAAATAATCTAGAAACTGGCAAAACACACATTTGGTGCTAAAATAATTGAAATTTGTTTAAAGTTAGTTTAAAATATTTGTGTAAAAGGAAAATTTTTTCTTGTAGATGTATAATATAATGTATACTGAATATAATCCTGCAGGAATCATCATACACTCGTTCACTCACGTACCCGTGTTTACCAGGGAGCTCGACTTCACTGGGCTTTTGCTTACATCCGTATGCCCATGCAGACATTCAGAAATGTACACATGCATACATATCTATAGTTAAATATGTAAATATCATATGGTAATTGGGCTGCACTTTGCTCAATTCCTAAAGTGAAAGAGTCTCAGTAATGGTTCATAATGACAATCCCATATTTTAAATAAAACATTTGAAAACGTGTGTACAGTGTGTATTAAACATACCACAATTATATCACATGATCACAGTGCACATGCATTATATAACTACTTGAATTTAAAACATTGAAAAACAAAAGTATGGTATGCTTTAAATATACATGAGTTACTGTTGCCCTAGTGACCAATCTTGTGCGCGCTGGACGTGGCTTGAAAGCGCCTGTTGGCTTTTCATAAGTGAATCGTAAAGACGCGAACGGGTATGCGCACGGATTGGAATGGTATTCTGGTTCGCCATTCAGTCACTAGAGGTCATTCTGCAAAACTACGCGCCAGGCATCGCCGCACGGAGGATTAGACACCCTTCAGAATCGAGAAAAATATGCCTACAGGAATGGTTATTTGGAAGTAGTCTTGAAAAGAAATACTAAATGAACTGATTCGGTAATAAACTACCAAGTTAAAGGCATTTATGTTCGATATGTGTTTGTGTTATATGTCATTGATACGCAAGCTTCTCGTGGGACGCAACGATTATTTTACACGCGTCAGGGTACTGATTCTGTGCGTATAGGATGCATGATCTTTTGACCCATAAACCCCTGCTGATATGAAATAAATTGATCTGGATTGACATTTCGTCCACCCTCGTAGGCAAGTATCATCAAACTGCAAAATTTACCGATCTGCCTCTAGAATCGTCTCCCCGATTTTGAACACTTTCAGTGTATGCCACTCAGTGAGGCAACTGCCAATAGTTTATTATTTTTATTACTGTGCAAGTGCAAGGGATCTCGGAATTCAACCGTTCATTCATCACATACGAGAAGCGTCTCTTCAAAAAATGAATCCAGTTGTTCATGTCCTTTCTTCAAATGTTTATTCTTAATATATTGAGAGTAGGTCTCTTGTTGGTTGGCTCTCTTCATCTAGGCTGAGAGAGTATTGTTCAATGGATACCCATGGCCTGATCAATAAACCTGTATATGTATAAGTAAATATTCTACAATTGTCTAGATATCACCATATCAAATAAAACAGTGCATTGCGCACACACAATCTGAAACAATTGTCTAACTTTTTAATTCACCAATCGCTACTGTAGAGAAAGTTGACTTCAGTATGTAAACTCATATCGCGTTGTAATAAGCAGAAGAATGAGATCAGAAAAGAAAAAAACCGAAATGATAAACTTAATGATTGTCTGATAGTGAATGCAAGATAGGATTACGGGGTGATTTGTATTTCATTTATAGGTGTCACTTAACACGCTTGTTGGCGGTGCGTAATAAAAAAAACATTGTAAAAAACGTAGTAATGGCGCATAACCTGCGTCAGACTCATAGGTATCAGTTAACACCATTGTTGGCGGTGAACAACTAATTGGGTCGGACGGGAGTATATATTCCTGGTGAATTCCCCATCGGGACAGCATCATGATGTTTACTCTCAAGCTTAGTGTGGCATTGCTGGTGTTCTGCGCTGTGCTGACCGCCAGCCAGGGTAGAAGAACTCAGCGTCGAGACCCCCGGCCTCCAGTCAGCCCACCTCGGACCGGATCGGGGCCTCCTCTCCCGGCCCCGGCCCATTTCTGCCCGTACGGTGGTGGCCTAGGAGATGAGATGAGCCAGAACGACGACGGCAACAGCGGACCTTTGCCGATTCCACCGAGGTTCACATTCTTTGGCAAGAGGTACAACAGTCTCTATGTAAGTACAATGTAGTGCAGCCTATACGAACATGTGAGGTAGCAGCGGTCGTAATTAGTTATGCTCGCGTTAATTGTAAACGGTGAATCCTGTGTCATTGTTGAAAATACAACATCGCTGGAAACAAAAGATTTGTTTAATTATGATTATATGTTTGTGTGGTGAAACGATATAGCATTCGTTACATACTTGTGATCATTGTTTGTGTATCTTCTCCGAGGTTCGCTTGCTTTTCTATGTCCATTCCAATCACAGGATACTTGGCGTCTGACATACCAAACGGCGATTGATTTAAGAAAGCGCTAGGATAGTAATCGAGTGATGTGTGGCACTATGGATGTCAGTGTAAGGTAGTTTATTAAGAGTCCAATAACCTTGTAGAAGTTAGTTGTCTCCACGAATATTTGCATACTTGCACTATAGAGGAAACATCCATATGTCTTCCATCAATCCTATTATGTTGTAACGTAATGCATAGATCGCCGGATTCTCAATCGAGATAATCCCGATCCGATTCCTCCTGTTGCAGCTTTAAAACTATAGGTGTTTCATTTACTCCTCGCTGCTTCGGTTCACACGGCTGAACAAATCAAAACCTGGCAAAATACATTAGTGGACACTACGCGAACGATATTGTATTGATGCAGTCATTGCAGCGTGGCTGAAATCTTCCTAGCGAAGCGAAAATTATATTAGTAAGAAACTGTTTATGGCAGTAATGAAGTGCGCAGCGCAACAAGCTGTCTTAGGTTGTGGATACGGCACTTTGTACGAATGCACATTTATTAAATGGTATTATTGATATTGCCTATATATTCAAGATAACTGTCCCATATCTAGTACTTTGTAATAATTGCCATGTATGTTGTTTCTGAATGTGTTCATATGTGGGAGTTTGCATTTACATGTAAACGAGTGAATTGCAGCAGAACAGGATGTTGTAAAGTTAGACTTGTTATAAGTGGCATTTTCAACATGATCGCTCGAATTGTCCTAGAAAGAAATTAACTAATAAACGTAAACAGTTTCTTACTGTGCTGTGTTCATATAACACTTTACACCGCTTTACAGAACTATGCACATCAATAACCATACTTACATACTATATAACATAACATATACTTATCTTAAAGGGAGGAGTAACATATATTGCATGAATTCATATTATATTACATCCTGCTATCTATTTTTGTTGTCCACCAAGCCAAACAATAATCAGAAAATTCAATGAATTAGAAATTCCACATGTTATGCTGTGCAGCCGGACATTTTCGAATATGCATATTTTGGGCTCGCTTTTCGGGATGCCGAAATGTGACGTCACATATGACCCATACTCGCATCAGGCCGACCCTTTCCATGCATTCAGAGCATATTGAGAAGGATAGCTTTCGGGTCGAAACGAGCGTCAAAATTAGTTATTGTGTGATATTCCGATGTAATACAAACACTAAACATCATAGAGGAACAAGCATTTATCTTACGGTTCCACATGAATCCAATTTTATTCAAAACAATTAATGCGAATGGGCCTACAAGTCGACTAGGTCTAGCCATAGGTTTCGTCGAGCTTGGGATTTTTTTTAGAATAATTATATCGGATGAAACCAACAGGAGATAATCTACACCAATAAACATACATAGCAAACATATATTATATCCAGCTACAGAAAGTATCGTGTAAAATATCATAATATCACTAGAATATCGATGTATCAAGGAGGAGTTGTACAATTTATCATAACAACTTAAATCTGTCAGCGAATTTCTGTCGGTCCTGCTAGCTCAGTTGGTAAACGTATTGGTTTCTTGGCATTTATTTTGCAATCGGGCGACGCCGGCTCAATCCCGACACCAAACCATTGATTTTATTTACTTTTTTATTTATGTTTTCACGAAGTTATATAAATCAATTCATTGTATACTATGATCCACTGTTTCTAATTTTTTATTTTTTTTAAATAATTAATTATTCGCCACAAAAATTTAAATATGGGAATTATATAACGATGTTTCTCAATTTTATTTATCCAAACAAATATAATGTAATGGATATATAATTTATTAATTAATGGTGATTCGTCTGGATACATGAAATTTAGAAACATCGTTATATATAATTGCCATATTTTCACTTTTGTGGCGAATAACTAATTACAACACAAATATTTACAAACAGTGCATCATAGTATACAAAATGATTTGGTTCATATTACTTCGTGAAAACATAAACACTTATTCTGAAAACGAGCACAAGCTCGGTGATACCTAGTTGTAAGCTCATTCGCATTCATTGATTTGAGAAAAAAAATGGATTCATGTGGAACCGTAAGAAAACTGCTTGTTCCTCTATGATGACAAGTGTTTGTATTACATCGGAATTTTGCACAATAACTCATTCTGACGCTCGTTTCGACCCAAAAACTATCCTTGTAAACATGCTCTGAATGCATGGAAAGGGTCGGCCTGCTGCGAGTGTGGGTGATATGTGAATTTAACAAAGGAAGAGGCAACAGAACCCCAACATCTTGGTGGAGATGCTACCAAAGTGTTCCAAACTTAGCGTACAATCGAACCTCGCTTTATGGTGACATCGGTAATACAGTCACCTGGCTATTAAGACCATTCTGGGACAATCCCAAATAATTTTCATAACAGTCAAGTATACGATATTGGTTCCACTAATACGTTCGCCTCGCTAATCAAGTAATTTGTCTTAATCCCGATGGTAACCTTAATAGTGAGGTTTCAGTGTATTAATTTAGATAACATGAGCTGTATAACTATGCGTGAGGCATATTTCCATAGTACAAGACACACTAACCCACATTGATGATTTCTTCAGGTCAACACGAACGGGTTAATCTCCTTCAGAAACCCGATCTCAACATACACTCCGGAATGGTTCCCTCTGAGAAACAACATTGTAATTGCGCCGTATTGGGCCGACGCGGACACTAGGGAGAATGATGGTCGTGTATTCTACAGGTATGTGGTTGTATGTACGTTGGGTGATGTTTCGCATATACTCATACCGTGGACAAACTCATAAGAAATTCAATAAGAAAAAATCTTAGTAATTAATTTATTCGTTATAATGAATCTTCAAAGACCCCGATCCCACAGGCCTCCGGGTAAAAAATCTTAATCAACGAACCACATTCTTTGATGAAATAGCACAAGTAACATACATTGTCAGTCTCATACCTGCGATACCTGCTAAACAAACGGAGGTATAATTGGATGGACAGACCGCCGGACGGATGGACGGATGGACAGAGAGAATTACATCCGATTTTATACTATATAAGGAAGAAACGTAACCGCTGCTGAACACACTAATATCAAATGGCAACTTGTCAAATAGTTGCACGCAGCTTTAATCGTACGAGACAGTGACATAGTAATACAATCGGACAAAGCCGCACGCGTCCAATTATGTAATCCACTAATTGACTGTCAAGTATGACTACAGGTACTACGAAATATAGTTATAATAGTAATATGTTTGTGCGTGTGTGCGTGTGTGCGTGCGTGCGTGTGTGCGTGTGTGCGTGTGTGCGTGTGTGCGTGTGTGCGTGTGTGCGTGTGTGCGTGTGTGCGTTTGTGCGTGTGTGGATGTGTGCGTGTGTGCGTGTGTGTGTGTGTGCGTGTGTGCGTGTGCGTGTGTGAGTGTATATGTGTGTGTGTGTGTGTGTATGTGTGCACGCTCGTGTGCATGCTCAATGTGTGTGTGTGTGTGTGTGTGTGTGTGTGTGTGTGTGTGTGTGTGTGTGTGTGTGTGTGTGTGTGTGTGTGTGTGTGTGTGTGTGTGTGTGTGTGTGTGTGTAATAATTTCAAGAATACAATCTACAGGGCGTCGACTGCAAAACCTTGTCTGACTAAACTCTCTGGCATCGTGCAGAAGGCCTTCAAAAACAACTTTCAGGCCTCCTGGCTTTTCTTCGCAACCTGGCACCGAGTAACGTACTACGGCGGATCGTTTACTACACCTGTACGTAAATATAGTGTAAGACTACCACACATGCATGTACATTTATTGTAAGACAACCAACTACAACTATGCGTACGTTTATTATAGTACAATAGCACACGCACGTACATTTATTGCAATATCACCACAACAGTTCGTACGTTTATTGTAAGACTACCACGCATGTACGTGCACTTACTCTAGGGATACCGCACATATACGTACATTTATTGCAAGACTAGCACAACTGTACGTACATTTATTATATGACTACAGAACATGCACGTACATTTAAGAATACCACACCCGGTCGTACATTTACTGTAGGGATACCGCATATATACGTACATTTATTGTAAGACTATCACAACTGCACGTATATCTATTGTATGATATGTACACGTGCGTAGCTTTCTTTGTAAAACTACCACATATATATATATATATGTATGGTTTAATTGTACGATTATGGTGCAAGTACGTACAGTTATTGCATGACTACCGCGCACGTAGTAACATTTATTGTACCACTGCCTACATGTACGTACATTAATTGTAAGACAATGCTAATTGTAATAAATATATTGTAATATTACCATACATGTAGGTGCGTTTACACTAAGTCGACCACACATGTGCCTACGCTTAATGTAATACCACAACCTATGTTCGTATACTTACTGTAAGACTACCACACATGTGACTACACTTAATGTAATACTACAAGCTATTTCGTATATTTACAGTAAGTCTGCCACACATGTGCCTACACTTAATGTAATACTACAACCTATGTCCATATATTTACTGCAAGACTACCACACATACACGTACATTTATTGTGAGTTTATTGTGAGACGATCAAATCTGCTTCAGAAATTGATGGAGGACAACGTGAATCTGATTCATTATTTTCCAAATGTAATGAATGAATAGCTTAATTACTATTCGCAATGTTTCTATAATCAAAGAAGCGCGTTCAATTTTGTTTTATTCGTTCAACGAGCTTACCTTGTTTTTAGCATCTTACCATAGCCAGTTGATAGGCCGACAGTTAGGCTTAAAACTACTGACGTTGCCCGTCACATGTGTTTTGTGAGAGCACATCAAGTCGAAAATGTCAACATAAAATCATGTGCATAATCGCACAGAATATTCACTTCACAATTCCAATATTGAAAATGACGTGAATTTATTATTGGGCAAACATTCACAAATTAATAATTTGTTTGACGAATAAAAATATTACAAACTACATGTTCAAAGTTGCAAAAAAAACGACCTATAGGTTTGCAATGGATACTGCGTACGTTTATTTCCTTAAATTAATTTGAAATGACACAGGCGAAAGATTGACTTGAGTATACATATTTATTGCAACTAATGTCAACAAGCTCAGACAATGCGCAGAAGGAACAGCCAAGATCACGATCGATACGGTATAAGAATTCGCGGAAAACGGTACATCATAAACTACCACATATATATATATATATACGTATATATATATATATATTTATATATACATTTATAAATATATATATATATATATATATGTATATATATATATATATATATGTGTGTGTGTGTGTGTGTGTGTGTGTGTGTGTGTGTGTGTGTGTGTGTGTGTGTGTGTGTGTGTGTGTGTGGTCTTGTTACATTTACAATATAGCAAGACAGTTATATTGTAATAATTATATTATAAGAATTGTAATTAGTACCACTTGGAAAATAGATAAGTACTTAGGTGCTTCATTTTTTACAGTCCGGTATGTAAATTTATCCATTACAGATGAACACATTCCAAGCAATTCTGGTGGCAAACAGACGTGAGTCGTACGTCGTCTTCAACTACGGGGACATGGCTTGGACAACTGGCACTGAGAGCGACGGAGACCAAAACGGTCTGGGCGGCATTCCCGCAGAGGTGAACGGAATGCAACAAAATACCTTCATACATGCAAATGCAGATACGTCGATGCCTGAAAATAGGGACAAATCTATGATAAGATGTTTTTTGTCAAGACATATGTAGCAGAGCACATATTTTATCAACTGTGATGAAATATGTGAACTACTTGATGAAAGAGCACACCTTATTGACTGGTCAGTCCAACAAGACTAACTACACTTCATAGAAAGGCAACATTAGTCAGGTGTATGCATAAGTGGACCCATTTCGATGGAAGGTTTCAGGCTGTATTGGTGTACTAGACAAGTCACATCACACATCGACGGGCAATACTTGTCAGTCAAATTCTTGCCTCTCCTGCGCGAACTCCACAAGTCGTTCTGTAGGGGTGACAGGTCTCTTGACTGACCCTGTCTAAATCCGTCACGCTCACCCTGCGTGAGCATTGGACATAAAAATTCACTGTTGGTTAGAAATATTAATATTCCATGTAACGCGTCGTAATTCAAATAAAACATTAATCAAATAGTGGGTTATCGAGAGAACCCGGGTTCGAACACTTTGCTGCCTTATCGAACCATCGGCAAGTTCGTTCACTCTACGTCGCTCCAGTTAACTCAGCTGTATGATTGAGTACCAGGCTAAATACTTATTTGGATATTTATATACGGATAGTCTTCGCGCATTAATTGCAACGTAGCTGGATGCTTCCCAGGGAATTCCAGATGGTGTTCGATTGAACAGTTATACCTGGGAGTAACGTGTAATGCGCTTTAAGTAGTCCCAAAGACCGGATACTGCGCTATTACCGTTAGTTCTATTATGTTGCAGGTTGGATTCAACGCAGGTGACGGACGGCGTTACTACACGCAGTTCGCTTCTCTCACCCCTGACATCATCGACATCAGGACGAAGACCAACTGCAATCTCCGTGGTCGCTTCGTGTTCCGTGTCGACGGAAGGGAGATCCTGACTCCGGAGCCCACACTGTACGGCTACTTCACAGGCGAATCATCTCGCTCGCGGTCAGCGCTCAGAGGAAAACAGATGTCAGCGCTATAAACGCACCGTGTTTCGCAGGTCGTCGGGATGATCTGCGCAACTCAGATGGCTGCTAGTTGTGCTAAGCTGGACGTTTATTGAAGGTCCCTTGAGGGCATCTCAATGTCAACATTTAGACAACCATCCACCGTAGTGGATGGTTGGTGTGTGTGTGTGTGTGTGTGTGTGTGAGTGTGTGTGTGTGTGTGTGTGTGTGTGTGTGCGTGCGTGTGCGTGTGTGCATGTGTACACATGCACACACTCAAACACACAAGACATTTAGACAACCATCCACCGTTTCTCTCCATGACCTCTTAGACTATTCAAGTTTAAATACGAACGACATGATGTAATATATGCAGCCGTGTGTGATCTTTTGGATCTACAACGTTCTTAAATAAAGGAACTGCCATCAATGATATTTGTGTCTCCAAATGTATGTCGCGGGTATATTCGACAATGTATTGACAAAACAACGCATTATTTGTATTAAAAGTGAACTCTGCTATGAAAACCTCCTTCTTCAAAAACAGAAAACCCAAATACATGCACGTGTATGCAAACATACTTAAATGGACTAGTTCACATTGTGCCACACACGTGCGCGTACAAACACACACATACACATGCACACACGCACACGCACGCACACACACACACACACACACACACACACACACACACACACACACACACACACACACACACTCTCACACACACACACACACACACACACACGCACACACATGTGAGTATAGAGGCCCAATTGGGGACTCTAATATTTGTAGTGGTAAGTGGGGATCTATAAAATACATGAGTTGGCCAGCTGACTGTTTAACCGTGTGGTGGTTTATTTGACAAATAGCGCGTATGGTAAGCATATTTTTTATTTGTGTTCAAATTAAGCCACATAAATGAAGTTAGAAATGCGCCTCTGAAGACCGCAACTGGGGACCTCGTATCACACACACATTCACACACTGTTGTATTCGACAACTTTTGTACGCTGCCTTTTTGTGAAAAATGGATTACATGAAAACTACATGGTTCAGGTGTATGTATTATTATAAAGTTATATTTATTTTTATGATACGCTCACTGAAACTCACATTGTCGTCGGCGTTGATTGCCATGTTTTGTCACATCGCGAAGGACAATGTTGTTCTGGCATTTCTCATTAAACTCATACATCAACAATGTATAATGGGCAATAAAGAACATTGCCACTTTTAATAACTTGATATTTCAACGGGTTATATCGTATTCAGATGTAAGTTAGAAGCAGACGCCATACACTGTTTAAATGCATATACTGATGGAGTTACAAAAACGTCACACTTAATCAGATGTCCGCATATTGACATAGTTGTTTGCTGATGTCACACCACAAGTAGCGTTATGAAGAGATACCGTATGCACATCAACATTATTTCCATCTAAAGAGATAGCATCATTCAATTAGTACAGGTACACACACAGGGGTAGAATGTACACACACATGGAAGGATCATACTTTGTCAGCTGTGAAATTCTACACGAAGACTAAGATCTCAAGCACAAGCTGGACGTAGGACAAACTGTCAGGAACAAGTAGACAATAGACGTAATGAGAAGGACCAGAATGTTAAAATATAATCAGCTGTTAGATTCCATTCGGGGACTTCAAGCGAGAATTCAGTGCCCACATAGCTGACAGAAAGTATTTATTTAGTGCCTCAAGCACGAGTTAGAAGTAGAACAACAATAGGTAGAAAGTATATGTAACTATAAAATAGGTATATATCTCAGGTAATGATAATGATAAGGACCAGTGTATTGAATATATAGAAATTACATATAATGAGAAGATAATGACATGCGTAAATCTAAGCTAAGCTTGTGGAGTCCAATAAACAAATGTGTACTGCACTGTTATTGCGCCTCACTGCATCGCTGCAGATGAAAACAAGGACGCAGTAGGTCTTTTTAAAAAGACGTTAACTATGCATGTATGTAACTTATAACTCAGCTTTCTTGATAACTATGTGTTCCTAAAAGGTGTAGCTATTACCATGTCTAGTTACATTTGAATTACCATAACTATTTATGTACGAAATAAGTCGACGTTTGTACTTATGCGAAATATCCATATTTGCCGTTTATACGAGAAGTCCAACTGCAGAACCCGCGTTAACCTCTGATTGGATCGCAAAAGCTGTGACGTAGAACTCAATTACCTTTGCGGTTGGTCTATGTTTTTGGAGTCAGGTTTGAGCTTATTGCGTTAGTCAATGATGTCTTTTGATCGAAACCCCACCTGTCTCCACCAATGTGGGGCTTGCAGTTTTTGAGCGATCCTATCACATTAAATTGACGTGACATGGTTGTAAATGCACGGCCCACCACTACGCCCGGTTATGATATACACAGTAG
>CM034541.1:45329427-45384961 GCA_020002185.1 Paraescarpia echinospica
TAGACATGGACAGCACCAGAACAACACATGTTAGAAACGGAACTACTCGAAACACTGAGTGCTGCTTTCTACACCAGCATGTCAATTTTCCAACCATATATCGACATAATCAAGAACCGTCACTTCTCGAACTATTAATCACGAAGGATGAAAATGTGGCACAAAACATAATATAAAAGCCACCTCTAGGGAAAGGTGACCATATAGTCAGTGGAATGGAATACCACCGCTACTGTGACACAATGAGTGAAGAGAAGACCAGTTACCAGTTTGAGAAAGGCAACATCAAGCGCAAACTCAGAGAAACAAAATGGAAAGAGACTCTTAGTAACCTATTTATGGATGAGATGTGGCAAAAACTGAACAGTACACTCTCAGACCTGGTTAACAAACACGTACAAAAGAAAAAGACAAACAATAGTTGCCGCCATTTTCTCTATTTCTGAGAGAGTCCCATGATTTCTCGGAAGCTCTTAATTTGCGAAGTGCCTCAAGCACTTTTGGAATGCAAAAATTGCGTCGCAGACGCGATTGCACCAGCATAGACGTAACGACGCGACTCGCCGACGGCAGTTTGTATGCGAATACGTGTTTTTAATATCAAACATATTTGATATTCTACAACGCCTTAAAAACTGGATAAAGAATGCCCTCAAGACAAGCGTGTTTTTAATATCAAACATGTTTGATTTTCTACGACGCTTTAAAAACTGAATAAAGACTGTCCTTGAGCAAGCATCGCGTCGCAAGGCGGGCACACACGTAACGACTCGGAGTCGCAGACGCCTCCAAGACACTAAAACTCAGTCGCGTCGTTACGTGTATGCCGGGATTTAGAGGGTGTAACGCACACGCACATACGCGCGTATATGCACACGCACGCGCGAGCACACACACACGCACGCAAACACACACACACGCGCCACATACACACACACGCACGCACATGTAGAGCGCAGTGGTGCAGTGAATTGAGCTTCGGACTCTCGACCGAAAGAACCCGTGTTCGAATCCTTTGCTGCGGTGTAGACCCTTGGGCAAGTTTGTTCACTCTACGTTGTTCCCGTTCACCCAGTTGTGTGAATGAGTACCTGACTATAGACATTGGTGGCTATTTGTGTACGAATAGTCTCCGTGCATTAATTGCAGCGTGGCTGAATGCTTCACAGAGACGTTGATATGGTGTTCGATTGAACAGGTCTGCCAGGGAGTAAAGAGTAAAGCGCTTTGCGCAGTCCTGAGGACTGGATACTGCGCTATAAGAACATACCTTTTACACGCACGCACGCACGCACGCACGCACCGCACTCACACACACCGATCATGACGGATAGGCTTGATGGACAAATATATCTGCTTGTTGTCCACATAACAATGGAACAGAAGATTGTGTTTCTTTACAACGTCTCCGACTGGTTTTGTGAACATGCAACATAGCTTCGGTCCCAGTTCCGATCCCTGTGGCAAGCCGTAGCACAGACGTGCATCAGACGATGTAGCAGGACTGACCGACACACAATGGGTGCTGCCGTTATGTAGGACCACATCCAGTCCATGGTTTCTACGGTCACATCAAGTGAGTGTCGAAAACGCTTGTGCGTGATGTTATGGTCGATGGACTTGGCAGGACTAACATGACCAACACAACTATACAGTTTGGGTCGAGAACTCGTGTAATGTCGTTTTATGCCCTCGTCCAGTGCTTGCTTGCAGATGTTGCTCGGGCTGCCGATTCTAGTTGTACCTCAGTATGTATATGTTTTTCATGTAGATGTCACTGAATGTATTCGCCAACTGGTCAAGAGACGCATGGATAGGGTAGATCACCTGTCTATTTCAGCCCACTTATTCGATGTCTCGTTAATTTTAAGCAGTTGATTCTGGTCATTGACGCAATCTCTGATTTTAGCGGAAAGAATGCTTTCTTGTAACTGGCCAGCAGCTAGTTGTCTGAATTGCACTGTTCTCGGCACAACTGCCGGTGACGAGATAGTCTTGACCGGCGCCACACCTCTCAGCTAGTCTGCGCGCGAGTTTAGCGTGTATCAAGTCGTCTGAATACCATTCTGTATTCGACTTTCTAAATTGTACAACCATGTAGTCACCAAACGATTACCTGAAGAATCGCACATGCAGAAACTGTCGACATACCCACAAAAAAGGGCATTTGTCCCGGGTGATAACCACGTCCAAAGTATGCCCTTTCTTGTGCGTGGCTCCCACTGTGTTGGAGAAATCCGTGAGTATCCAATGTACTCGTGAAGCGTAGCGCATCTCCATCGTTCCCACGGTGCAGGTGGAAGTTGAGGTCACCCATTGTAACTACTTCGTCGGTTACGACAACAAATCGGTCTAATATCAGTTCCATTCATCGAAGAATACATTGTTCTTAAAATCGTACCGTTTAGAGGGAGGCGGACGATAAATGACGAAGAATCTCGAATTAACACCTTCGGAAATAACCGAGAAGTCCATGTGCTCGAAGTGAGTAAAGGTGCTTTTCTAAGTGGTATCCAGGGTTTTAATTGTGAAGCCGCATTTGTATAATACGGCAACACCTCCTCGACGTTTCTCATTCGATCGCGAGGTGTGTTGAAGCATGTAGCCAGATAGCACGAATTCGTTAATCACCTGTTTGTTAGTGTCAGTTCCCAGCTAGGTTTCAGGCAATGATAGCACTTCAACAAACTTGCAAATGACCAGTCAGGTTCAACACGGACAGACCGTTATTTTTAACTGACCGCTATTGACCGCTATGAAAACACATCGGTAGTAATACATCACCTTCAGGATGTTTACTGTCATGTTCATTATTTTCTCTGGCAACATTTGAAGGTGTGTTGATACGTATTAGATTGTCCGTGTTAATACCAGTGTTTTGTGTCGATTTATGCTTGTCCTGGAATTATCAGTTTGTAACCACTGGTCATTCTGTGTTGTTTCTGCTGCTGCCGCCATCGTCGTCATCGTGTCGTTGTTGTTGTTATTTTTGTTGTTGCTGCTACTGCTGCTGCTGCAGCTGCTACTAAATATTCATGCACACTCGTTCGCAACTCCACATTATTGAGTCCCTCAAGGTATGGCCTCTGAATCTCTGTCACTTTGTAGTACGAAAAATTGCCAAGCGTAACTAGTACACGAGCTAGATTCAACAACTGTACATTAATCTGACACTGATAGTTTCCACCGGAGATCTAATTTCAGATATCATAGCATTGCATCCAGTCCAAGCTGGAAACCGCTGGTTCGCCGTTGAGACAAACATAAAAAACAAGCCATCCATATTATACAGAGAAGCCTTTGCAGATATAGTAGCTCAATCGTGTATCACCTTTGCACATCATACTGTATTGCCACCTGTATGGGAGGTGCGCTAACTGTGCATATAACTGTGCGCCCCATCTGGTGGAGATCTACATCTCCTTTAAAAGAAAGGTCTGTGTTAGATTTGTTTTCTGGAGGTGGTAAAGTCTCAGGCCCATGATAGTAGATACATATGTACATACGTACATACACACACACGCACATACACGCACGAACGCACAAGAGCACACACTCACGCTCTCAAAACCTCATCCTTCACTCTCCTCATCGTAAAATCAGCCATCACCGATCATATGACCCAACAGAGTCACATAGTAGACTGGGTTGGGGCCCAATTTGTAGGCAGGGAGTCGGGTTGGAGAACAAGACCCATCAAAGAAACGATCTGGATAAGAAAAAAAACAAAGGTCGGCATGAATAGTGATAAAGGCCGGTGCCGACTTTCACACATATGTATATATGTGCCACGACGATCTACTGAAGAGTTACCTAGAGCTACCGCGGTCGCGACGGCACACACAAGCGTGACTACACATATGCCGAAGGACTACTATTATTCTATAACTACATATTATATTATATTTGTTTAAAAATTGTATACTTAGTAGTTATTTTTTTTTAATTAATGTTTTAGTTTTATTCGACTGTTCTTATAATTATTATAATTTTATCTTAATTTTGTTCGATTTACATATTATTTTCATTGCCCTGATATTTATGCTACATTTAATGATTTACGTAAATTAGATTGCGTACAAGGCGAAAATTGTATAATATTTTCAACTAATCTAACACTGAGAAGGAGCATATTCCAGAGAGTTGGTGCAGCAACATAATATGACCTAGTTCCAATATTAGTGTTGATTCTAGAAACAAAATAAATCAGAAATATTTTTTTTACACGAGTAAGCAATTAATATTAATATTTTGGTTGCTTACATGAAAATGCCTGATAGGTAATAGTACATATCTTAAAATAATACGACATCGTACTGGAAGCCAGTGCAAGGAACGCAGAATAGGCACTGGTGGGAAAACCGTGGAGACTGAATCACAACCCTAGAAAAGCAATTCTGTAGACGTTGGCGAATACGTCGTAAATCACGTTGTAACCTAGTGATATCTTTAAGGGCAGCATTGTGAAAGGGGAATTACAATAGTCAAGCCTACTAGTACCAAATGCAGTAGAGATAGTTTTTTGTAACAGAAAGAGACAAATAACGGTGAATACATCGTAACTCACGAATATGACAATAACAGCAGCGAAAAGTTTGATAAATATGCCGTCTAAAATTGAACTGACCATCAAAGATTATTCCAATATTTCGTGCTGAAGGTGCAGACGTAACAGACTGGCTAAGCATAGGTATGGGAAAAAAGCTTTTAATTTTGTTACGCTGCCTCTGTGTACCAATTATTAGAAACTTTTTTATAAGCATTTATCTTTAATCAATTGGTATTAGCCGTAGATAAAGACATGCAAATCTGGGTATCATCTGCATAAAGATGATGGCTTAGATGATGACTATTAATAGCAGAGCTTAGTGGTGTTGTGTAGAGAGCGAAAACCAAAGGCCCAACAACAGAACCCTGGGGAACACCACATACAGTTGGCAGTGCAGCCAAAAAGTTGTTCGCAATCTTAATGGTTTGGTATCTATCAGTTAGTCGAGTAGGCTGCTTCGTGTTCTCGCTGTCAGCTAATTTAACTATTATGGGGATGACATACAAGAGTTCAAGCAGTTGTTTCCAATCGTGGTCCTGGTTTATTTAAAAGTTTCCTTCTCTAGAAATAGCGAGTCCAATACAGCTTACACATTTACCGTGCGTTGAATATTTTTGTCTTCTCTTTCATAGACACCAGGTAGAAGAGACCAACAGCTAATGGTGTCTCTTCCAAAAGACAAAGGCAACGTGGAGTGAACGAAATTCGCCAAGGTTCGAAACGCCGATCGGTAGTAGGATTCGAACCCCGGTCCCCTCAACCGACAGTCCGGCGCTCCATCACTCGACCACCGCTCCCCCGTTTCGACTGACTGTGGTTGTTGTCATTTTTTTTGCAGTTAATTGTCACTAATTAACTACTCCAACAATATTGACACTTCTATAGTTAATTGTCACTTATTAATTACTCCAACAATATTGACACTTTTACAATTAATTGTCACTAATTAACTACTCCAACAGTATTGACACTTGTACAGCATGGAACAAAATACTCTGACACCAAACAAGTGTGTTCGGAAGCCTCTATTCGGTTTACAATGGATATTTGTGGACATTCACATCGGATCGTTGGGAAGGTACACAGGGTAACCACATTTTCACATAGTTCGACATTTGCTCCTAGCCAATTAGCCATAAGACGATATTTTAAATAATTTGAAATAATCCCATTTTCATGAAAGTTTGTAGGTTGAGACCTTCTTACAGTGTTAAAATATCATACATTTGAGTTTGTTTTTGGAAAGTGAGTCTATGTGGTGTAATTATATTATATATAATTACTGCTGCATATTGTTGTTTTAAACATTTTGATTTGTGCAGAAATATACATTAAAAAAAAAATACACTTATGAAAACATACGAATATGCAGTCAATCTACATCCAAGTTCAAACATTTACATCTGAACACCTCAATATATTTTAAATTTACCTTACTAGATCTCTCTGCCGCTTTTGACATGATTGATCACAGCATTCTCATTGAACGCATATTAAAGTGGTACGGCATATCTGGCACTGCTCTAAGATGGTTTTCCTCATATCTAACTGATGTATACCAAACTATAAAGATTGAGAACTGCTTTCCAGCTCCACTGCCGGCTTTATTTGGTGTTCCGTAGGGTTCTGTTCTTGGGCCTTTGCATTTTACACTTTACACCACGCCACTAAGCTCTGTTATACAAAGACATAACTTGGATCATCATCTTTATGCTGATGATACTCAGATCTACATATCATTGGCTACCCCGGATACAAATCGCTCCATTAACCAACTTTGAGATTGCCTTGAAGATATCTTCCACTGGATGACTGACAGTTTTTCCCTACGCGTATTTTGAAGCATTGTATCACGCCAGCAACCTCGGTGCGGAATCGAGGAGTGAGCTTTGATAGTAACTTCAATTTCCGACAAAACATATCTCAAACATGTCGCTGCTGTTTTTATCATACTCGTGATCTTCGCCGTATTCGCCGGTATATGTCATTTTCTGTTGCTAAAACTATTGCAACAGCGCTTGTTAGCAACAGACTTGACTATTGCAATTCCCGCCTTTACAATATCGCTAGCAAGGACATGACAAAACTTCAGCATGTTCAAAATTTGTCTCGCTCTGTACCACTTTTCATGTCTTTGCATTGGCTTCCTGTACCATATCGTATAATATTTAAAATATGTGCAATTAAATACCATACACTGTCCAGTAAGCAACCAATATATTTGCATTCACTGGTTACACCTGAAAGAAAACCTATCCAGCTTCGATCATCTAACATTGGAACTAAAGCTTTTTCTGTTGCTGCACCAACCCTTTGGAATATGCTCCCTCTTAATGTTAGATCAGTTGAAAATATTACAAAATTCCGCCGTCATTAAAAAATCTTATCTTTACAACCTTGCTTATCCACCGTAGCTCGTTAGCGCCTTGACACATCTGTTGACAACTGGAATACTACTGATGGATTCTGAGATTGATCAATCCTTTTGTTTTGATGCGACTCTGAGCTTAGTTTCCAAGGATTTAGGCGCAATAGTAGTTATCTTATTATTATCATTATTATTGGCTAACAAAACTGTGATATCATACAAATCGGATCATTCTGCGTTAATTGAGATTGTTCGCGGAATGTACATAGTTGATATTTCGCATGTAAAATAAAAATAAACTGGCATGTTCCGAGCGAAGAACTTGTTGTTTTGACTGCGTGGTGTTATGATAGAGCATCCAACTGCAAAATTAGGTTGTCCCCTGAGTGCTGGTACAAAACTAAGCGATAGACCAACTGGGCTTTCTGCCTAAATTGAGCAATTAAGAGGCCGCATCACGTTGGCGCAACGTAGGTTGGGATGTAAAGAAAAGTGCAAGTAAGTGCAAGTCGAATAATCTTATCTGATAAGTCGGCCACATACTCCCACGATAATAATATTATTGTGTTACTCTATCAATAAGAAATTGCCTGAACAGTTTACACCGGTCACACATGGACTAATATGTTATTTCTATGTTGTCGCATAGATGAGGATCAAATGATGAATAGCGTCAGTATGGTTGCTAGTAGTTTTATTTAAATTAAATGACAATTCAATGACAACGGTTAAACAGTACTACAGATACAAGTTATGGCATACGTCAACGTTTCCAGCCTTTTTAAATCAGCAACCACGTCGATATAATTAAACCTTGAAACTACCGAGACGGAGTGCTTTATGAATCCTTAAAATTGTTCAGCAATTTATTAAGGACTATTATATAGATACAGTATTGTGTAATATATCATCAACATATAGGTAGATAAATGCACAAACCAGCAACCTGTACGCACGACGAATGTAACAACCGGCGTTTTTCTAATATGTGCTCTTTGGTTTGCGCTGAACGTAGAACAAGAACCAGTCTCCAATAGGGTGTTACTGGGGAGAAAATGTAGGTGTTCCGATCTTCGTTTTTCCTCTACTCGCAGATCGACCACCAGAACTCATTGATCTGAAGAGGGTCCACATCGTTGGTACCAAAGAGAGGATCTCCTTCTCATCGACACGGAACACGTAGCGACCTCGGAGTCCGCAGTTCGTCCTTGACCTGATGTCGATGATATCCGGGGTGAGAGAACCTGCGTTAAATCCAACCTGAAATTAAAAGAATAACGCTTGTTAAATAGCTTTGTGCTATTGCATTGATTACATTATGACAATGGCCTGTCTTGGAATCCTGTGATTGTATTAAAACTCTAACAAAACTAACGGCTTTAGCTTGAGTGTATACGGTAACATTGCGTCAAAATCAAACAGTACGGTCTTAGGTCGTGTCCATATATAACTTTAATCTGTACTAGGATGCGGGTCCCAATTTGGGTAGCGCAATGTGAATTCTCTTGATCCGCATTAAGGTACCCGAATTGTAATGCGGGAAAATCGGTGAATTAAAATTCGGCTAACCGAATCGTGATGCGGATCAAGCTAATATTAACGGTCCGTTTGCTTTGATTCGGCGATGGCGGCGTTGCTGCGTGGCAGAGGGCTGTAGTCTCGCGCAGAGTATGACTTATGACACAGTTGGCGCTTTAATCTGGCCTAACTTTGTTCTTTAAATGCAAAGATTTGTAAGCTGATAGGTGATGTTAATTATCATTCTGGTGCTGCTGTAAATTGGAAATAGACATCCTACACGTGAAATATGCTAGCAGTTTGCTATACAATCCAGTTATATATCACAGCAGCATTATTCATTAATATAATTTTGAACATGTGTCTGACAAACAGCTCCATTTCTAACCCATCTGAAGACACACAGTATCCCTGTGGTATCTGATGTCGACGACTGAGAGAGGCATACCATGCGAGTTTTGTGGGCAGTGGTTCCATGCAGATTGCCAGAGTTTGGGCAGTGGGTCATATAACTTGCTAGGAAGGAGTGATCTCAACTGGCATTGCATCGTATGCGCCAATGATAACCATCGTTCAGTAGCCTTTGATCTGCATAGTCTTGGCTCAAGACAGTCAACTACTGATTATGAGATTGATGATTCTGAGATTGATGATTCTGCTTCTCCAGATAACTCCTCTGCTCACATTATCTCCAACACGAATTATTAGACAGAACCGTAACACTCATCGTCCCCTTCTCTTTATGAATGTTAACTTCACATGAGTGGTTGGTAAAACTGCAGAATTTGATAAGCGCATACAAAGCAGCAAACCTAATATCATCATAGGGACTGAAACATGGCTAGAAACCTCAATCAACTCTTTAGAGATCTTTCAACGGAACTGCCAGGTCTTCCGGAAATATAGAAATGGAAATGGAAGAGGATTTGTTGTTGCTGTCGCTTAGGAACTAGTTTGTTATGAGGAACCTTTACTAACCAATATGGTCTGTGAGATCAGATGAATCAAAATCAAAATAACAGGCAGACGCAGCCACTGGAATATGCCTACTTCAGACGCCAAACTAGCAATGAACCCAGTCTGACATACTTTGCAATGTATGCGCACCTTGCATCTACATCCAAAAATGCGGTCGTAGTAACAGGAGATGACTTTAACTTACCTGGCTGGGACTGGGCCAGTAAGACCATCAAAACAGACAACAGCGACCGCTCGCCTACACAGTGTCTTCATGGACACCATACATGACGTGAACATGGAACAGATGTTTCAAACCTAAACTTGTGAAATGAACACTCTTTACCTTTTGTGACCAACTGCCCCAGACTTGTCACCAGAACTGAAGTTTGGAACTGCTGCTTCACATACAGAAGAAGAAACTTCCATGTCGGCCAATCGCTGTATACAGTACAGCTGACTGGAACTCAATGAAGGCCTCAGCTCTCCAAGTTTCGATAATGATCGCCACATTATAAGACGATGAGAGTAACACAGAGGAAACCAACTGACAGAAGCAGTTATCCAACACATTCCTCAAAAGATGTCTAAACCCAAGGCCAGCCGTGAGTGGATTATGATACTCAGAACCTCATTAAGAGAAGGGATAGACTACACAAAAGGTGTAAAAAATATGTAGTGAAGAAACAAGACAGGAATTCAAGTTGATCAAGCGATTCATCCAAAAGAGACTTCGTAGGCAGTACTGGAAACATATCAAGGGTGTCTTAACTGAAGACCAGACATAGAAACCTCAACTCAATAAAAAGGTTTGAGCCTACATAAAGTCTATGGAGAATGGGAAATGGGTGTATATGCACCGAAAATTGGAGGAAAACTCACGACTGAAGCACAAGAGAAAGTCGAACTACTGAACAAACAATTTGGTTCAGTCTTCAGCCCAAAAGACCATATCTCTGTGAAAGTGTTCGACCAGAGGTGTCCGTCCGCCCCAGACAGTCCAATCTACCCATCCTGTAACAAACCCGAAATAACAGTAAAGGGAGTGGATAAGCTCCTCGAGAACCTGAACCCCCATCAAAGCACCCGGACGAATCCCGCATGGGTCAGAACTTGGTCCTGCCCTCTTCCTTTTTTATATTAACGGCCACCCTGTATAACACCAAACATCAGCATGTTTGCAGATGACACAATCTGCCATAGCCAAATAAAAACAAAAAAACAGACCAAGAAAACCTACAGAGGGACATGGATGCGCACTCCCATTGGGAAGAGCAGTGGTTAATGTCATTCAACTCATAGAAGTGTTCCATCCTGAGCGCCACACGCAAACGGCAGACACCGAAAGCCTGAAACAAGCTGAATGGACAAGCTCTCATAAACACCAATAAGTTGAAATATCTAGGCATTACGATCCCAAGTGACAATACATGGAGCCCTCATGTCAATAAAACAGTAAATAAAACACAGAATACCTTAGAAGGAATGTTCAAATATAGAATAAGAGAATAAAAGAAACAGCATATAGAGCCCTTGTCAGACCTGTCCTGGAATACGCCAGCCCAGTCTGGAAGCCTTACTCCACCAAATACATAACTGCCGTCGAAAATATCGAGAGGAGAGCAGCACGTTGGGTCACCAACAGACACCGCCACACTTCCTCAGTAGAGTCTATATTAAATATACATTAAACTGGCCAACCCTCCGAGTTCGTAGAAATAGAGAACGCCTCAGTACCCTAAATAAATGTAAAGCAGGCGCCTTCACAATCAACTCGTTGTACTTGCCCACAATATCCGGTCCTCGTAAAACAAAAACAAGGAAAACCCATAACATCAGATATGACCTTCCCTACCACCGTACCACCAGTGCAGGGAGATGTAATTTATTCCCGCGCACGATAGCTGAATGGAACAGCCTGTCCCAAAAAGTTGTATCTGCGACCACCCTGGATTCTTTTGAGGCCAGGCTGCAGCACCAACTCTGAATCTTATAAACTTCCCATCCCCTTCCCTCCCTCCCATTCCCTCCCCCTTTCTTCACCCCCTAACCCCACTAAATCACACCAGTACATTTCTTCTCTCTTTCCTGGTGCCAAAGATTTCCCCAAAAAATGACAAAATCTTCAACCAAGCGAAGGTGGCCATAATATAGAAGAAGAAGAAGAAGACACTGCTGTAGAAGTAATAAACTAGATGTGTGTTGTTAAAGTTACATGGCCATTGTTTATTTATTAACCTTTGTTTATTATTCTTAATACTAAATTACATATATTGGCAGTACATTTGTATTTAATATTTTAATGTTGCACCCGCGAACTCAGCAGATTATAAAGAAAACTTTCTAATGCTAAACAGCGGCTTTTGTCAGAATTTTCACTTTTTACTGCACTACCCAGAAATACGCCTTGCTTACCTTTCCACAAAAACAACCCTCTATACTCGGGAGAAATACAACTGCCCCTGCAACATCCTACCAATAATTGACAGGTTTTGGGTAACAAAATATATCAAATCTCCCTTAAAATAAACTGTCGAATGATTCATTGTTGACTGTTGCATTGAGCTCACCTCAACCGGAATGCCGCCCAAGCCGTTTTCGTCAACTCCACTCGACTTTCCGGTTGTCCACGCAATGTCGCCGTAGTTGTAGATCACGTACGATGAACGTCTGTCGGCCACCAGCACCACTTGGAACGAATTCATCTGAAATGGAATATCACTCGCATTTAGACAATTGACGAATTGATGTTGGATACATTTAAAAGAATATAAAACTGTTCAGTGATCTGACATCTCGATTGTAACCACCACTTCCTATGACTCAATCATTATAAGATTGTCTTCCACTACACTCATATTTATACGCGTGACCTCTGTCAAACGTTGCCTTGCCAACAATTTTTACATATAATTATTCATTACAATACTAGGACGACATGACATCCTCTAGATAGATTCCTATACAAGGTTATCTGTTAGGTACTTTTACCCAAAATGGTCCTTGCAAAGAAAGGTATTTAAAGCCATAATCTCAATTACATATCAATTGGAAGGTTTTTAGAAGAATTTATATCGGATTTTGTTGCAGAAGCAGCACTCACAAAGAAACAGAAATAATTTGAAATGTATTCAGAATTGCTGCATCAATCTACATACACATTTCTTATGTTCCACTTTGTATCTGCCGCTGTTATTCTATATGATCACAAAATAAATCTCGTTTGAACTTGAACAGGCACAGCCTTAAAAATGTTCACATCTCCGAAAACACACGACAATCAGAATACACACACGCGCGCGCACACGCACAAACACCCGAACACGCACACACACACACACACACACACACACACACACACACACACACACACACACACACACACACACACACACACACACACATACACACACACATACACACACGCACAGACACACGCGCACACACACACAAACGTATCACTATATTATATAAGTTCAAATAAATACCGGTGTATGTGACTCGAAGCCATGTAGCGATGAGCATCCGCTTAGCCGTGAATGAGATTCCAAACACCTTACTCCCGCGTGCGGACGCAATGTCGAGACGGTTTGGAAATGTCTCTCTGTCAATATGACGATGGTGGTCACATGTAATAATATAGCATAACAATTCGATGAAACATAGATAACGGTATTACGCCAGTAGAACCTCTTACAAAAACGATGCATATTGGAATAAACAAATAAAGAAAACACATATGTATAAACAACTTTGAGAAACATAACAAAACATATAGCGTGAGCAGAAAGTCTTCCACACTTGTTCGCATAGAAAATGTATGGATTTTTTGTTTCATTTACCTTCTCAGCACTTCCGTTGTCAGGATAAATGATTATCATTTGAAAAAGAGGGGTCGAACGTCGATATTATACGCTTCCGATCGATACTATTAATATAACGATATCATCACAACAATGTTTATTATTACAAACTTTCGTTTGAGAAGGGGGTGCGGGCTGAGGCCTGATGAAAATAAGTGTGTCTGATATCGGACGTCGACGTTCTTAGGTGATCACTAAACCCTGGACATGGGAAGTGTATGATTTCAAAGTGCTGCACACGAGTACAGCAATTACAGGTAACGTACACGTTGTAGATCAGACCGTTCCTCGTCGTGTCTACGTCCGACCAGTATGGTGCAATCAATGGTTTTTCTTTCAGTGGAAACCATTCCGGTGTGAATGTTGGGATCGTTGAAGGATATCAAACCGTTCATGTTGATGTAAACAAAAGGAAACAGTTAAGTGATGTAGGAAATAATTAAATAAGTAATTACGTAATTTAGGAACGACCCAACAATCTTTCAATGCATTCCCTATCCTATCAGATCGGACATTTAGAGCATGGTCTGACTTTTTTCTCGAACAGCATAAATTATATACCTAATTCTATCAGTAAATAAGTAACAATTTTATTTCAGTCTCACGCATGCCATGTTTAAATGCAATAAAACAAAAACATCAGTTTCACTGACGGCTGATTAAATAAGTGAGATAAATATAACAACGATAAAAACATTCAAAAACAGACTCAAATTATTTAATTTGACATCAAATATGTACAAATGAAGTCGTGAAATATGGTATGCCCCATTAAAACACTCATAGATCATTTCGCTGTAAAGGACGTCCTAAGAAAATGTGTTTTTAAGTTTAGTCTTAAAAACGCATTCGACATTGTTGTCGTTAAATGATGTAGCAGCAAGTTCACAGGGCTGCTATACACAACCGAAGTTCCGTTTTCCACTTACTGCGGTTTAGTACATATTGTTCGTAATAAATACGTTGGAAGTACATTACGTTTAGTTAGCACAAAACAACAAACACAGGTTTGAAGTTGCGTTCGCAAAATGGTAAAATTGTACACAAAACATTCATATTCAAAACTTACTCTATTAGAAATATTGTTGAGGTCGGCTGGGTGAACAGCAGGACCCTTTCATTTGCGATGCATTGGCGTTTCTCCTTATTCCTGACAAACGATTCAGTGACCAACCTGACTTATATGCATGCAAAAAGAGGCTCCTAAAATGACGACGGCAGTGTAGGCCCCATTAACCTGTCTTGGCGTTTCAAGTTATATCGCAGATCATACAGTCGTCTCTACATAAGTACATTCCAAGTGAACCCATTCAAGCGAGCTATATATATATATATATATATATATATATATACATATATATGTGTGTGTGTGTGCGTACATATATATATATATATATATATATATATATATATACAGCTCGCTTGAATGGGTTCACTTGGAATGTACTTATGTAGAGACGACTGTATGATCTGCGATATAACTTGAAACGCCATCGTCATTTTAGGAGCCTCTTTTTGCATGCCAAAGCCGAAAGGGTAAAGGTAAATGGGCGCAGGCAGCGGTTCCGTCATCAGGCCAGCTGCAAGAGCAACGCAGAGCGCCAGCAATGAAACTTGGAGTGCAACTATCCTGTCGATGTTCCGATACTGCCGTCGTTGGACACTGGCCCGAGTTATGTACTCGCCACCTGACCGAATTGTCACGTATCGCTGAAATATGTGTAACACATACATGTCATGCTGACGCATGTCATGTTCTTGACGTCGTGATGACTTTTCAATTATATGTAAGTTATACTTGCTAGAATGGTTACCTGATTTGGACGGAGTGAAACTGAACTGTTGCGAGACACACATAACCGAGGAATACGCAGAGACATGATCGACTGAACATGCGACAGACACAAGTAGACGAAGAATGTATTATCTATTTATGGACATCATTCATTTTCGAGCACCGTCTTTGGGGATGTGAATAGTATTCCCTATAAAGCAGTTTTCATATTAACAAAGATGAACCTTTTAACAGTAATGATGACCGTGTGAAGTATTGCTTATTAGGATTATTGACTAATAATAATTGTTGTCCGACATTCACATCAATGTCCAAGTAACAGTGTTCAGTAAGTTTTATGTCCTCATATATTGTGTCAAACTACTCTGCAGTATCGGATTCACCACGAGACAATGAGCAATAAATAACTTTTTTTTAGATTCACAGTGTAGTATCAATATCAACAGTTTCGAGGAGAGTAAAACAATAGGCGATGGCGTGTTCCCGATAGGACCAGTTGTTCACCTCGTTGGAGTGAGGCAGGCGTTGTTGCAGGTCTTCGAATTATGGTTCATTGTTGATTATTATAATAATAATAGTAATAAGTTTATTTTCTTTGGCGGCCATAGAGGCTGAAAAGTACAATAGGTGCATTAAAATTGATAAAACATTTAAATAAAATAGATTAATAAAACAATAAATGGAGTATACAACATAAATAAGTTAAATTATAAATAATAAAAATGTATAATTTGCGTTTAAATAAATAAAAAGAATAAATAACTAAAACAAGATTCACTGTCAATTACGAGTAATTCGTAGGGAATAAAAAATGTCCGGTTACAGCCAGTTATACAGTCCATAAGTTATAAAAAATGATCAAGTGTGCGCGTGCGCTGTAGCTGATTTCATAGTGTGGTGTGACAATCATTTCCTAGACCTGAACATTCGTAAAATTGAAGAACTAATAATAGATTTTAGGAAAAATTCTACTTCTCCCAAGAGACTATTCATTAACCGAGAGTGTGTAAGGAGAGTAGATGAATACAAGTATCTCGGCACTATCATAGATGCAAAGCTCACATTTGGTGAAAATACAGCGATAATTAACAGAAAGTGCCAGCAAAAGCTGTATTTCTTACGCAAGCTCAGGTCACTCAGTGTCAGCAGACATGTTCTACAAACCTTCTACAGATGCTACATAGAAAGCTCTATTACATTTGGGTTTCTTGTGTGATACGGCGGCCTGAGTATCGTGCATCGCAACACTCTGGCACGAACAGTCAAGGTTAGTGGCAAGGTGGTGGGAAAAAAGCAGACCAGTCTAGAGGATCTATACAGGCAACGGGCAGAGAGAAAGGGAAGGAACGTCTCCTCAGACCCCGAACATCCCCTGTTTCCATGCTATAAACTACTTCCTTCTGGCCGCCGCTTTCAACTCCCTCACTGCAAATTGAACCGCACTCGAAACTCTTTCGTCCCCTCGTCAATAAGACTAATGAATCAGTAACTGACCTTCGTTCCCCTCCATCCCTGCCAGTCTGACACTGAGTGAACCTGAGAAGATTTGTGAGATGATTTAACTTTAACTTAACTTTTTAAAAACTGTTGTAATTTATTTAACTTATTTAACATATTTAATTTATTTATTTAACCGATATAACTTTTATTACTTTTCTCTTTTTATTTTTACATTGTGTATATTGCATGTACATTTGTTTTATATGTCTTAATATGCTGCTCTGCACTCCAAATGAATTTCCCTCACAAGGGACAATAAAGTATTGTGATTGTGATTATGATTGATTCTATCCTAAAGTTATAAGAGCTTGGAATCTACTCCCCCCAGAAACAATAAGCCTACCCACATTACACCCATTCCAATAAGCTCTGAGTACCATCCACCGTATTGCTCCAGCCCACCTTACCAGATTTAGATAAAGACAGAGACTGTGTTTTTAATCTGCACAAATTATTACACTTGTTTTACATCATTATTTATTTAATTTTTCTTTAAAAATTATTTGTCAAATTCAGTTTCACGCACCCTTTGTAATGCGCACTGCACAACTCCTAGGTTAGTCCCAGAAAGGGGCTGTAAGGAGAAACAACACCTAAGACCTATGTCAGAATTTTCACTTTTTCCTGCACTACCCGGAAATACGCCTTTCTTACCTTTCCACAGAAATAACCCTCTATACTCGCTGCCTCTGCAACATGCTAGCAATAATTGGCTGGTCTTGGGTAACAAACAATATATACAATCTCCCTTAAAATCAACTGTCGAATGATTCATTGTTGAATGTTCCATTGTTCCACCTCAGCCGGAATGTCGCCTCAGCCGTTTTCGTCACCTCCGCTCGCCTTTCCGGTTGTCCACGCAATGTCGCCGTAGTTGTAGATCACGTACGATGAACGTCTGTCGGCCACCAGCACCACTTGGAACGTGTTCATCTGAAATGAAATATCACTCGCGTTTAGACAATTGACGAATCCATGTTGGGTACATTTAACAGTTTATAAAAAACTGTACAGTGTCAATTATATATCAGATGGAATGTCCGCTATATTCACATACACGATGGCCTCTCTGTGAGCTTGACCTACCTTGTTGCTGATCAATAGGTTATTTGAATGTTATGTCAGTTGATATCATCACAATATTTGTTCTAGTAAATGTGATCATAATTATACGTTCAGTTACTAACCATTTTATTTTTGCCGTTACCATGTTTTGATTACTACAAGCAATATCATAACTAACCACCCACCAGAATGGAACTCTTGTTAGTACCTGTATCAATTCTGGTCAGAGATCGTGTAATGAAGTAGTTAATTTGATGGTATGAAAGAGAAGGCACTACAAACACACACACACACACACACACACACACACACACACACACACACACACACACACACACACACACACACACACACACACACACACACACACACACACACGGTAAGGTTTTAAGAAGAATTTGTATCGGATTTTGTCGAAGAAGCAGCACTCACAAAGAAACATAAATAACTTGAAATGTATTCAGAATTCTTGCATCCATCTACATACACATTTGTTATGTTCCACTTTGTATTTGCCATTATTATTATCCTATATGATAACAAAACAAATCCCGTTGACCTTAAACAAGCGCAGCCTTACAAAATGTTCACATCTACCAATAATAATAAAATATTCTTCTAATTTGTATTAATCACCACAATGGGCCTGCAAGCGCGCTTACAAGAAATATGTTCGAAAATACAGAACGACAATTAGAATACACACGCGCACACACACGCACACGAACACGCAGAAGCACACGCAGATACACACATATACACACACACATACACACACACACACACACACACACACACACACACACACACACACACACACACACACACACACACACACACACACACAAACATATCATTTTATTATATAATTTCAAATAAATACCGGTGTTTCATCACTTCCGCCGAAGTATGTGACTCGATGCCAAGTAGCGATGAACATCCACTTAGCTGTGAAGGAGATTCCAGACGCCTTACTCACGTCTGCGGACGCCATGTCGAGGCAATTTTGAACCGTCGTCTCTCTGTCAATATACAGATGGTTGTCACATGTAATAATATAGCATAACATTTATAATAATATAGCGCTGTTTCACTAACAATACGCTGAAATAACGAAAACGGTATTACGTCAGTAGTACCTTTTACAAGAACTATGCATATAGGAATAAACAAATACAGAAAATATATGTGTATAAGAAACTTTGTGTAACATAAAAAAACACATAGCGTGAGCAGAAAGTCTTCCACACTTGTTCGTATAAAATAATTATGTATTTTGTGTTTCTTTTACCTAAGGGGTCGTCAGCACGTCCGTTGTCAGATTAAATTATTATCGTTTGAGAGAGAGGAGTCAGAGCAGGTTCGGTTAACGTCGAACGTCGATACTATACACTTCCGATCGATACTATTAATATAACGATATCATCACATCAATGTTTATTATTACAAACTTTCGTCTGAGAAGGGGATGGGTGCTGAGACCAGATGAAAATAAGTGTGTCTGATATTGGACGACGACGTTCTGAGATGATTACTAAACCCTGGACATGGGAAAGTGTATGATTTTAGAGAGCTGCACACGAGTACAGCAACTACAGGTAACGTACACGTAGTAGATCAGACCGTTTCTTGTCGTGTCTACGTCCGACCAGTATGGTGCAATCAATGGTTCTCCTCTCAGTGGAAACCATTCCGGTGTGAATCTTGGGATCGCCTTGTTGAAGGATATCAAACTGTTCATGTTGATCTAAATAAAAGGACACATTTAAGTGATGTAAGTAATAATTATATAAGTAAGGAAGTATGTAATTTAGGAACGACCCTACAATCTTTCGAAACATTCCCTATCCTATCAAAACGGACATTTAGAGTATGTTCTGACTTTATTCACGAACAAAATAATTGATATACCTAATTCGATCAGTAAATAAGTAACACTTTTATTTCAGTCTCACGCCATGCATAAATGCAATAAAAATAAAAAAACACAAGTAAATGATATACAAAACAATCACTAACAGCCGATCACTGATGGATGATTAAATAGGTGAGATTGATATAACAACAATAAAACATTCAAAAAAGAAAATTACTTAAATTAATGTATGTATAAATCAAGTCTGGAAATGTAGTATGCCTCATCCAGACACGTGTCGCTGCAAACAATATCCTAAGAAAATGTGTGTTTAAGGTTAGTCTTAAAAACAGCATTCGACTTTGTTGGTAACGTTAAACAATGTAGCAGCAAGTTCACATGGCTATTATATACAGCCGAAGTTCCGTTCCCCACTTAGTGCCATTTATTACAAATTGTTCATAATAAATACGTTGAAAGTACGTTACGCTTATTAAGCCCAAAACACCGTTCACAGTTTTAAAATTGCATTCGCAAAATGGGAAATTGTACACCAAACATTCGTATTCAAAACATACTCTATTAGAATTATTGTTGAGGTCGGCTGAGTAAACTGCAGGATCCTTTAATTGTTGGTGCTTTGGCGTTTCTCCTCATTCCTGACATACGTTTCATTAACCAGCCTGTTAATACTTATATATATATATATATATATATATATATATATATATACATATAAGTAGTATAGAGGACATGTACGACCTCAAAACAGTACTTATAAAAAACGTTTTAATGACCACTAAACGTTTTCGGCAATCTACTTATAAAAAAAGATCAAAGGCTTTTTTTGACACTAATCGTTTTCGGGAACCTACTTATAAAAAACGTGATTGATTACCCTGGTAATTTGATACTAATTGGACACCTACTTATAAAAAACGTGATTGATTACCCCGAGATGCCACCTAGCGGTGAGTGCAGAGACCCTTTTAGTTCGTCCCCTAGCGATCAACGCCGTACCTAGAGCGTGCTGACGTAAGCAATAATGCGTTTATCGCGCGAATATATAACCAAGATAAAACCACTGTGTGCAGATTTCCCCCGTCAGCCCTATGTGAATGCCCCACTGTACCCTATGTTGACAGCAGCGATAAGAGCTGCTGCTGCTGGAGTGGACTATGACCCCTGCATGACAGCATAGCTGGCTAACGGTGAACGTTCTGGTGGAAAGATTAAAACGAAACTAATGCGTTGTGCGTTTAAATACATCTAGTCGTGGGATTACAACGAAACCAAATGCATAAATACACTAACGTTCAGTTGGTGATACTGTTCGTAGGGTGTTTATGCAGTGGATACAGACGCGTGAAAACGTGAGTAGTAGAGATGACTGGAATATTTATTGCGTATTGTATTGTAGCAGCCGCGCGCGACCAACGGGTCTCCTCATATCGGGGGAGTTAAATCCATGGCGTTGATAAAGTTCGGTGGCTGGAATGGGTGTTCTCCACAGCCCATCGGCACCTTTTATGAGGAACACTCTCGCGAGGTCGGGGTGTCGTCATCATCCGAGTCGTGGCTGCTAGGTGTCGGCGTGATTGGGTGAATCGTAGGCGTGATTGGGTGAATTGTAGGCGCAACCGTGCATGTTGGTTTAGATGATTTGGTGGTTGTAGGCAGTTGGATCGTTCTATGAAATAAAACCACAATACATGTTTAAACAAAGGGTGGTAAAATAAAATGAGAACCATACATGCATGCATGCATGCGTACTTACAACTGTTTAAATGGAAAAATAAAATGAGAACCATGCATGCATGCATAAAAGCAGACTTACAACTGTATAAATGGTAAAATAAAATGAAAATCATGCATGCGTAAAATAAAATGAGAACCATGCATGCGTACTTACAACTGTTTAAATGGTAAAATAAAATGAGAACCATGCATGCATGCGTACTTACAACTATTTAAATGGTAAAATAAAATGAGAACCATGCATGCATGCATGCATGCGTACTTACAACTGTTTAAATGGTAAAATAAAATGAGAACCATGCATGCATGCATGCATGCATGCGTACTTACAACTGTTTAAATGGTAAAATAAAATGAGAACCATGTATGCACGTAAACATGCATGCATGCATGCATGCGTACTTACAACTGTTTAAATAGTAAAATAAAATGAGAACCACGCATACATGCATGTATGTATGCGTAAAAGCAGACTTACCGTTGTGTTGACTTATGTGGCGACGTTGTTGTTGGTGTGTCCATGGTGGAAAGTAGGGAACGAAGAAATGTAGCGTCGATTGTGTGTGAATCCAGAAGTGTGTATGAAATATGTAATGCGCGCACCGTCAAACAGCGGTGGCGCATGACACTACGGCTTATCGTGATCGGAATGTGAACTGAGAACAATGGATTTTTTTTAAACAATAAACGAAAAGTTAAAAGCATGAAATTAAACGTTGTACACGATTGCTGTGGGGTCAGGAAACGTGAGGTGCAGTGATATTAGAGAAATTCGCTGTAAAAGTCACATTTGACGATGGATGTACTGACGTGACTGCTAACTTTTTTCCTAAAACAAATTCCTCGGTAGACTAGGCAGAATGCGTTAAGTGCACATGCACGTAAATGTGAAATCTGTTGCGCGTGACTTATAGCGATTGGAATGTGAACGGAGAACAATGGATTTTTAAAAACAATAAACGAAAAGTTAAAAGCATGAAAATAAACGTTATGTACGTTCGGTGTGGGGTAGGGAATTACGCGGTAAAGTGATATTAGAGAAATTCGATGTAAAGATAAATTTAACGATGAATGCACTGACGTGACCGGAAACTTTTTTACGAAAACAAAATGCCTGGGATGTATGAAATATGCATGCGCGTAATTGAGTAAGATAATGGTATTAGTGTTAATTGCGAATGCGCGTTATGTTGTAGACAATGACATTTCAAAAACAATAAACGATCAGTTAAAAGCATGAAAGTAGCCGTTGTACACGATGAGTTTGGGCTCTGGAATCGAGTGGTGTGACGATATTAGAGAAATTCGATGTAAAAGTCACATTTGACGATGGATGTACTGACGTGACCGCTAACTTTTTTCCTAAAACAAATTCCTCGGTATTGACGTCGTTTGCGTTAAGTACGCATGCGCGAGATTTGTAAGATAACTGTAGACTGTTAGGTGCGCATGCGCGTTATTTTGAAAAGTATAAAACGGTTGAGAAAATGCTATGTTGTATGTCGCCGGAGTTCTAACGTATATTGTTTCTACAGCAGCAGCAGCAAGCAGCAGACATTCTTCCGCGAAAACATGGCAGATGAGATTCCACCAAAAAAGACCAAGGCACCGCGCAAGCAGTCACTGAAGTCGGCCAGCGGTCAACAGCAGCAACCTTCGCCGGTGGTAGCAGCCGTGTCAACGGGAGCGGCACCTGTTAAGCGGCCCGTCGTGCTCATTGCGCCACCGTTGGCTGCTACTGTCGGGCGAAAGCGAAGCGCCGAAGAGGCGTCCTTGGGCACCGTCGAGACGGCTGAGGGACACCCACCCCTGACGCGGAGCGCATCACTGGAGCATGAATGCGAATCGTCGGCGTCGACGCGCGCCACATTGGTGAGTCTGAGGCACCTGAAGTGTGCTGCCAACGGTGTGTATAAACTTCTGTTGCCCGTTATGATCGACGCTGTGTCGTACAAAGAGGTTGGCGCCTATTTGGGATGTTCCCGTTGTCGCCGGAAATTGCAGAAAAGCAAAGGCGGGGAACTGATATGCCGAACGCACGGTGGAGTGTTGGTGCCGAAATATTACTTCGCGTTGCGTGTGATGGTGAAGGACGGCGAGGAGGAGGAAGACGAGCTTTGGCTTACGTTGTTTGACAGCCAAATGTCTAATCTCGTCGAGTACACGGCCGAGTACTTGGTGGAGTTGAGCGAGGAGGATCTCCGCGATACTGTGCTTGAGTTAACCGGCACGAAAGTGGAGATCAGTGTGCGTTAGACGACTTGAAACGGGGAGCCCTCGTATACCGTGCTAGCTTACGAAGCGAACTTATTTTCTATTCCGTAACTAACAGTTGTGCCTATATGCTGTAGGAAGTGCGCCGAGTACTGCAAAATATGCTGGCAAACAACGAAAGGATCCGTGCTCAGTACGACGAGGTTGCCACGTTCGTAAGAACGTTGTTGGAACGCGAAGTGGAGGGGTCGATAAAGAGGGAGGAGGAGGAGGTCAAGAAGGAAGGTCAAAAGCAGGCGGACTAATCATAATAATGTGTTTGTAGGAGGCGCTGATGCAACACACCAGGCGTGAATGTATGTCCGACTTCCTACACGCATTCCTGACGGTGATTCGTAAAGAGTAGAACATGATGCTTTGTGCTGTAGGGTGGAGCGGAGTGCGTGACGCCCACGTATTGGACGCGATCATCGAGGAGGCGCTCGGTGGATCGGATGCGAGCCGAACGCGTCCTCCTCCACCGACGTATAACGAAAGCGTGTACACGTCGCTGGGGACGATGGGACAGACGTGCGCTCCGTGCTGGAGCCTATCGGAGGAGGCGGCGTCCCAACGTCAAATCGTCGTGACGAGCAGGGCCCAGTTGGTCTGCCATTATGAACGGCTCGCAATGGACCTCGTCGCCGAGACCCTCGGTGAAATGATTCTGGAGCGGGCACGGGATCATTGCAGGGTATGCGAGCCGAATGAAGGCTGCCCATATGTACACATGCCCGGCTATCGTGCGGGACGGCCAAACCGTGTATGCATGCAGCTTTTCGACAACACGGGCTGTATCGTAACGCGATATTTCAACAGCGTCATGGAAACGTTCCTGCGTCGGTCGCTTATCCCCTGTTTCACGCGACTCGTGCAAATTCTACACGAAACTACGGTGTCAACTTCCGGTGGTCAGCAGCCGCAAACGGGTCGTGCGGGAGAGTTGTATTTGGTGCAGTTTGTGTCGGACTGGCTGTTAGGAACGAACTGGCGCGATTACATGAACCGTGTGCAGCTGGAGTCGGCCGTGCACACGTACGTGCAGCGCCGGAGCGGACTGGAATGAAGAACGAACAATAGAATAAAGAACTGCTTGTTTTGCTAATATTTGCTTGCTATTGAAACAAAGGCTTCAACGCTGTGTTTGAATGTTGTAAGCTACTGAATAAAACGTTGAAAATGTACTTTCCGTTTCCGAGTTACATTACCCAAAACAAGTCACCGCTAGGGTTACCTAAAACATTCCGAGTTAGTTATAAAAATTACCGCTAGTCCGCAACCATCACTCGTTACCGCAAACACATTCCTTCCACAATCGTTCCGAGTTACCCGCATTACCTACAACCACATTCCCCACCGTTAGGGTTACCTAAAACATTCCGAGTTAGTTATAAAAATTTCCGCTAGTCCGCAACCACCATCACTTGTTACCGCAACAAAAAAAAACATTCCTTCCACTATCGTTCCGAGTTACCCGCATTACCTAAAACCACATTCCCCCCGCTAGGGTGTACTTACCACCACCACCACCACCACCACAGCCACCACTGTTATAAATAGCGGTGCTCGATAAAATATCAGTACATTAGAGAAAGCCACCACCACCTACTAGATGGCAATGTCCAAAATGTGGGGTCTATTTCGCGAAACAATCGACGTTAGAACGACACGCGAAGAGTTCGGAAAGATGCGGCAACGACGCGCTATATGTAAAACGTCGAGTGTCCAAAATGCGGCGCGACGTTCAGTATGCGCCACGCTATGCTACAACACCTGAAGCTGCGGTCTGGCCGTCAGTCGGCGCCACCTCCTGGTAGTAGTAATGAACCAGCGGTGGAGGCGGCAGCCGCTAGGGAGCCTTCACCCGACGATCTACAGCGTGTCGTGGACGAGCACCGCAGTAGCATAGAGACGTCGGTAGCGCGCGGTGCCGTGCAGTCGCGTTACAACTATCGCATGACCGCCTGTACGAGTACGCGGGTGCTCGAACCGCGTCTGAGGGAAATGTTTCGCGAACAAAAGAATGCGTTTAAAATTAACGTAAGCTACGGTTTCGTATTACGCCACAAGGTGTCGGGTCGGTACCGATATTGTCATTATTCCTGTAACTGTTGCGGTCACCTCCTCGAAACATCCGCCCTAGTTACCGATAGCCGTTCGTTCGAACGATTCCTCGACGCCGTGCGCACGACCGACGTACTGCAGTACGCCATCGCGCAGCGCCCCGACTCGGGGTGGATCGTCGAGCTCGTAACGAACGCCACCTACTTCGTGAACGCCATCATCACCCATCCTATCGGCTGCGTTGGCGTGACGCTTCCCGCCTACGTGCGCCTCAACAGGGTCATCGTGTCGTTGACGAAAGATCATCGAGGCAAGCCCTACGACGACCATCTATGCCTCTTCCGGTGCATCGGTCTCCACCTGCAAGGACACCGACGAGGCGAAAGTATCCGCCAAATCGATACGGCCCGTTTAACGAAAGTCGCTAAACGACTACACGCACAGTATTGTCGCGCCACGCGCACCTCGGCCTCGAACGGTTCGCCTGAACGAACTGGATCGCGTGGAGACGGTTTTTGGCATCAACGTCGTCGTCTATCGACTGACGAATGACGTCGCCGAACTAGTCCGTCGGTCGCGCGAAGCGCACCCCACGACCCTGAACGTCAACCTGTACGAGACCCACTTCTCGTACATAAGCGACCCGCGCGCGTACACGAAAACGTACAAGTGCGGAAAATGTGGCAACGCCCTCTGGCGTTGTGAGCGCGATTTACGACGTCACGAAGCGACGTGCGAAGGTGGCGTTCGTCACGTGTTCCTCGGCGGTATCTACCGACCGTCGCCGTCCGTATTTGAGCGGCTCGACGACGAAGGCGTCGACGTCGGCGACGACGACCTGCGCTACTACCCGTACCGCGCGACGTTCGATTTTGAATGCTATTTCGCCGATAACGATCTGTCGACGGATACCGACAAATGCCGGTGGATAGCGCGACACGAACTGCTCAGCGTGAGCGTCGCGTCGAACGTGCCCGGTCACGAAGCGGCGCGGTGTTACGTCACGACCGGCGATTCGACGGAACTCGCGCGTCGCCTCATCGACGACCTGGAAGCCGTGAACGCGGCGGCGTGCACAATTCTACGCCCCCGCTACGACGCGACCTACGAGGCGCTCGACGCGCTCGACGCCCACTGGCGGCGACGGTGCAACGACGACGACGCGTCACCGTACGCCAATATCGCCGACCGCCTGTGGACGCACCTTCGTCAAATGCCCGTACTGGGATTCAATTCGGGTAAGTACGATCTCAATGTCGTCAAGAAGTACTTGACCCCCCTGCTCATAACCGGCGACAAGCAGCACACGTCGTCGGCGTTTAACATTAAACGTCAGAACAATTACATGTGCCTGTCGACGACGACGTTGAAGTTGCTGGACATAACGAATTACCTCGCGCCCGGCGTTAGCTACGATCGCTTTCTGAAAGCGTATGGTTGCTCGGCAACGAAGGGGTACTTTCGGTACGAACATATCGACGCGTTGACGCGTCTGGACGAAACCGCCCTGCGTCCGCGCGAAGCTTTCAACAGCCACCTGAAACGCGAGGGAATCTCCGCGGAGGCGTACGAGATTTGAGCGACGGCGTGGCGTGACGAGAGCATGACGTCGATGCGCAATTTTCTGATGTGGTATAACAATCGAGACGTCGCGCCGTTTCTCGAGGCCGTCGATCGCCAGTTCGCCTTTTATCGGCGCCGACGTATCGACATGTTCAAGGACGCCATCAGCGTACCTGGGTTGACGTTGCTGTATCTGTTCAACGACCTGCCGACGTCGATCCATTTCTCGCTTTTCAACGAGCCGAACAAAGATCTGCACCGTCTGCTGCAGTCGCAGATCGTCGGCGGCCCGTCGATCATATTCGCGCGCCACCACGAGGCCGACGTGACGGCGATTCGAGGCGGCGACGCGCCGTGTCGTTCGATAGTCGGTTTCGACGCAAACGGCCTCTATCTATGGCCGATAATGCAGGAGATGCCGACGGGCTGGTACACGCGCCGGCGCGCGGAGAACGCCTTTCGAGCGGAACGCGTGCACCGCTACGGTCGTATGGCCGTGGAGTGGTTGACGTGGGTGGAGGAGCAAACCGGCCCGCGTATACATCACCAGTTGAACGGACGCGAGAAGCGCATCGGAAAGCACCGAGTCGACGGCTGGTGCGCCGCCACGCGAACGGCGTATCAATTTCACGGCTGCTATTTTGACTGCTGCCCGACGTGTCAGGCGCACGTGACGACGAACGCCGTCAACGGACAACCGATGACGACGCTGTACGCCGCGACGATCGCCGTGAGCACCTACCTGCGCCGTTTCGTCGACGACGTCGTCGAAATGTGGGAGTGCCAGTGTAACGCTGTGCGACCACCCGCGGCGCCGACGCCGCCCGACGCGTCACGATGGCAACCACCCACCACCATTACGCGCTCGACGATACTGGAGGCGGTGCGCGACGGCTCTCTGTTCCGCCGTGCCGGAAGCGCTGCGCGACAAGTTCGCCGAAATGCAGCCCGTGTTTAAGAACGTCGATATCGTGTGCAACGATCTCAGCCCGTTCATGCGCGACTACGCCGAGTCGCACGATCTCCTCACTCGACCTCAACGGACGCTCGTCGGTAGCTACTTCGGCGCCGAGATCGTGCTCACGACGCCCCTCCTACGCTGGTATCTGGCGCAAGGTCTCGTCGTCGAGCGTGTCTACCAGGTCATCGAGTACGCGCCGATCGCGTGCTTTCGCCGCTTCGGCGACACGGTCTCGACGGCGCGACGCGAGGGCGATATCGATCCCGAAAATCGATCATCGCCGATACCTTTAAACTTCTCGGCAACAGTTCCTACGGGAAAACGATTACGCGCGTCGATCGGCACCGGGAAATCAAGTACGCCACGCCGGTCGGCTCGTCGATGCTCGTCAACAACCGTCGCTTCCGGCAACTCGACGTCGTCGTCGACGTCGTCGTCGACGACGCTCTGTACGAGGTGGCGCTGAATAAGCGCAAAGTCGTCTACGGCCTGCTGATACATATCGGCTATTTCGTCTTGCAGTACGCAAAATTTAGAATGCTGGAATTTTATTTCGATTTCGTCGACGCCTACATCCCCCGCCCGCTCTTCCAGTACTGCGCTATGGACACGGACTCGGCGTACATCGCCCTCGCCGAACGTGACGTCGACGCGCTCGTGCCGGAAGAACGTCGCGAACACTACTTCCGGAATCGATCGCTCTGGTTTCCGGCCGAATGCTGCGACGCGCACGTGGACGCCTACGTACGACGGCGCGTCGCCGGGCTAGCGTGGGAGGACGTGCCGGCCTGCTGCGCGCGCCGACGTCTGTTCGATCGTCGAACGCCGGGTCTCTTCAAAGAAGAGTGGCGCGGCGACGGAATCGTGGCGCTGTGCAGCAAGACATACTACTGCTTCGGCGGCGATAACGGACCGAAGTACAGTACGAAGGGACTGAGTAAGCGTCAGAACGACATCGACGAGCACACCTTCCTCGCCGTACTGCGCGACTGACGCAACGGCGTCGGCTGGAACCGCGGTTTCCAGGTGAAAGACTCGTCCGTGTTGACGTACGTTCAAGAGCGCTCGGCGTTGAGCTACTTCTACGCTAAACGCCGCGTGGTCGACGACGGCGTCACCACTCGTCTAACTCGTATAACTCGTCTAACACGTCTAACCTAAGGAATGCCCCACCCCCTAGGAGTAGTTTCTGTATGTATGTATGTAGGTAGGGTAATAATAAACAACAATACAATTGTGTATATCATCGTTTGTTTTTTATTTCTACTTTACACGTAAAAGCGAAATTAATGCGGTTTTAACTAATCGAATACGAGACAGTCATTGGCCACCCGATTGGTGCCGAATAGGCTCTGGAACGTCGTCATCGGCATTCCGCGACATCGGAGGAGAAGGTAGGTGACGCAAATTTGTCCGCACACGTTAGAGGCGACGCTCTGCAGCCGCTTGTCGTTGTACGTCCACGCGTCGCCGCAGTTGCGGTGCAGGAACGCGCGGAAGTCGGCGTGCAGCGGCGGCAGACCGTACGAATCGAAGTACTCGCCTCGCCAGTTGGCGTCAACGTAGATGGCCACCCAGTGCTGCCCCGGTTCGCCGCCGTCGTCGGTGTTGCACACGAAGGCGGTCGGGTAAACGGTGGTGGTGACGGTAAGTAGCGCATCTTTAAGCACAACGCCGACGAAGATACGTTTAGCGTACGTATCGTGTTCCAGGCGACGCATCAGTTGGAACGTATCCATAGTTACTACCAGTCGTACACGACGTTGCGGTTCCTGTCGATCTCCAGCACCGTCTCGAATTCCGCGTACACGACGACGTTCACCGAATGGGGTAGCGGCGTCCCGAAGTGCATTTCGGCGCCCACGGTCCCCTGACGCACGACGTTGAAATGCTCACCGTCTGTCGGGGGTCAGGTCGAAACCGAAGATGGTGTAGCCAGCGCCGAAGTCCGTACGCGATACGTCGTTCCCCTCGTCCTCGTACGCCTTTCCGGTCGCCTCGAAGAGATTCATGTAGCTTCGCACGTACCGGTTGTGCGGGAAGTCCGGCTGCAGCGGTTTGCTCGGCACCTGACGTCCGTCGACGACGAGCGTGAGGAATTTGATGTCGTTGTGACGCGCGTAGAACGGATTACTAGGGTAGTTGCCGTTGTAGGCGACGTTATCGATCATCATCAGGAAGATGCGTTTCGGAATCGTACCCATGTACAAGTTCTCGTGCGTGTGCGATAGCGTACCCGCCGTTATCGAGAACGATTTGCAGTCGATGCGGCGCATCGGGAACTTAGCAGTTCCCAACGTCCACGCTTTGATATGTCCCATCTGGACGTCCGGGTTCAACTTCCCTTTTCGCACGTGCAGACGAATCGCCTGCAGCACGACGCGCCACCCCGGTACGGCTTGCGCGCCCATGAGCGCGAAGGCGTCCTTCGAGCGCACCATGCGTATTTTCCTGTCGACGCCGTTCGGCATGAGTCTGTTTAGCATAAACGCGTCGACGTGCACGCGTCCCATCATCTCCACCTCGGCGCTATCGGCCGTCATGACGCGATGTTCCTCGAACCCGACGTTGTTGTTACCGAGCGTGTCCATCTGTCCGGCGGTGTCTTTGTACCACAACGACCCCGTGAGATACCGAAACTCAGCAGCGTCTCGAGGTAGGCCCGGTACGCGTACGTATTGGTCGACGGCGTCACGCGGGTGCCGTTCAGCGACACGTCGATTTGACTGAACATCGAATGCAGGAAATTATTGACCGACGCCACGTTGGCGCCGGCCGCTAGATTGGTACCGTCCCCCTGAATCACTTTGAAGCGCACGTACACTTGAAGGCTCGACAGGTCCGTATAGTTGACGCCCGAACCCGGGATGAGGAACTCGATAGGGCCGCCGGCGTCGAGAGTGGTCAGCGGCTGGTAGACGGTCCACTGACTGCTCTCGATGCTCGTCTGCGTCACCGGCCCGGTGAACAGCTCCAGTTCGGTCTCCACGCCCTCGCACGATGCGCCGTTCACGAACGCCATCATTACTCGTCGAATATGTCGTGATCCGTTCGACGCCGTCTCTTCCGCCTACTGACGGCCGTCGCCGCTAGGCGCGGTCTGTTTATGCCGCCGCCGCCACCGCCGCGGGGGCGCTGCTGCTGCGTTTTTTGTCCTCTTCTTCTGCGGCGGTGCCTGCGAATTCAATAGGCCGTCGAGAAGATCGGCGCCGGCCTCCGTCGCGCGTCGTTTTATCGACTGTTTCAAATTGCCGCCGGCGACGACGTCGCGCGCCATGTGCATGCCGGTGTTGAGCGCACGTTTTCCCAACCCCAACGCGCCTCTCTTGATAAGCGGCATGGCGCTTCGAAACAGGCTCCCGAAGAGATTGCCCAGACCGTGACCTCGTTGCCCCCGAGCACCGACGAAGACCGGCAGCTGACCGCCGACCTGACGAACGTAGTAGTCCACGTACGGGTTCTTCGACGACGGCATGTTAAAAGAATTTCGATTTACAGCGTCTGAAGTGAAGCGTCGTCACCACCTTCCCCTTCTCGAATGGTATCGGTTGACCGTGATCGTCTCTTATATCGAGTTCGATCGTATCGAATTGATTCCGCAGCAACTTCACGTATTGCACGCGGTCGAACGTTTCCGAAATAATGTCACCGTTCGTACCGCGGACGGCGATGTTTCGAAGGAGTGGCGCGTACACGTCACCGACGACGCGCGGATCCACGAGATCCGTGTACACGTACAGGGTCTCGATGCCCGCCAACATATCCACCGTATCGCGACCTTCGTACTCGTACGTGTACGCGACAGGCATGGTGTCGATGACGACTGCCGGCGTGGGGCCAAACATAGGACCACTCAGGATCGTGTTGCTATGGAAAGCGAGTACGTCCTTCAGACGACTCGTATGAGGTATGATAAATTCGACACCCGGCGACATACGTAGCGTAAATCGGTTAGAAACGTTGCTGTACTCTAGCATGACCTTGACCTTATTGGTGCACAATTTCTCTAGCGCCTCGTTGATCTTGTGCAACAACGTATAAACGTTGTTGTAGAAACCGTGAGGAATCGAAGTCTGACGGTATATCAGGGTGGTGATGCCGTATTCGTCTACCTGCGAGTAAATACCCGGATCGCCCGACGCGCAAGTCAGGTAGAAGTAGGCGACCTTCTTTCTCACGTTGTACCACGTGTGCGGATACTGTGCCGACACCAGTCCGCATTCAAACTCCCCCGACAGGTCGAAACGTCGCGGCAACGTCGTGACGTAGTGCGTCAACGTATTTTTCGGGTGACTCTTCATAGACGCGTTGCTCGGTAGCGTCAGGTAAAAGTCAGACGAGACCGCCATCGTGTTGTTGTTGACGTCGACGTTCGCCACTCATAGACGGTCTCGGGAGTAGGTAACCGAGACAGCTGCTCAACAGCGCCGTCCACAGGTTGGAGTCACCTTGACCTTTCGTCAGATTGTATATACTAACGGCGATGACGAAGTATAGGACGATGACCTGACAGAGGAATACGATCTCGCCCTTAGGACATTCGTTGCCGCAGATTCGCCATGCAACGGGTTCGGCGGTGGTTGTGGTGGTAGCGTCGATGGAGTCCGCGTGCTCGTCGACGGAGTCCGCGTGCTCGGCGCCGGCGTTCGTTCGACGATCGCCACTTGAGGTAGTTTCGTCGTCGTCGCTCATCATCGCGCCACTGCGCTCTGTCGATACAGCAGGGACCTATATACGGTAAGAACGAAGATCCGTTGCATATTCCCGCCTCGTGCAGTCGCCAGCACCCCGTGTGGCGCATCCAACGATTCATTCTCATCGCACTCGCGTCCTCACTAGTAGTAGTCTTTTTATAGGTCCACGAGCGACTCGGCGTCGATCCAGCTGTTGAAGGAGGCCGGATATCCGCTCCATTTTACGAGTGCCTCCGACCCTCCGCCGCCGCGACGCCGACGACGCTGTAGAACCGCCTCCACGCGATACAGTTTGTCCTTCGGAACGACTACGCGTTGTAGTTCCGGTTCGTAGAAGGCACCCTCTACCGGCGTCCCGGCGTCGTCCTTCAGGCGATAAACGGGCGGTTCGGACGGGTGCACCTCTACGACGGTGAAGAGCTCCTCGCTCCAGTTAGCCATGTATCCTTTTTTGAATTGACCCCTCGTCTTGCTGATACGTACGCGATCTCCGTCGCGTAGTTTCGGTTTTCGCCTTTGTCCGCAGTCGTCTCCACCCCCGTACAGTCGTTGCCATACGGCCTCCTGATTCGTCGCGTCGACACTCGCCGGCGTCCTACCGATGCTTCGGTGGTAGGCGTTGTTGTACGATCGCACGAAATCCGGTAACGCCTCTACGTAGCGCAGCGTCTCGTGTTTCGTAAAATAACGCCACACACGCGTCTTCAAAGTCCGATTAAACCGTTCCACGACGCTCGCTTTTGTCTCCTCGTTATGCGTCACGAAATGATGAACGCCGCGACTCTTTAGGAACGCTTGCAGGGGTCGGTTAAAAAACTCGGTCCCCTTATCGGTCTTCAGCGAGTTCGGCGTCTCGTCGTCGCCGCCACCGCTCAGCAGGCGCTCGAAGGCCACGACGAGCGACGGGCCGGACTTACTCTTCAACGGAACGCACCACGCCCACTTCGAAAACACATCGATCACCGTCAATAGGTATGTTATACCGTCGTTGTGCGTTTTCAGTCTAGTCAAGTCGACCAGATCGGCTTGCCACTGCTGGTTTCGACCACCCACGATGACGCGACGTCGTTTGAAATGACGTTTAACCGGTTTGTGTAGGGTATAGGCGTCCTGCGACGCTAGCCACCTCTCGACGGCCGGACGTCGGAGTTTCGACGCCCGGTGCAACGCGTCGACGCCTCCGTAACTTCCCACCCGTTTCGGATCGAAGTAGACGCTATTCAGGTCGTCGTCGTCGTCGTCGTTTCGTTGCTGTTGAGGCTTTCGTTTTGACCGACGCCGACGACGACTCCACCCGGACACCATGGCGACGATGACGATGATGATGATGATAAATGTACGATGATTATTATACACGTATAGAGAGCGATAAGCGCGATGGTGAAGACGACGACGATGGCCGTTATCGTGCGTCGTGACGGCATCACAACGTGTCCCACGCCGCGACGCCCAACGAAGGGGATCGTTGTCTCCGTTTAGTCTCGCGTCGCATCCGACGTCTCCACTCCGGCGTCGCTGATGAACTAGTCGTCGGCGTCATCAACGTTGACTCTTCTAGTAGGCGCTTCTGTCGTCGCTCTATGTACGACCGATAACGCGGGTTGCCCACGAATTCCATAGGGATATTCATATCCTTCATGCGCAACCCGACCTCTCGCAATCCTACGGGCGAATTTGTCTTCGATCTCGTTCGCATGAGATCGTTCACTAGATCGACCATGTTACTTCCCGCAATCGTTTTACCGTCGTACACGAATTCGCCGCGCTCGTTCCATCGACACAACGGATCGGCTTTCATTTTTTCGATAAGCAGTCCCGTCTTCCCTTTCAGCGTTTTCGGCATACTGGCTATGATTTCGCGCTCTACGACCTCCGACGATGGTGGCGCCACCGTCGCCGCCCCCACCGCAGGCGTCTCGCCGCTGCTGTTGACCACCGACACGCGTACCGGTTGCGGCGCTCGAGCCGCCTCTATCGTGTTGTACCGACTCAGCAGTTGATTGTACGACGCCACCTTATCGCGTTCGGATAAATCCGAACGTTCTAGATTATCCTTCATGTCGCTATCCAGGCTACTCAGCACACGTGATCGGGGCGTGCTCGGCGGCTGATCGACACGTGGTAGGAGGCTTTCCACCAATCGTGGGTCGACCAACGCCATCTTCTTCGCGTACTGCATCAATCACCCGCTGCCGATCACCAGTCTGAGCAGCGGAAGGAGAACGGTGCTCGCTAACGGCGCTAGCAGGGCCGTCAGAAAACCACCCGCATCCTTTTGCAAGATGGCACGCTTCTTTTTAAGCGCAATGTGTTTGTCGGTGAGTTTACGCAGGTGATTCCGGTATTTTGACAAGACGCGTTTCTGTTTCGGCGACAACTTCACGTTCCCTTTCAGAATGTTGTACGCGCAATCGCACAGACTACAAATGAGTCCGGCGTCCGCGTGTCCAATCACGGCTTTTCGCAGATCGATGTTCCGCCTATGTCTCTCCAACAGCTGCAGGGCGATAATGTGTCTCTTTACTTGGTTCGTCGGTCCCGCCACCTTCGGTCGTCGCTTCGCTACCACCGCACGCCCCGTCATAGCGACTAATAAACGTACGCCCCGTCGTCCCTCTCTTCTTATAGGATGCCGCCGCCGACACCACCACCACCGCCACCACCCTTCCGTACGTACACGTACTGAAGGCGATCGTCCGGAAATATGCACGTACGCAGGCGCATGTCCTCTTCCGTTTCCTGTTTCAGATCCACGAATAGATAGCCGTACGCCGACGACGTCGCGTCTTTGAAAGCCTCTATCATGTAGTTGACCTTTCCCGGGTACATCTGTTTCGTTAGGTGACCTATTTGGCCGGCATCTCGGGGGCTCTTGAATAGCACTATGTATTGTGCGTTCAGACTGATTGTACGGTTTTCTTTCCCTTACGGAAACATGTTCTGTCGCAATTGTACGACCGACGTATTACAATGATTATTTTTTTGTAGTAAATAGTACCGTCACCCGGCTATCGGTTTCCTCCATGAGGTCGTCGAGTACTAGAAGCGTCCTCGATTTACCGTCTAAACGTTTCGGATCCGGCAGGCCGTCTACGAACTCTATTTTCGAAGACATAGACACGTAGCCGCTCTGCCACTGCCCGTAGCACCACATGATTTTCTCCGGCGGCGGATCGATCATAGCGTCGTGACGTATCAGACGCTCGACGAAAGTCGTCTTACCGCACCCCGTAGGATCGGCTACTATACACGTAAAAGGATGCTTCAACGACGGTCCTTTCATTTTTCACGACTGAACGACGAACACTTTTTTACGCGTCTTTATAAGCATCGCGCAACTTCATCAACAGTTTACCGAGCATGTTCTCCCCCGCATCGCCCCCGATTCCGGTACCCCAAAAACCCTCCCTACTCGCTACCCATTCCACCAATTCGGCGTCCCCGGTCGCCAACAGTGCGGCCTTCAAATTGCTCGATTCGTCAAACTTCGAATGTCGTAACCGCGTCGTTTCGCTGCATAAGATGATCGCGCACTTTTGATATGTTCGGCACATTCCACGTCGCCGTTGAATATTGCTTTCCTATACTGATAGGCGTGCTCGACGGATCGAAAGCCCCGACCGAACGCCGACAATGGACACAAATACATATTCGACAAGAACGACCGCGATCCACCAAACCTTATAGGTGACGACATCATACCGACTACCGATCACCCGCTACCGTCACCGCTTATATACAGCCACCACCGCTAGATAGAGGAACTAAAAAGTTGCGACTAGGGTTCAAACCCGGAATCTTTCGATCCCTAGGCGAACGCTCTCCTAAGAGAGCTATACCGTCGCCAACGATTATGCAGTGGTTTTACCCCGGTTATATTATAGGGAACAATGATCTCTGCGCTCACCGCTAGGTGGCATCTCACATACAACGAATCTAAAAAGGGTCGACGAACGGATTCGGACCGGAAATCTTTCGATCCCTAGTCGAACACTCTCCCAGGAGAGCTAATCCGTCGTCGACGTTTATACAGTGGTTTTATCGTGCTTATATATTTGCGCGATCAACGCATTATTGCATACGTCAGCACGCGCTAGGTACGACGTTGATCGCTAGGGGACGAACTAAAAGGGTCTCTGCACTCACCGCTAGGTGGCACCTCGGGGTAATCAATCACGTTTTTTATAAGTAGGTGTCCAATTAGTATCAAATTACCAGGGTAATCAATCACGTTTTTTATAAGTAGGTTCCCGAAAACGATTAGTGTCAAAAAAAGCCTTTGATCTTTTTTTATAAGTAGATTGCCGAAAACGTTTAGTGGTCATTAAAACGTTTTTTATAAGTAGGGTTTTGAGGTCGTATATGTCCTCTATACTACTCATATATATATATATATATATATATATATATATATATACATATATATAATATATAAATATATATATATATATATATATTATATATATGTATATATATATATATATAATTTTGGCTGGTTTCGGGCAGTAGACAGACAAGCTCGCTTGAATGGGTTCACGTGGAGTGTACTTACGTACTTATATATACATATATATATATATATATGTTGTATATATATATATAATATATATATATATATATATATATATATATATATAATTTTGGCTGGTTTCGGGCATTAGAGAGACAATCGCTTGAACGGGTTCACGTGGAGTGTACTTACGTAGAGACGACTGTATGAGCTGCGATAGAACTTGAAGCGCCAAGACAGGCTAATGGGGCCTACACTGCCGTCGTTATTTTTAGGAGCCACTTTGTCCATGCCAAAGCCGAACGGGTGCAGGTGAATGGGCGCAGGCAACGGTTCCGTCATCAGGCCAGCTGCAAGCGCAGCGCAGAGCGCCAGCATTGAGATTTGGAGTGCAACCATCTTGTCGATGTTCCGATACCGCCGTCGTTGGACACTGGCCCGAGTTTTATACTCGCAACCTGACCGAGTTGTCACGTACCGGTGAACAATGTGTTAACAGATACCTGTTATGCTGACGCATGTCACGTTCTTGACGTCATCATGACTTTTTAATTATATGTAAGTTATACTTGCTAGAATGGTTACCTGATTTGGACGGAGTGAAATTTAACTGTTGCGAGATACACATAACCGAGGAATATGGAGAGACATGATCGACTGAACATGCGACAGACACAAGTAGACGAAGAATGTATTATCTATTTATGCACTTCATTCATTTTCGAGCACCGTCTTTGGGGATGTATCAACCTGTGACAGACACGACAAGTAGAAGAAGAATGTATTATCTATTTATGCACATCATTCAGTTCAGCTCAACGTCTTTGGGGATGCGAATATTATTCCTATAAAGCAGTTTTCATATCACCAAAGATGACTACAGTGTGAAGCATTGCTTATTAGGATTATTGACTAATAATATTTGCTGTACGGCATTCACTTCAATGTTTAAGTAACGTTGTTCTGTAAGTTTTTTGTGCTCATGTATTGTGTCACACTACAATGCAATATCGGATTCACCACGAGACAATGAGCAGTAACTACATTTTTTGATAATCACAATGTAATACCAATATCAATAGTTTCGAGGAGAGTAAGACAATAGACGATGGCGTTCACCCGATGGGACTAGTTGTTCACCTCGTTGGAGCGAGGCAGGCGTTGATACTGGTTCCTGATTTATTCAATGCACTCATGTTCATCTCCACTTCCCTGTATATTTCGATTTGACACCCATTCACGCGCGCACGCACGCACATACGTACACACCATGCACATACACACACGCACACACGCACACACGCACACACGCACACACGCACACACGCACACACGCACACATGCACACACGCACACACGCACACACGCATACACGCACACACGCACACATGCACACACGCATACACGCACGCACACACACACACACACACACAAACGTACACACACAAATGCACACACACACACACACACACACACACACACACACACACACACACACACACACACACACACACACACACACACACACACACACACACACACACACACGGGATCACACATTCCCACGATTATGTTTCTGTTCAGTGTTCCGTACAGTGAAACAATGGCGTAGATGTGCCAACGCATCATGATGTGTGTATGCAGGCAATAGGCACTAGGCACTGTTCATTATACGTTAGCCTCACACAAAAAACACTGCACAATCTTTGCTAGCCTATAACGCAGGCACAAGCCCCCACTATTCTTGCGTAATTTTTAGTGGTCGGCCACTAACACAAAGTTTAAAAAAGACTGATGTTAAAAACGTGAATTTTATCATTTGGTATTGTAAGCAGATTGTTTGAGAAGTTATAAGCCATAGAAACACGTACGATAACATTATCAAAACTACCATAAAAATAGACCACTCGCGCTATAAAAACTAAAACTACTTTACATTGCAAATTTATTTTTTTCCCACCAGAACGTCTTTCTTTTACCCCCAGGCACCGATTTGTGCGACTAGTTGTGTCTATAAAGCAAACTCCGGCAACTGCTTCCGTTTTGGGCTGTAACCCGAAATTCGGCTACCTGTGCCTTCAATGAGCTAACTTGTGATAACCGATGACATATAAAACGATAAAATAAAATATTATAGGCTTAACATCAATATACAATAAATGACGCCTACAGAAAATCAATCACCATTTGTATCATAACGTAATTTAAATATATATACATCACTGATTTCTGTGTCAACATGTACACACTTACAAACATTCTCGAAACCCAGAAATTCTCACATCAGTACTTTGTTCAACGTTTAGATCCTCAAAATGGCCGCCATGATTAATTACTGTTTGTCTCATATCTGAACTACAAAGTGACATAGAAAGTTGACATTAGTGTGAACAACCACATTCTAGAGGGTATGGATTTTTATTTTGACACAATTTATATGCTTAGAGGTAGCCATCTTGTTTGATTTCAAGATGGCAAAATTTAGTCAACGGTATCATTTCTCATACACATTGTATTTTACATTTGATGGTCAGTTTATCTCTTTGACTGTTAGTAGATTTCAGTTACAGTGAATACATAACAGCGGAACGTTATATGTGATTCTTTTAACATACGCATGTGGAAGTAAAACAAAGGCGTCCAGTGTCTCAGTTACATCATACGTTACAACAAATATTACTGTCTTTTCTGCATTTGCATTGTACTGTACATGGTGTAGAAAGATGCGATTGAGAGAGCCAAATATCTAGTAAAGACAGGGTCGGTGTACATGTGGGTAGTAAAGCCATCACTAACTTTGCACTAACTTGCCCACCTCGTCTCTCCCTCACAAGAATTCAGAAGAGGGTAGATCGGGGCAGATGTATCTACACTGCATGCATAGATACATCACCTGCTAATGGAAGACATTCGTAAGCACGTGATGTGACGAATAACGGAGCCCGCGTCTTGTCGACTGTATCCACATCTTGAGCATTGCATAGTCTGCATATATCGTAATGTCGTCTGTCATGTCATTCTTTCTCTGGTTCTGCAGTAGCTAATGGTGCTGCGCACAGACCCCCTTGCTGTTTTATTGCTGTGACCTTAGACGAATTATGTCATATAACACCAAGTGAAAGCATAGAAAGTTTGAATGTTTGCGGTTTGTTTGATTTAGGATATGTGTTTCACAAGTACATGAATTGGGAAATATCTCCCATTTCCGATGGACGTGAGACAGAAGACGAACCTGTATGTCGGTATCCCGAGCCAAAACCACGACACTGTCACCGCGAATCTGAATGCAGTGAACGGTTATCCTTGTGTCGGCCCCTTCATGCTATGCATCTAGTTTGGACGTGTCCACTTTTGTATTGGTATAGTTCACCCTTTTCTCACCATTGAACCTACCGGCTTCTATGGATGTTTTGTTACGTGGTTGTCCAAAAATTTGCTCATAGAGAAACCTTTCCAAATCTACCTTATTTCCTGCCAGTGCCAAGAAATTTAATCCAATCAGATAGGAACGAGTTTCGCTATTTTTTAGCAAAACTAGTTGCCATTCCTATGACAATAAGAGCAAAATTTGTTTATCCGTGTGACAGTCACACATAATATAACATACATTATGCACATTAATTGAAATGTGTATAGTCCTTTATATAGTGTGTTTGATGCTACTAATGAAACAAAGATACGGTAGGCATAGTTACTTGTACACTGCCCAAGTATCCACATACACTACGTTAATTCATGTATGCTTAATCCATACCATACTTTTGTTTTTAAATAATATAAATTCTAGTAATTATATAATGCATGTGCACAGTGAATATGTAATATAATTGAGGTATGTTTAATATATACTGTTTTCAAATGTTTTATTAAATAAATTGGATTGCTATTATGCACCATTAGTGAGGCTCTTTCACTTTATGAACTGAGCAAAACGAACCGAGCAAAGCACAGCCCAATTACTATATGATATTTATATATTTAGTTATAGCTAAGTATGCATGTGTACATTTCTGAATGTCTGCGTTGGCGTACGGATGTAAGCAAAACCCCATTGGAGTCGAGCTCAGCAGTAAACATGTCAAATGGATACGTCAGTTAACGAATATATCACAGTTCTTGCGGAGTATATTCAATATACATTATGTTGTACATCGAGAATATATTTATTATTTTTGACTAAAATATTTTTCATTAATTTTAAACAAATTGTGTTTTGGTAGTTTGTAGATTATTTGTGCTGATTACAACATACAACACATTAGTTGACTAGCATTTAAAAACATTTCCAAATATATCCTTCTTCCAAATGAACAACATTCTAATACCTTTATTGCCGTCTCATCGCAAATATTCGTAACAAAGCTTGAAGACCGCGATTTTATTATTATATTGAGAATAGTCTTCCCTAATGTGCTAGCTCGTTTAAAGTCAAATTAATTAAGTGTTAGTGTTGTGTATGTCCTAGAATGTTACTGCATAAATGCAAAGGCAATTGCTGTTCCACACTACACCTATTTGCTTCGTGTTTATAATGTGTTAAGATAGCAGTATGACAACATTTCCAATTAATGGATTTTGCGACTGTCCGTATCGTATCAGGCTAAATTGAACGCTAAATAATACAATCTCGATGAACGTACATATACGTAGGGCCCTGCTTACCTGTTCGTAAAATTAGTTTTTTTACGTATAGCCCCTTGCCAACATATAACAAGCCATGACGTCTCCGCGCGAAAAACAAAATGAAACGCGCGTGACACGTGTATGAAACGCTCCTTGCCCTAGCGACCAATCACGAGCGCGCTGGCGTGGCTTAAAAGCGCCTGTTGGTTTTTCATAAGTGAATCGTCAAGACGCGAACGGGCACGTGCACGGATTGGAATGGTATCCTGGTTCGCGATTCAGTCCCTAGAGGCCATTCTGGAAAACTACTCGTAAGGAAATACCAAACGAACTGATTCGGTAATAAACTACCATGTTAAAGGCATTTATATTCCATATAATATATTGTTGTTATATGTCTTTGATACGCAAGCTTCCCGTCTCAATCCCGTGGGATGCAACGATTATTTTGCACGCTCCCGGGTACTGTTTCTGTGCGTATAGGACGCAGGATCTTGCGTGCCGTAAACCTTAGCGGGGGAGGGGGTGGGCAGGGGACAGCTGCCCCCTTGAATTTCTCTGAAGGGCAGATATATGGTTCTGCCCCCCCCCCATTAAATGTGAGCGTGAATGTTTGTTTTTGTGGTGAGCGTCAATGGCGGATGGAAATGTAACCTTTATGAGACGATTAATGTGTATTTTGTCGCCTGTGAAAGGAATGTGCAAATGGAGGGAAGTAATATTGTTTTCTGCCCCCCCCCCCCAGTAATAGGCGGCATGGTGGCGAAATCCTCCCCTTGAATGTCATCATTTCTGCGGAGACAGCGGAGAGAAGCTGGAGAAGGTAAATTGACAGCGGCAGCGCGATGTAAAAAAATGTTTTTAATAGCATTGTTCCCCCGTGTTTGTTCGGATGTCATGAGTTCACAGCGGCGCAGCGGCGAAACATTACCAACAGCTACAAAAAACAAAATGAAAACCTTTATGCATTGTCCGATAGTGTATGCGATATAGGATTATGGTATAATTTGTATTTCATTTACAGGTGTCATTTAACACGCTAGTTGGCGGTGCGTATTAACAAAACATAACAATTGCGCACAACCTGAGTCAGACTCGTAGATATCAATTAACACCATTGTTGGCGGTGAACAACTAATTGGGTCGGGCGAGAGTATAATTATATTCTTGGTGAATTCCCAACGACAGCAGTATCGGGACAGCAACAAGATGTTTGCTCTCAAGCTTAGTGTGGCATTGCTGGTGTTCTGCGCTGTGCTGACGGCCAGCCAGGGTAGAAGAACTCAGCGTCGAGACCCCCGGCCTCCAGTCAGCCCACCTCGGACCGGATCGGGGCCTCCTCTCCCGGCCCCGGCCCATTTCTGCCCGTACGGTGGTGGCCTAGGAGATGAGATGAGCCAGAACGACGACGGCAACAGCGGACGTTTGCCGATTCCACGGAAGTTCACATTCTTTGGCAAGAGATACAACAGTCTCTATGTAAGTACAATGTAGTGCAGCCTACACGAATACATGAGGCAGCAGCGGTCGTAATTAGTTATGCTCGCGTTAATTGTGAACGGCGAATCATGTTTCAATGTTGAAAATACAACATCGCTGGAAACAAAAGACTTGTTTAATTATGAATATGTTTGTGTGGTGAAACGATATAGCATTCGTTACATACTTCTGATCATTGTTTGTTTATCTTCTCCGAGGCGCACAGGTTCGCTTGTTTTCTATGACAATTCGCGTCACAGGACAATTGGCTGCTGACATACCAAATGGCGATATGTTTAAGAACGCGCAGGGATAGTAATCGACTGATTTGTGGCACTGTGAGTATCGGTGTAAGCTAGTTTATGAACAGTCCAATAACCTTGTGGAAGTGACGTTGTCATGACTTAAGTTAGTTGTCTCCACGAATAATTGCATACTTGCATTATAGAGGAAACATCCATATGTCTTCCGTCAATCCTATTTTGTTGTAACGTAATGCACAGAACGCGGGACTCTCAATCGAGATAATTCGGGTCGGATTCCTCCTGTTGCAGCTTCAACACAGTAGTTGTTTAATTTAATCGTCGTTGCTTCAGTTGCTACATTCGCCTCGCTAATCAAGTAATTTGTCTTAATCCCGATGGTAACCTTAATAGTGAGGTTTCAGTGTATTAATGTAGATAACATGAGCTATATAACATGAGCTATCTATCTATGCGTGAGGCATCCTTCCGTAGTCTAGTACAAGACACACTAACCCATATTTATGGTTTCTTCTCCTTCAGAAACGCGATCTCAATGTTCATTCCGGAATGGTTCCCTCTGAGAAACAACATTGTAATTACGCCGTACTGGGCCGACGCGGACACTACTGAGAATGATGGTCGTGTATTATACAGGTATGTGGTAGTATGTACGTTGGGTGATGTTTCGCATATACTCATTACCGATACAAACAACAAACATAACATTTGTTTTTTTACAAAGGGTGTAGAGTTGGGAACAAAGAACGCGCTCCTTTAGTGACAAAGACTATACCCTACTCATCTTCCACTAAGGTATACACGGTTACACATCCACATTGGCACTAATCGTACCTTAATATTATTATTACTAAGGAACAATTGTTATTAAATCACAACTAATATATCATATTAGTGATTCTTACACATTTTGTATATTTCGTCATGTATGGTAATGCACCCCCGGTGTTAAATAATACATCTACAAAATACAATAAATTGAACATTACATAAACTGTGTGAAAACATCCAGCAACTATGGGGGGGCTTGAAATCAGTTAATAAGAAGCCTAGAATCAATGTTCGATCGAAGTAGTGAAAAACATATTTTATTCTATAGAATTCAACTTAAAGTTATATAATATGATTCCATATAAACATTTTTATTTTACATAGTTAATTCGCTAAATGTAATATATATATATATATATATATATGTTAATCAAATATATATATATATATATATATTTCAATGGTATTTGACTATTGGGACCGACATTCATTTATTCGTTATAAGCGAATATTCATCATAAGCACATTCGTTATATCCGAAGTTTACTGTGTCATAATTACAATGGCATAGGAAACATTGTGTTCCGGCGATGCAAATTCAGATGTAGCCTTTTTGAAATGATGAGTCCTCAAAGACCCCGATCCCATGATAGGCCACCGGGTAAACAATCTAAATCGACGAACCACCCTCTTTGATCAAATCGCACAAGTAACATACATTTTCAGTCCCATACCTGCGATACCTGCAAAACAAACGAAGGTATGATTGGATGGAAAGACGGACAGACGGACGGACGGACGGACGGACCAATGAATGAACCGACGAACTAACGGGATGGATGGATGGACAGATATAATCACATCCGGTTTTAAAGTATATAAGATAGAGAGATAACCGCTGCTGAACACACTGTTGTCAAATGGCAACTTGTCAAATAGTTCCATGCAGCTCTAATCTAATCATACGAGACACTGGCGTAATGATACAATCGGACAAAGCCGCACGCGTCCAATTACGTAAGCCACTAAGTAACATTGAAGTATGACTACAGGTACTACGTAATATAGTAGTAGTAATAATAATAATAATATGTGTGGCATGAGTGTGTGTGTGTGTGTGTGTGTGTGCACGCGCGTGTCTGTGTGTGTGTGTGTGTGTGTCTTTGTTTGTTTGTTTATTTGTTTGTTTGTGCATGTGTGTGCGTGTGCGTGTGCGTGTGTCCGTGATTGGGCGCATGTGTATGCTCGGTGTGTTTGTTTGTGTGTGTGTGTGTGTGTGTGTGTGTGTGTGTGTGTGTGTGTGTGTGTGTGTGTGTGTGTGTGTGTGTGTGTGTGTGTGTGTGTGTGTGTGTGTGTGTGTGTGTGTGTGTAATAATTACAAGATTACATTCCACAGGGCGTCGACTAAACCACCTTTGTCTGAATAAGGTCTCTGGCATCGTGCAGAAGGCCTTCAAAAACAACTTCCAGGCCTCCTGGGTTTTCTTCGCAACCTGGCACCGAGTAACGTTCTACGGCGGATCGTTTACTACACCTGTACGTACATACACTGTAATATTACCAACCACAAATATACGTACGTTTATTATAGTACAATAGCACATGTACCTAAATTCATTGTAAAATTACCACAACAGTACGTACGTTTATTATAAGTCTACCACACATGTACGTGCACTTGCTGTGGGGATACCGCATATATACGTACACATATTGCAAGACTAGCGCAACTGTACGTACATTTAATAATAATAATAATAATATTTTTATTTCAGACAAGCATAGTGTCCATATTTGAAAAAAAGTACATCGATAAAAATATCCATGTAAATTAGAAACATGAATAAATAAAGATAACAAATAAATATGTTAATAAAACATGATAATCAAAATGATATTATATAAATACTGAACACGCACGTACATTTATTGTAAGAATACAACATATGTTCGTACATTTACTGTAGGAACACCGCATATATACGTACATATATTGTAAGACTATCACAACTGCACACACATTAATTGTATGACACGTACATGTGCGTAGCTTTATTGTAAAACTATCACATATACACGTGGTTTTATTGTATGATTATATTGCAAGTACATACATGTATTGCATGACTTCTACGCACGTACTTATATTTATTATACCACTACCACACATACACGTACATTTATGGTAAGACAATGCCACCTATTATTATACTGTAATACTCATGTAGGTGCATTTACAGTAGGTCGACCACATATGTGCCTACACTTAATGTGATACTACAACCTTTGTTCGTACATTTACAGTAAGTCTACCACACATGTACCTACACTTAATGTAATATTACAACCTATGTTTGTATATTTACTGAAAGACTATCACACATACACGTACATTTATTGTGAGTTTATTGTGAGACGATCAAATCTGCTCCAGAAATTGATGGAGGACATCGTGAATCTGATTCATTATTTTCCAAATGTAATGAATGAATAGCGTAATTACTATTCGCAGTGTTTCTATAATCAAAGAAGCGCGCTCAGTTTTTTTTTATTCGTTCAAAGAGGTTACGTTTTTTTTTTGCATCTGTTGCTTACCATAGCCAGTTGGTATGCCGACATTTAGGTTTCAAACTACTGACTTTGCCCTTCACGTGTGTTTTGTGAGAACGCATAAAGTCGAAAATGTCAACATATAATCATGTGCATAATAGCATAAAACATTCACTTGACAATTCCAATTTTGAAAATGACTTGATGTGATTATTGGTAAAAAATTCAATAAATTAATAGTTTGTTTGAATAATAAAAATATTGCAAACTTACATAGTTCCGTTGCAAAAAACGAGCTATAGGTTTGCAACGGATACTACGTAGGTTTATTTCCCTAAATTAATTTGAAATGAAACAAGCGAAACATTGAACTGAGGATGCATATTTATTGCAATTAATGTAAACAAGTTCAGACAAATCGCAGAAGAAACAGGCAAGATCACGATCGATACGGTATAAGAATTCGCGGAAAATGGTATATCATAATTACATTTACAATGTAGCATGACAGTTATATTGTAATAATTATATTATAAGAATTGTAATTAATATCATTTGGAAAATATATAAGTATTTAGGTGCTTCATTTATTACAGTCCGGTATGTGTATTTATCCATTACAGATGAACACATTTCAAGCAATTCTGGTTGCAAACAGACGTGAGTCGTACGTCGTCTTCAACTACGGGGACATGGCTTGGACAACTGGCACTGCGAGCGACAGAGACCAAAACGGTTTGGGCGGCATTCCCGCAGAGGTGAGCGGAATGCTATAAAATTTCGTCATACATGCAAATGCAGATACTTCGATGCATAAAAATAGGGACAAGTTTAAGATGAGATGTTTGTTGTCAAGACATATGTAGCAAAGTACATATGTTATCAACTGTGATGAAATTTGTGACGCAACTGGTGAAAGAGAACACCTTACTGACTGGTCAGCCCAACAAGTCTAAGTATACTTCATAGAAAGGCAACATTGGCCAGGTGTATGCATAAGTGGACCCACTTCGATGGACGGTTTCAGGCTGTACTGGTGTACTAGACAAGTTACATCACACATCGAACGACTATAGCTGTTAATCAAATTCTTGCCTCTCCTGCGCGGACTACGCACGTCTTTCTGAAGGGGTGACGGTCTCTACACTGGCCCTGTCTAAAACCATCATGCTCACCCGGCGCGTGTATTGCACATCAAATTAGTTGTTGTTAATAGTTCATAATCAAATAATGGGATATCGAGATAACCCGGATTCGAACACTTTGCTGCCTTATCGAAACATCGGCAAGTTCGTTCACTCTACGTCGCTGCAGTTCATTCAGCTGTATGAATGAGTACCTGAGTAAATGCAGAGTTGGATATTCATATACGGATAGTCTTCGCACATTAATTGCAACGTAGCTGAATGCTTCCCAGATAATTCCAGGTGGGGTTCGATTGAACAGGTCTACCAGGAGGTAACGTGTAAAGCGCTTTGAGCAGTCCTAATGACCGGATACTGCGCTATATAAGAACTACTGTGTTGCAGGTTGGATTCAACGCAGGTGACGGATTGCGTTACTACACGCAGTTCGGTTCTCTCACCCCGGACATCATCGACATCAGGACGAAGACCAACTGCAATCTCCGTGGACGCTTCGTGTTCCGTGTCGACAGAAGGGAGATCCTGACTCCGGAGCCAACACTGTTCGGCTACTTCACAGGCGAATCATCTCGCTCGCGGTCAGCGCTCAAAGGAAAACAGATGTCAGCGCCATAAATGCACCGTCGGAATGAGCTGCGTCACCCAGATGGCTGCTAGATGTGCTAAGCTGGACATTTATTGAAAGTCCCTTGTGGGCATCTGAATGTCCCCATTTTGACAACCTTGACATCCACCGTTTCTCTCCGTGACATCTTAGAATAGTCAAGTGTGATCCATGGGATCGTAAACGTTCTTAAATAAAGCAACTGCCATCAACAATGTGTGTGCCTCCAAATGTATGTCGCGAGTACTTTCGACAATGTATTGACAAAACAACGTATTATTTGTATTAAAAGTGAACTCTGCTGTGAAAACCCCCTTCTTAAAAAACACAAAACACAAATATATACACGAATACGCGAACATACTTAAATGGACTAGTTTACATTGTGCGAAACACGTGCGCACGCAAACACACACTCACACACACATGGACACAAGCACACACGCTCACAAGGACGCATACATGCACAAACACGCACACACGCACACGCGCACACGCGCACACACGCACACACGCACACACGCACACACGCACACACGCACACACGCGTGCCGAGTGACGTTAACTTGATTCAGTATAATTAAATATGTGCCAAACGTACACGGGCGTCGGCGGCGTTGCAATAAGCCTATTCGTCATATATTTAATGACACGTTTAGTGAAACATTTTCCCATTTACGTAGATTTGTTTTATACTCTTTTCACTTCAACCGTTTTAATAAGTCCCCATGTTCCAATTTGTTTGACCCGAAACATGAAAGCGTGACGCTAAACATCGTTCCAATTGTACTGTCACATATATCCGCTAGGTGACACTACTGCCCGCACAGTACAACATTATGCCGTTATTTTGGGCTGGGATTGGTGTGTTATTCTACGGGATGGTTTGGCCGACTTGAGGTATAATGTTACGGTTCCACTGACCGGGCTGTTAACATGTAAAGGTTCATACCGGAATTTATACGGACTTTAAACGAATGTCCGCAGTGGTACTCTTGTTTTGAGCTACGTAAACCATTCTCTGATCAGTTGGGGACGTGCTGTGTCACTTTTAGTAACAGTGGAGGTGTCGCGAAATCCTGTTAAATGAACCTCATGTTTGCTATATTACGTGATGTAAGATTACTTCGTATGAAAGCGTCTTCTGTGGCTATATGTGTGTCCAGTCGGAAAATGGACATTTTTGCTAATGCGATAAATCCAATATTTAACAAGATTGAACAAGATTGCCATCCAGAAAATTAACTCTTGATTTCAGGTGGACTAGGAAGCCTTTTGGCTTTTAGAGAGTCCAGTTCTTATTTATCTACGTGTGTCCCGCCCTTTTAAGGTACATGTCGATTTTATTTGTAAACATATTCACGCTACTAACACCAACGCAATCAGGAGATAATTTGTTCTGTTCCATTCATATACAGTCCTTTGTGAGAAAGAGAACTTTCTTATATCTAATCTACACTGCTCCTTTAGTAATATAACTTCATGTCCTCTAGTCCTTCTATCTTTCTTAACTGAAAAAAAAATTTCTATCAATATTTTCATAACCATTCAATATTTTAAACACTTCTATCTGATCTCCTCTCAATCTCCTGGTCTCTAGTGTTGTTAAACCGCATTTTTAGGGGTATTTCGTAACTAAGATCCCTCAGTTTTGGTATCATTTTAGTTGCTCTCCTCTGCACTCTTTCTAGCATATCTATGTCCTTCCTGCGATATGGCCTCAACGCTTGAATACAATATTCTCAATGAGGTCTAACTATTGTTTTGTACAGCGGTATTATTAGCTCTTTTTCCTTTTACGTTATGTTTCGCCTAATTAATCCAAGGATTTGATTTCCCTTTGAAGCTGCAATTCCGCACTGTTCTGAAATCTTCATATCAGCACTAATGGTTAACCCTAAGTCCTTTTCTTTTACAGTAGTATTTAGTACAGTAACCCCCATTGTATATTCTACCTCTTCGTTCCCATGTCCTGTGTGGAGGCATTTACATTTCCCAAAATTGAAGAGCATTTGCCACTTTTCAGACCATTTGATCAAACTGTCAAGATCATCTTGTGAATGCTGTCTATCTCCATCACTGTTAATCCTTTAAGAGTAATGTAGGTCCTAGTACTAATCCCTGTGGTACCCCACTCAATACCGATTTCCAGTTTGAAGCCTCCCCATCAACTACAACACGTTGTCTTCTGTCAATCATACATTTTTATATCCAGTTTATTATACCATTTCCTATGCCATGTGGTACTTTGTCGAAAGCTTTTTAAAAATCTATGTAGACGATATCTACTGGTGATCCCTTATCTACACACTTAGTGATGTCTTCCAAAAAACATGACATATTTGTTAAGCATGACCTCGCTTTAACAAAACCCATGATGAGATGGGTTGATCAAGTTATTTTTAACAAAACAATCCACCATATGATTTTTAATTAGTCTTTCTAATTATTTGTAAATCACTGATGTTAATCTCACTGGTCTATAGTACTCTGATTTGTTTCTCGAACCTTTTTTAAATAACGGTATAATGTTTGTCTCTTTCCATTCTAAAGGAACCTCTCCCTCATCTAATGACAAATTAAAAACTGTTGTAACCGGTACGCTAATTTGTTCTATAATTTTCTTAGCTACCAATTCCGGGGTTACAATTAACTGTCCTAAATAGTCTGAATCTGTCCCGTCGAACTTAACCTCTGGTACTGGCAGTGAACTAATATCTTCCTTGGTAAACACTGAACTAAAATACTCATTCAGGTCTTCTGCCATTAAGAATCCCTCTGATATTATATTTCCAGCACTACCTTCTAGAGGACCGACCTTTTCCTGAACTTTCTGTTTGCTTCGAACGTACGCATACAAACTATTGCTGTCATGTTTTATATTACTAGCGAATTGTTGTTCATAGCTTCTCCTTGAATTTCTAATTTCAGCTGTAGGTTGGTTAAATGCTTCTTTATCAATGTTGTAGTCTTCATAATTTCCAGTACACCTATATGACTTCCACATCATTTGTTTATACTTATTTTTTCTAATGGTTTCTTTCGATAAGTGTTTATTTTGGGATCGTTTCCCTTATTTTTTGAAGGGTACAAATTTACCGGCTATGCACTTAATTTCACTCTGTAATATATTCCAGCATTCTGTTGCTGTCTTATTCTTCAGTGTGTTATTCCCGTCTATTTTTGCTAAATATTTCCTCATGTTCTTATACCTTCCTTTGTGGAAATTTCTCCTATACTGCTTTTTGCTATTCCTTTCTGATTTTACTTTGATGGTAAAATGTATCTGGTTGTGACCACTACTCACCAGTGGCTCACATATATTGACATTGTCAACTAATTCATTCTGTGAGGACAAAACTATGTCTAACACATTCTCACCCCTGTTTTAGCACGTGTTGAGAAAGGAAAGTATCTTTAACTAATACTAAACAAATTATGGTCCTCACTCCCCATACTCTGTAGATATTTCCATTGTATATGCCCGTGGATAAAATCCCCCATAATAATACAGTCCCGTTTGCTTACTTCCCTTATAGCGTTTTGTATCTTTTCATTCTCTTCTATGCTTATGTTTGGACTTCGACAAACTAACCCAACTGTTAACGTTATGTTTCCTGTAACTATGTTACACCAAACAGCTTCTTCGCAATCTACTTCTCTTTCTAATTTTATTTCATCAGCCTGAATAGATTCTTTAATATATAAAATAACTCCACCTCAATTTCTTCCTATTCTATATTTCCTAAACATTACATATCCTGTCAGTCCCAATTCGGCATATGATATATCGGTGGTGGTCCATGATTCGGTTATACCAATTATGTGAGGGTCAATATCTTTTACCATAATGATTCGGTCATTTCTTTTGTTTACTGTACTCGTTGCATTTAAACAAACACATTTATATCCAGCTTCAGAAGAGTTTTCTAAAATGTTCTTTGCTGATTTATTTGTGCTGTCTTTATCTATGCCTCCAGTTTCAGGCTTTTCTGTAAGTCCCCCCTGCGAATCTAGTTTAAATAGATGCAACCTGTCCCACTGTCAACAGATCGCAGCAGGTTCTCTGAGAAAACTGCTGCCCCCTTTCCACTAAGATGGAGGCCATCTCTCATGTACATGTCTTCCCTCCCAACAATGTATCCCCATAAATCTGTGAATCCCACCCCCTCTTCTTCATACATCTGCCCAACTAGTGCGTTGATCGCCATCATCTTGCTGTTTCTATACGTTGCCCCCCTTCCTCCCATTACTCGCAAAATTCCTGACAGAATAACCTGTTGAACTCTTGTTTTCTTTAGCTTCCTCACTAACTGTCTATACTTCTGTACTATCCCAGTTGTTCCCTCCCGGCCTGCATTATTTGCTCCTACATGTACATTCTCTACCCTGTCAGTCACATGTTCAATCCTAGCTCCCGGTAGACAAGCAACGACGTTCTTCCCCTTGCTCAGTGTCTTGTCCATCTTTCTCATAATGGAGACGTCCACAAACAACCTCTCTTTCCTCACTGCCCCCTCAATCACTGTCTTAGAATAGCTCCTTCTTCGGTTTGCATCTCTCTTGTTGTTGTCCTTACCCCCTGTCGTCTTCTCTCCTGTCACATTCTCTTCCACAACCTTTCCTCCTGTCAGCGTCCCTTTTATCGACTTCTCTTCGATCACATTTGCTCTCATTTCCTTTCGTCCCTTCATCTTTCGTCCCATCTCATTTTCTTCTCTCCTCTCCCGTCCCATCTTCCCTCCCTCCTTCTGTACGGTCACTTTCTCCGCTGTCACATTCACGCTTGTCACGTTTTCTGTTGTCGATTTTCCAATTTCTCCCCCTCCAATCACCTACCCTCATCTTAATCTCCTTTCCTCAGTTTTCATGCCACTGCTATTCTCCTTCAGTCTAGCAGTATTCTCACCTCTCTCCCTATTGTCTCTCTCCATTCGACCTACCTCCTTGCTAATTCCCATCTCCATTCCCTTCACAATATCTGTCAACCAAACTATCTCCTTCAGCAGACACTCCACCTTCCATCACCCAATGCACTGAAAGGTGATTCCTTCCTCCGTGGTTTCTGCCCATGACTTCCCATAGCCGGACAATACAAAATCTATCCAGCTGTGGCAGTGATCGCACACCAAGTGTCGCTTTGCCTCGACTTGCCGCTTGCAAGGCGCCATATCCCGATCAGAATGTATTTAATAACTTAACTAACTTAGTCTTTATAAAGACTCTTTCCTGTGTACTATAGCACTCTTTATGTTACATATTTTAATTACACAGCTGAATATCTATCCTATCACGAACGCTAACATTATCGGTAATGACCTAATTTAAATACAATCAATTACGTTACGTTAGGCTGCTTTATTTATTTAGTTTACGCCGCCCGACTATCTCCCTTGCTTAATTTTAACAACAATGCTACCTAATCAAAATATCTAGCAAGTACTGGCTTACACAGATATTATCTTATGTAAGTTGTTTGATGGTTGTTACTTTATCCCCTATATATTTTAGTATATAATCAGGTTTGTTAAATCTTGTTTACAACTTATCGAAGGCTAAGTTACCCTATTATCACTATACTAAGGTGTTCTAAAATACTTTAACTAACTAACTTTAAGCACAACTTCTGCTACTCAATATATGTTTACTGCAACTTTATGAATGATATTAATGCAAGAATAAAACTTATCAATGAGTAATTCCACTTGTTTATCAACTTTTCTGCACCACCAATTTCTACGATCTATCTCCGCCAAATATAGCCTCGACCTATGTCCGACGTCATTGGCCTTATTTGGTGTACGATTGTCAAGGTGATCCGCCATTTTGGCAATACACAATCGAATGGAGCCGAAACGATGCAGGAGTATTTTGATGGATAGTGACATCTCTAACGCCTGACAGCGATATACAAGTTCTTAAGGTGACCGGCCAAAGATGTGCAACTGAAACACTAGTAGACTGTTTCCCTTGTTTGATTGCAATAGACGATGACGCGCCTTCTTGCAGTTGTTGTACCTAGCCCGCCAAAGGCCGTTGCTAGGATTCGCGGCCGGATGTCACGTAATTGCTAACTGCCTCAATAGGGTCCCTTTCAACGAGAGAGTTACAACATAACGCGTCCCGGGAAAAGCGGGTCACGTGACAGATAGGTGCCATTTTGCTCTGCTGTTTACTTCATCTGACAATGCGATCCATGATTATGTTGTTTCATTCTTCGGCGTGCTGTGCCTTTGAGTGTAAAAATTTGTCAGAAAATTTGCAAAATGTATTTTGTTTATTCCTAGGAAACACCACATTGAAAATAATGTGGGTGAACAAAGTCAGGCGAACAGGATGAAAGCCGACGAGTCTGCGTTCCTGTGTCATGTAATATTAATAACAAGTAGTGTCAATGAACATTTCAAATGGATGATTTATTTTGTTTTATATATTTTTTAAATTGCTGTTGCCACGTCAAACTGAAATGTGAAAAAATCAAAATCGATAAAGTAATTTTCGAGATATTATTTTTTTTTAAAGTCAAATTCAATGGCTACGCCTGCCTACGCCTACGGCTATGCTCGGCGGCGCCTAGTTTGTTTATTTCGTTGCGTGTCTTAAGCTGGCTTAGTTCGTGCATTATGCAGTTCAGTTTTTCAGTTTTGTATGAATACATCGGATAGCGTGTTGATGACCTAGCAGCTACAGTCGTTGATAAACCTGGTTGGCATATAATTATAATCATTCTATGTAAATATTTGAGAAAATTCAGGTTTGCTAAAAGTACAAAGTGTATAGTTTTCATAACAATGGCCCGTAAGAATTAATTATTAAAACAAGACTA
>CM034541.1:45385961-45422160 GCA_020002185.1 Paraescarpia echinospica
GTTGTGATTTAATAACAATTGTTCCTTAGTAATAATAATATTAAGGTAAGATAACTGGCTATGTGGATGTGTAACCGTTTATGCCTTAGTGGAAGATGAGTAGGGTAAATAGTCTTTGTCACTAAAGGAGCGCGTTCTTTGTTCCCAACTTTATACCCGTTGTAAAAAAAAAATATTATGTTTGTAGTTTGTATCGGTAATGAGTATATGCGAAACATCACCCAACGTACATACAACCACATACCTGTAGAATACACGACCATCATTCTCAGTAGTGTCCGCGTCGGCCCAGTACGGCGCAATTACAATGTTGTTTCTCAGAGGGAACCATTCCGGAGTGAACGTTGAGATCGCGTTTCTGAAGGAGATCAACCCGTTGGTGTTGACCTGAAGAAACCATAAATATGGGGTAGTGTGTCTTGTACTAGACTATGGGAGGATGCCTCACGCATAGTTTTATAGCTGATCTACATTAACACATTTGAACCTCACTATTTAGGTTACTATCGTGATTGGGGAAAATTACCTGATTACCGAGGCGAACGTATTAGTGGAACTATTGTCCTATACTGTTATAAAAATAATTTGGTACTGTCCCAGTGTGGTCTTAATAGCCAAGTGACTGTATTAGCGATGTTTCATGAAAAGCTAAGTTTGGAACAATCTGGTAGCATCTCCACCAAGATGTCGGGGTTCTGTTACATCTTCCTTTGTTAACTCATTTCCTTTGGCCATTGGCCTCTGATCTACGAACAGGCAGTGCATTTCATGAAATACAAACGTATTTATTTGGCGTTAGTGACAAACTTCATGTTTGATGCTCCTTGTGAGCCACTCTCGAGAGGCCAACGGTGCGATTTACTTTCGCTTTTCCTGGATATATTTAGCTTGCCGTAACTGACCAAGTAGAAATCAAATGGTCAGCGGAAACGACTGTAGGATTAAGGTAAGTATGTATTATGTTATATAGTATGTAAGGTTGATTATTGCTGTGAATGGTTCGTTGTTCTGGGAAACAGTTTAAACTGTTATACGAACATAGCACAGTAACAAAATGTTTTGTTTACGTTTCTGTGTTAATTTCTTTCTAGAAAAAATCGAGCGACCATTTTTAAAATTCCACTTGAAACATTTCTACATAACTTTACAACATCCTGTTCTGCTGCAATTCACTCGTTTACATACAAATCCAAACTCACACATATGAATACAATCCGAAACACCATACATGGTAATTATTACAACGTACTAGTTATGGGACAGTTATCTTGATTATATATGCAATATCAATAATAATATTTAATAACTGTGCATTCGTACAAAGTGCCGTATCCGTAACCTAAGACAGCTTGTTGCCCTGCGCACTTCACCACTGCCATACACTGATTCTTACTAATATCATTTTCGATTCGCCAGGAAGAATTCATCCACGCTGCAATGATTACATAAATACAATGTCGTTCACGTATTGTCAACCCATGTATTTTGTAGGTTTTGATTTGTTTAGCCGTGAAAACTGAAGCAACGACGATTAAATGAAACAACTACTGTGTTGAAGCTGCAACAGGAGGATTCCGAACTGAATTATCTCGATTGAGAGTCCGGCGTTCTGTGCATTACGTTACAACAAAATAGGATTGACGGAAGACATATGGATGTTTCCTCTATAATGCAAGTATGCAATTATTCGTGGAGACAACTAACTTAAGTCATGACAACGTCACTTCCACAAGGTTATTGGACTGGTCATAAACGAGCTTACACCGATACTCACAGTGCCACAAATCAGTCGATTACTATCCCTGCGCTTTCTTAAACATATCGCCATTTGGTATATCAGAAGCCAATTGTCCTGTGGTGCGAATTGTCATAGAAAACAAGCGAACCTGTGCGCCTCGGAGAAGTTACACAAACAATGATCAGAAGTATGTGACGAATGTTGTTTCCAGCGATGTTGTATTTTCAACAACGAAACATGATTCACCGTTTACAATTAACGCGAGCATAACTAATTACGACCGCTGCTGCCTCACGTATTCGTATAGGTTGCACTACAGTGTACTTACATAGAGACTGTCGTACTTCTTGCCAAAGAATGTGAACTTCGGTGGAATCGGCAAACGTCCGCTGTTGCCGTCGTCGTTCTAGTCCATCTCCTTGTCTAGGCTACCACCGTACTTGCAGAAATGGGCCGGGGCCGGGAGAGGAGGCCCCGATCCAGTCCGAGGTGGGCTGACTGTAGGCTGGGGGTCTCGACGCTGAGATTTTCTACCAGGCTGGCCGTCAGCACAGCGCAGAATACCAGCAATGCCCCACTAAGCTTGAGTGCAAACATCTTGTTGCAGTCCCGATACTGCTGTCGTTGGGAATTCACCAAGACTATATACTCTCGTCCGACCCAATTAGTTGCTCACCGCCAACAATGGTGTTATTTGATATCTACGAGTCTGACGCAAGTTGTGCGCCATTGTTACATTTTCACTATGTTTTGCGTTGTTTTGCTTACATACCGCCAACTAGCGTGTTAAGTGACACCAGTAAATGAAATTGAAATCATACCGTAATCCTATATCGCATCCACTATTAAATAATGCATGAACGTTTTCATTTTGTTTTTTTGTTGCTGTTGGAAATTTTTCGCCGCTGCGCCACTGTAACTTCAGCATATCCGCTGTCTCAGCTTTGAAGTCATGACTTCCGAACAAATACTATTTAAAAAAAATATTTTTACGTCGCACCGCTGCTGTAAATTTACCTTCTCCAGCTTCTCTCCGCTGTCTCCGCAGACATTATGATATCCGAAGAAGGGGGGGATTTCGCCACCACGCCGCCTATTACTGGAGGGGGTAGAAAACAATACGTCTAACCTCCATTTGCATAGCCGACAAAAATACACATTAATCGGCTCATAAAATTTACATTTCCAACCGCCATTGACGCTCGCCACAAAAAGAAAAACATTCACGCTCATTTTAAATGGGGGGCAGAACCCCCCCCGAGAAATTCAGAGGGTCTGTTGTCCCCTGCCCCCCCCCCCTCTGTTCCCGTGTCTAAGGTTTACGGCACGCAAGATCCTGCGTCCTATACGTACCGAAACAGTACCCGGACGCATGCAAAATGATCGTTGCGTCCCACGGGATTGAGACGGGAAGCATGCGTATCAATGGCATATAACAACAATATATATGGAATATAAATGCCTATAACTTGGTAGTTTATTACCGAATCAGTTCGTTTGCTATTTCTTTTCACGAGTCCTACCAAATAACCATTCCTGTAAGCATTGTGCTTCCCGATTCCGAAGGGTGTATAATCCTCCGTGTTGCGCCTCCTTACGGGTAGTTTTGTAGAATGGCCTCTAGGGAATGAATCGCGAACTAGAATACCATTCCAATCCGTGCGCATGCCCATTCGCGTCTTTGCGATTCACTTATGAAAAACCGCTTTTAAGCCACGCCCAGCGCGCTCGTGATTGGTCGCTAGGACAAGGAGCGTTTGACACATGTGTAACGCGCGTTTCATTTTGATTTTTGCGGGGAGACGTCAGGGCTTGTTATATCTCAGCAAGGGGTTATACGTAAACAGACTAATATTACGAATAGTAGACAGGGATGTACGTATGCAACGTAATTTTACGAACAGGTAGGCAGAGCCCTACGTATACGTACGTTCATCCAGATTATATTATTTAGCATTCAATTTAGACTGATACGATAAGGACATTCGCGAAATCCATTAATAGGAAATGTATTAATATAATAATTAATTTGACTTTAAAAAAGCTACCACATTAGGGAAGACTATTCTCAATATATTAATGTAATCGCGGTCTTTAAGCTTTATAATGAATATTTGCGATGGGATGGGTGTAAAATATTAGAATGTTGTTCATTTGGAAGAAGGATATATGTAGAAATATTTTAAAATGCTAGCCAACTAATGTGTTGTAAGTTGTATTCAGCACAATTAATCTACAAACTACCAAAACACATATATGGTGTAAAATAATTGAGACTAATTTAAAGTTAATTAAAAATATTTTAGCACAAAATAAAAAGGGGTTCCTGTAGATGGGTTTTGCTTACATCCGTATGCCCATGCAGACATTCAGAAATGTACACATGCATACTTAACTTTAAGTAAATATGTAAATATCATATAGTAATTGGGTTGTGCTTTGCTCAGTTCGTTTTTCTCAGTTCATAAAGTGAAAGAGCCTCAGTATTGGTGCATAATAGCAATCCAACTTATTTAATAAAACATTTGAAAATGTGTGTACAGTATGTGTTAAACATACCTCAATTATATTACATGATCACTGTGCACATGCATTATATAATTACGAGAATTTATATTATTTGAAAACAAAATTATGGTATGCATTAAACATACATGAATTAATGTAGTGTATGTGGACACTTGGGTAGTGTATAAGTAACTATGCTAAGAGTATCTGTGTTTCATTACTAGCATCAAATAAACTATATAAAGGACTATACACATTTCAATTAGTGTGCATAATGTACGTTATATTATTGTCATAGAAATGTCAACGAGTTTCGCTAAAAAATCGCGAAACTCGTTGCTATCTGATTTGAATAAATTTCTTGGCACTGGCAGGAAATAAGGTAGATTTGGAAAGATTCCTATAAGAAGAAATTGTTGGACAACCACGTAACAAAACATTCATAGTAGCTGGTTGGTTCAATTATGAGAAAAGGGTGAACTATACCAATACAAAAGTGGACACATCCAAACTAAATACATGGCATGAAGGGGCCGACACAAGGATAACCGTTCACTGCATTCAGATTCCCGTTGACAGGGTCGTGGTTCTGGGCCGGTATTCCGATATACAGGTTCGTCTTCTGGCTCACGTCCATCGGAAGTCTTGCAAAAACCTTTGGCTAAAGACTAGCATAGTTAAATATACGATATATTTCCCAATCCATATACTTGTGAAAGACATATCCTAAAGCCAAACAAACTGGAAACAATTCAAGCTTTCTATGCTTTGACGGGGTGTGATATGACATAATTCGTCTCAGATCGCAGCAATAAAACAGCAAGGGGGTCTGAGAGCAGCACCATTAGCTACTGCAGAACTTGAGAAAGGGTGACATGACAGACGAGATTACGAAATATGCAAACTATACAATGTTCAAGATGCGAATACAGTCGACAAGAAGCGGGCTCCGTTATTCATCAAATCACATGTTTATGAATGGCTTCCATTAGCAGATGATGCATTTAACCATACCTGTTACCTTACCGTCTGTAACGGACATATTACCTGTCAGCGGTGTACTGAAAACTGCCCCAATCTACTCCCTCCTGAATTGTTGTGATGGAGAGGAGGTGGGCAAGCTAATGCCAACTTAGTGATGGCTTTGCCACTCACATGTACACGAACCCTGTCTTTACTAGATCTTTGGCTCTCTCAATCGCATCTTTCCTCAGCATGTGCACTACAATGCAAATGCAGAAAAGGCAGTAATAGTTGTAATAATGTGTGATGTAACTGAGACACTTGGCGCCTTTGTTTTACTTTGACATGCATATGTTAAAAGAATCACATCAAACGTTCGGCTGTTGTGTAGTCATTGTAACTTTGAAATCAACCAACAGTCAAAGAAATAAATTGCCCATCAAATGTCAAACAATGTGTATGAGAAATGAGACCCTTGACTAAATGTTGCCATCTTGAAATCTAAGATGATGGCTACCTCTAAGCATATCAATTGTGTTAAAATAAAAATCCATACCCTTTAGAATGTGGTTGTTCGCACTAATGTCAACTTTCTATGTCACTTTGAAGTTCAGATATGAGACAAACAGTAATTAATCATGGCGGCCATTCTGACGATCTAAACGTTGACCAAAATACTGATGAGAATATTTCTGGGTTTCGACAATGTTTGTAGGTGTGAACATGTTGACACGGAAATCAGTGTTGCATATATCTTTAAATTACGTTATGGGACAAATTGTGATTGATTTTCCATAGTCGCTATTTATTGTATATTTATGTTATGCCTATTATATTTTATTTAATCGTTTTATATGTGATCGGTTATCACAAGTCAGTTCATTGAAGGCATGGGTAGCCATGCATGACAAAGAAAATTTCGGTTTGCAGCCCAAAAAGTAAGCAGTTGCCGGAGTTCGCGTTATAGGCACAACTAGTCGGACACATCGGTGACTGGGAGTAAAAAAAAGACTTTCTGGTGGGAAAAAAATAAATTTGTAATGTAAAGTAGTTTTAGTTTGTTTTTACAGCGCAATTGGTCTATTTCCATGGTATTTTGTGATAATGTTATTGTACGTGTTTCAATTACTTATAACTTCTCAAACAATCTGCCTACAATACCAAACGATAAAATTCACGCTCGTAACATCAGTCTTTTTTAAACTTTGTGTTAGCGGCCGACCACTAAGAATTACGTTAGAATAGCGGGGGCTTGTGCCTGCGTAACAGGCAAGCAAAGATTGCGTAGTGTTTTTTGTTTTGGCGAGGCTAACGTATCTTGGACAGTGCCTAGTGCCTATTGCCTGCACACAAACACCACGATGCGTTGGCACATCTACGCCATTGTTTCACTGTGCGGAACACTGAACAGAAACATAATCGTGGGAATGAGTGATTCCGTGTGTGTGTGTGTGTGTGTGTGTGTGTGTGTGTGTGTGTGTGTGTGTGTGTGTGTGTGTGTGTGTGTGTGTGTGTGTGTGTGTGTGTGTGTGTGTGTGCATTTGTATGTGTGCATTTGTGTGTGTACGTTTGTGTGTGCGTGCGTGCGTGCGTGTGTGCGTGTGTGTATGTGCATGGTGTGTACGTATGTGCGTGCGTGCGCGCGTGAATGGGTGTCAAACCGAAATATACAGGGAAGTGAAGATGAACATCAGTGCAATGAATAAATCAGGAACCAGTATCACCGCCTGCCTCGCTCCAACGAGGTGAACAACTAGTCCCATCGGGTGAACGCCATCGTCTATTGTCTTATTCTTCTCAAAAATGTTGATGTTGATATCACATTGTGATTCTCAAAAAATGTAGTTACTGCTCATTGTCTCGTGGTGAATGCGATATTGCATTGTAGTTTGACACGATATATGACGACAAACAACTTACTGAACACCGTTACGTAGATATTGACGACAATGCCGTACAACAAATATTATTAGTCAATAATCCTAATAAACAATGCTTCACAAGGTAGTCATGTTAAAAAAATCATCTTTGGTGATATGAAAACTGCTTTATACGAATAATACTCACATCCCCAAAGACGGTGCTCGGAAAATGAATGAAGTGCATCTATAGATAATACATTATTCTTCTACATGTTGTGTCTGTCACAGGTTGATGCGATCATGTCTCTCCATATTCCTGTGTTATGTGTGTCTCGCAACAATTCAATTTCACTCCGTCCAAATCAGATAAACTTTCTAGCAAGTATAACTTACATATAATTAAAAAGTCATGATGAAGTCAAGAACATGACATGCGTCAGCATAACAGGAATTTGTTAACACATTGTTCACCGGTACGTGACAATTCGATCAGGTTGCGAGTATAGAACTCGGGCCTGTGTCCAACGACGGCGGTATCGGAACATTGACAAGATGGTTGCACTCCAAGTCTCAATGCTGGCGCTCTGCGCTGCGCTTGCAGCTGGCCTGATGACGGAACCGCTGCCTGCCCCCATTCACCTGTACCCGTTCGGCTTTGGCATAGACAAAGTGGCTCCTAAAATGACGACGGCAGTGTAGGCCCCATTAAGTACACTCCACGTGAACCCATTCAAGCGAGCTTGTCTGTCTAATGCCCGAAACCAGCCAAAAGTATATATATATATATATATATATATATATATGTGTATATGTATATATATATATATATATACATATTTTGAATACGAATGTTTTGTGTACAATTTTACCATTTTTTTAAATGCAACTTTGAAACAGTGAACGATGTTTTGGGCTTACTAAACGTAATATACTTTCAACGTATTTTTTATGAACAATTTGTAATAAATGGCACTAAGTGGGGAACGGAAGTTTGGCTGTATACAACAGCCCTGTGAACTTGCTACTACATCATTTAACGTTAACAATAAAGTCGAGTGGTGTTTTTAAGACTAACCTTAAACACACATTTTCTTAGGACGTCCTTTACAGCGATATGGTCGACGAGTGTTTGAATGGGGCATACTACATTTCCCGACTTGATTTGTACATATTTTATATCAAATTCAATAATTGTTTTTTATGTTTTAATAGTTGTTATATCACTTATTTAATCATCCTACAGAAATCGGCTGTTAGTAATTGTTTTCTATATAATTTACTTATGTTTTGTTTTACTGCATGAGACTGAAATAAAAAAATTCTTATTTACTGATCGAATTAGGTATATCATTTATGTTGTTAATAAAGTCAGAACATGTTCTAAATATCTGATTTCATAGGATAGGGAATGTATCGAATGATTGTAGGGTCGTTCCTAAATTACTTACTTCTTTACTTATATAATTATTACTTACACCACTTAAATGTTTCCATTTCTTTAGATCAACACGAACGGTTTGATATCCTTCACCAAGGCGATCCCAATATTCACACCGGAATGGTTTCCAGTGAGAGGAGAACCATTGATTGCACCGGACTAGTCGGACGTAGACAGGACGAGGAACGAGCGCTACATTATTATAAAGGTATGCTACATTATTACATGTGACCACCATCGGCATATTGACTGAGAGACGACGGTTCAAAATTGTCTCGACATGGCGTCAGTAGACGTGAGTAAGGCGTTTGGAATCTCCTTCAGGGCTAAGTGGATGTTCATAGCTACATGGCACCGAGTCACGTACTTCGGCGGAAATGATGAAACACCGCTATTTATTTGAACTTATATAATATAGTGATAATGTTTATGTGTGCGTTTACATGTGCGTGTGCGTGTGCGTGTGTGCGCGCATGTGTGTATTCTGATTGTCGTTCTAAATTTTCGAACATGTTTCTCGTAAGCGTGCTTGCAGGCCCGTAGTGATGATTATTAGAAATTAGAAGAATATTGTTTTAATTATTGGGAGATGTGAACATTTTGTATGGCTGTGTCTGTTCAAGTTCAAACGGGATTTGTGTTGTTATCATATAGATTAATAGTGGCAGATACAAAGTGGCACATACAAAATGTCTATGTAGATTGATACAACAATTCTGAATGCATTTCAAGTTATTTCTGTTTCTTTGTGAGTGCTGCTTCTTTGACAAAATCAGATATAAATTCATCTTAAAACCCTACCGTGCGTGTGTCTTTGTAGGGCTTTCTCTCCCATACCATAAAGTTAACTACATGACACGATTTCTGACCAGAACTTGTACAGATACTACCAAGTTTTCCATTCTGGAGGGTGGTTAGTTATGATATTGTTTGTTTGTAATGTTCAAAACATAGTAACGGCAAAAATTGGTGTCGGGTCCTACCTTGTATTGCATGGAGATACTGTTGCTAGACACGGCATGGAGCATCATTGTTATGCTGACGACATTCAAATCTACCTCACGGTTGAACGAGATTAATAAATTGTAGCAGCACTGGCTAAGGTGGAAGCGTGTTGCGAAAGTGGCTGCATGGTTGACTAAAAAATAGCTAAAACTTAACACAGAGAAATCCGAGGCGATGGTTTTTTCTCCAGTGAAGAAACGCGGTAGTCTGCCTGACAATGTATACGTTACAATAGCCGGCCATCGAATTCAACCATCATCTTGTGTGCACAGTTTGGGTGTGCTATTTGATAGCAACCTGTAAATGGAACAGCAGAATGCCAACTCTGTGAAAAGTTGCTACTATCATATTAGAAACATTCGAAGAATTCGTCCACATTTGACGAAAGATTCATGCACGACACTTGATCATGCACTAGTGACCTCCCGTTTTGATTATGGGAATGCACTTCTTGATAGTCTCCCACACACGGTGATGCAACGTCTACAAAAGGTATAGAACTGTGCCGCTCGCCTAATTACTCACAAGAGGAAATACGAACATATCACGCCCGTGTTGCAGCGTTTACACTGGCTACCCGTTCATTTGAGACCGACCTACAAAATGCTGGTGTTTACGTATTATGCCTTGAATGGTCTAGCGCCGGACGACCTAAGTAAGTTAATTGTCTACCATCCCATCAACAGAACTATACGATCTATCTCGCAGCCTCACCTTTTGTTCGTACCGGCCTCACAAACTGTTATTCATGGTGAACACCGTTTTGCGGTTTGCTTGAAGGTTCTAGGGAACAATTTGCCTCATACGCTCAGAACAGCAACATCATTATAAGTATTTAAAACACTTTTGAAGACTCAACTTTTTCAACAAGCGTTTTTATAATTCACCGACGAGAACACTTCATTGCTTTCTTTTGATAAATATATTTTTTTTATTAGTTTCTTAGCATATCTATCGTTATTCTTCTTGTACAAATGAATGTATTTAAAGTAGTTTTTTTAAGAATGTCTTAATACATGTATTTATTTAAAAGGTTTTTAATTATCTCTCTTTTTTAAATAGTTTTTAGTTACTATATTTAAAGTAATGTTATATTTGTTTACATATTTATCTCTCAGGTAGCATTTCTTTGTATGTAAAATACTACTATATATATGTGTGTGCGCATGTACGTAAAACGGCCGAGAGCAATTTTAATGTAAAAACATATGACCTTGTCAACCGAAAACAACGCGTGGTCCTCGAAAACAAAACATCTGACTGGAAGCCAGTATTGTCTGGTGTACCACAAGGTTCACAATTTGGATCACTTCTGTTTATCTTGTATATTGACGATCTCACTAATCATGTTGATTCATGTTAAATGTCATTGAAGTACATCGGTGACCGATTGTCAGTTGTTGCAGAAGGATCTGGACAGTGTATGTCTTTGGTGTGAGACATGGCACCTTAAACTTAACGTTGAGAAATGCTGCATAATGTCATTCACTAACAAAAAGAAACGTATATCCTATGACATCACGATTTTAAGTCTCTGCCCAAGGTCACCGCTGTCAAAGATCTCGGTATCACATTGACCGACAGTTTGACTTTTAAAGATCCTATTAATCGTTGTGTGTGTAAAGCTTTTTAGATGAGTGGTTTTATTAAGCGCGTTTGCACAACATTTACCGATGTACAGGCTTTGCGATTGTTGTATATATCTCTAGTCAGAAGCCAGTTAGAGTATGGAATCCCTGGCAACGTATGTTTATTTACAAAATCGAACGAATTCAACAGAAATTCATTAAATATCTATGTTACAAATCCAAAATACAGTACTCCTCTGATAGTTATCCTGAGCTTTGCCATCTTTTTAGACTACCTTCCCTTCAACATCGTAGGCAAGTTGCAGATCTTATGTTTTTACACAAGTGTATGCACTCCCAACTAGACTCGTCGTGCCTGGTTTATTTGATGTTGATATTGTGTGGTTTTTATATCCTTATTGTTCTTATTGTTTTTATTATTCTATTATTGTTTTATTATTTCTATGTATTGTTTCAGTTATTAGTCCTGTTACTGGGTCCACTGGACCTGTTGGAATCGGAATCTGAATAAATACAACTGATCGGGCGCTGCAAAACACTTTTATTTATTTATTGATCAGCAACAAGGTTGTTCAAGCTTACAGAATGGCCATCGTGTATGTTAATATAGCGGACGTTCCATCTGATATGTAGTAGAAATTATGACCTTAAATACCTTTCATTGCATGCAACAATTTGAGTAAAAGTACAGATAACATTGAACAGGAATTTATCTAGAGGATATCATGTCGCCCTAGTAATGTAATGAATAATTCTATGTAAGCATTGTTGGCATGGCAACGTTTGACAGAGGTTACGCGGATAAATATGATTGTAGCGTCAGACAATCTTATAATGATTGAATCACAGGTACAAGTGGCTACAATCGAGATGCCAGAACCTTGTACAGTTTTTATAATCTGTTAAATGTACCCAACATGGACTCGTCAATTGTCTGAACGTGAGTGATGTTCCATTTAAGATGAATACGTTCCAAGTGGTGCTGGTGGCCGACAGACGTTCATCGTACGTGATCTACAACTACGGCGACAACCAGAAAGGCGAGTGGAGGTGACGAAAACGGCTTAGGCGGCATTCCGGCTGAGGTGAGTTCAGTGCAACAGTCAACGATCAATCATTCGACTGTCGATTTTAAGGAAGGTTGTATATGTATATATTTTGTTAGCCAAAACCAGCCAATTGTTGGCGGCATGTTGCTGAGGCAGTTGTATTTCGCCCGAGTATAGAGGGTTATTTCTGTGGAAAGGTAAGAAAGGCGTATTTCCGGGTAGTGCAGGAAAACGTGAACATTCTGACTTAGATCTTAGGTGTTGTTTCTCCATACAACCCCATTGTGGGGCTAACCTAGGAGTTGTGCAGTGTGCATTGCAAAGGGTGCGTGAAACTGAATTTGACAAATAATTTTAAAAGAAAACAAATAATTATGAAAAACAAGTGCAATAATTTGTGCAGATTAAAAACATAGTCTCTGTCTTTATCTATACTCTGGTAAGGTGGGCTGGAGCAACACGGTGGATGGTACTCAGAGCTTGTTGGAATGGGTGTAATGTGGGTAGGCTTATTGTTTCTGGGGGGAGTAGATTCCAAGCTCTTATAACTCTAGGATAGAATGAGTATGCATATGTATTTATGCGTGCATGTATTTGTATGTATTTGTTTTGGATCGCTGTTTCGTGTACGGGAGCATGGGACTATAGGATGTTGTGGTAGGGTAATGTTCAGAAGGTTGCGTTTTATTTTGTAGAAGAATGTAAGTTGGTGTTGTTATCGTCTTCTTTCTAGAGTCTGCCAACCAAGAGTTTATTTATGAGGCTGGTTACGCTTGTTGTGCGGCGGTGGTCATTTAAAGTAAATCTAGCTGCGCTTCTTTGGATATTTTCAAGGGTATCAATGTTATTTTGTGTATATGGATTCCAGGCTACAGCTCCATAATCTAGTTTTGGCCTAACTAACATATTGTAGGCTGTTTCCTTAACTGTAGATGTTGCAAGGTGGAGAGAGCGTTTACGGAGGCCAAGTGTTCTAGCGGGTTGAGATGCAATGGTGTTAACATGCTTTGTCTAACGACAGTTTGGAATCTATTGTAATGCCCAGATAAGGGTGTGAATCGACTTGGGAAACTGGTTGGTCTGAGATGGTGTAAGTGAAATGGCTTGGTTAGCGTTTATGGGTAATTCTGAGAAGTTGACACTTTGGGATATTGAACTTCATTTGCCATTTGTCTGTCCAGTCGGCTAGTTTGTTTAGGTCTGTTTGAAGGATGTTATGGTCTGCAGGTGTTTGGATTTCTCTATATAGGATCGAGTCATCGACGAAGAGTCTGATAGTTGAGTTGACTGAATTGGTGATGTCATTTATGTACAGTAAGAAAAGGACAGGGCCAAGGACTGAGCCTTGGGGTACGGCGGAGATGACATTTGCGGGAGCTGAGTGGGAACCATTTATTGATACAATCTGGGTGCGGTTTGATAGAAATGACTTTATCCATTGCAGTGTGTGACCTGTGATACCATAGTAGTTTAATTTATTGAGATGTCGTTTGTGGCGAACTTTGTCGAAAGCCATGGAAAAATCGAGGAGGATGACGTCTATTTGTTTCTGGTCGTTCATAGAGGAAGCCCAGTCATTGACTGCTTCCACAAGCTGTGTTTGGCAGGATAGTCCAGTTCGGAATCCATGCTGGTGATGGAGGATAACGTTTTTAGCACATGATGTGTTTCCACATGTGACTAAGAACGATATGCTCCATTATCTTGCACAGAATGCATGTCAGAGAAATTGGTCTATAATTTACATGATTACCTTTGCTGCATTTCTTGTATACTGGGGTGACAAGAGCTGTGGTCCAGGCTTGTGGGAGTTTGCTGGATGTGTTTGATTGCTGGAATGTGTGTTGTATTATTGTGGGTATTTCTCTGGCAGTCTCCTTTAATACTTTTGCTGGGATTGCATCTGGTCCTGATGCTTTGTTTGGTTTCAGAGCTTCAAGCTGTTTTATGGTGCCATTTATTCCGATATTAAGTGTTTGGAATGGTGATGGGCCTTTAGTTGGAATAGGAAGTTGTTCTTTGGTGAAAACTGATTTGAAGTGGTAATTTAGTGTATTTGCTTTGTCGTGGTCAGTTGTTTGCATCTTGTCATTTACTTTTAGTGTTGGGATGCCAAGGTTTTCAGTTTGTGTTTGTTTAATGAAGGACCAGAATCGCTTAAGGTTTGTGGTGAGGCTTTCGCCTATGATGTTATTGATGTAGCTGTTGTAAGATTGGTTATTTCTTTGTTGACTTCTTTTCGTAGGTTCTTGAAGTGATCCCAGTGTGTGTTTGTTTTCTTTGTTTTATCAGCATTAGCATGAGTTTTGTCCCATTTTCCGTGTAGTCTGATTGTATTTTTTGTGATCCAGGGTAAATGCGGTTTTGATTTTGTCATGCGGCTAGGAATAGATTGTTCTATCAGTTGAGTGTAGTTTTGGTGAAAAAGTTCCAATTTGTATCAATGTCTAGATTACCAGGATTTCGGGCAAAGTACTTTTGAGCAAGAAGGGTACAGTTTAATCTGAGGGATTCCCAGTTAGCAGACTTAAAGTTGTACATTTTGTGTGGAGGTTTGGTTTTCTTCTTTGGGTTCATATTAAAGTGAAAGAGAACAGCTTCGTGATCGCTCACTGTGATTACGCTGGAGATAAGGGCAGGGTTTAATGTAAGTACAAGGTCAAGTATATTTCCAGAGTCTAGTCGGGTCGGTTCATTTACCATATTTGTTAAACCATATTCACTGAATATTTCAAGTAGTTTGTTGTGTTTTGTTACTGTGTATTTGTTTGTTGTATATAGGTTTTCCCGGTTGATGTCTGGTAGGTTTAGGTCCCCGGCGATTATAACTGATGGAGGAAGTTTGCAGCCACGGTAGAGGATAACCAGGGATTCGTGTAGGGCTTCCAGGGATGTTGTATGATCATTTGGGGGTCTGTAGTAGGATGCCTAATAGATGGCTTTGTTATGGTACTTTAGTTCAGACTATCTCACATGTAGTATTCAGTTTATCTTGGGGGTCTGCAATTATGTCATTTCTCAGTGACAAAAGCCGCTGTTTAGTATTACAAAGTTTTGTTAATAATCTGCTGAGTTCGCTCTTTCGGGTTTAGTAAATAGAAATTAGCAACCAATGTACCGCCAATATATATGTAATTTAGAATTATGAATAATAAACAAAGGTTAATAAATCAACAATGGACACGTAACTTTAACAAAACACGTCCACTATATTAATACTACAACAGTGTCTTCTTATTTTTTTCTACGTTATGGCCACCTTATTTTTTGGGGTAATCTTTAGGAAAGAGAGAAGAAATGTTTTGGTGTGATTTAGTGGGGTTAAGGCAGGTAGAAAGGGGGAGGGAAGGGGAGGGAGGGAAGGGGATGGGAGTTTTATAAGATTCAGAGGTGGTGCTGCAGCCTGGCCTCAAAAGAATCCAGGGTGGTCGCAGATACAACTTTTTGGGACAGGCTGTTCCATTCAGCTATTGTGCGCGGAAATAAATTACATCTCCCTGCACTGGTGGTACGGTGGTAGGGAAGGTCGTATCTGATGTTATGGGTTTTCCTTGTTTTTATTTTACGAAGACCGGATAGTGTCGGCAGAAACAGGGAGTTAATTGTGATGGCGCCTGTTTTGTATTTATATATGGTTCTGAGGCGTGCTTCCTTTCTCCGACATGGAGGGTTGGCCAGTTTAATGTATTTAAAACAGATTCTACTGAGGAAGTGTGGCGGTGTCTGTTTGTGACCCAACGTGCTGCTCTCCTCTCGATCTTTTCGAGGGTAGTTATGTATTTGGTGGTGTAAGGCTTATATACAGGACAGGTCTGATAAGGACTCTATAATATTCTTTTATTCTCTTATTCCCTATTTTGACATCCCGTCTAAGGAAACCCAGGGTCTTCTTTGTTTTGTGCTCCATGTGTTGTCACTTGTGATCGTAATGCCTAGGTAATGGACTGTCTGGTACGGACGGACACCTCTGGTCGAACACTTCCACAGAGATCTGGTCTTTTGAGCTGAAGACTGAACCAAATTGTTTGTTGAGTAGTTCGACTCTCTCTAGTGCATCAGTCGTGAGTTTTCCTCCAATTTTCAGTGTATATATACCCATTACCCAGTCTCCATAGACTTTATGTAGGCCCAAACCTTTTTATTGAGTTGAGGTTTCTGTCTGGTGTTCAGTGAGACACCCTCGATATGTTTCCAGTACTGCCTACGAAGTCTCTTTTGGATGAGTCTCTTGAGAAACTTGAATTTCTCTCTTGTTTCTGCACTACTTTTTTCCACCTTTTGTGTGGTCTATCCCTTCTCTTAATGACGTTCTGGGTCTCATAATCTACCCACGGGTGGCTGGCCTTGGGATTAGACATCCTGTGAGGAATGTGTTGGATAACTGCTGCTGTTAGTTGGTCTCTGATGGTTGTTCAGATTTTCCGTCACATGATGCTTCACCTTTATGGAATGTTGGAGAGCTGAGGCCTTCATAGAGTTCCAGTCAGCTTTACTCTATACAACGATGGACCGACATGGAAGTTTCTTCTTCTGTATGTTAAGCTGCAGTTTCATACTTCTGTTCTGGTGACGAGGTTGGCGCATTAGTCACAATAGGTCAAGAGTGTTCACTTCACGAGTTGAGGTTTGAACCATCTGTTCTATGTTCAGGTCTTCTATGGTGTCCATGAAGGCATTGTGTAGGCGGGGGTCGCTGATTTCTCCTTTGAGGGTCTTAGTGGCTCAGTCCCAGCCGGGTAAGTTAAAGTCACCTCCTGTTACTATGACCGCATTTTTGGATGTAGATGCAAGGTGCGCAGACTTTGCAAAGTATGTCAGACTGGGTTCATTGCTAGTTTGGGGTCTGTAGTAGGCACATTCCAGTGGCTGCGTCTGCCTTTTATTTTTATTTTGATCCATAAGATTTCACAGTCCATGTTGGTTAGTAAACGTTACTCAGAACAAACTTGTTCCTCGGTGACAACAATAACAACTCCTAATCCATTTATATTTCTGTTTTTCCGGAAGACCTGGTAGTTCCGTGGAAAGATCTCCGAAGGGTTCATTGAGGTTTCTATCTATGTTTCAGTCCCTATTATGATATCAGGTTTAGTGCTCTGTATGAGGTTATCCAATTCTGCAGTTTTCCTAGCCACTCAGCAAGTTATATGACTCACTGCCCACACTCTGGCAATCTGCATGGAACCACTGCCCACAAAACTCACATGGTATGCCTCTCTTATTCCACGATACAAATCGGTCTTAGGTACGACAGGGAAACTGTGCGTCTTCAGATATGTTAGAATTGGAGCTGTTTGTCTATGACATGTTCAAAATTAGATTAATGAATAATGCTGCTGTGTGTGATAATTGGAGTGTATAGCAAACTGCTAGATAAACTGTTGATATTTCACGTGTAGGATGTCTATTTCCAATTTATAGCAGCACCAGAATGATAACTAACATCACCTGTCAGCTTGCAAGCACATTGCATTTAAGGAGAAATGGATTGATGAGCAAAATAAATTGAAATATGAACCAAAACAGTGGAGCTTCAGAAAGTGCTTCTTCCTGTCAAAATGTTCCCACCTTGTCACCGAGACAGCTACGTTTTTAAGCCCGTGTTCACATCTAATATTCTATCGAATTGCGATGCGTATCAATTAATTCGGCACTGTTCACATACACAAAGTTAGGCCGGATTAAAGTGTCAACCGAATTGGTGCTCCAGGGGGCGTGGTGTGCGGGTCATATGTCATACTCTGAACGAGACTACAGCCCTCTGCCATACAGCAGCGCCACCATCGCCGACTCAAAGCAAACGGAGCGTTCCACATTAGCTTGATCCGCTGCCCAATTCGGTTAGCCGAATTCTAATTCAGCGATTTTCCCGCATTAGAATTCGGGGAGCGTAATGCGGATCAAGAGTGTTCACATTGCGCTACACGAATTAGGATCCGCATCCTAATGCGGATTAAAGCTGTATGTGAACACGGCCTAAGACAGTATTGTTTGATTTTGACACAATGTATCCGTATACACTCAAGCTAAAGCCGTAAGTTTTGTTTGAGTTTTAATACAATCACAGGTTTCCAAGACAGGCCACTGTCATAATGTAATCAATGCAATAGCACAAAGCTATTTAGCAAGCTTTAGTCTCTTAATTTCAGGTTGGATTCAACGCATGTGACGGATGGCGTTACTACACGCAGTTCGGTTCTCTCACCCCGGATATCATCGACATCCGGAAGAAGACGAACTGCGGAATCCGAGGTCGCTACGTGTTCCGTGTCGATGAGAGGGAGATCCTGTCTCCGGGACCAAATATATGGACTAACTTCAGATCAACGAGTTCTCGTGGTCGATCTGCGAGTAGGGGAAAAGCAAAGATCGGAGCACCTACATTGTCTCCACAGTAACACCGTGTTGGAGACTGGTTCCTGTTCTGCATTCAGCGCAAACCAAAGAGCAGATATTAGAAACACGTCGGTTGTTACATTCGTCGTGTGTTACAGGTTGCTGGTTGATGCGTTTATCTGCCTATGTGTTGATGATATATTAAGCAGTAATGTATCTATATAATACTCCTTAATAAATTGCATAACTATTTTAAGGATTTATACAGCACTCCGTCTCGGTAATTTCAAGGTTTAATTATAACGACGTCGTTGAACGCACAGTGATGCTTGCCCAGAACTGTTAGATGTCCTAATTATTTTGCTGATTTAAAAAGGCTGACAACTTTGACGTATGGCATAATTTGGATATGTAGTACTGTATAATGTAATGTAAATAAAACTACTAGCAACCATACTGACGCAATTCATCATTTGATCCGCATCTATGCGACAACATGGAAATAACATATTAGTCCATGTATGACCGATGTAAACTGGTCAGGCAATTTCTTATTGATACAGTAACACAATAATATTATTGTGGAAGTATGCGGCCGCCTTATCAGATACGATTGTTCGACTTGCACTTACTTGCACTTTTCTCTCCATCCCAACCAACTATCCAGCTTCGATCATCTAGTTCTGATTTATTTTGTTCCTATAGTCAATACTAAAATTGGAACTAGGGCATTTTCAGTTGCTGCACCAACTCTCTGGAATATGCTCCTTCACAGTGTTAGATCAGTTAAAAATATTATACAATTTCGCAGTCATTTAAAAACTTACCTTTATAACCTTGCGTATCCACCTTAGCTCCCTGGCGTATCGATCTACCTATTGACGACTTTAATATGGTTTGTCGATTCTGATATTCACTAACCCTTCTATATTGATGAGCTTCTGAACTTGTTTTTTGAGGATTTAGGCGAAAAGTAGTTATCTTATTAGTATTATTAGATACATTCCACATTCCTGTGTCACCACACCACCATTCCATTGCGTAGTGATATCAATGAATAACAATAATAAAGGTATTTATTTTTAGAAAGCGCCATTTCCAATAAAATTATCAAAGCCTTGTACAAAATCTTATTTATGTAAAGTGTTAAGTGTAACATAAATATCAGCGCAATGCAAATAAAATGTAAATCAGTTTTGAGTGGGGTTCCACAAGGATCAGTACTGGGACCTATATTATTCTTAATAGATATAAACGATTTGGACGATGATATAGCTAGCAAGGTGTTGAAATTTGCAGATGATACAAAAGTGTTTAGAAGGATTAAAAGTGATGGAGATAGACAGCATTTACAAGATGATCTTGACAGGTTGATCAAATGGTCTGAAAAGTGGCAAATGTTGTTCAATTTTTGGAAATGTAAATGCCTTCACACAGGACATGGGAACGAATATGTAGAATATACAATGGGGGGAACTGTACTAAGTACTACTGTAAAAGAAAAAGACTTAGGGCTGACAATTAGTGCTGACATGAAGATTTCAGAGCAGTGTGGAATTGCAGCTTCAAAGGGAAATCAAATCCTTGGATTGATTAGGCGAAATATAGCATATAAAGAAAAAGAACTAATAATACCGCTGTACAAAACAATAGTTAGGCCTCATTTAGAATATTGTATACAAGCGTGGAGGCCATACCGCAAGAAGGACATAGATATGCTAGAAAGAGTACAGAGGAGAGCGACTAAAATGATACCAAAACTGAGGGATCTTAGTTATGAAAAACGCCTAAAAGAATGTGGTTTAACAACACTAGAGACCAGGAGATTGAGAGGAGATCAGATAGAAGTGTTTAAAATATTGAATGGTTATGAAAATATTGATAGAAATATGTTTTTTCAGTTAAGAAAGATAGAAAGACTAGAGGACATGAAGTTACATTAGTAAAGGAGCAGTGTAGATTAGACGTAAGAAAGTTCTCATTTTCACAAAGGACTGTGAATGAATGGAACAGATTATCCGATGATTGTGTGGGTGCAAGTAGTGTGAATATGTTTAAAAATAAAATCGACACATACCTCAGAAGGGCTGGATATATGTAGATAAAAGGGTTGGACTCTCGATAAGCCAAAGGGCTTCCTTGTCCACCTGCCATCTAGAGTTAATTCTCTGGATGGCAGTCTTGTTTAATATTGTTAAATCTAGTTAAATCGAGTAACATCATGATAACATTATAATAATTATAAGAACTGTGGAATAAAAATAATAAATTAAGTTAAAATATAAAATATAACTTCTAAGAACAATTATTAAAAAACTATGATATCATTTATAGCTATAGAATAATAATAATTAATTAAACAATACTTAACCTTTTACGTTTAACATGCATAACCACATATTCCATTATATAAATAGTAACGATTATCGATAATTGCATACACTTGAATGGCTGTCATCAGTTTTAAGATATGTAAGGTCTTCAGGACAGGTTAACAGGTTGATAGTTAAGCAGGATGCGTGACGTGCGATTTACTCACACATCTGGTCTTTGGAAACCAGGGCTGTCGCAACCGCATCTCGTCATTAGCAGTTCACACAACCAATAGTGCAATGTGGATGCGTCTGTGTAATCATTTACATCGGGGTGAGAAGGAGGACAGTATCTCGATGGAAAGGCCACATTTTGTGAAATTTCCGTCGAATGTCGCAATGACACAATATTATCAGAGGCCATGCACGCCATGATTTCTTCATATAGTGGAACGGCTTAAATCCAAATATTACTGATATTGTGACACACTCGACAAAAACATCCAATTTGACAGTTTTTGTACTTCATATGGAGATAAAATTTAAAATATATTGACGTGTTCAGATATAAATGTTTGAACTTGGATGTAGTTTTACTGCACATTCACATGTTTTCATACATGTATTTATTTTTAAATGGATATTTCTGTAATAATCAAAATGTTTAATACACCAACATGTAGCAGTAATTATTTATAATATAATAATACCCCATTGATTCATTTTCCAAAAACACACTCACATTTACGATATTTTAACAATGTAAGAAGGTCTCATCCACAACCTACAAACTTTCATGAAAATGGGATTATTTCACATAATTTAAATTCTATTCATATCGCTAATTGGCTAGGAACATATGTCGAACTACGGGAAAATGTAGTTACCCTGTGTACCTCCACATTGAACCGATCTAACTGTCCACGACTATCCATTGTAAACAGATTAGAGGCTTCCTAACACTGTTGTTTTGACGCGCTGCCGAACTTCTGTGACCGAGTATTTTATTCCATGCTGTAGAAGTGTCAATATTGTTGGAGTATTAATTAGTGACAATTAACTGTAGAAGTGTCAATATTGTTAGAGTAGTTAATTAGTGACAATTAACTGCTCAAACAATGATACCAACAAAAGCCAGTCGAAGCGGGGAGCTGTGGTCGAGTGATGGAGCGCCTGACTGTCGGTTGAGGGGATCGGGGTTCGAATCCTACTACCGGTATACATGCATAACAGCCTACTCGACTAACTGATAGATACCAAATCATTAAGATTGCGAACAACTTTTTGGCTGCACTGCTAACTGTACGTGGTGTTCCCCAGAGTTCTGCTGTTGGGCCTGAAGTGATTCTCTATGATAGGTATAATGACGTTCAGCGATGCACAAACACTCGATCCAGCCTGATCGGCTAACTCACCAACTGGTGTTTATTGGGCGCAGTGATACATGCGATAATGTAGTTCGCTATAGCAATTATGGTATGTGCTATATCACAACATATCCCTCTGCAGAAATAAAAGTGAACGATATACATAGAACTAGAACAATAATTATGAATATTGTAATTGTATAGTCAATTAATAACTAGTCAAAATTACTCATTGTTGAATCTGGCCGGCTTCCTGATCACGCGCCCTGATCGTCGGATCGCTGGTTCGGAGGGCTGTGTGTCACCGTTCGTTGTGACGGGCGCCGCGACCGGTTGGTCGGAGGTGTCGTCGTCGTCCAGCGGGTCACGGAATGTCACGGATCTTGGAGTTGGCGTCAACACCAGCTCTCTCAGATGGGACCTTGTTCTGCGCAGACGCGTGCCATTTGGCGTCTGTACGATGTATGAACGCGGTTCTGTGCTCTGCACGATGATCTCTCCAGGGCACCATTGGTGTGTTTCCTTGTTCAGGATTCGCACGCGTTGCCCAGCATGCAGCGGAGCGAGCTCTGGACCCGCGTGTCGGTCGTGGTCCCGTATCATTCGATCTCTGCGTCGCTCGAGTTGCTCGTTGTTCGATTGCTGGCTCTGCATCAGCGTCGGGTGGTGACTCGGTAGGGTAGTGCGCACAGGTCTGTTGAACAAGATTTCACTCGGGCTAGATAGATGACTATCCAGCGGCGTGCATCGATGGTGTTGTAAGGCAATTAGCACGTCGCTGCCCGTCTTCGCACATTTCTGTATGACCGCTTTCACCGCCCTGACCTGTCTCTCAATGAGTCCGTTGGATTGAGGATATCTGGGTGATGTTGTAGTGTGTTTGACGTTCCACTTCTTACACATGTCGAGGAATGGTTGCCCTACATACTGTGGGCCATTGTCAGTCACTATTTCCAGTGGTGGTGAGAACATGCTGAACCATTCTGCTGACATGTTCGCGATGGCAGAACTGGTTGTTGACTGCATCTTCTGGACGAGGTAGAACTTTGAGTGAAAGTCGCTAATCAGCAGGTAGTTGTTTCCTTTGACCTGGAACATGTCGCTTGCCACTTTAGTCCACGGTGTTGATGGTACGTCGTGGGCGAGGAGAGGTTGTTGTCGGTGTTCTGGCTGATTCTCCTGACAGGCTGCGCAGGTTTTCACCATTGTCTCAATGTCTTTGTGAATGTTTGGCCAGTAAACTGATTCACGCATCAGTCGTCTGGTCTTCTCGATTCCGAGATGTGCTTCGTGGAGCTGGCCTAGGATGTCTTTCCTCATCGCCTCAGGAATGATGACCTGTCTCCCTTTGAAGATGACGCCATCAGAGATGCCAATTTCGTCGCGATAGGACCAGTATTGGCGAAGGTCCTGTGGCAGATCTCTGATCGTGTCGGGCCACCCGCTGTAGACCACTTGCTGGAGGGCTCGCAGTGTGCGGTCTGAGGTGGACAACTCTCGAAGCTGAGCACGTTTGTCGATGCTAAAGTTGATTAGATCGATGCTGTCGATGACGTTTTCCTCTTCTTCATCTTGCACGACAGCATCCACAGCCACGTCCAGTGGGATCTCAGCGTTGTTCTTCAGGTTGGGGAGCCTCGACAGAACGTCGGCAATGATCATCTTGTTGCCTGGTCGATACACAAGTTGGAAGTCGTACCCCTGTAGCTTGACCAGGAGTCGCTGGAGACGTGGAGGTGCACTCTTCAGCGGCTTGTTGTGTATCGTTATCAAAGGCTTGTGGTCTGTTATGACAACAAACTGCTTTCCGAACAGGTAAGTGTGGAATTTCTGGATGCCATTTACGATCGCTAGTGTCTCACGTTCGATGTTCGAATAGGCTGACTGGGCTGGGGTGAGTGTCTTCGATGCGAACGCCACGGGTTTGTTGTTCTGCAGCAGACAGGCACCCAATCCTTTCTGCGATGCGTCGACTTCCAGCGTCGTTTCCTTCTGTGGATGGTAGTACACTAAGCATGATTCGTTGCTGATACATCTCTTCAGATCGTCATAGGTGTGTTGGTGGTCCTCGTGCCACGCGAATGGTACGTCCTTCTTGAGGAGTTCTCTCAAGGGTGCCACCTTGTCCGCAAAGTGAGGTATGTACGCTGCAAGGTAGTTCATCAGGCCGATGCATCGCTGCATGTCCTCCTTGTTCTGAGGGGTCGGCATCATGCGTAAGTCCTCAATCTTGCTCGGGTCCTGTCTAATTCCGTCTTGGCCGTAGACCGACCCGAAGAAGACGATCTCGTGGGTCTTCACGACACATTTCTTCGAGTTGAAGACGAGACCTTCCTCACTGGCGACCTGCATCAGTCTCAGCAGGTTCTTGTCGTGCTCCACGTCGTCTCGACCATACACGACTACGTCGTCTGCGATGCCGACGCAACCTGGCGTCCTGGCTAGTATGCGGTCCATGGCCTGCTGGAATAGGTCTTGGGATACGCACAGGCCAAACGGAAGCCTCTTGTAGCAATACCTGCCGAAAGGTGTGCGGAAGGTCGTCAGTTCCTGACTGGCCTCGTCGAGGTGGATGGACCAATACCCAGCCTTGGCATCCATCTTGGAGAAGACGCGTGCCTCTGCAAACTCAGGATTGAGCTCTTCTAGAGTCGGTATTTTGTGTGGGCACCGCTTGAGGCTGTCGTTGAGACGCTTAGGGTCTAGGCAGACTCTCAACGAACCATCCCGCTTCACAGTCGTGGTGATTGATGAGCACCAGTCCGTGTGGTACTCGATCTTGCGGATGATACCATCACTCTCCATATTGTCCAATTCTCGTTGGAGTTTCTCTTTGAGGTGAATGCTGCACTTGCGTGGTGCATCGATTGATGGTTGCACATCTGGTTTCAGTACTAGGCTAGCCTTCCCATCGAAGCTACCTATGCGGTCGAACTGCTCAGGAAAACGCCTCTTCAGATCATCCACGGACTTCACGGTCACCGCATGTTGGGTTGTTTTGTCTCTCGACTTGACTGCATTGATGGTGACGATTTTCATCTGTTCACATGCTCGCAAGCCTAAGATTGCTGGCCCGTCGACATCGACGACGTAGAATTTGTACTTTCTCCACTGGCATTCTTTGTACTGGCAGAGTATTTTCATTGCACCGCAGCATTTTATATCGCCACCATTGTAGGCTGTCAGCGTAGTGTTCGGTACGGGCTCAACTTTGGTTGTCCACTGGTCACCGTACATTTGTCGTGCTATGCGTATGGGCAGTGTGTTGCCCGAAGCGCCAGTATCAACCTTCAGTTTGAGTTCGTGGACGCCCTTCATGTCAGCGCACACAATGTTAAGTTGAGCGTACACTTCGTCACGTGGAGTGTCTATGCAGCGACCCGGGTTTTCTGTCGTCATTGTGCTGAACGACTTCGTGTAGACTTCGCCTTCACTTTCACTTTCGTAGTCCGGGTTCTCGTTTTCTGTTTGGTAGCCGGAAAGTTCATGGATTGGTTTATCTGGTCTGCGGCGACTGTCACATCGGCTTCGGCTCTTTGGCTGGCTATCACGTCGTTTGCTATACCTTTGTTGTTCATCTTTCTGTTTCTTCCTACAGCACTTGGCCCAGTGCCCGATGCCATCGCAGTGCTTGCATCTGTCTTTGTATGCAGGGCACTGCCTCGGTGCGTGTGACAATGCACAGTTTCTGCACGCGTTTCGGTGCTTTACCTCACTGATTGACGTGTGATGTGTGGATAATGTTTGTAGGGACGCTTTTCCGGCGGCTATGGCCTCGTACTTGCGTGCCTCTTGCAGTACACTCCTCGTGTCGTACCCTTTGTTTTGGTCTAGCAAATGCTTCTGCAACAGTTCATGAGGTGTACTCGCTATGATGAGCTCAATGACTCGCTCCACTAGCTCACATTCATCAAAGTCGCACAAACTGCCTTTAAGACGCGCTCTGTTGACAAACTCGTCTGTACTTTCTCGCTCTGTTTGACGAAATGTCATCAGTTCCATTCTGTGGATGCGAAAGTTCACCCGTATGTCTAGTTGGTCTTCAAACAGCTGATATAGTTTTGCGGGATCTTGCTTGTCTGTGTCTGATAGCATTGACGCATTTAAACGCTTGAGTCCTTCATTACCAACAGCAATCTGAATTTTGATTGCCTGTTTAGCTGGGTCAATGACATTCTCGTCTGTGAGTATCAATGTCATTCGCTGTTTAAAGAATTTGAATGTTTCTGCGATGTTATCGCCTTCCCAGTTCATATTTGGGTATTTTGCCATTGTTAGCTGGTTATGTGTTGCACAGTGTGTAAGGTATAGCTACTGTAACCTGGCGACCGCTTTTATGGTTCCGGCTTTACGTAGGCTTACATAAAACTAACACTGTCACTGTTCACAAAGACGCTAACGGTGTGCATGTGCGATGCTGTCGCCTCCTGGTGATCAGTTGACAACTTATCCGATGTTGGCGGCGCCTTCTGGTGATCAGCTTTGACAACTTCTTCGACGTTGTCTGCATCTGCATGACGCCATTTTGTCTGACTTTCGTTTCAACTAAACGTTTCGTTTGCGGCTTGTTAAGCTGGTAGCGCATTCAGTAACAATAGTTATAGTTCGTACACTGTTACCGCTGTTTGTAGTCGATATTCGCTCGTTTTTACCGCTGCCACCATGAAGTGATTCTCTATGATAGGTATAATGACGTTCAGCGATGCACAAACACTCGATCCAGCCTGATCGGCTAACTCACCAACTGGTGTTTATTGGGCGTAGTGATACATACGATAATGTAGTTCGCTATAGCAATTATGGTATGTGCTATATCACAACAGGGCCTTTGCTTTTCACTCTCTACACAACACCACTAAGCTCTGCTATTAACAGTCAAAATCTAAGCCATCATCTTTATGCAGATGATATCCAGATGTTCATGTCTTTAACTACGCCTAATACTAATTGCTCCTTAGATCAGATCAGATCAGAAATTGTCTTAGTGACATTTTTGTTTGGATGTTTGGGAGTAGATAAAACATAAATGCTAATAAAACAGAGTTTCTAATAAATCGAAGAAGCAGCGTAACAAAATTAAAAGTTTGTTTTCCCACACCTACGCTTAGCCAGTCTGTTACGTCTGCACTTTCAGCACGAAATGTTGAAATAATCTTTGATGATCAGCCCAAATCTAGACGACATATTTCTTAAACTTGTCGCTGCTGTTATTATCATATTCGTGACTTACGATGTATTCACCGTTATTTGTCTCTTTCTGTTGCAAAAACTATCACTAGGTTACAACTTGTACAGATTTGCCTAGCTAGGGTTCTGACTCGGTCTCCACGGTGTTCTCAGTCAGTGCATGTTCTTAAGTCCTTGCACTGACTTTTTGTACCATATCGTATTATTTAAAATTTGTACCATTACCTATCAGGCACTTTCATGTAAGCAACCGGCATATTTATATTCGTTGCTAACTGCTGTAAAAAAAACCTGTCCGGCTTCGATCATCTACTTCTGACTTAGTTTGTTCCTAGAGTCAATACAATATTGGAACTATGGCATTTTCTGTTGTTGCACCAACTATATGGAATATGCTCCTTCTTAATGTTAGATCAGTTGAAAATATTATACAAATTCGCTGTCATTTAAAAACTCACCTTTATTACCTTGCATACCCCCCTTAGCACCCTGGCGTATCGGTATATCTATTGACGACTTTAATATGGCTTATCGATTCTGATATTCACTAACCCTTTTATATTGATGCGGCTCTGAGCTTGATTTCCGAGGATTTAGGCCCAAAAGAAATCTTATTATTATTATCATTGCTATTATTAGATACATCCCATATACCTGTGTCGCCACACCACCATTGCATTGCGTCAATTAATAACTATAATAAGGATATATATTTTTACAAAGCGCCATTTATAATAAAATGATAAAAGCCTTGTACAAAATCTAATTTATGTAAAGCGTCAAGTGTAGCAAAAATATCAGCGCAATACAAATAAAATGTAAATCGAACAAAATCACGATAGAATTATAATAATTAATGAAATACACTGACTGGGAGACATGGACAGCACCAGAACAACACATATTAGAAACGGAACTACTCGAAACACTGAGTGCTGCTTTCTACACCAACATGTCAATTTTCCAACCATATATCGACATAATCAAGAACCATCACTTCTCGAGCTACTAATCACGAATGATAAAATTATGGCACAAAACATAAAACAAAAGCCGCCACTAGGGAAAAGTGACCATCTAGTCACTGGGACTGAATACCACTGCTATTTTGACACAATGTGTGGAGAGAAGACCAGTTACCAGTTTAAGAAAGGCAACTACACTGACATCAAGCGCAAACTCAGAGAAACAAACTGGAAATAGACTCTTAGTAACCTAAGTGTGGATGAGATGTGGCAAGAACTGAACAGTACACTCTCAGACGACTGGTGCAGTCGTGAGCACTACTGACGCCACCGACAGCCCTACTGCGATAGAGACAACGATCACCCACACCACAAGCGCTACCGTTATCGCCGCTACCACAGCAGCTGACGTAGCCGCGTCGACCAGCTCGACCGTCATTGAGCCCACAGCTTCTATAATGACTGCCCCCGTTACAACCGTCACTCCGGGTACAAAATACGCACAAACACACACATACAAACAAACACTCACACGCACACAGATACACATACCACACACACTCACGCATACACACACTTACATATATAAATGCGTATATATATATATATCATGTTAATTAAATACTATATATTATGTATATTATGATTTATGTGAAACGATACCGCATGATTGCCTGGGTACGATCACGTTTGTTCGCCAGGTGACGCCACATTCGTGCTTACCTTTCAGATGGCATCACCGGTGCGAACTTGAGCATCATCAAAGCCATAACCAAAACCCACGGAGCCACCACACCAACCACCAGAGCTACTCTTCCTCGTAGATGATCATCATCCAACAGGGTGGTAAATGCCCACACTGTGCGAAATGGTCACAAACGTTCACACATTTCAATAAACGTGTAGGTTTTCATATGTGTGGGTTGTGAGATGGTCGGAATCGATTATTTTAGAATAGAATAGAATAGAATGTTATTCACTCTAACCACATATTGTGATACATAGAGGATCACAATTTCACAAATACATATATATACATATATATATATATAACAGGGATCATTATACAAAATATAAATATTAACAGGCTGGATAATAATTACCAATCAGTATAGAATACTAACCGTGTATTTATGTTTATACAGGTTCCTGGATAAAATACACTAGGCGGAACATCGAACATACAGTTTTAAAACATGCAAGATGAATTTTGCTAGGCTGTGAATTATGTCTGGATCATTGATATGTAACATATTTACACAATTATATACATTAGGACTCAATCTATTACATGAAGACATATATTAACTCTCAAGTGAAATCAACATTTTCGTAGCCCACACTTCACAACCATACAATAAAATTGGTTCTGTGCACCTGTCAAATACTTTAAGCATAACACCAGTTGGTAGGTTCAGTCGCCTGCCCTTTTGTACGATTGAATACACAGTCTTTGAAGCTTTATCATGCAGCAATTGTTTGGCTTTAACAAAGGATCCATTCCAATTAAAGCAACTACCCAAATAAATATAATCCTCCACTTGATCAAGATCCACATTACCAAATATAAATATAGGAATGTTACGTATCCTTGTCTTAAACCTGGCAAAGACCATCGTTTTTTTTTTATCGAGATTAAACTTTAGTCTATTACAGCTACAGTATTCATTCAGTAGGTTAAGATTCCTCTGCATGTCACGCTTTTTTGTGTATTTCTGTGCTGTGAAGAATGTTTCCATATTATTGAGAAATAGTGCAAATAAGAGTGGTGATAAGTTCTCTCCTTGTCTTAATCCGACATGTGATTCGAAGAATTCTGACTGCACGCCATTGTTCACAACAAATGATTTGATTGATTTGTAAATATTCAATATAACGTTAAGCATTTTTCCCGATATACCGTATGATATCAGTTTTTTCCATAATGTTGCTCTGTTGATCGAGTCAAATGCTTTACTATAATCTACAAAAGTGCAGAACAGTCTTCTACCTTGACATAAAAATAACTCAACAATACATTTGAGTGTAAATATTTGGTCGGTTGTAGAATAACCTTTCCTAGAGCCAGCTTGGGCTTCACTCATAATTTGGTGTGAGTTTATAAAGACTGTCAGTCTTTCGTTTATACTTGAGGTAAATCATTTTCCTAAGCAGCTATGAAGGGTTATCCCTCAGTAGTTATCTAGATAATTAATGTCGCCTTTATTTTTATATATTGGTTTTATTATACCAGTGACCCAGGTATATGACCACTCAGTAATACAACATTAAAGACTTGTGTTAACATATGCAGGTGATTTTCTGAGAAAGCTTTAATCATTTCATTAATGATATCATCTTCCCCATACGCCTTCCCATTTCTCAATTGTTTTACAGCTTTTTCACTTCTACCTCACAAATTGGTGAATTTAATGTATCGGACTCTGAGTATTAGTTACTTACACTGCTTGGCTTTTGAATTACATCTATGTTACATTGGAATCCAGCTTCATTTTCTTTAGTAGAGTTTAATTCTGAGAAATGTACAAGAAACTCGTCAATAGTTACATTTCCTGTGTTTGCTTGCATGGTGCTCTTATTTATTATCTTCCAGAAAGCTTTTGGATCATTGGATTCCTTTGCTTTTAGGTCCTCTACAAAGTTTTATCTATGCACTGCCTTAACAGACACTATCATAGCGATGATAAAACAACACGTGTTGACAACTAGACGTTATTCTCTCTTGTTTCCTTATGCTACAAACCTCACAACTGTCCATTTTGTTCTACCTGTTTACAGTCTCTACAGATGATCCCGCGCCAGTTACGAATGTAACGTTCTTGATAATCAATTTACCAACCCAACCATTTTCCCACCATTTGTCATTTTACAATTGTCCGTCTCGTCGGTAACTTAAAATTGACGGGTCTGACAATTGGTGTCCATCTCGTAAAACGGACGTAATCTGTCAACAGACACATTGTCATCCTTGTGTTCGGAGCGAATTCGAAAACAATTTCTCCAACGGTGCACAACACGAAAGGGACCCGTATATTTCGGTTCGAGTGAAGGCTGAACTTTATCCACACGAACGAGCACTTTCTTTGCGGTCCAAAAGCCATGCGACACATTGTAAAGTTGTTGTCCCCTCCGTCTTCCTTCCTTCCTTCATTCAGTTGGGCGGTACGCAAATGGCTTAAGAAGACCGGAGCCTTACCTCGGGTATGTCGCTCGCCAAGCCGTGTGCATCATCGTGCTGTGGTGATGCAATGTCCCCTCACGGCTAAGGGTGTATTTGTTTGTCAATTAAATTGAACAAACAAGCGTTCCACGTTCGTCACGAATATATATTGTAACAGAAATCGTGTATTATGTTGGTGTACCGGGTTCGGCCGGGGACGTGTGGGATTCGGGGGGGTGAAGAGGAGTGACGTAGTTGTTGTTATATTGTGAGCGAATCGGCGGGAAAGTGTTCTAGACTGTGGTTCCGAGAATACCTCATTTGATTGTTGTTCATTCTAGTATGACCTTCGCGTAGTTGGTGCATGTTGTAGCGTCCGCTGTAGTTTGAATTTGAAGCAACTGGGTACTGCTGTTGCAAAATAAAGAAGTTGCATTCGCCTCGGCAGTTTCCTTTACCGCACCGGACGACACCTAACCACCCAAATCGACGAACCCATACCGCTCGGGGTCCGGCAACATTTGGTGTCAGGAAACGGGATTTTGGTGTGGAACTGAAAATGCCAAGACGTGCCACTTCCCGTAAGTCGCGGCAGGAAGAGCCAGCAACCCCGCCAGAACCGGCAGTAATAAACATGCAGGCGTTCGCTGACATGTTACAGCAACAGCAACAACAGCAGCAGCATGAGAGACAAGAAGAATTACAGCAGCTGCAGCAGCTGCTACAGCAGCAACAACTGGAGGCTGTCCAAGCGTTAGATGCGACAGTCGCGGCCAAAATCGACCAGTTTGAGCAGAAGCTGGAAGAGAAGACCACACAACTTGCCGAGCAGACCTCGCAACTGGATAGTCGGCTCCGATATTTGGAGGATGGCGTGAGTGGAGTGACTCCACTCAGTCATAACGCGTCACCGTTCGTGGCTACAGACGTCATCTCCGCATCGATGTATCGGCCTTCCCTGGGTGGACACACTCGTCAGCGTCCACCGAAGTTTGACGGAAAGACGACGTGGGAGAGCTACCACGCCCAGTTATGGATGGTCGCAGAGCTCAATGGATGGCAGGACTCGGAGAAAGCTGCCTTTTTAGCCACCAGCTTGGAAGGACCAGCAGCCAATGTGCTAGGTGGCATGGACAGCACGAAGCGCCGCAGCTACTGTGTCCTCGTAACCGCACTCGAGATGAGGTTTGGAGCGACCGGGCAGCGGGAGATGAGTCGGGTGCAGCTCCGTAGTCGCCGGAGGCGCAAAGGCGAGTCTTTGCCTGAACTGGCAGAAGACATAGAGCGTCTGTCTCGTCTTGTTTATCGGGATGTACCATCGAGCCTGCAAGACGAGCACGCCAAAGAACAGTTTGTCAATGCTTTAACTGACGATGATTTACGCATCCGCTTGATGCAGGCAAGACCAGCCAGCCTGCATGAAGCTCTGCGCCTCGCTATGGAGCTGGAGTCGTACAACATGGCAGTGCGACAAACCCCAAGCATACGAGCCGTGGCAGTGGCAGAAGATTCTGCATCAAACAAGAAGTCGGAGTACGGACAATTAACAGAGACGCTACTAGCAGTGGCGGAGGGAGTCCAGAAGTTACTTCTGGATAAGCGGGCAGCGCCACCCAGGGACGATCTGCCAGACCCACGCAGATGCTGGAATTGCGGCAATGTAGGCCATTTTAGGCGAACCTGTCGACAGTCGCCGAGACAGACAGAGTGGGCATCGCCGTCATCGCGACATCTGGGAAATACGCAACTGCAGACTGCTACAGGAGAGGTGACACCCATTTATGGCCGTGGAGAAGTGACGGTGGAGATTGGCGACTTCACGAATTGCCAGCAAGTGTTCGTGGCTGACATCGTAGACGATTGTATTCTGGGCCTTGACTTCATGAATGCTTTCAACTGTCGAGTAGACATCCCAAACCGTATTCTAGAACTGCAAAACATGCAAGTGCCCCTTCTACGGAGTGCAACCTGCCACGCGCCCCTCTGTCATCGGATAACCTTAAACTGCGATGTCGAACTCAAGTCGAGGACCCAGGTGATTGCGCCGGCTGTGATAGCGGAACACGCGTGCGATGGTCTGGGTGTAGTTGAACCAGTTCAGGACGCTTCTGGCGGCTTTGTGTTAGGAAGGACACTGGTTGACTGCTCGAATGATATCGTTCCAGTCCGACTTGCAAACACCACCAAGAACCCTATACATCTAAAGAAGGGTACAGTGGTCGGGAGCTGTCACGCAGTCTGCTATGTCAAGAAGGGAGAGACCGACACACCCAGCGGATGGGGGAACCTCCTACCTCCTCATCTGGAGGAGTTGTACAACAACAGCGACAAGGATCTGGACTTGGAGCAGCGACGACTCATGGAACTGCTGATCGAATTCCAAGATGTGTTCTCCTCCTCGCCGAACGACATCGGCCGCACTAACGTCACGAAGCACACGATACACACGGGGGATGCTCGACCGATACGCCAGCCTCCACGCCGATTACCGCTGGCGAAACAACAAGACGCGCAGGTTGAGGTTGACCACATGCTGAAGCAAGGGATAATTGAGCCTTCAGCTAGCGCGTGGTCTTCACCCATCGTCATGGTTAAGAAGAAAGACGGTTCAACTCGTTTTTGTGTTGTGTTTTCTGCTGAATGATTTGACTCGGAAATACTCTTACCCATTGCCACGCATTGACTCTACTCTTGAGGCTCTCTCCGGTTCTTCATGGTTCTGCACACTGGACCTGAAAAGTGGCTACTGGCAGGTGGAGGTGGACGAAGAGGACAAGGAGAAGACTGTGTTCTCCACTGGTACCGGACTCTGGCAGTTTCGGGTCATGCCGTTTGGCCTCTGTAACGCACCAGCGACCTTCGAGAGGCTCATGGAACTGGTGCTTTGTGGTTTGCCCTGGACGACTTGCCTGGTGTACTTGGACGACATCCTGGTGCACGGCAGATCATTTGATGACAACGTGCGCTGCCTACGAGAGGTGCTGAGTCGATTTCGTTGTGCTGGACTTAAACTCAGCCAGAAGAAATGTAACCTGTTTCGTCGGGAGGTCGCATATCTCGGGCATGTCATCAGCGCCGACGGCGTGGCTACGGACCCGACAAAGACCGCTGCCATAGATGAATGGCCTGTCCCAACTACAACAAAGGATGTTCGCCGCTTCATTGGCCTTTGTACTTACTACAGGAGATTTGTGCCAGATTTCGCTGAAATCGCAAAGCCACTGCATCGACTAACAGAGAAAGGAAAGGCATTTGATTGGACAGCTGAGTGTACTGCCGCCTTTCAACGTTTGAAGAAAGTACTGACTGCGGCCCCAGTGTTGGCGTTTCCTGAGAGTGATGGTGACTTCATAGTGGATACTGACGCCAGTGATGTAGGGATCGGCTGCATCTTGTCCCAGTTACAGCAGGGAAAAGAGCGGATCATCGCATATTACAGTAGGACCCTGCGAAAAACCGAGCGAAACTACTATGTCACTAGGAAAGAACTACTTGCAGTCGTCACAGCAGTGGGACAATTTCACCACTACTTATACGGCCGCAAGTTTCTTGTGATAAGTGACCACGCCTCCCTGCAATGGCTATTGCGGTTTAAAAACCCAGAGGGATAGACGGCCCGGTGGTTGCAGAAACTCCAAGAATATGACTTTAATGTGATCCATCGCGCGGGAAAGAGTCATACCAATGCTGACGCCTTGTCCAGAGCGCCACGACCGTGTTTGGTATCAGAATGTCGCCACTGTCTTCGCAACGAGCAACGGGAAGAGGACACTACTGCAAAAGTACGTGAGGTGACGCACACAGAAATTGAGTCGAAGTCACTGAGAGAGCAACAGCTCGCAGACACCACTATCGCACCAGTCTTAAAATGGAAAGAACTGGGACAGCGGCCATGCTGGGCGGAGGTGTCCGCGATGAGCGAGGACGTGAAGATCTACTGGGCCCAATGGGACAGTCTTCAGATGCGCGAGGGAGCCCTTTACCGGCGCTGGGAATCGCCTAGAGGCGATATAGCTTTGTGGCAGTTTATTTTGCCCAAAACCGAACGAGCAGCGATACTGCGACAACTTCACGACGAACCGGCGGGAGGACATCTGGGTGGAAACAAGACGCTGGGAAAGGTGCGCCAACGTTTCTACTGGGCAAAATGTCGTATCGACGTAGACGCATGGTGTAGACGATGTGACATATGCGCAGCGAAAAAGGGCACTGGCAAGAAGACACGATCACCTCTGCAAAAGTATGACGTGGGCTGTCCCATGGAGAGGATAGCGCCGGACTTCATGGGCCCTTTCCCAGAGACCGATGCTGGGAATCGACATCTATTGGTGGTAATGGACTACTTTACAAAGTGGCCAGAAGCATATGCGTTGCCTAACCAGGAGGCTACTACTGTTGCGTCCGTGCTCAATAAGTTCGTATCTCGATACGGCGTCCCAGCGGAGATCCACTCCGATCAAGGGCGAAATTTCGAGTCCGCAGTATTTACAGAGATGTGCCAGTTACTGGGCATCCACAAGACGAGGACAACAGCTCTACACCCCCAATCCGACGGCATGGTGGAGCGGTACAACCGGACACTTGGTCAGCAGCTCGCGATGTTCATCGGAGAGCATCAAGGTACTTGGGATCAGAAGCTTCCTTTGCTTTTGATGTCGTATCGGTCGGCCGTTCACGACACCACCGGGTACACGCCGAGTATGTTGGTGTATGGACGCGA
>CM034541.1:45423160-45563389 GCA_020002185.1 Paraescarpia echinospica
TTAATTATATGTAAGTTATACTTGCTAGAATGGTTGCCTGATTTGGACGGAGTGAAACAAATCTGTTGCGAGACACACATAACCGAGGAATACGCAGAGACATGATCGTCTGAACATGCGACAGACACAAGCAGAAATAGTATTATTTATTTAGGCACATCATTCATTTTCGAGCACCGTCTTTGGGGATGCGAATATTTTTTCCTATAAAGCAGTTTTCATATCAACAAAGATGAACTTTTAACAGTAATGACGACCGTGTGAAGCATTCTTATTAGGATTAATGACTAATAATATTTGTTGTAAGGCATTCACGTCACTATCCAAGTAACGGTGTTCAGTAAGTTTTTCTCTCCTCATATATTGTGTCACACTACAATGTAATATCGGATTCACCACGACACAATGAACAGTAAATATATTTTTTTAGAATCACAATGAAGTATCGATATCAACAGTTTCGAAGAGAGTAAAACAATAGGCGATGGCGTGCACTCGATAGGACTAGTTGTTCACCTCGTTGGAGCGAGGCAGGCGTTGATACAGGTCTTCGATTTATGGTTCATTGTAGTCCATTTTCAAATTCCTTGTATATTTCGCATTTACACACTTTCACGCACGCACGGATTATGCATTCCCATGATTGTTTCCGTTCAGTGTTCCGTACAGTGAAACAATGGCGTAAATGTGCCAACGCGTCATTGTGTTTGTACGCAGGCGGTAGTCACTAGGCAGGGTCCATGATACGTTAGCCTCGCCAAAAAAAAAAAACTAGGCAATATAAACAACCTGTGACGAGGGATCAGAGCGTGCCTTTCCCCAGTAGGGATCCTGTCTTTGCTAGCCTAGCACGCAGGCACAATCCCCCACTATTCTAACTTCATTCTTAGTGGTCGGCCGCTAACACAACGTTTAAAAAAACTGATGTTACGAGCGTGAACGTTATCATTTGGTATTGTAGGCAGATTATTTGAGACGTTATCTGTAATTGAAACACGTATGATAACATTATCCCAAAATACCACAGAAATAGACCATTCGCGCGGGAAAAACAATCTAAAACTACTTTACATTACACATTTGGTTTTTTTCCCACCAGAACGTCTTTCTTTTACTCCCAGTCAACGATGCTTCCGACTAGTTGCGCCTAAAACGAGAACACCGGCCACTGCTTACTTTTTGGGCTGCAACACGATTTCTCTCGGTCATACATGGCTACCCGTGCCTTCAATGTTCTAACTTGTGATAACCGATAACATATACAACGATTAAATAAAATATAATAGACATAACATAAATATACAATAAATGAGAACACTGACAACAGTTGCTCACTGAACTCGGAGGCATCACCACGTCATTGTTATTCGCTGGTTTAGTGACGTAGAATGGAGACACATCTCGCCAACCGAAAGCAAAACTTAAGCTGGGGAACCCAGATATAAAAATATTACGATTTCGATTATAACTGAAGGATGTTTGGCCTTATTGGTACACACACCGTATTGGTGATAATATGGTGGCAGACAATCCAATATAGAATATAATGTGCTTTGGCTATGTTGATTAATGTGATATTATTTTCTGTTGAAGTGTACTTTGAATGATTGTGTATGATCTGTATTATTAGCGTTTTCTATATCTGAACTTCTAAGACATATAGACAGTCAATTTTAGTTACAAAACACACTTCGCAATATTCTTCTGAGTATTTTGATCATTGGCTTAAGACATCCATCTTCGATGTTAAAATGGCGACTATCACAATTTGTCTCATTATGTAATTTAAATATATATACAACTTTGAATTCTGTATCAACATGTACACACATACAAACATACTCGAAACCCATAAATAATCTCATCAGTATTTTTATCTACTTTTAAATTGTCCAACGTTTAGGCCGTCATGATTAATTACTGTTTGTCTCATATCTGAACTACAAAGTGACATAGAAAGTTGATATTAGTGTGAACAACCACATTCTAGAGGGCATTGATTTTTATTTTAATATAACTGATATGCATAGAGGTAGCTATCTTCTTAGATTTCCAGATGACAACATTTAGTTTCTCGTACACATTGTATTCATCAATTATTGGGCAATTGATCGATTTGACTGTTGGTTGATTTCAAAGTTACAATGAATACATAAGAGCCGAACGTTTGATGTAAAAAAGTAAAAAGGCGTTCAATGTCTCAGTTACATTATACGTTACAACAAATATTACTGCCTTTTCTGTAGTGTACATGCTGAGGGAAGATGCGATTGAGTGAAGCAAAGATCTAGTGAAGACGTGGTTTGTGTACATGTTGGCGGCAATGCCATCACTAAGTTGGCATTAGCTTGCACACGAATTCAGGAGGGAATAGAACGGGGCAGTTTTCTTTACACCGCTGCCAGGTAATATGTCCGTTTCAGACAGTAAGGTAACAGGTATGGTTAGATGCATCACCTGCCAATGGAAGGCATTCATAAACATTTCACGAATAACGGAGCCCGCGTCTTGTCGACTGTATCCACGTCTTGAGCATTGTATAGTCTGCATATATCGTAATGTCGTCTGTCATATCGCTCTTTCTCAGGTCCTGCAGTAGCTAATGGTACTTCCCACAGACCCCCTTGATGTTTTCTTGCTGCGACCTGAAAAAAAATAAATATCATCTCACACCCCATCAAAGCATAGAAAGCTTGAATTGTTTCCAGTTTGTTTGGCTTAAGGATATGTGTTTCCCATGTAAACCGGGTTATTATTATTTAGTTTCATACTAACAAAAACTTATCAATGAAATAACGTGCCCTGTTACAATATTCAGTTTTATTTGTTAATGTTTTCCCTTGATAATCGATTTTTTTTAAAGTTAGATCAGCCTTCCTCACGCATGAGAGGGCGTGCTTGTCTGCTGGATGCCTTCGCTTGCGTGTTTACAAATGTCACATCGGGAGATCTCTGAAAGCTAAGCTAAGGACATCGAAGAAGCCACGACTCACTTTTGAAGGCTACTGAATTCGTTTCGGTGGAGGGAAACCGTACTGTGGTGATGACAGTAGCATTGGAATAGCCAATAGGCAGCAGATGGAACTGCGCATTATTTTGTGGACACTTAATTTTGACGTTGTGTGGAATCCGTGCCCACACCGATTTCGACATTATGACAGTTGTGTCTAATTGTTGTACCTCAATGCGTTTATTCCATCATTCCACATCGTTTCAGAATATAATGTTCCAAATAGCGCTCGTTCAGTGTGCGCCGCTGCGGTCGCGGGTTACTGCACGCCGCACTTGAAACAAGCGATATCAATAAATCGCATGTTATTGCAAACCGGAGCGCTATTTGGGCCTCAACAGTGCCCTCACATCAATATTTTATAACGTTGTACTTTATATCAGAAACAATGTGGAAAGGTGGCTTAGACATACTGATGAGTGAGGTATCGAATTGTTTCGATTGTTGGATGGGCGACTGGCACGATCGGTCACTGGAATTGGGATCGGACTGCTTGCATTCTCTATTGTTACCATTGTCGCAGTACTATCCGTGATATTAAGCGGTTAGTTATACAAAAGAATGATTGTAAGTCGCTATGTTTTTCATCGCCATAGCTGTAATAAATTAAGTAGTTTCAAAATGCACAGCGACTGCGCTCAAACGCTGAAGCCTGAACGAGCAGCGTCTTTGCGATTCACTTATGAAAAGCTAAATGACGCTTTTAAACCACGCCCAGCGCGCTCGTGATTGGTCGGTAGGAACGATTGACACATGTGTCACGCGCGTTTCATTTTGTTTTTCGCGGGGAGACGTCAGGGCTTGTTATATGTTAACAAGGGGTTATACGTACAAAGACTAATTTTACGAACAGGTAGGCAGGGCTATACGTACACAAACTAATTTTACGAAAATGTAGGCAGGGCCCTTCGCATAGTACGTTATCCATATTATATTATTCAGCGTTCAATTTAAACTGATACTCACAGTAGCAAAATCCATTAATTGTAAATGTTGACATACTGTTATCTTAACACATTGTAAACACGAAGCAAATATATCCAATGTGGAACAGCAATTACATTTGCACTTATATAATACAATTCTAGAACATGCACAAAAGTAATAACTAATTAATTTTACTTTAATCGAGCTAGTATACTAGGGAAGGCTATTATTAATATAATAGTGTAATCGTGGTCTTCAGGCTTTATAATATATATGAATATTTGCGATGGAACGGGTGTAACATTATTAGAATATTGTTCATTTGGAAGAAGGACATATGTGGAAATATTTATAAATGCTAGCCAACTAATGTGTTGAATTATTCAGCACAAATAATCTAGAAACTGGCAAAACACACATTTGGTGCTAAAATAATTGAAATTTGTTTAAAGTTAGTTTAAAATATTTGTGTAAAAGGAAAAATTGTTCTTGTAGATGTATAACATAATATATACTGAATATAATCCTGCAGGAAACATCATACACTCGTTCACTCACGTACCCGTGTTTACCAGGGAGCTCGACTCCACTGGGCTTTTGCTTACATCCGTATGCCCATGCAGACATTCAGAAATGTACACATGCGTACATATCTATAGTTAAATATGTAAATATCATATGGTAATTGGGCTGCACTTTGCTCAATTCCTAAAGTGAAAGAGTCTCAGTAATGGTTCATAATGACAATCCCATATTTTAAATAAAACATTTGAAAACGTGTGTACAGTGTGTATTAAACATACCACAATTATATCACATGATCACAGTGTACATGCATTATATAACTACTTGAATTTAAAACATTGAAAAACAAAAGTATGGTATGCTTTAAATATACATTAGTTACTGTAGTGTATGTGGGCACTAGGGTAGTCTATAAGTAACTAAGCCTAGAGTAGCTTTGTTTCATTACTAGCATCAAACACGCTATATAAATGACTACAGACATTTCAATTAGTGTGCATAATGTACGTTATATTTTGTTTAACTGTCTCACGGACAAATTATTTTGCTCTTATTGTCATAGGAATTTTGCACATTCCAATGGGTACGTGAGTGAACGAATATATCATAATTATTGCAGCATTATATTCAGTTTAATAAATTATATTCAACACATTTATTATTTTTTGCAAAAATGTTTTAGCTAACTTTGATAAAAACTTCAATCCTTTAGCATCAAATATTTGTTTTGGCAGTTTGTAGATTATTTGTGCTGAATACAACTTACAACACATTAGTTGGCTAGCATTTATAAATATTTCCACAGATATCCTTCTTCCAAATGAACAACATTCTAATAATTTTACATCCATGCCATCGCAAATATTCATAATAAAGCTTGAAGACCGATTATGGATGAACGTACGTATACGTAGGGCCCTGCCTACCAATTAGTCTGTGTACATTTAGCCCCTCGCTAACATATAACAAGCCCTGACAAAATTAAACGCGTAACTCACGTGTCAAACGCTCTTTGCCCTAGTGACCAATCTTGTGCGCGCTGGACGTGGCTTGAAAGCGCCTGTTGGCTTTTCATAAGTGAATCGCAAAGACGCGAACGGGTATGCGCACGGATTGGAAGGGTATTCTGGTTCGCCGTTCAGTCCGTAGAGGTCATTCTGCAAAACTACGCGCCAGTCATCGCCGCACGGAGGATTAGACACCCTTCAGAATCGAGAAAAATATGCCTACAGGAATGGTTATTTGGAAGTAGTCTTGAAAAGAAATACTAAATGAACTGATTCGGTAATAAACTACCAAGTTAAAGGCATTTATGTTCGATATGTGTTTGTGTTATATGTCATTGATACGCATGCTTCCCGTTGGACGCAATTATTATTTTACACGCGTCAGGGTACTGATTCTGTGCGTATAGGATGCATGATCTTTTGACCCGTAAACCCCTGCTGATATCAAATAAATTGATCTGGATTGACATTTCGTCCACCCTCGTAGGCAAGTATAATCAAACTGCAAAAGTGACCGATCAGCCTCTAGAATCATCTCCCTGATTTTGAACACTTTCAGTGTATGCCACTCAGTGAGGCAACTGCCAATAGTTTATTATTTTTATTACTGTGCAAGTGCAAGGGATCTCGGAATTGAACCGTTCATTCCTCACATACGAGAAGCGTCTCTTCAACAAACGAATCCAGTTGTTCATGTCCTTTCTTCAAATGTTTATTCTTAATATATTGAGAGTAGGTCTCTTGTTGGTTGGCTCTCTTCATCTACGCTGAGAGAGTATTGTTCAATGAATACCCATGGCCTGATCAATAAACCTGTAGATGTACAAGTAAATATTCTACAATTGTCTAGATATCATCATATCAAATAAAACAGTGCATTACGCACACACAATCTGAAACAATTGTATAACTTTTTAATTCACCAATCGCTACTGTAGAGAAAGTTGACTTCAGTATGTAAACTCATATCGCGTTGTAATAAGCAGAAGAATGAGATCAGAAAAGAAAAAAAACGAAATTATAAACTTAATGATTGTCTGATAGTGAATGCAAGATAGGATTACGGTGTGATTTGTATTTCATTTATAGGTGTCACTTAACACGCTTGTTGGCGGTGCGTAATCAAAAAAAAATTGTAAAAAACGTAGTAATGGCGCACAACCTGCGTCAGACTCATAGGTATCAGTTAACACCATTGTTGGCGGTGAGCAACTAATTGGGTCGGACGGGAGTATATATTCCTGGTGAATTCCCCATCGGGACAGCATCATGATGTTTACTCTCAAGCTTAGTGTGGCATTGCTGGTGTTCTGCGCTGTGCTGACGGCCAGCCAGGGTAGAAGAACTCAGCGTCGAGACCCCCGGCCTCCAGTCAGCCCACCTCGGACCGGATCGGGGCCTCCTCTCCCGGCCCCGGCCCATTTCTGCCCGTACGGTGGTGGCCTAGGAGATGAGATGAGCCAGAACGACGACGGCAACAGCGGACGTTTGCCGATTCCACCGAGGTTCACATTCTTTGGCAAGAGGTACAACAGTCTCTACGTAAGTATACTATAGTGCAACCTGTACGAATACGTGAGGTAGCAGAGGTCGTAATTAGTTATGCTCGCGTTAATTGTAAACGGTGAATCCTGTGTCATTATTGAAAATACAACATCGCTGGAAACAAAAGATTTGTTTAATTATGATTATATGTTTGTGTGGTGAAACGATATAGCATTCGTTACATACTTATGATCATTGTTTGTGTATCTTCTACGAGGTTCGCTTGCTTTTCTATATCCATTCGAATCACAGGATACTTGGCTTCTGATATACCAAACGGCGATTGATTTAAGAAAGCGCTAGGATTGTAATCGAGTGATGTGTGGCGCTATGGATGTCAGTGTAAGGTAGTTTATTAAGAGTAGAAGTGACGTTGTCATGACTTAAGTTAGTTGTCTCCACGAATATTTGCATACTTGCACTATAGAGGAAACATCCATATGTCTTCCATCAATCCTATTTTGTTGTAACGTAATGCATAGATCGCCGGATTCTCAATCGAGATAATCCCGATCCGATTCCTCCTGTTGCAGCTTCAAAACTGTAGCTGTTTCATTTACTCCTCGCTGCTTCGGTTCACACGGCTGAACAAATCAAAACCTGGCAAAATACATTAGTGGACACTACGCGAACGATATTGTATTGATGCAGTCATTGCAGCGTGGCTGAAATCTTCCTAAATATTAGTAAGAAACTGTTTATGGCAGTAGTGAAGTGCGCAGCGCAACAAGCTGTCTTAGGCTGTGGATACGGCACTTTGTACGAATGCACATTTATTAAATGGTATTATTGATATTGCCTATATATTCAAGATAACTGTCCCATATCTAGTACTTTGTAATAATTGCCATGTATGTTGTTGTTTCTGAATGTATTCATATGTGGGAGTTTGCATTTACATGTAAACGAGTGAATTGCAGCAGAACAGAATGTTGTAAAGTTAGACTTGTTATAAGTGGCATTTTCGACATGATCGCTCGAATTGTCCTAGAAAGAAATTAACTAATAAACGTAAACAGTTTCTTACTGTGCTGTGTTCATATAACACTTTACACCGCTTTGCAGAACCATGCACAGCAATAACCATACTTACATACTATATAACATAACAAATACTTATCTTAAAGGGATGAAAAATATATATTGCATGAATTCATATTATATTACATCCTGCTATCTATTTTTGTTGTCCACCAAGCCAAACATTATTAAGAAAATTCAATGAATTAGAAATTCCACATGTTATGCTGTGCAGCCGGACATTTTCGAATATGCATATTTTGGGCTCGCTTTTCGGGATGCCGAAATGCGACGTCACATATGACCCATATTCGCATCAGGCCGACCCTTTCCATGCATTCAGAGCATGTTGAGAAGGATAGCTTTCGGGTCGAAACGAGCGTCAAAATTAGTTATTGTGTGATATTCCGATGTAATACAAACACTAAACATCATAGAGGAACAAGCATTTATCTTACGGTTCCACATGAATCCAATTTTATTCAAAACAATTAATGCAAATGGGCCTACACGTCGACTAGGTCTAGCCCTAGGTTTCGCCGAGCCTGGGATTTTTTTTAGAATAATTATTTCGGATGCAACCAACAGGAGATAATCTACACCAATAAACATACATAGCAAACATATATTATATCCAGCTACAGAAAGTACCGTTTAAAATATCATAATATCACTAGAATATCGATGTATCAAGGAGGAGTTGTACAATTTATCATAACAACTTAAATCTGTCAGCGAATTTCTGTCGGTCCTGCTAGCTCAGTTGGTAAACGTATTGGTTTCTTGGCAATTATTTTGCAATCGGGCGACGCCGGTTCAATCCCGACACCAAACCATTGGTTTTCTTTACTTTTTTATTGATGTTTTCACGAAGTTATATAAATCAATTCATTGTATCCTATGATCCACTGCTTGTAATTGTTTTTTTTATAAAATAATTATTTATTCGCCACAAAAATTTAAATATGGGAATTATATAACGATGTTTCTAAATTTTATTTATCCAAACAAATATAATGTAATGGATATATAATTTATTAATTAATGGTGATTCGTCTGGATAAATTAAATTTAGAAACATCGTTATATATAATTGCCATATTTTCATTTTTGTGGCGAATAACTAATTACAACACAAATATTTACAAACAGTGCATCATAGTATACAAAATGATTTGGTTCATATTACTTCGTAAAAAACATAAACACGTATTCTCGGTGATACCTAGTTGTAAGCTCATTCGCATTCATTTATTTAAAAAAAAAATTGGATTCATGTGGAACCGTAAGAAAACTGCTTGTTCCTCTATGATGACAAGTGTTTGTATTACATCGGAATTTTGCACAATAACTCATTCTGACGCTCGTTTCGACCCAAAAACTATCCTTGTAAACATGCTCTGAATGCATGGAAAGGGTCGGCCTGCTGCGAGTGTGGGTGATATGTGACGTTACGATACCACGCGATCGCCTAGCTCATTAAACTTTTATCGCTACACAGACGGATTTAAAATCATATTTATGCTATAAATGTGTTTTTCTGTATTTTCTTAATGTTCTGGAATGTTACATGCAATGTTAAACTTAGTGTACACATGAAGAACGGATTTTAGCTAATGCCTTGTTTCTATTTCCTTTAATCTTCCAGTCGTTTGCGCTGACCATTTGATTTCTACTTCGTCAGTTACGGCAAGCTAAATATGTAAACTCCACATTTTCCCCCTCGAGAGTGGCTCATAAGGAACATCAAACATGAAGTTTGTCACTAAAACCAAATAAATACATTGTATGAAATGCACTGTCTGTTCGTAGGTCAGAGGCCAATGGCCAAAGGAAGTGAATTTAAAAAAGGAAGAGGCAACAGAACCCCACCATCTTGATGGATATGCTACCAGATTGTTCCAAACTTAGCGTACAATCGAATCTTGCTTTATGGTGACATCGGTAGTACAGTCACCTGGCTATTAAGACCACTCTGGGACAGTCCCAAATTATTTTCATAACAGTAAAGTATAGGATATTGGTTCCACTAATACGTTCACCTCGCTAATCAAGTAATTTGTCTTAATCCCGATGGTAACCTTAATAGTGAGGTTTCAGTGTATTAATGTAGATAACATGAGCTATATAACTATGTGTGAGGCATCCTTCCATAGTCTAGTACAAGACACACTAACCCATATTGATGATTTCTTCAGGTCAACACCAATGGGTTAATCTCCTTCAGAAACCCGATCTCAACATACACTCCGGAATGGTTCCCTCTGAGAAACAACATTGTAATTGCGCCGTATTGGGCCGACGCGGACACTAACGTGAATGATGGTCGTGTATTCTACAGGTATGTGGTTGTATGTACGTTGGGTGATGTTTCGCATATACTCATACCGTGGACAAATTCATAAGAAATTCAATAAGAAAAAATCTAAGTAATTAATTTACTCGTTATAATCATCATAAGCACATTCGTTATATCCGACGTATGCAACTTCAGATATAGCCTTTTTGAAATGATGAGTCCTCAAAGAACCCAATCCCACAGGCCCCCGGGTAAAAAGTCTTAATCGATGAACCACATTCTTTGATGAAATAGCACAAGTAACATACATTGTTAGTCTCATACTTGCGATACCTGCTAAACAAACGGAAGTACGATTGGACGGACGACAGTCGGACGGATGGATGGAAGGACAGAGAGAATCACATCCGGTTTGATACTATGTAAGGAAGAAAGGTAATCGCTGCTGAACACATTAATATCAAATGGCAACTTGTCAAATTGTTGCACGCAGCTTTAATCGTGCGAGACAGTGACGTAGTAATACAATCGGACAAAGCCGCACGAGTCCAATAATATAATCCACTAATTGACAGTCAAGTATGACTACAGGTACTACGAAATATAATTATAATAGTAATATGTTTGTGCGTGTGTGCGTGTGTGCGTGTGTGCGTGTGTGGGTGTGTGCGTGTGTGCGTGTGTGCGTGTGTGCGTGTGTGCATGTATGCTTGTGTGTGTTTGTGTGTGTGTGTGTGTGTGCGTGTGTGCGTGTGTGTGTGTGTGCGTGTGTGCGTGTGCGTGTGTACGTGTGTATGTGTGTGTGTGTGTGTGTATGTGTGCACGCTCGTGTGCATGCTCAATGTGTGTGTGTGTGTGTGTGTGTGTGTGTGTGTGTGTGTGTGTGTGTGTGTGTGTGTGTGTGTGTGTGTGTGTGTGTGTGTGTGTGTGTATGTGTGTGTGTGTAATAATTTCAAGAATACAATCTACAGGGCGTCGACTGCAAAACCTTGTCTGACTAAACTCTCTGGCATCGTGCAGAAGGCCTTCAAAAACAACTTTCAGGCCTCCTGGCTTTTCTTCGCAACCTGGCACCGAGTAACGTTCTACGGCGGATCGTTTACTACACCTGTACGTAAATATACTGTAAGACTACCACACCTGCATGTACATTTATTGTAAGACAACTAACCGCAACTATGCGTACGTTTATTATAGTACTACAGCGCACGCACGTACATTTATTGCAATATTACCACAACAGTACGTACGTTTATTGTAAGACTACCACACATGTACGTGCACTTACTCTAGAGATACCGTACATATACGTACATTTATTGCAAGACTAGCACAACTGTACGTACATTTATTATATGACTACAGAACATGCTCGTACATTTAAGAATACCGCACCCGGTCGTACATTTGCTGTAGGGATACCGCATATATACGTACATTTATTGTAAGACTATCACAATTGCACGTATATCTATTGTATGATATGTACACGTGCGTAGCTTTTTTGTAACACTACCACATATATATATATATATATATGTATGGTTTAATTGTACGATTATAGTGCAAGTACGTACATTTATTGCATGACTACCACCTACTAACGCACGTACTAACATTTATTGTACCACTGCCTACATGTACGTACATTAATTGTAAGACAATGCTAACTGTAATAAATATTTTGTAATATTACCATACATGTAGGTGCGTTTACACTAAGTCTACCACACATGTGCCTACGCTTAATGTAATACTACAACCTATGTTCGTATACTTACTGTAAGTCTACCACACATGTGACTACACTTAATGTAATACTACAACCTACGTTCGTATATTTACAGTAAGTCTACCACACATGTGCCTACATTTAATGTAATACTACAACCTATGTTCGTGTATTTGCTGTAAGACTACAACACGTACATTTATTGTGAGTTTATTGTGAGACGATCAAATATGCTTCAGACATTGATGGAGGACATCGTAAATCTGATTCATTATTTTCCAAATGTAATGAATGAATAGCTTAATTACTATTCGCAGTGTTTCTATAATCAAAGAAGCGCGTTCAATTTTGTTTTATTCGTTCAACGAGCTTACGTTGTTTTTAGCATCTTACCATAGCCAGTTGAAAGGCCGACAGTTATATTTCAAACTACTGACGTTGCCCGTTACATGTGTTTTATGAGAGCATATCAAGTCGAAAATGTCAACATGCAATGACGTACATAATCGCACAGAATAGTAACTTGACAATTCCAATTTTGAAAATGACGTGAATTGATTATTGGGCAAACATTCAATAAATTAATAATTTGTTTGACGAATAAATATATTGCAAACTACATGTTCAAAGTTGCAAAAAAACGGTTTGCAGTAGATACTGCGTACGTTTATTTCCCTAAATTAATTTGAAATGACACAGGCGAAAGATTGACTTGAGGATGCATATTTATTGCAACTAATGTCAACAAGCTCAGACAATGCGCAGAAGGAACAGCCAAGATCACGATCGATACGGTATAAGTATTCGCGGAAAATGGTATATCATAAACTACCACATATATGTATGTATATATATATATATATATATATATATGGTCTTGTTACATTTACAATATAGCAAGACAGTTATATTGTAATAATTATATTATAAGAATTGTAATTAGTACCACTTGGAAAATAGATAAGTACTTAGGTGCTTCATTTTTTACAGTCCGTTATGTAAATTTATCCATTACAGATGAACACATTTCAAGCAATTCTGGTGGCAAACAGACGTGAGTCGTACGTCGTCTTCAACTACGGGGACATGGCTTGGACAACTGGCACTGCGAGCAACGGAGACAAACACGGTTTAGGCGGTATTCCCGCAGAGGTGAGCGGAATGCAACAAAATACCTTCATGCATGCAAATGCAGACTCGTCGATGCCTGCAAATAGGGACAAATCTATGATAAGATGTTTTTTGTCAAGACATATGTAGCAAAGTACATATTTTATCAACTGTGATGAAATCTGTGACCCACTTGGTGAAATGGCACACCTTACTGACTGGTCAGTCCAACAAGACTAACTACACTTCATAGAAAGGCAACATTAGTCAGGTGTATGCATAAGAGGACCCATTTCGATGAAAGGTTTCAGGCTGTATTGGTGTACTAGACAAGTCACATCACACATCGACGGGCAATACTTGACAATCAAATTCTTGCCTCTCCTGCGCGGACTCCAATAGTCGTTCTGTAGGGGTGACAGGTCTCTTGACTGGCCCTGTCTAAATCCGTCACGCCTACCCTGCACGACCAATGCACATAAAAATTCACTGTTGTTTAGAAATATTACTTTCCATGTAACGCGTCGTAATTAAAATAAAACATTAATCAAATAGTGGGTTATCGAGAGAACCCGGGTTCGAACACTTTGCTGCCTTATCGAACCATCGGCAAGTTCGTTCATTCTACGTCGCTCCTGTTAACTCAGCTGTATGATTGAGAACCAGGCTAAATACTTAGTTGGATATTTATATACCGATAGTCTTCGCGCATTAATTGCAACGTAGCTGAATGCTTCCCAGAGAATTCCAGATGGTGTTCGATTGAACAGTTATACCTGGGAGTAACGCTTTGAGTAGTCCTAAGGACCGGATACTGCGCTATATAAGAACTTACCTATTACCGTTAGTTCTATTATGTTGCAGGTTGGATTCAACGCAGGTGACGGACGGCGTTACTACACGCAGTTCGCTTCTCTCACCCCTGACATCATCGACATCAGGACGAAGACCAACTGCAATCTCCGTGGTCGCTTCGTGTTCCGTGTCGACGGAAGGGAGATTTTGACTCCGGAGCCCACACTGTACGGCTACTTCACAGGCGAATCATCTCGCTCGCGGTCAGCGCTCAGAGGAAAACAGATGTCAGCGCCATAAATGCACCGTGTTCCGCAGGTCGTCGGGATGATCTGCGCAACCCAGATGGCTGCTAGTTGTGCTAAGCTGGACGTTTATTGCAGGTCCCTTGAGGGCATCTCAATGTCAACATTTAGACAACCTTTACATCCACCGTTTCTCTCCATGACCTCTTAGACTATTCAAGTTTAAATACGAACGACATGATGTAATATATGCAGCCGTGTGTGATCTTTGGGATCGACAACGTTCTTAAATAAAGCAACTGCCATCAATGATGTTTGTGTCTCCAAATGTATGTCGCGGGTACATTCGACAATGTATTGAAAAAACAACGTATTATTTGTATTAAAAGTGAACTCTGCTATGAAAATCCCCTTCTTCAAAAAACAGAAAACCAAAATACATGCACGTATGCGCAAACATACTTAAATGGACTAGTTCACATTGTGCCACACACGTGCGCGTACAAACACACACACACACACACACACACACACACACACGCACGCACGCACGCACGCACGCACGCACGCACGCACGCACGCACGCACGCACGCACACACGCACACACGCACACACGCACACACGCACACACGCACACACGCACACACGCACACACGCACACACGCACACACACACTCACACTCACACACACACACACACGCGCGCGCGCGCGCGCGCAGATGCTATTATATCAATAATATAGTTACGCAACGCAACAGCACACCACTAGTTACGGGGGAATAAGGGAAGAATAATCGTAGGACATTTAATTTAATTTGTTACTTATTGGCTAACCCGGATGATAATTGTTCAAGAAATCTATTTACAATGATCAATTGTGGGACAAATGAGGTACCGAGACACTGTCTCATCTACTTAGCCTATGTATTATGTGTGTGTGTGCGTACGTGTGTGCGTGTGCGCGTGAATTTCTCTCTCTCCCTCCCTTCCTCCTTCCCTCTGTGTGTGTGTGTGAGAGAGAGAGAGAGAGAGAGTTTGTGTGTGCGTGCGTGCGTGCGTGCGTGCGTGCGTGCATGCGCGCGCTTGTCTACGATCCCTCAAAATAATTGTAAGACTGATATATTTGTTCATATTTCCCCGTTGACTAAAGATCAATAGAACCGGGAATTCTTGCAATTTGTCATCTTTACGTAATCTTCAGTTGGGTTTATACAAAAGGAAGGACTTTGGATTATTCAAAGTTCAAAAAGAACAGTTTATGAGTTTTCGCATGTTTCCACAATGTTTGCATTCGTAAGAAGGTAAGAACCAATCCTACGTAGTACGTACCATTATTTGCAAAGCCCTGTGTCTCTTCTACAATAACGTATTGTTCCGTATGTCGTTAACTTAATTAAATGTGATTCAATATGTGCCAAACATACGCGTGCGTCAGCGGCGTTGCAGTAAGCCTAGTCATCATATATTTAATGACATGTTTAGTTAAATATTTTCCCATTTACATAGATTTAAAAAAAATCCTTTTTATCTCAACCGTTTTTAGAAAACCCCATGTTCCCGCTTGTTTGACCCGAAACATGAAAACGTGACGCTAAACATCGTTCCAATTGTATTGTGACATCTATCCGCTAGGTGACACTACCGCCCGCACAGGCTAGTGTGTTATTCTACGGGATGGTTTGGCCGACTTGAGGTCTAATGTGAAGGGCTGTTAACAGGTAAGGGTTCATACAGGAATTTAGACGGACTATAAACGAGTATTCACATATTACTGCTATTGTTTTGAGCTACGTAACCATTCTCCCATAAGTTGGGGACGTGCTATGTCACTTTTAGTAACACTGGAGGTGTCGCGAAATCCTGTTAAAATGTACCTCATATTTTATATATTACGTGAGGTAAGACTATTTCGTGTGAAAGCGTCTTCTATAGCTATGTGTGTGTTCAGTCGGAGAATGGACATTTTTGCTAATGCGATCAATCCAATATAATGTGTAGTAAAGAGAGGTAAAAACGTAATAGCTATAAAATTCAATAGTGACTATATTGGGATAACACACTTATATGCAATTTTGTTATCAAAGACGTTCTCGAAACGAGATAACTATGCAATTTATTTTTGTGACCGTATTAACGAGACTACTTTCGTATACTTCCTATGCTATTTATTTCATATTATGTTACATAAATAATTTGAGACTGTCATATGCTGACTTTTATTGCGATGTGTTTTTATTACGGAGGAGAGCGTAAAGCGAGGTTCAAGTGTAGAAAATTGTAAGTAGTCATTACATATGGTATGGCATGCAAACTGATTCTTCAACAAAACTTATAAAACGTCAATACCATAGTGTACATCCACTCTTCTGTAGATTCCATGCGATTCAAATACCACTGCTAAACAAACACACACCTTGAAATGCAAATGCATCACACATATATTAATACCAGCATGGTAAGTAATTAAGTAAGTAAGTAAAGATCGCAAATAATACTTTGAAATATTTAATCACAGGAAAGAAACTAGAAATGCCTGGAGTCGTGGCATGTGAGCAGCAATAAAAAAGTATACGAACATAGTAAAGTAAATCAGTTAAGACAATAAATAGTTAAGGGAGTGCTGATTTAGAATTAACAAAACTAGCGCCTCGTAATGCTTCGTGGAGAATTATTGTTTTAGGTAAACATTTAAATGAACAGTTACCAAAAATAATGTTTCACACTTCACATACATAGCCCCTTTGACATATGTTAAAAATTCAGACGGTTACTTTACCTGACCTATTGCCTAGCAACACATTTCGTTTAGTTATCAAGATTGCACACATGGAGGTAAACCGCGACGTACAACATCAAAACATTGACGCATCCGATATATCACTGTTTTTCTACGTTACGACCATGTTTATGCACTTCAAGCTTTGGCAACCAAGGCTGTTTACACAGATCCTCTATATTAGTGCGTTACAATTTTGCCCTATGTATTTATCGCAAGGAACAGAATTTCAACAAATTGAACGACGACTATCCGATATCTGCACGTCAGCCATTTGTATGATTGATGGACCATGATACTACGCAGTTGGTCACGTGATGTGTGTATATATATATATATATATATATATAAAGATATCTAGCACAGTGACGTATATGGCCGTATTAACTGCTTAGAACAATCTCGGCACACCAAGTGTCACAAATGCAGTGACAATCGCGCGGAGAAAGTCCAGCGAGGAGATGGAGGCGCCGGCCATCATGCCGGATACTATTCCGTTGTTATACTCGTCCTGTTGGCAGAACTGCCTGCAAAGCTGTAAATAGTAAAATGACATACAATAAACACAAATAAGTCAAACAGTTCAAATGTGTATATCGGCAATTCAGACGTATACTTCATCTGACCTCTTGCCTAGCAACAAATTCCGTCCAGTTATCAAGATGGATGGCGCACACATGGCTGTAAACCACGACATACTAGATACAAATATTCACGCATCCGATATGTCACTGTCTGTTTACGTCATGATCATGACCACACTGAACGACGATTATCCGATATCTGCACGGCAACCATTTGTATGATTGATGGACCATGTTGCTACGCAGTTAGTCATGTAATGTATATATAAATAGATTTCGAGCACAGTGACGTATATGATCGTAATTAACTGATTAGAACAATCTCGGCACACAAAGTGTCACTAATGCAGAAACAATCGCGAGGAGAAAGTCCAGCGAGGAGACGTAGGCGCCGGCCATCATTCCGTTGTTACACCCGTCCTGCTGGCAGCACTGCCTGCAAAGCTGGAAACAGTAAAAGGACATACAATAAATACATATAACTCAAACAGTTCAAATGTCTATCCCGGCGATCGGTACTGACATCGTACGTCCGTACCAAACCCTATACTGGCGTTGCGCCCCAATATGATTATCCAAATCCGGCAAAATTTCCATTTGTTTAACGATGTATGTTCGTGTGATATATATTATAATTATTGTATTAGACTTTGTTGCTGTGTGAAACAATAACGTATATTTCACGCTGTCTGAAACAATAACGTACATTTTTAGCACTGCTATTAAACTTATTACCAGTAGTAGTATAATGTCCAGACAATGCTCTGGAACATGGAGACATATTGGGTTGTTAGTATGTTAATGGCCAGACAGACGTTATGATGTTTAGTAGATTAAAAAGTGAGAATGTAAACTTGATTTGAGAAGCAGTAACAAAAGTTCAAAAGTCGACGTTGGTATGCTATCAATACGTAATAGATGCAAAACACAAATCAACTGTTTAGTGACTTTGTTTTTTTTGGTCAGAATAACAAACGTCGGTGACGAATTCTTCGCACATGTCATCTCGCGCGTGGACCTGAGCAGACTGGCACCCGCGAGCGAACTTCGCTTCTTCGCCGAACACTTCAAACCGGTAAATCTGTGATAAGAAACAGCAGTGGTTTATTTGAACGACAACACACAACATGCCCATTCGAAAGCCATGTCGTATATTGCTGCTTTTCAGAAGGCCAACACATCACACATATAGTCGTTATGGAATATTTTATTATTTCAAGGTGTGTTTGTGTTCCACAACTTATTGCATTTCGATTCTTCGGTACACGTGCATAATACCAAGCACGTGTTAAGTTGTTTTAATTTGAAATATTGACATATTCTAGGCAATTTACAAATGGAAATATTAAAACGGCACAATACAAACGTTGCCCACTAACAAAAACACTCGCTGCAAATAGTTATGTTATTTGGGTCGACAACTCCACATTCCTCTCTGACGTCATCGATGAAGATACCACACGTGTAGCACAACACTGTAAATACAGACGTAATCTATTGCAAACAGTCATTACGCTATGTTGTATTAGCAATAATTCAGTAAACCAATTACGGAGAAAGTGACATAGAAAACCGGTGTTAAACATTATAGTTTGTTTCAAATGCAATATTTTATACTGTGTCATGATCCAGTATAAACATATATTTACAGTCCTTGCGTTCACGTACATTATATATGTCGAGTCTCTTTTTTAGATGTTTTTGCAAACGATCATTGATATATGCATTATACATGTGACAACATATTTCGTAGGGGGTGGTATCATAAATTCGCAGTCCAGATAGTCGTACAGTGCTTCATATTGAGTCAAACCCCCACCTGTCTCCATCAATATGTGATGTGGGTATTTCGGTTTTTGAGCGATTCCATCACATTAAGTTGATGTGACATGGATGTAAATGCACTGCCCACCACTATGCACGGTTATGGTATACTCAGTAGCATCAATGTGTAGTATTAGATCTAGGTGTCGCGGTAAGTGGTGACTATTCGGAGGGCTGAGACTATAAAAATCTCCAACTGCACTCGCTAGAGGCGCCACAAAACGAACAACTGTATCTCCTATTGAGGCTTTCCAAAAACGTCCAAAGCGCAACCAAATAAAGCTCACAGGAATCAAAACCTATAATACACCTCCTTGAGCCTCTTCAAGAAAATCATCTATCTGCACTCCGTCCCATCCTGCCCTGACGCTCAACAAAAACAACTACACTCGCTTTCATACTCATCAAAATCTAAAAATTCGCCCCATTTCAAAATAGACAAGGCTAATTACGTATCCAGCCCCTCTCCACCAAAAAACGTATAGAGGGAGCTAACACCCTCCACCCTCATTTGACTTACCTGATTTATTGAATTAATCGAATCTCATAATATTAAATCCCCTTTGTAGAAACCAAAATTATTGACATAGATATTAATAATATATGAGCCTGTGACAAAAGGTAGTGGAGCAAACCCCCGATTGGTTTGCATCCCAAAAATAAAAATGTTTTTGTTACAAAATATCTGTTTCTTTCTTGTGTCATTTTGTTAGAATACAATAAAGACATACATACGAACAAAATTGTGTTATTCAGTTACCACAAACTGCGTTAAAATCTCTGTGGAAGTTGAAAACGGCACAATTTTGAGAGGCTGGAAAAGGGGACAGCTGACGGTAACTCACTTCCGATGTCCCGTGAACAAAACTCAGAGCACTAACATTAACCATCGGTTACGGATTCGATAAAACATGGAACAGAACATATACTTACTTAGAAATAATGTAAAAAGAGCTAATTTTTATAAAGTGAATTTGATCAATAAAATTGACCGTCGTTTGTGACGCTTAATGTCCGCCGACCATGTTACACAAAAGCCGATGTTTGTTTACAAATGATCAAAACACGTCTAAAACCAGTTCTTTTTTCATAAATTAACATGTCGGGCGTTCTAGTGTCAATATAATACTGTAAGAGGATCATTTTGGTGATACGTGACATTAATGTCCGATCGTCACGAACGACTAATCGCCGATATCAGATATGCAAAGGCCCTTACGGCGCCACGGATTAAGCAGTGATTGGCCTGAAGCAGTCACATGATTTACCACATTGGTTGGGCTTCGTACAGTGGCGCCGCCGAGAAGGCCGGGTAAGATTTGCTGTCATATCCGGGAATTGATAGTTGTCACAATCGACCAAAAACGTCACAACCGACCAGAATTAATAGTAATAGCAGTCACACCGCAGTTTGTTCTGCATCAGAGGCAGAACAACTTCATCCAGCAGACAGACATAGTGCATCGCAGTATGCCAATGTGATCTCTCCATCGTCTGGGAAGGAAGCACGGAAGAAAGCTATCTACAGAATGAAAAAACGCCTTCTCACCTAGAAGAGTAACTACAATGTTCCGTATACAGTGCATTAGTGTCTAGTCTATTCAGGAAGGCAAAGACAACCCCAAACAAAAAGAACACAGGAGTTTCCCCTTCCCCACCAAAATTTAACTTCCTTCTGTAAGGAACTTGGTAAAGTCAAAATACAACGAAAAAAAAGCTTTAGCAACTAGAAAACTGATGCTTGATATTATCTCTCCAACTAAGAAACGGCCTGAAAAGGAATTGTACAAAAGAAAGCAAACACCTGCGAGTAGAGCAGTCATCTCGTTTTTGTAAGAAGTGTCTGTGGACATGCCTAGAAAAAGATCTGTGTCCAAAAAGACTTTGATGCAAAAAAAGAATGAAAATAATCCACAAGGACTTTCAATCAAAGCATCCTCAACATAGGTTGTCCCTTCGGAGTCTATACCTCCACTTGGCTACCAGTGTCCTCACGTCCAGGAAGCAGACCTACAAGCAGTGCCTTTGTGAGATCTGCACGAATGTAGACCTCAAATTGGACACGCTCATTCGCCACTTGAGGGAACCAATTGATGGAAGAGATGCACTGTCAGAAAAAAAGCCTCTGCCATGAGCCAAAGCAGTCTTGTTTGGATCGAAAATGGCCTATCTGCGGTCCAAACAATCTCAAAGTCAAGCTGCAAGAGGAAATCCAATCCTTTCACAATAGATGGAAGATTTGGGAAATAGTGAAATCTGATCGTGGCAAGAAGAGAAAACTAGTATCGAAGGATGAAACCTTGCAGGTACTCCTTGATAAGCTGATGAAGGAACTGCAACTATTCTCAAAACATCTCTTCGTCTTCAGGTTGCAGTTTCGCCAGTTCAGGACGTTCCTATCGACAATCCCAAATATGTGAGCGGTGGCTGTCTGTGATTTTGCAGAGAACTTTCTTTGCAAATATCACGATGAAGTACAGTCAGCCCATTGGGGTTACAGTCAAGTGACCGTGCACCCCACAGTGCTGTATTACAATTGCCCTCATTGCTCTGCAACTGTAACGGACTATCTGATATTGTTATTAGATGACTTGTCCCGTGATGCCAGTATGGTAAAGACGATCTTTGACAAGACAACAGACCACCTTCTGTCTGTGATGGATAAGGTTGAGAAGATGGTTGTCTTTTCAGATGAGTGTGCAGCCCAATACAAATCTAAACTCCCATTCTTTCACCTCTCAAATGCGTGTAGCAACATCCCCATTGAGAGATGTTATTTTGGTTCAAGACATGACAAAAGTGCATGTGATGCTTGTGGAGGCGTCATCAAGAGGGCAGTTGATGATGACATGCGTGCGGGTGAATGCATTGTACAAAGTGCTGCAGCACTGTACCAGCACTCCTGTGATAACTACACTTTGCCATTGCCCGGTTCCCCTTCACACCAATGCTACCCCACCAAGCGCTCCTTCACGCTGATCACAACAGAGCAGATTGACAGATCAATTCCGTCATCAGTTGTGATGACCGTTCCAGGAACACGTCAGCTTCACAGCATCAAGCGCGTGGGAAATAACACGTTGGCTACAAGGAATCGTACGTGTTTCTGCCCTCCATGCTTGCAAGACAATCCACAAGAATGTCTCAGCAAGACGTTTGTCAACTGTTGGAACAACGTACAACTCAAAGTTGCAAAACGAAGAACACGATAAACAGACTGAGTGCAGAAAGGACGTGAGGACAGGTGCTGCAGCACTACCTGAGGTTGATGACCACGATTTGCTTAACGACGAGTCTATTGCTGAAGCCCTCGAATCTGGGGGTGTGAATGTCAATGTTGCTGAAGCACTCGACTCTGCCTCTGGGGATGTGAATGTCAATGTTGCTGAAGCACTTGACTCAGAGTTATGTTATGATGGTGGACATGAAATCAAGACTGAAAAGAAATAAAGCACTAGGGAAATTTTACAAAAGTGTCCATTATTCTAAACAGAAATCAACAAAATATCATTACAATGAATGGGGAGCTTCTTGAATGGTACCAAAATATGAAATTCAAAGAACTTTTATGTCCAACCTCACAAACAACATTTTTCAGTTAATGACATACATTGATCCACCAGCTTAGAACGTCTACAACAGTTATCTTGCCATGCATCATTTTAAACACCTAAGATATAACACATTCAGGAAAACATCAAGTTCAAAGTAAAAAAGCATTACGAAATGTTGACTAGATTGCACCACCTTTTGTCACAGGCTTATATACCTATGGGATACAAGGGAACATTTAAATGCAGAAAGCACTGCTCAAAAATAAAATCGGGAGGAATAGGCATAATATACAAGGAAGTACTAGAAGAATGTATAAACGAAATAAAAACTGACAGTGATTTCGTGTCATGGTACAAAGTAGACAGAGCCAGTATTGGATTAACTAAAGATTTATTGTTGGGAGTTATTTAAATCCCCCCAGAAGGGTCCAAATACACTAAAGCAGAAGCTTTTGAAGAGTGTGAAGTAGAATTATTAGAACTTTTGTCTTCTAATGATGCATTTGTTTGTATGTGTGGCGTTTTTAATGGTAGGACTGGTGATTTACGTGATTTTGTAGAAGAAGATATTTTAATGACTTTGGGAATGATGGTGCTGCAGGGTTGAGTACTGGCACGAAAGCTCACTATAAAAGACAACATAATGACACCCAATGTACTAAATATGGGCCACTATTAGTAGATCAATGTAAAACTGCTAATCTGCTTATTGTAAATGGGAGGACGACTAATGAATGAAATGGTAATCCCACCTTTAGGCATATCAGTACCATTGATTATTTCTTAAATTGTCCGTTGCTGTTTAAACATATTAATAATTTTATTGTACATGATGGAAATCCGCTACTATTTTCTGATGGCCATAGTTTGCTAGAACTGGTGATTGATACAGTAGTAATAGCGATAAAGAATACATCGTGCCATATAAAACCAGGTGTCAAAAGGACAGTAGTAAGATGGGAGCATAACAAGAAAACCGAATTTCAATGTGCCATTAGTACCGACACTGATGAAGTTGAGAGAGTTAGCACTTTACTAGACAATAATTAAAAAATATCAGCGTGGCAACTAAGGAAAGTGTTAATGATTTGGTCGCAATCTTTAATGATCTATTTTTAAATGGTGCTAAAGAATGCAGCATGCTCAAAACTAAGCCATATGCCAACATAAATATAACATAAACATGTAAATATAAAGATTGGTTTGACGCAGACTGCAGTGAGAAAAGAAATGCATTCAATCGAGCAAGAAGGCGATATAAGGACAATAAAATTGAGGGAAACCTAAAACTAATTCAATTAACATGAAAGGAGTATAACACTATTATCAGTAAACCTAAGGCAGTACATAGATAACAATTTGTAGAGGACCTAAAAGTAACTATAAAGATCGGTTTGATGCAGACTGCAGTAATAAAATAAATGCATTCAACAGAGCAAGAAGGTGATGTAAGGACAATAAAAGTGAGAGATACTTAAAACTAATGAAATTAATTGGAAAAGGGTGTAAAACTATTATCAATAAACCTAAGGCAGTGCTTACATGAAAAATTGTAGAGGACCTAAAAGCAAAGGAATCTAATGATCCCAAACCTTGTGAAAGATAATAAATCAGATAAGAGCATCATGCAAGCAAACACAGGAAATGTAACTATTGACGAGTTTCTGGAACATTTCTCTGAATTAAACTCTTCTAAAGAAAATGAAGCTGGATTCCGAGCAGTGTAAGTAACGAATACTCTGAGACCGAGACAATAAATTCACCAATTGGTGAGGTAGAAGTTAGTGAAAAAAAAGTGTGAAACGATTGAAAAACGGGAAGCATGTAGGGAAGATAATATCATTAATGAAATGATTAAAGCTTTCTCAGAAAATCATCTGCTTGTGTTAGCACAAGTTTTTAATGTTGTATTACTGAGTGGTCATACACCACATGAGTGGGTCACTGGTATAATCAAACCAATATATAAAAATAAAGGCGACATTAATGATCCAGATAACTACAGAGGGATAACCCTTCTTAGCTGCTTAGGAAACTTATTTACCTCAATTATAAATGAAAGACCGACAGTCTTTATAAACTCACACCAAATTATGAGTGAAGCCCAAGCTGGCTTTAGGAAAGGTTATTCTACAACCGACCAAATATTTACACTCAAATATATTGTTGAATTATTTTTATGTCAAGGTAGAAGATTTTTCGGTACTTTTGTAGATTATAGTAAAGGATTTGACTCGACCAATAGAGCGACATTATAAACAAAACTAATATCATACGGTATATCGGAAAAAATGCTTAACGTTATATTGAATATGTACAAATCAATCAAATCATGTGTTGTGAACAATGGCGTTCAGTCAGAATTCTTCGAATCACATGTAGGATTAAGACAAGGAGAGAACTTATGACCACTCTTATTTGCACTATTTCTCAATAATATGGAAACATTCTTCACAGCAAAGAAATGGAATACACAAACAATTATAGAGAAATTATATAATGACAGTAATGATGGCATTAATGGAATGTTAAATCTATTTGTTCTCCTATATGCAGATGGAATCTTAAATCTAATGGAATGTTGAATCTATGTGTTCTCCTATATGCAGGTGACACTATTAAAATAACTTATTCAAAACGTTTAAGAAAAACCCTACCACAGAAAACGAGACTATCTATACAAATTATAAAAAGAAACTGACTCATGTAATCAGGCAGTCAAAGAACAATTATTTCAAAGATAAATTTGACCTACATAAGAAAGATGGTAGGAAAACATGGAGTACCATAAATGAAGTTTTAAAATCAAAAGACAAAAAGGCTATGATAAATAAAACATGTGTTACTTCTGATGGTACCCACTGTACAAACAAAAAATAAATTGTAGATCAGTTCAACAATTATTTGACTAACATTGGTCATAATCTGAATGCAAAGCTAACGAAAACAGGAAACGACCCCACACAATGAATAAAAAAACAACACTGCAAGTTTCTTGTGTTGACCCACTAACCGTAATGAAATAATACATATTGTAAGATCATCAAATTCAAACAAGTCAAGTGGATATGATATGATAGATCCATACGTTGTGCAACAAATTACACCACAAATTGCAAACCAACTTGTGTACATATTCAATACATCAATACAGACTGGCATTGTTCCAAACAAACTTAATATAGCAAAAGTCATACCACTGTATAAAAAAATTAATGAAAACCCTGAACTATTAAAAAATTACAGACAAATTTCTATCCTTCCATGCTTCTCAAAAATACTAGCACGCATAATGTACAATAGGCTTTACAGTTTTTTAACAAATCAAAATATATTATCCGAAAAGCAATATGGATTCAGAAAAAATATTCTACACACTGGCACTAATTGATTTGATTGATAAAATATCTAGTAACATTGATAATAAAATGTACACCATAGGTGTATTCCTTGACCACTCTAAGGCTTTTGACACAATAGATCATGATATATTAATAACAAAAATGTCAATGCTATGGTGTAAGAGGTCCTACCTGCAACTGGTTTAAAAGCTATCATAAGAAGATGAAAACAATATGTATCGTACAATAAGACTGAATCAGAATATAAGGAAATCTCATGCGGAGTTCTGCAAGGATCAATATTAGGTCCATTACTTTTCATCCTATATATAAATGATATTGAATATGTATCATATGTTTTAAATCCTATACTTTTTGCAGATGACACTAGTCGTTTCATGCGCATATATGGTTTGACACACTTATTGAAGAAGTAAATGAGCAATTAAAACAAATCTCCATATGGTTTCGTACCAATAAGCTTTCATTAAACAAAAAAAAAGACTAATTTTTTATATTCAAACAAACGGGAAGAAATACAGTATTGACAAAGCTGAAATAATACATGGAAACAAAATAAAACATGTTCAATTCACTAAATTTCTCGGAATAATTATAGATGAACACTTAAACTGGAAGACTCATATTGAGAGTATATCAAATGAAATAGCACGTAATGTAGGAATGCTAAACAAACTAAAACACTTTCTTCCTATCTCCATTATAAAAACTATTTACACTGCATTAATTTAATCACATTTGCAATATTGTACTCTACTATGGGCAAATTCATATAGCACAAACCTAAGCAAACTAAAAATACTACACTCAAATCCTCTGTTCGCGAAATTAAAACTATTAAAATTGGATGATATATGCAAACATCAGTTAGGTATTTTTATGCATAAAGCAACAAATAAACAACTCCCAGGTAATATGTCATCAATGTTATTGCGAACTGATAATGTACGTAAACACAAGCTGAGAAACTATAATGCATATTACATCCAACAAATAAGAACAAACACAAGGAAATTCACAACAAAGTATTCATGACCAATATTCTGGAATGCACTACCTCAAAACTTACAACTAATTGTATCCATCAACCAATTTAAGAAGAAACTCAAAGAGCTGTTATTGTCAAAATATCATTAATTCTTCTTATTATTTGTTTTTAATATCGTACCTTATAAACTAACCATAAGCATACCATCATTTTATTATGGTATAAATGATTAAGTTTGTATTCATGTTTTACTTGAAAATTAGTTAATTTATTCTTTATATATTATGATGTTATAATGAGTGCAATTTAATTAGTAGTCAACCCGTTCTATTTAAGGATTGTAAGTAATGTATGTGTATGTGTATACATTAACTGCATCTATGATATGATTTATTCACTTAGTTCCAGAAGAACTTACTGTCCTACTTTTATGTTTTAATTTTATGGAACAAAGAAATTATTGTTAAATTACTATTTCTAGTGGTCCTCGTTTTTTTTTCTGTTTTTATAATCCATTGTACATGTGTTCACAAATTTGTACTTGTAACCGAAATAAAGTTCATTCATTCATAATGACTGAAAATGAGCGTGACATGCAGATGAATCTTAACCTACTGAATGAATACTGTAGCTGTAATAGACCGAAGGTTAATATCGTCAAAACAAAAATGATGGTGGTCTTTGCCAGGTCTAATACAAGGATACATAACATTCCTACATTTATATTTGATAATGTGGATCTTGAGCAAGTGGAGGATTATATTTATTTGGTTATTTGCTTTAATTGGAATGGATCCTTTGTTAAAGCCAAAAAACTGCTGCACGATATCAAAGGCTATGTATTCACTCATACAAAAGGGCAAGCCACTGTCAGTCATTATAAAACAAAGAATGGTTGGTTATTGGACAAGAATATTAAAATGTAGTGAGGAAAGACTTAATATGGTCATGTACACATTTTTATATAATCTTCATATAAAAAATGTATACTCATCACCTTGGATTAAAAGCGTTAGTAACATATTTCAAAGTAATGGCATTAATTATATATGGTGAACACAGGATCATAAAATAGATGGCAAGATTTCACACAAATGCGAATGTGATCAATTTAAGCAACTATGGCACTGCAGAATTGTAAATGATAATAATGTGATGTATCAACTTTTTAAAATGTCCCATGAAGAAGAGAGGTATATCGAAACCCTAACTGAACACTTAAAAAAACATTATTTCAATTCAGGATAGGAACGTATACGTTGCCTGTTAATAACCGAAGAAATTTTAATATACCTAGGAATGAGAGATTTTGTAAACTTTGTGAAGGAGGTGTAATAGGCGATGAAATAAACTTTTTATATGAATGTACCCAGTTGGACGACTTGAGAATTAAATATATGTCTTCATGTAAAAGATTGAGTCCTAATGAACATACGTTTGTACATATGTTACAGATCGCTGATCCAGACATAATACACAGCCTGGCAAAATTCATCTTGCATGGTTTAAAACTTTATGTTCGATGTTCCGCCTAGTGTACATTATCCAAGAACCTGTATAAACATAAATACACGGTTAGTATTTTATACTGACGGGTAATTATTAACCAGTCTGTTAATATGTTTATTTAGTATAATAATTCCTGTTATATATATATATATATATATATATATATGTATTCGTGACATTGTGATCCTCTATGTATCACAATATGTGCTTAGAGTGAATAACATTCTATTGTATTCTATTCTAAAAAAATTATTCCGACAATCTCACCCCCCACACATATGAAAACCTACACGTTTATTGAAATGTGTGAACGTATGCGACCATTTCGCACAGTGCGGGCACTTACCACCATGTTGGATGATGAATCTACGAGGAAGAGTAGCTCTGGTGGTTGGTGTGGTGGCTCAGTGGGTACTGGTTATGGCTTTGATGATGCTCAAGTTCGCACCGGTGATGCCATCTGAAAGGTAAACACGAATGTGGCGTCACCTGGCGAACAAACGTGATCGTACCCAGGCAATCATTCGGTATCGTTTCAAGCGCAGATTTGGGTACACCAGAATCATAATATACATATATAATATTTAATTAACATGATATATATATACGCATTTATATATGTAAGTGTGTGTATGCGTGAGTGTGTGTGTGTGAGTGTGTATGTGTTTGAGTGTGAGTGTGTGTGTGTGTGTGTGTGTGTGTGTGTGTGTGTGTGTGTGAGTGTGTGTGTGTGTGTGTGTGTGTTTGTGTGAGTGTGTGTGCGCGTGTGTGAGAGTTTGTATGCGTGTGAGTGTGTGTGAGTGTGTGTGTGTGTGTGTGAATGTGTATATGTGTGTGTGTATGTGAGTGTATGTGTGTGAGTGTGTGTGAGTGCGATGAGTGCGAGTTAGTGGTGTGTGTGTGTGTCTGTGTGAATGTGTGTGCGTGTATGTTTGTGTGTGTGTTTTTGTGTGGTGTATGTGTGTGTGTGTGTGTGTGTGTGTGTGTGTGTGTGTGTGTGTGTGTGTGTGTGTGTGTGTGTGTGTGTGTGTGAATGTGTGTGTGTGTGTGCATGTCTTGTACCCTGAGTGACGGTTGTAACGGGGGCAGTCATTACAGAAGCAGTGGGCTCGTTGACGGTCGAGCTGGTCGAGGCGGCTACGTCACCTGCTGTGGTAGCGGCGATAACGGTAGCGCTTGTGGTGTGGGTGGTCGTTGTCTCTATTGCAGTAAGGCTGACGGTGGCGTCAGTAGTGCTCACGACTGCATCAGTGGTCTGAGAGTGTACTGTTCAGTTATTGCCACATCTCATCCATACTTAGATTACTCAGAGTCTCTTTCCAGTTTGTTTCTCTGAGTTTGCGCTTGATGTCAGTGTAGTTGCCTTTTTAAAACTGGTAACTGGTCTTCTCTTCACACATCGTGTCAAAGTAGCAGTGGTATTCCGTCCCAATGACTATATGTTTTATGTTTTGTGCCATATTTTATTAGTCGTGATTAATAGCTCGAGAAATGATGGTTCTTGATTATGTCGATATCTGGTAGGAAAACTGATATGTTGTTGTAGAAAGAAGTCACTCAGTGGTTCGAGTAGTTCCGTTTCTAACGTGTGTTGTTCTGGTGCTTTCTGTGCCTCCCAGTCAATGTCTTTCTTTCATTAACTATTATAATTCTATGGTGATTTTGTATTCGATTTACATTTTATTCGCATTGCGCTAATATTTATGCTACACTTAACGCTTTACATAAATTAGATACAAGGCTTTTATTATTTTATTGGAAATGGCGCTTTATAAAAATAAGTATGCTTAGTATTGTTATTAATTGACGCAGTGGAATGGCGGTGTGGCGACACAGGTATATGGGATGTATCTAATAATAATAATAATAAGGTCATTTCTTTTGTGCCTAAATCCTCGCAAACCAAGCTCAGAGTTGCATCAATATAAAGGGTTAGGGAATATCAGAATCAATAAGCCATATTAAAGTCGTCAATAGATATACCGATACGCCAGAGTGCTTAGGTGGATACGCGAGGTAATAATGCTATAGTTCCAATATTGTATTGACTCTAAGAACAAACTAAATCAGAAGTAGTAGTGATCGAAACTGGACAGGTTTTTTTACAGCAGTTAGCAATGAATATAAATATGTCGGTTGCTTACATGAAAGTGTCTGATAGATAATGGTACAGATCTTAAAATAATACGATATTGTACAGGAAGCCAGTGCAAGGACTTAAGAATAGGCACTGACTGAGAAAACCGTGGAGACCGAGTCAGAACCCTAGCTAGGCAAATCTGTACAAGTTGTATCCTAGTGATATCCTTAAGGGCAATATTATGAAAAGAGGAATTACAATAGTCAAGCCTACTAGTACCAAATGCAGTAGCGATAGTTTGTACAACAGGAAGAGACAAATAAAGGTGAATACGTCGTAAATCACGAATATGATAATAACAGCAGCGACAAGTTTAAGAAATATGCCGTCTAAATTTGGGCTGAGCATCATAGATTATTTCAATATTTCGTGCTGAAGATGCAGACGTAACAGACTGACTAAGCATAGGTGAGGGAAAAAGCTTTTAATTTGGTTACGTTGCTTCTGTGTGCGATTTATTAGAAACTCTGTTTTATCAGCATTTGTCTTTAATCTACTCAAAGACATCCAAACAAAAATGTCATTAATTAATTTCTGACCTGATCTAAGGAGCAATTAGTATTAGGCATAGATAAATAAATGACAATCTGGGTATCATCTGCATAAAGATGATGGCTTAGATTATGACTGTTAATAGCAGAGCTTAGTGGTGTTGTGTAGAGAGTGAAAAGCAGAACTCTGGGGAACACCACATAAAGTGGGCAGTGCAGCCGAAAAGATATTCCAAATCTTAATGATTTGGTATCTATCAGTTAGTCGAGTAGGCTGTTGTGCATGCGCTTCGTGTTCTCGCTGTCAGCTTATTTATTTATTATGGGGATGATACACGAGAGTTCAAGTTGTTTCCAATCGTGATCCTGGTTTACTTCAAAGTTTCCTTCTCTAGAATTAATGAGTCCAATACAGCTCACACATTTACCCCGTACGTTGGCTGTTTTACTTCTCTTTCATTGACACCAGGTAGTAGAGACTAACACCTAATGGTGTCTCATCCGAAAGACACAGACAACGCAGGCTGAACGAAATTGCTCAAGGTTCGAAACGCCGACTGGTAGTAGGATTCGAACCCCTATCCCCTCAACCGACAGTCAGGCGCTTCATCACTCGACCACCACTCCCCGCTTCGGCGGGCAGTGGTTGTTGTCATTGCTTGAGCAGTTAATTGTCACTAATTATAAACTCCAACAATATCGATACTTCTATAGTTAATTGTCACTAATTAACTACTCCAACAATATTGACACTTCTACTGCATGGAATAAAATACTCTGTCACCGAAGCTCGGCAGCGCGTCAAAACAACAGTGTCAGGAAGCCTCTAACCGGTTTACAATGGATAGTCGTGGACAGTTAGATCGGTTCAATGGGGAGGTACACAGGGTAACTACATTTTCCCATAGTTCGACATATGTTCCATGCCAATTAGCGATATGAATAGAATTTAAATTATGTGAAATATTCCCATTTTTTTGAAAGATTGTAGGTTGTGGATGAGACCTTCTTACATTGTTAAAATACCGTAAATGTGAGTCTGTTTTTGGAAAATGAATCAGTGGAGTATCATTATATTATACATAATTACTGCTACATGTTGGTGTATTAAACATTTTGATTATTACAGAAATATCCATTTAAAAATAAATACATGTATGAAAACATGTGAATATGCAGTAAATCTACATTCAAGTTCAAACATTTATATCTGAACACGTCAATATATTTTAAATGTTATCTCCATATCCATGTTTTCGAAATGGTATTCCTGGATGTTAATATGATACCTACCACATTTTACCCTTGTAAACTCCGCCTTCCAATCCGCTGCATCTATTGGCTAACATAACTGTGATATCTTATAAACCGATTCATTCTGCGTTAATTGAGGTTGTTCGTGGAATGTACATAGTGCATATTTCGCGCATGTAAAATAAAAATAAACTGGCATGTTCCGAGAGAAGAAAGTTATCTTTTTATTACATGGTATTATAATAGAGCATCCAATGGCAAAGTTACGTTGTCCCCGGAGTGCTGGTATGAAAAACTAAACGATACACCAACTGTGCTTCCTGTCAAAACAGAGCAATTAAGAGGCGACATCACGTTGAGGCCAAGTAGGTAGGGATGGAAATTTTTTTTTCAAGTAAGTGCAAGTTGAATAATCTTATCTGATAAGGCGGTCGCATACTTCCACAATAATAGTATTGTGTTACTCTATCAATAAGAAATTGCCTGACCAGTTTCCGTCGGTCACACATGGACTAATATGTTATTTCCATGTTGTTGCATAGGTGATGATGAAATTATGAATAGGGTCAGTTTGGTTGCTAGTAGTTTTACTTATATTAAATGACCATGCAATGACAAAGGATACGCAGTACTACAGATACAAGTTACGGCAAACGTAAACGTTTCCAGCCTTTCCAAATGACCAAATAATTAGGTCATTTAACAGTTCTGGGAGAGCATCACTGTGCGTTCAACCACATCGTTATAAATAAACATTGAAACTACCGAGATGGAGTGCTTTTTGAATCCGTAAATTTGTTATGCAATTTATTAAGGAGTATTATATAGATACATTCCTGCTTAATATATCATCAACACATGATGATGATCAACCAGCAACCGGTACGCACGACGAATGTAACAACCGACGTGTTTTTAATATCTGCTCTTTGGTTTGCGCTGAACGCAGAACAAGATCCAGTCTCCAAGACGGTGTTACTGGGAAGAAAATGTAGGTGCTCCGATCTTTGCTTTTCCCCTACTCGCAGATCGACCACGAGAACTTGTTGTTCTCAAGTGAATCCACATCTTTGGTACCGGAGACAGGACCTCCGTCTGATCGACACGGAATACGTAGCGACGGAGTCCGCAGTTCGTCTTTGTCCTGATGTCGATGATATCCGGGGTGAGAGAATCAAACTGCTTGTAGTAACGCCATCCGTCAGCTGCGTTGAATCCAACCTGAAATTAAAAGAATAACGCTTGTTAAACAGCTTTGAGTTATTGCATTGATTACATTATGATCATGACATGTCTTGGAAACCTGTGATTGTACCAAAACTGATTTATTAATTTGTTTATTATTCTTAATAGTAAATTACATATTTTGGTGGTACATTGCTTGCGAATATTTATAATTAATAATCCCGAAAGAGTGTTTTCAATTTGAAAGTTGTACCCGCGAACTCAGCAAATTATCAACAAAACTTTCTAATACTAAACAGCTGGTTTTGTTAGAATTTTCACTTTTTGTTGCACTAACAGAAATACACCTTTCTTTTGGAATTCAAGATGGCTGCCGTGGTCTAAGTCGTGGTCATTTCGTGGGAGAACAGAAATTCAGAGAAACAAGCCATCAAAGCGTAAACCGTCCAGTGTTACTGACAGTAGTAGTGGTAAGCGGTTCGCCATCCCCGGAAGTGACCTAAGATCAAAGGCTTTTGAGTTTTTTATAAGTAGAATTCCTACGTTTTTTACCAGTATGATTTAGCAACGTCAAAAGTGATTGATGGGGGTCATGAGAAAGAGGGTGTCGCCATCTACTGAATAAAGAGGAAATAAATAGGGTGAATGACGAGCTCTAGTGACTAATCAGGTACTAATTAGGATCAACCTCTAGTGACTAATCAGGTACTAATTAGGGTGGCTATGAGTAGCGCATTCACTAGAGGGTAGCACTAACAATAGCTAAAAGGTTATGTATACCCCTAGTGACTGAAAAGCGTCGATGGTGGTGCATATAGGCGATTGTGACGGTGTCAGCGCACCAGATGTCGCTATGGACGGAAAGTGGAAGCACCCTTTTACGTGTATAGTGTCCGGCCCTACGGGGTGTGGGAAGACTACTTTCGTTGTACGCCTGTTAAAGTTTGCTTCGTGTATGATTTCGCCGCCACCGGAGAAAATTCTGTGGTGTTACGGCCAGTGGCAGACCGCTTACGACTCTATGGCCGGCGTGGAATTTGTAGACGGTTTGCCGGATCCGTCGCTTCTGGACGCCAAAACGAGGACGCTTCTAGTGCTCGATGACCTTATGTCGGAGACCGATAGTAGCATCACGACTTTGTTTACTAAAAAAAGTCACCACTGCAACGCGTCCGTCGTACAGCTTTTGCAGAATCTCTTTCCGAAAGGGAAAGAAAATCGCACAATCAGTTTAAACGCGCAGTATATGGTCCTCTTCAAGAGTCCCCGGGACGCGGGGCAAGTAGGTCACCTGGCGAAGCAGATGTATCCGGGCCGTGTCAACTACATGGTGGAGGCGTACAAGGATGCCACGTCGGCCGCCTACGGTTACCTCCTGGTGGATCTGAAACAGGAAACGCCGGAAACCATGCGCCTGCGTACGGAAATTTTCCCCGACGACCCCGTTCAGTACGTCTATGTGCCGACGAGACTATAAAAAAGGTGGGGCGCACCGCGGCCGCCGTCATTCGACAGGATGACAGAGCGCGTGAAGAGGCACATCCTTGCCCTGCAGCTGTTGCGTCGCTACAAGGGGAATACGAATCTGAGAAAGGCGGTAATCACTCACGCGGACGCCGACCTCATCTGCAGTCTGGCCGACTGCGCGTATAACATCCTGCGAGGGAACGTGAAATTGACGCCTAACAACCGAAAAGTGCTGACAAAGTTCAGGAACAATTTGCGCAAGTTAGCGTCGAAAAAAGTACCCATCAAACGGAAGAGGGCCGTCCTGCAGACGGGTTCGGGCGCGTTTCTGACGGCGCTGCTGGCGCCGTTGGCGAGCACCTTTCTGCCCCTCCTCAGGCAGGCTTTCGGTTGATGCAGCACGCGAAGAAGATGGCGCTGGTAGACCCCCGGTTGGTGGAGCGTCTACTGCCGTTACTATCGCAACCGACCACGACCACGTCGCGTGTGATGAGTAGCCTGGACGGCGATATGAAAGCCGTTCTCGAGCGTGCCGATTTATCCGAAGGCGAAAAGGTGGTGGCGTACAATCAACTGCTGAGTCGTTACAACGCCATGGAGGCGTCTCGCGCGCAGCAGCCGATGCGCGTGTCCGTAGTGAAGAACGAGTCGTCGTCCGATCAGCCGCCGCCGCCGTCGCCGCCGCCGCCGCCTACGTCCGATCAATTGCCGGGGGAGATGGAGAGCGAGGCCGTGAAGAGCGTACCGAAAGTGCTGAAAGAAAAGGCCCGCCTCCTGTTGGCCCGACTGAAGGCCGACCCGCTGATTCGCTGGAACGATCGAGCGGAGCTCGTGTACGACGGTACGCCTATCGCCGGAAGTAATATGGTAGATCTCGTGAACGATCTCATGCGAACGCGTAAGAAGGCCCCCGCGCCGGTTGGCTGGGAAGCGTTCGGCGACCATATAAGGCGGCTGAACGTCCCTATGGAATTCGTCGGCAACCCCCAGCGTCGGGCGTATATACAGCGCGAGCAGAAGCGAAAGGGGCGCACTCGGTCCGTCGAGCGCGAGCAGAAGCGAAAGGGGCGCACGCGGTCCGTTGAGCGTACGCCGTGGTCCAGCTTTTAGCGTGTCCCGTAGAGGATGCCGCCCGTCCGAAGATCAGTACTCGTTGTCGTCGTAGCAGTCGTAATTGCGGCGGTCATCGTCGCCGTCCTCTTGTTCGCCGTATCGGCGTCGTCGCCGCCGCGCGTCCCATGGTGTCCCGGCGGACTCGTGGTGCGCAACGAGACGGCCGGCGGACTCGTGGTGCGCAACGAGAGCGCCAACAACGCGACGGCCTACTGAAGCGCGCCTACTTCGACCCGAAACGGGCAGGCAGTTATGGCGGCGTCGATGCGTTGCGCCGGTCGACCGCGGTGCCCAAGCCGGCCGTCGGGCGGTGGCTGGCGGCGCAGGACGCCTATACGCTTCACAAGCCGGTTAGGCGCCGATTTAAGCGACGTCGCGTTATCGTGGGCGGCCGAAATCAGCAGTGGCAAGCCGATCTCGTCGACGTGGCTAAACTGAAAAAGCACAACGACGGCATAGCGTTCCTACTGACGGTCATCGACGTCTTCTCGAAGCGGGCGTCGTGCGTTCCGTTGAAGCGCAAATCCGGTCCGGCGCTCGTCGCGGCCTTCGAGGGGCTGCTGGCATCGCCGGCGCCACCGCACGTCCTGCAGACCGACAAGGGGACGGAGTTTCTGAACAAGCCCCTTCAGACGCTTTTGAAGGCGCGCGGCGTCCACCATTTCGTGACGCACAACGAGGAGACGAAGGCGAGCGTCGTGGAGCGATTCAATCGTACACTGAAGACGCGCATGTGGCGGTACTTCACGAAGCATCAGACGCTGAGGTTCGTGGAGCCGTTGCAGGACTTCGTGCGGTCGTACAACAACGCCTATCATCGAAGCATCGGTAGGACGCCGGCGAGCGTCGACGCGTAGAATCAGGAGAGCGTGTGGCAGCGTCTGTACGGTGGCGGAGGGTGTCAAAAAAACAAAAGCAAGCCGAAACTGCGAGCGGGGGATCGCGTACGCATCAGCAAGGCGAAGGGCGTCTTCAAGAAGGGGTACATGCCTAACTGGAGCGAAGAGCTCTTCACCGTCGTAGATTTGCACCCGACCGACCCTCCTGTTTACCGACTGATGGACGACGCCGGCGCGATACTGGACGGCACCTTCTATGGGCTGGAGCTACAAAAAGTGATCGTTGCGAAGGACAAACTATATCGGGTGGAAGCCGTTCTACAGAGACGTCGTCGACGACGCGGTAAGGGCGAAGAGGTGCTCGTCAAATGGTTCGGCTATCCGGCCTCGTTCAATAGCTGGATCGGCGCCAAGGAGCTCGTGGATTATAAGGGCTGATGACGACGACGCGTTGGATGCGCCACGCGGGGTGCTGGCGTCTGCACGAGGCGGGGCTGTGCAACGGCTTTTCGTTTTTTTTTGTAAGGGGACCGTGCTGTATTAGTAGACTGCCGAGGCGAAGGGAGGCGCGCCATCAACACCACCGTCGCCCCCACGCCCGTCGACGAACTCGCTCTATGGTGTGCCTGCGCGGATAAAGGAACGACGCCGTAGCGTCGGACGGCAGTAGCGCGATGTGTACGGACGAGACGACAGCAGCAGTAGCAGCCAATGCAGAAGCCGCCCACCGCCGTCGACTCAGGCGCATTTGTCGCTACACCCGCCGACGACTCATGCGTCTCTGTGGGTGCGCCCGATGCCGTCGACGCCTCCTCCGTCACGAGCGTTCCTTGGCGTCTCTGCGGCAACGAATGCCCTAAGGCCGAGATCGTCTTCCTGTGCCAGATCGTCGTCCTGTACACGGTGATCGTCGTCAGTATATACAATCTAACGCGCGGCACGGGCGACTCCAATCTGTGGACGGCGCTGCTGAGTAGTTGCCTCGGCTACCTACTGCCGAGTCCGTCTATGAGGAGGCGCGATGGCGTCGACGTCTGACTTTTACGTCACGTTGCCGAGCAACGCGTCTATGAAGGCGCACCCCAAAAACACGTTGACGCACTACACGACGAATTTGCCGCAGCGCGTCGACCTGTTGGGCGAGTGAGAATGCGGGCTGGTGTCGCTACAGTATACGCATAGCTGGTACAATGTGAGGCCGGTGGACACCTACTTCTTCGTGGCGTGCGAGAGGGGGGAGGTGGGCTTTTTCACCACCGAGGACGGGGGAAAAATTGCCCGGCAGGCCAACATTCCGCACGGCTTTTACAGCAACGCCAAAAAGCTGGTGCGCAAAATCAACGAGGCGTTGACGAAACTGTGCACCGACACGGTCAAGGTGCGACTAGTGTACAGCGCCATCACTAATCGGATGACGTTGCGTCTATCGCCGGGCGTCGAAATTAACATGCCGCGGGACGGGCGCCTGAAACAGATACTAGGCTTCGAGTCGGACTATATCGCGAGTTACGGGACGCCCGCGGACGGCAGCGACCTGCCCCGGGGTACCTGTTCGAGTGCGAGGCGGACCACCCGGTGGACCTGAGCGGCGGCGTCGACACCCTGTTCGTGTACACGGACATCGTGGAGACGCGCATCGTCGGCGACGTATTTGCCCCCCTCATTCGAGCCGTCCCCGTCCCCGTCCACGGTTCGAACGGCAGCATCGTATCGAACATCTTCGACCGCGTCCAATACGCGCCGCTCCTGCGGCGCCAATTCGATTCGATTGAGATAGATATAAGAGACGACCTCGGTCAGTCGATACCATTTGAGAACGGAAAAGTCGTGACGACGCTTCACGTCCGACGCCGCAAGTCGAAACTGTTCTGACGATGACGCGAAACGTGTACGAGGACTACTACACGCGGCAGGTCGGCGGTGGCCTGCCGGTGTTCGTAGGCGCCCGAGCGCAGCGAGGTCACGGACTGGGTAATCTCTTTGGCAGCCTGTTTCGAAGTGCCATGCCGCTTATCAAGAGAGGGGCCATGGCGCTGGGTAAGCGCGCGCTCAAGACGGGCGTGCGCGTGGCGCAGGACGTCGTCGCCGGCGGCAATCTGAAGCAGGCGGTGAAGAGGCGTGCGAGGGAGGCGGGCGCCGACCTTCTCGACGGGCTGCTGAATGCCCCGCCGCCGAAAAAGCGACGACGACGCATAAAGCCGCCCGGCAAGCCGGCGACGGCCAGCAAGAAGAGGCGCCGTCGAAAGAGGCCGAGCGACGACGTATTTCCCGCGTAGTAGCTACATAAGTCCGACCGGCAAGGCGGCACCGGACAGTAAGGGGAGGCGCCGTCGAACGAAGCAGACGTAGTAGGATGGCGTTCGTGCATCGGCAGTCGTGCGAGGGCGTAAAGTCCGAACTGGACCTGTTCAGTGTGCCGACGACGCAGACGAGCATCGAGAGCGGCCAGTGGATCGATCACCAGCCGCTGACGGCCCTCGACGCTGGCGGCCCCCTCGAGTTTCTCATTCCGGGATCCGGAGACGACTATCTGGACCTGTCGTCCGTTAGACTGTACGTGCGCGCCAAGGTGGTGAAGGGGGACGGTACTGCGCTCGCGAACGACAGCGTCGTGGCGCCCGTCAACAATTTCCTGCATTCGATGTTCAGTCAGGTCGACGTGACGCTGAACGGTACGCTCGTGACGCCATCGTCGAATACGTACCCGTTTCGGGCCTACATCGAGACACTGCTCAGTTACGGACCCGACGCCAAAAAGTCGCAGCTCGAGGCCGACCTGTGGTGCAAGGACACCGCCGGGCGCATGGAGGCAACCAACAACAACAACGGCGGGTTCGCGCATCGGCACGATTTCGTACACGAAAGCCGCGAGTTCGACATGATAGGGCGCCTGCACGTCGACGTGCTCATGCAGAACCGGTGCCTGGTGAACGGCGTCGACCTGAAGATGCGACTGGTGCGCAGCAAGGACGCCTTCGCGCTGATGGGCGACGTCGTCGATCCGGGGTTCAAAATCGTTCTGCTGGAGGCCTACCTGCAGGCGCGCAAGATCAAGTTGAATCCGGCCGTCCAGCTCGGTCACATCAAGGCGCTGACGCACGGGACGGCCAAGTATCCGATGCGCCGCGTCGACTGCAAGGTGTTCTCGATACCGCAGGGTACCGCGTCGCACACGCACGAGAACGTCTATCTGGGGACGCTCCCGCGACGCGTGTTCATGTGCCTGATCGACAACGACGCCTACAACGGGGCCTACGATAAAAACCCGTTCAACGCGAAGCACAACGACATAAACTTCTTCGCCCTCTACGTCGACGGACGCCAGGTGCCGAGCAAGCCGCTGCAGCCGGACTTCGCGCATCGGCGCTACATCCGAAGCTATATGAACCTGTTCGCCGCGACGGGGAAGGCGTACGAGGACGAGGGGTTCGATGTGACGCGCGGCGAGTTCGGCAGCGGCTACACCATATTCGGCTTCGACCTGTCGCCCGACTGCTGCGACGGCGAACACTTCAACGTCGTGCGTACGGGGAACCTGCGCGCCGAGATCCACTTTGTGCACGCGCTCGCCCGGACGGTGAACGTCGTCGTGTACGGGGAGTTCGAGACGGTGCTCGAAATCGACAAGAACCGGAACGTCGTGTACGACTTCTGAGATGGACACGTTTCAGCTGATGCGTCGCCTGGCGATCGACGCGTACACTAAAAACATCGTCGTCGGCGTCGTGCCCATAGACGAGCTGCCGGGGCGGCGGCTCACCGCCTACCCGACAGCGTTCGTGTGCAACACCGACGACGGCGACGAACCGGGCGAGCACTGGGTGGTCGTCTACGTGGGAGCCGACCGGCGAGGCGAGTACTTCGATTCGTACGGCCGTCCGCCGCTGCACGCCGACTTCCGCGCCTTCCTGAACCGCAACTGCGACTCGTGGACGCACAACGACAAGCGACTGCAGAGCGGCGTATCTAACGTGTGCGGACAATATTGCGTCACCTACCTGCTCTTACGGTGCCGCGGAATGCCGCTAAGCGGCTTCCAGTGCCTGTTCGGCCCCGATAGGGTGGCCAACGACTGTCTCGTATTCGACTGGCTAAAGCCTCATTGAACGCTGCCTATTATCGCTTGTTGATATTATTAGACGACCGAGAATCCGAACCGACTTTGTCGGACCCGCCGGTCGCGGGCTCCTCGCCGCGCTAGGCAGGCAAGACCGAAGTAGTGAGGTTGTATTGTTGCGCTATCGCTTGCTATTACCGAAGTTAAATAAAACGCTGAAAACTGTACCGAGTGTTCGCATTTTTATTCGCATACATACATACATACATACATAGACCCCTAGGTAGGGGTCCCTACCCCTAGGTAGGGGTCCCTACCCCTAGGTAGGGGTCCCTACCCCTAGGTAGGGGTCCCTACCCCTAGGGAGGGAGGTCCCTCGTTATACGAGTATCGGTGCCGTGGTGACGCCGTCGTCGAGCACGCGCCGTTTGGCGTAGAAGTAGCTCAGCGCCGCGCGCTCCTGAACGTACGTCAGCACGGACGACTCCTTCACTTGGAAGCCGCGGTTCCGGCCGCCGCCGCTCCTTTGGTGGCGCAGCACGTCGAGGAAGGCGTCCTTGTCGACGTCGTTCTGACGCTTGCTCAGCCCCTTCGTACTGTACTTGTCGCCGTCGTCGCCGCCGAAACAGTAGTACGTCTTGCTGCAGAGCGCGACGATTCCGCGGCCGGACCATTCCTCTTTGAAGAGCCCCGGCGTTCGCTTGTCGTACCGGCGCCGACGCGCGCAACACTCGGCGGGCGCGTCCCACGCTCGGCCGGCGAGCCGGCACCGCAAGTACGCCTCCGCGTGCGCGTCGCAGTGTTCCGACGGGAACCACTCGCCGCGGTGTCGAAAGTAGTGTTCGCGCTTGGCCGCCGCCACGAGCTCGTCGAGTTGGCGCCCCGCGAGGCTCAAATACGCCGAGTCCGTGTCCATCGCGCAGTACTGGAACAGGGGGCGCGGAAAGTAGGCGGCGATGAAGTCGTAATAAAATTCCAGCCTGCGCAGTTTGGCGTACTGTAGTACGAAGTAGCCGATCTGGTTGGGCAGCGCGTACCGGACGGTTCGCTTGTTCAGCGCCACCTCGTAGAGGCCGTCGGGGACGACGACGTCGAGCTGACGGAAGCGACGATTATTGATCAGCGTCGAGGCGCCGGCGGCCGTGCAGAACTTGATGTTGCGGTGCAGGTCGACGCGCGTGATCGTTTTCCCGTATGAACTGTTGCCGAGCAGTTTAAACGTGTCGGCGATGATGGCCTTGTCGGGGTCGTCGTCGCCCGCGCGTCGCGCGGCGGAGACCGTGTCGCCGAAACGCCGAAAGCACGCGACCGGCTCGTACTCGACGATCTGGTAGACGCGCTCGACGACGAGTCCGTGCCGCAGATACCACCGCAGTAGTGGCGTCGCGAGTAGAATCTTGACGCCGAAGAAGCTCCCCACGAGCGTGCGCTGAGGCCTGACGAGGAGGTCGTGCGTTTCGGCGTAGCGACGCATGAACGGGCTGAGATCGTCGCGCTCGATGTAGGCGTTCTTGAAGATCGGCTGCATCTCGGCGAAGGTGTCGCGCAGCGCCACCGGCACGGCGATGTCGCACTCGACGAGCCCGAACAGCGTGCCGTCGAGCACGGCCTTCAGGATCGTCGACCGCGTCACGGCGCCGTCGCCGGTCCAGCTCCGCGGTGGCGGCGGCGGCGGCGGTCGCGTCGCGCGCCACTGGCACTCCCACATCTCGACGACGGCGACGAAGCGGCGAAGGTAGGCCGTGACGGCGGCCGTCTCGGCGTACAGTTGGCTCATCGGCTTACCGTTCACCGCGTTCGTCTCCCTCCCCGTGCACGGACAGCCGTGGAAGAAGCACCCTTGGAACTGGTACGCCGTCCGCGTCGCGCCACACCAGCCGTCGACCCGGTACTTGCCGACGCGCTTCTCGCGCCCGTTGAGCTGGTGACGTATGTGGGCCCCCGTCCGTCCCGCCTCCCACGTCAGCCACTCGACGGCCAGGCGGCCGTAGCGGTGTACGCGCTCCGGTCGAAAGGCGTTGTCCGCGCGCCGGCGCGTGTACCACCCCGTCGGCATCTCCTGCGTGATCGCCCATAGATAGAGGCCGTTTGCGTCGAAGCCCACAATAGAGCGACAGGGGCGCGCCGACTCGCCGTACTCATCGCGCCGAAGGGCGGTCACGCCGGCCTCGTGATAGCGCGCGAAAATGATCGAGGGACCGCCGACGATCTGCGACTGTAGGAGCCGGTGCAGGTCCTTGTTCGACTCGTTGAAGAGCGTGAAGTGGAGCGACGACGGTAGATCGTTGAAGAGATACAGCAGCGTCAGACCCGGCACGCTGATGGCGTCCTTGAACATGTCGATGCGGCGCTGCCGATAGAAGGCGAACTGCTTGTCACGGGCCTCCAGGAACGGCACCACGTCCCTATTGTTATACCACACGAGGTAGTCCCGCAGCGTCGTCATCCCCTCGTTGCGCCATACCCGCACGCAACCCTCGTATTCGGCGGCCGAGATGCCTTCGCGCTTCAGGTGGCTGTAGAAGGCCTCGCGCGGTGGCAGCCGGGTCTCGGCCAGTTTACGCGGGTCGTCGAGGTACTCGTAGGGGAAGTGCCCCTTCGTCGCCTCGCAGCCGTAGGCCTTCAGAAACCGGTCGTAGCTGACGCCGGGGGCCAGGTAGTTGGTGATGTCCAGGAACTTGAGTGTCGCCGTCGTCAGGCACATGAAGTTGTTCTGACGCTTGATCGTGAACGCCGACGAGATGTCCTGCGCGGCGTCGGTCATGAACAGGGGCGTCAGATATTTCTTAACGACGTTCAAGTCGTACTTCCCCGAATTGAAGCCGAGGACGGGGAGGCGGCGCAGGTGCTGCCACAGACGGTCGCCGAGCGCCGTGTACGGGCTCTTATCGTGCGCCGCCTCCGCCACCGTTGCGTGCGCCCGCCATTCGGCGTCGAGCGCGTCGATTGCCTCGAAGGACGCGTCGAACGACGGCCGCAGTGCCGCGCACGCCGCCTCGCTCATGGCCTCCAGGGCGTCGATCAGGCGCTTCGCGAGGTCGCCCGAATCGCCGGACGTCACGAAGCAGCGCGCCGACTCGTGTCCGGGGACGTTCGAGGCGACGCTCACGCTGAGTAGCTCGTGTCGCGCTATCCACCGGCATTTGGCGCTGTCCGCCGGCAGAGCGTGATCGTCGAAGTAGCACTCAAAATCATACGTCGCCCTGTACGGATAGTAGCGCAGGCGTTCGTCCACGTAGACGCCCTCGTCCTCCAGCTGCTGAAACACGGACGGCGTCGGATGGTAGACGCCGCCGGGAAAGACGTGGCGAACGCCGCCCTCGCACGTCGCCTCGTGACACCGCAGCCGACTGGCGGTGCGCCACAGCGAATCGCCGCACTTGCCGCATCGATACGAACGACAGAACAGCGACCCGTCGGCTATGAAGGAATAGTGCGTTCCGAATAGATTGACGCTCATGGTGGTCGGGTAGCGATGGAGGGAGCGGCGGACCACTTCGGCGGTGGCGTCCTCCGCCGCCGACAGCCGATACACGGTCACATTCGTTTCGAAGGCCGCCTCCACCCGGCCGAGTTCGTTCAGCGGGACGCCGGCGAACGCGCAGTAGGGTTGGTCACCGTAGTCGGCGTAGAGCCTTAAGGCGGCGGCCGTCAAATCGTCAGCGCGAAAGTCGGCGCCCCGATGCAGCGCCAGACAGCGGAAGAGGCACAAGTTGTCGGCATACGGATGACCGCGGCGATCGTTCACTAGGCTGACGAGGCCCGCGTTGTGGCGCAGATAGGCGGGGAGGAGCTGCTGACGGGCGCATCCGATAGGATGGTGGATGATGGCGTTGAGAAAATACGTAACGTTCGTTACCAACTCGGCGATCCACCCCGAGTCGGGGCGCTGCGCAATCACGTACTGCAGAACGTCGGGCTGTCGGGTGGCCTCGAGGAAGCGTTCGAATGACGCGGCGTCGGAAACGAGGACGGGCGACTCGAGATAGCGGCCGCAACAGTTACACGAAGAATGGTAGTAACGTAGTCGGCCCGTCTCCCTGTGCCGCAGAATAAACCCGTACGATAAGTTTATTTTAAAGGCCCGAGTCTGCGCCTCGAACATCAGTCGTAGTTGGGCGTCGTGCGCGCTCGTCGCCCCGTGTCCGGCCAAATGGAAATTATACCTAGATTGAACGGGTCCGCGCTCCACAGACGTACGGATGCTCGCCCAGTAGTCGCGCACGACGCTCTGTAGGTCCTCGTCGGCGCCCCCCTCGAACGGTCGATTTGGGGGCCCCTCAGCGGCGTCTCCGCATATTCGCAGATGCCGCAACATATTGGGGCGCTGCGCGAACGCTTGATTGCATTTCGGGCATACATTGCTGCCGCATGTTTTTAGATGCTGCGACAAATTAAAAAGACGGACGAACGATCGATCGCATTTCGGACACACGTGCATCGTCGGTCTAGGCGGCACTCTATTAACTACGACGGAGGGGCGCGTAGACACCCTTTATAAGTCCACCCTAAACCCCCGCTAGGGGCTTTTCTAAGCGGCGTTCTCTGCTCCGTCAGGTGGCGACACAGACAGGTGGCAGCGCCGCGGGATGCGTTTGGCAGTGGCACCCAGCGGCCAAAGTTTTTTGTTCACGTTTTGCGTCAGGTGGCGACACCGACAGGTGGGCAGCGTCGAGGGATACTGTCAGTGGCGGCCAAGTTTTTGTTTACGTTTTGACGCCCGAATACGACGGCAAAGTTTTGTAGTAGAAATTTCGGCTGTCAGCGGCAACGTTTTTGGAGTAGAAATTTTTGTAGTAGAAATTTCGCCTAAGTTTTTATTTACGTTTTGTAGTAGCAATTTCGCCCGTCAGGGGCGCCCGAATACGACGGTTTGTAGTAGAAATTTCGGCCGTCAGCGACTGTCCCCACGGCAAAGTGTTTTTGTAGTAGAAATTTCGGCTGTCAGGGGCGCCCGGCTGCAGCGACAAAGTTTACGCTTTGTAGTAGAAATTTCGGCCGTCAGTGGCGCCCGGAGTGTTTTGTGGGCGGCAGCCACCATTGGACAGGCATTGAATGACGTGCGGTTTTTTTTTGGATGGTAACAACAGAAGGCGGGAATTGATTTTCATACGTTTTATTAAGCAGTCTCGTACTACATCACGACAGTAAGGCTTTATGCCACAGCAGAGTAAATAATAATAATAAGGCTCTAACAACGGCCTATAGCAAAATGTTCATCGCTACTAAGTGTTCGGCGGGGCGCTTATACCACAGCGGAGTAAATAATAACGCTTTAGGAGCGCCACACTATAGGCCGCTGGTAATACTGCACAGCGACCATTCAATTTCCTGCTAATGTTCATCAGCGGCGTACCTACTAATAAGGCTTTATACCATAGCGAAATGCAATGTTCAGACGTCCCCTTTTCAACAGGTAATACTGTAAACAGTAAAGAGGCTTTATGCCACAGCAGAGTAAATAATAAGGCTCTAACAACGGCCTATAGCAAAATGTGCGGCGGGGCGCTTATGCCATCATTCAATTTCCTGCTAATGTTCATCAGCGGCTTTATGCCATAGCGAAATGCACTGTTCATAGCGTTCAGACGTCGAGGCATGCCCTTTTCATCAGGTAATACTGTACGGCGACCTCCAACAGAGCACGGTCGAACGGCGCCGTCCAATCCGTCCCCATGAGCCAGTCGGCTACCTGGCGCAGGAGCGCGCCCTCCGAGGCGCGATCGCCACGCACGCAACGATCCTCCAGTACCGAGAGTATACGAATAGCAGGAAGCAACAACGTCTGCTGTAGAAAGCTGTCGAGTGACGCTGAAAAAAAGCACACATTCAGGGCCGCCACGTTTTCGTACAGAATGTTGTACCGCCGGCTCGGCTTCCTCCCCCTGTAGCCGCACATGTGCACGAAGGGGCACCCCTCCTCAGGGGGGCACTCACCACATTCTTGACGCGCTGTGTCCATCACGCGCTCGCCGACTAGCTCAGCAAACGTGGACATCATGCATCGCTGACGACCGGCGTACGAATGCAGAACGCTCCACTCCGAGTCGGCCTGAAGTGTGCCCACGACCACAGGGCGATTGTTACGGGCCCACGGTATGAAGTCTTCCGACGAGACGGACAGCACGGCCAGTGGCAGTGGTGACGATAGCACGGTCGCGGCGGCGTCCGCTGTCGCCGCCGGGGCTATTGGCACAGCGGCTGCCTCGTCTGGACCCACTACCACCACCACCGGGGTTAATGCAACGTACGTGGGCGTCCCGGCGTCGCTCACCAGGTCGTGCGGTGGCATGGGCTGCGTGCCGTCCGCTGCAGGCCAGTACGATAGCGCTTCTTCGGCTCTCCCCAGCGGTGGAGGGTCGTCGGCAAGGCGTGGCGTCGTTTCCTTCTTAGCGCACTTCTCGGCAGGGGGTGCGCACTCGTCAGCAGCGTCGATAAGGCCGCGCAACGCAGCAGCAATTACAGCGTCCTACAGAAGAATAACCAAAGCAGCAATTAGGTCTACAGAACACTAGCCAAACGTTAGTCATTCAAACGGTCTCGCTCCCCTTCTTCGTCACGACCCGCGCCTCACGGACCGTATACGTATCCAGTATGCCACCCCACACGACCTTGTGCACGGTCAACTCCAAGACGGTGCCAACCAGGCTCGCCACAAAGCTACTGCGCAACTGGTCGGGCAACAGGGCTGACACATGGTCGGCATTGTAATCGCCTATCGCCGAAATAGCTTCGTCGAACAGGGTGATCCAAATGCTGGCCTCCGTGTCGGCGTCCTTTTCGTCTTCCACCAAAACGCGCACCGAAAAATACGTCTTCGCCGTTGCCTGCATGCCGTGTACAGTGCACACCCGGCCACCACTTTCTAGGCCTCTCACTTTGCGCTTGCAAATGCCACAGCCCATGTACGTGCATTTGCTTTTCCAAGCCACCCCAACGATTGTTAGGGGGGTAACAATCTTATACGTGCCATCGCACGCCAGCACGAACTCCTTCAACGACACTTCGGACGCACTCACCACGGCCTCGAAAGTAGGCGCTCCGTCGGCCGTCGGAAGCGCCTTCGCGCTGGCCTCCGACGCCGGCTTCGCTTTGCCACCAGACGCCACCGTTGGCACCTCCCTCAGCTTGCTGCCTCTCTTTGGCGGCGCCTCTCCGTGCGCGACAGGCGGGGACATGATCAACAACGCTCTGCAACAACAAAACGGCAACGGTAGCAACACGACAGCGACAATATTTAGACGATCTCCGCTCGGTTCCTATATAAGCGCGTTGCACGCGGCCCGCACGCGGCCCCCGTGCACAAACGCACGCGAGCCGCAAAGCAGCCGACTCTTACAAGGTTACTAAAACTGAAAAAAATCTCTCGGTCAGTCTAGTGCACTAACAGAATGCCACTTTTATTTCCTAATATAAAGTCACCATAAGATTCTCTAGACCCCACTGACTATTATAGACCGCTTAGTTTGCTCACATTTCACATTTAACGGTCGTTTTAAAGACTTACAAACAGTTACATAAGCGCTTTATATAAACAGTGACGTCAGCTCCTTATGTAAGGCTATGGCGTACGTGTCTAGGTGCCGCGCGCAAAACAGCGGCTCAACAACTGCGCAATTCATTTCTCACTATGGAGCCAACCGAACAAGTTGGTAATTATGCGGCCAATTCTCATCAGGCGCAAAACAGGTACGTTTTGCTAACTCACCTAACACTGACTTTCATTGCTAACTCACCTAACACTGACTTTCATCACTCACTTTCTTTTATAACGTTCACTACCTATTTCTTTTATAACGTTCACTATTTTTACAGCGATCCGCCTCCCCAAAACGCCGGACTCGGTACGCCCCAAGTCGACGTGAATACGCCTCCCCAAGTCGACGTGATTGCGCCTCCCCAAGCCGCCGGAGATAGTGCTATTCCACCGCCTGCCTCTATGCGTCTACCCCCACCACAACGCCGCCCCGGCACAAGGTACGTTTAACGATAATAGCGCTTTTTTAATTTACCTTTATTTGCAGACGCCTACTTTCGATAAAGGCTATAGCTGCTTTTCCGTTCGCCCCACTATTTACAAACGCCCCACTACCGACTTAATGTTTTTTTACAGGCCCTAACCTAAACAGAGACGCACCGTTACTTTAATACTTTTTTTCATACTTGCAGACGAAACATCGCCGGCTTCGATACCCTACATATAGGGAGCGGGCAAACCCTTGCGAGGCCCTCGCACCGAAACGGCTTCATTCATAAATCTCGAATAAATTTAACCCCAGGCGATCTGATTATGATAGATAGGAAGCCGCGCGCCGATCGACCTGGGGGCACATTGTACCTTGGACGTCGCCGACCACATCACACCCCTTAACACTGTTTCCTTCTCCACAGATGAACCCCCGCGCGCCAGTAGTCACTAATTGAACTTTTCCTCCTTCCCCCAGCCGACACATCTACGTGATCGACCCTAGTCTGGCACATGGACGCTACAATATCGGGCGGGGAATGACAGTGCACTACATAGGACCTGCGCCCCACGCAATCACATTCACCTCGCCACGACGTCGCCCCCACCAGCCCCTGTTAGCCGTTGAGCCGCGCCGACGAGAAAAAGAACAAGAAGAAGAATCAGAAGAAGAAGAGCAGGCAGAAAATTTCGATGACGACTACAGTGGGTTCACTGATTTAGAATTTCTATATGCCGACAACCCCCTACCAGAGGCGGCGGCGGAAGAGACTTTCACACAGCCATTCTCCTTTGCCGATATATTCCCACGCCCCCAAATTCTCCCCCCCTCATTTGCCCCACCCGTCCCAGCGCATCTTTCCGTTCATTTAGGCTTTCCGCCACAACCCTCCAACCGGAACGGCTTTGGCCCACCCCCATGACCCCTTTCCGTCGTCAACTGTAACCAATAAAATTTATTTCTCACCGTTTCTCACTGTGTTTCCTTTCGCCTTCCAACGCACACACGAATATAGTTCCACCTACACATTTAGCCCACTCCACCGGCCTTCCAAAATCACACACGAATATAACACACGATTAATTCCACCTATATTGCACCACCAAACACCAGCGGCCGCCAAAGCCACAGGCTTAATACACGCGCACAGGCCCCCTATGACAGCGCCAGCCTCCAGCCGCCATAACGATATTGCACGCACATCAGAGGTCCCCAACTGTATTCCAACTCACACACGAAACAAACCATCGAGCGCCAAAGCCACACACAGGCCAATCTGACAGCTCCGACCGCCCACTGCTATAACGATATTGCACCGCAATTGCACGCGTATCCATCAGCTGTGCCGCAGCCAGCGCTGACAGGCAATATCCACAGCGGCGCCACAACCTTATTACAAGCGCGTCTATGCGGGCCCCGAAAAACATTTATCCGGCCTCCCGTCAAACAATGCACATAAAATCCTACAGCCTGACATTCGACACCACCATTTGCCAGTGAGTCGTGAAAACCAGGCCACGCAATTGCCCTCCTGATCTCCAGCTCGTCAGGCGTAATCTAAACCGTGAGGCCCCACCTCCACCACCGCACCGGTCTAGAAGCTTCTAGAAGGTTCTAGAAGGTTCTAGAACCTTCCAGCGCGTCATTATTTTAAACTCGCTGATCTCCAGGGGTGTCACTTCACTCTAAAATCTTTCCCACCTCCCGTGCACGTAATGAATACTAATTGGTCTCTATTTACTATTTTTTGTCGTTGCTAACGTTCTCCTCCGATAATTGCGCTACTCATTTGTTACTAATTAGTATTTAATTAATTAATTAATTAATTACCCTATTTAGTACCTGATTAGTCACTAGAGCTCGTCATTCACCCTATTTATTTCCTCTTTATTCAGTAGATGGCGACACCCTCTTTCTCATGACCCCCATCAATCACTTTTGACGTTGCTAAATCATACTGGTAAAAAACGTAGGAATTCTACTTATAAAAAACTCAAAAGCCTTTGATCTTAGGTCACTTCCGGGGATGGCGAACCGCTTACCACTACTGACAGTGATGTTCAGGACACTGATGTGATGCTGCTAAAATTCGTGGAATTGCTGAATGATGACGCTGTATTACGAAAACTGAGATTAGCGTTGTACCCTCAAGTGCTGGCCGATAAGATCGACACCCTCACGCAGACAATCACTGACCTGAACTCGAAGCTTGAAACCAAAGAGCGCAGAATTGTAGCCCTCGAAGAAAAAGTTGGTCATCTTGAAAGTGAGTGCGATAACATTGAACAATATTCCAGACGATGCAACTTAAGGTTTCATGGAATCCCTGAAACTGGGGCGGGGGAGGACACAAAGTAGTGGAAACCATAAATGTAAAAATGGCAGTGACCCCCCAGTGACACAAGAGGACATTGTAGTCAGCCATAAGCTTGGCAAAAGGGCAGAAACAGGCGATCGACATCGTGTAGTCATTGTGCGATTCAACAGAGTTAACGTGCGAGACGAAGTCATACGGGCTAGAAGTCGATTGCGTAACAACGTCAGTGAAAACCAACACCAAATCTTCGTCAACGAGGATTTGACGCAGCGCCGCGCAGCGCTGGCTAGCGCTACAAGGCAGTTGAAACGTGCGAAGAAAATTGCTGACTGCTGGACATATAATGGGAAAGTGGTAATCAAGACATTAGCAAACACGATCAGGGTCATCCACACGCAGAACGATGTTTTGTTAATGTTTTATTATGTTTGTTACACGAGACTGCGCAACGTGAGTCCACTGAGCGAGACGTGATCTTCGCAGCGAGGTCAATTAAAAGAGAGAGAAGTCCTCTTTACTGGTTTTTTCTCTTTCTCTTCTTCTCCTTTCTCCTTCTCTCAAATTATAATATCTGTAAAGCTGACGTAAACACATGACAGCATTACGTCGACTTCTGCATAATGTTAAACTGTATTTTCTACTTTGATTCAGTGATTACATGCAAGTGTTATTGCAGTGCCATCGGAGATATTGGGAATATTATCAATGTATCTGGTGACATTCCTAGCTAGTTAGGCTGTTACTACATGCTGAACAATCAATCTACTTAAACTGCTCTATCTAAATTGCAAATGACTTGTTGTACTCTCGACTTTCAGTTTCTCTGTGGACACTTTTCAAGTGATTTTAGTAAAATAATATTTAGTGTTAGTGTTTCCTAGAAATATTAGCTCCAGCTCCTTGTGCACTGATGCACATCCCGTTAAACTGAAACTGTAATTTATTTTGTTTTCTTATGAAAATATATATTTTATAATTTTCTTTGAGTTGAATGCTAGTCATGTTGTTTTGTATATTTGTTAGTTGAAATAGTTGTACAGCTAATATATAAATACGTATGTATTTAATACATATAATTTAATAATATATTTTTCTCTTTTTTGTTGTTAGTAAAACGGATTTACAAATATGATGTATCAATCTGAAATGAAAGCACTGTGTTAGTTATTGCACACGATGTAAATCGGTAGCTTCTTCGCAGATTTTTGTTTTTGTGAAATGTAAACCTGTAGTCATATTACTATATATACACAGAAATAACTTTCAAGTATGTATATGTATGTGTGCGATTATATGTGTATAATTAAATCTTATCATATCACAGTAATAATGGTTAATGAAGCGAAATGCTTAACCTTGTATTGCACTATGTTTTACTGCTGTACTTTATATAAACAAAAACTTTAGCTTGTCACTGAACTTATCTTAATACATGTATTCGTTATGTTGCTGTGAAATGCATTAGTATGTTACTACGGATACTCAGGTAATGTATCTGTGGCTTGTAAAACCGTTTTAATACTGTATGCTCTACACCTCTCCCATGACAAGGTCTTCTTGCATTAATTATGCAAATCATTCTTATTTTATGTTATTTTTTATATATATACCAAACTACAAGATGTCTATCTCAAACTGTTTTCACATTTACATGTTTAATCAATCTCACATTTACGTTCAGTGCATTACGTCTATAAAACTTACGACAGGCAATGCCACAAATATATTTCTTTATCGGTATATGCATATATCATAATTTGTTGAACACTCATTCACACATACAAATATAATAACAAATACATATGATAAATACCAAATTATATAAAGGCATGACATTAGACGATACGTTCCTCTCCTTTTTAGGAGGTATTAATAACAATGACTTAATTAACATCTTAGACACAAATGATGTTGAAAATTATGAACCTCAACTAATACGTCGGTCATCATATTATGACTTTGATAAGTTTAGCAAACTTACACAGATAAACACTACGCGATTTAGTATCTTAAGCACTAACATTCAATCAATAAATTCTAAATTTAACGAACTGGAAGCTTTTGTAGAAGAGCTAAGTAGTAACAATTTTTTATTTAATTTCATCTACTTACAAGAAACTTGGAAATCAGAAAACGATGACCTATCACAGTTTTTCTTACGTGGTTATGACTGTTTAGCTCAAGGTAAGACGTGCAGTAACAAAGGAGGGCTAATAATATATGTTGACAACAAATATAGATCAGAGGTTATATTAAATGTAAACATGTACGAACACTGGGAAGGGATGATAGTCCAAATAAATGGTGGTAATCTATCTAAGAGCATAACCATCGGAAACATATATAGACCTCCACAAACTTCTAATGATAACATAAATGCTTTTATAAATGAATTTACTTCTATAATATCATCAATGGAAAACAATTGTAATAACAATCTCATTATCACAGGAGATTTTAATATAAATTTGCTTAAATTAAATGAAAATAATGCATATAGTAACTTTTTTGACACCATAATATCACACAGCCTTTACCCGCAAATGACTCTTCCTACTAGATTTACTAGAACAAATGGTACTTTAATAGATAATTTCTTTTGTAAACTTAATAAATCTATATTGGAGAATACTGCAGGGATTTTAATCAGCCGTATTTTATATTCATCAACGTCTCATTAAAGATTGAACCTCCACCTAAATATGTTAAACTAAATATACTAAATGAAGAGGCAATGCATAAAGTTAAACACGAAATTAAATCTAATAAGCTAAATAAAAATATAAATGCAGACACAAATTTAAATTATGATATAATCTACGAAGAAATTATACGGGCAAAAAATAAGCATATGCAAACTAAGCTGGTGAAATTTAATAAATATAAACATAAAAGATCAACGTGGATTACACAAGGATTGCTAAAATATATTCAATATCGAGACAAACTCTATAAACAATTAAAATTGACACAACCAAATTCGACAAGCTATAAAGCTATTAATATTAATCTAAAAACTTATAATACGATATTAAAGAAAAATATTCGTGCAGCCAAACAAGTGTATTTTGAACAAAGATTTAATCGATTTAAATATGATATAAAAAATACCTGGAAAGTTTGAATGAATTTCTTTCAAAAAATCGTACAAACCGTAGATTACCATTATTTTTTTTTTATAGAAAATGGTACAAAAATAACTGATAAAAAGGATATTGCAAACAAATTTAATAATTATTTTACAAATATAGGTCAGACCATCGCACAAGGTATTAAATATAAAGGTAACAAAAACTATAGTTATTATTTAAACAAAAACGTTAATTCTCTATTTACGTTTCAGAGTGTTGATGAAGAGACTATTAGGAAAACTATTAATAATCTTAAAAAAAAAACAGCTCTGGATTTGACGGCATTTCATCAAAATTGCTCAAGATAATTGAGCCTGCAATTATAAAATCATTAAAGCTGTTAATAAACCAAGTTTTAAAATCCGGGATATTCCTAAACAAACTAAAAATTGCAAAAGTGATTCTTATATTTAAGAAAGACGATCCATCTTTATTTGAAAATTACATACCAATTTCCCTTCTTCCCTTCCCTTATTTAATTTCGTCATGTACGCTGATGACACCACATTATCTAGCTCTTTAAAATGTCATAACAACAACAACAACAACACATGCAACAAAAGTACAGAATCCTTAATAAGTGAAGAACTTTTTAAAGTTACTGAATGGCTAAACATAAATAAATTATCTTTAAATAAAAGCAAATCAAAATACATGATTTTTCATATGCTTAATAAACGCATGCAGACTCTTACGCTTAAATAGATAATATAAATATTGAAAGAGTAGATGAATTTAACTTTCTAGGATTGACTTTAGACACTAACCTAAATTGGAAAAAACACACTGAGAAAATTTCAAATAAGTGCTCCAAAACAATTGGCATAATAAACAGATTAAAATATGTATTACCTTTAGATATAAAAGTGTTGTTATATAACACATTAATATTATCTCATATCAATTATTGTACCATGGTTTGGGGATACCAAATAAATAGAATTACAAAAATTCAAAAAAAAGCCATGCGAATAATAACCTTAAATAAATATAACTCACACACGGAACCACTTTAAAAAAAACTTAAACTACTAAAAGTAGAAGACATATTAAAGTTACATAAATTAAAATTTTACTTTAAATACATCCATAAAATGTTACCTTCTTATTTACTTAACTGGCAAATTATCCCAAGTGTAAACATACATAATTATAATACTCGTGAAAAAAATTATATACATACTTTTAGAACTAAGCATAAATTTGCAATGAAATGTCTCAAATACAGCCTACCACATGCTATAAATGACACCCCCGATATAATCAAAGACAAAATATATACTCACAGTTTGCGAGGCTTCTCATTTTATATACAAACATACTTGTTACACAAATATAATGATTCATGCACTCTATCAAATTGCTACACATGTCAACAGAACCATTAAATACAATACATTTGATGCTAGTTTCAGGCAACCAGCACACATACAAACATACATTCTCACATAAAACAAGCACTCCCAAAAAACATACTTGAGATAGACACCTTGTAAAATTATGACCACATAAATTATCACGTAAATAGGGTGGCGTCTATGATAGCGACAATTGTGTCTTAATAGAAGTCACCGACCCCGATTGAATAAGCTATATGATTAATATCTATGGTACACCAATACCACAATAGATGTACATGCGTTTGTATCTATTTTCCGAATAGTATGTTGAACATATAATGATATACGTTTATGTATGTCTGCATAATGTTTATATTTGTTGTTTATTACAGCATAAGTGATGTTCAAAAACCAATTAATTGTGTACCTATATGGAGTCAAATAAACGTTATGTTATGTTATGTTAAGTTTCCACAAAAACAACCCTCTGCACTCGGGCTAAATACAACTGCCTCTGCAACATGCTGCCAATAATTTGCTGGTTTTGGGTAACAACATATATACAACATCCATTAAAATCGACTGTCGAATGATTGATTGTTGAATGTTCCGTTGAGCTCACCTCGGTCGGAATGCCGCCTAAGCCGTTTTCATCACCTCCACTCGCCTTTCCGGTTGTCCACGCGATGTCGCCGTAGTTGTAGATCACGTAGGACGAACGTCTGTACGCCACCAGCACCACTTGGAACGTGTTCATCTGAATTTGAACATCACTCGCGTTTAGACAACTGATGAATCGATGCTGGATACATTTAAAAGAATATAAAACTGTTCAGGAATCTGACATCTCGATTGTAGCCACATGTTCCTACGACTCAATCATTATAAGATTGTGTGACAATACGCTCATATTTATCTGCGTGACCTCTGTCAAGCGTTGCCTTGCATACAATGACTGCATATAATTATTCATTACATTACTAGGGCGACATGACATCTTCTAGATAGATTCCTGTACAATGTTATCTGTTAGGTACTTTTACCCAAAATGTTCCTTGCAAAGAAAGGTATTTAAAGCCATAATTTCAATTACATATCACATGGAATGTCCGCTATATTCACATACACGATGGCCACTCTGTGAGCATGAGCAACCTTGTTGTTTATCAATATGTGACGGTTATGTCAGTTGATATCATCACAATGTTTGTTCTAGTAAATGTGATCATAATTATACGTTACAAACCATTTACAAACCATTTTATTTTTGCCGTTACCATGTTTTGATTATCACAAGCAATTTCATAACTAATCACCCTCCAGAATGGAACATTTGGTAGTCCCTGTATACGTTTTGGTCAGAAGTCGTGTAATGAAGTAGTTAATTTGAGGGTATGCGAGAGGAGGCAGTACAAAGACACTCGCACGGTAAGGTTTTAAGATGAATTGATATCTGATTTTGTCGAAGAAGTAGCACTCACAAAGAAACAGAAATCACTTGAAATGTATTCAGATTTGTTTCATCAATCTACACACACAATTTTATGTTCCCCTTTGTATCTGCCATTATTATTATTCTATATGATAACAAAACAACTCCTCTTTGAACTTGAACAGGCACAGCCTTAAAAATGTTCACATTTCCCAATATTCAAAAGAATGATTCTTCTAATTTGTATTAATCGTCCCAACGGGACTGTAAACGTACTTACAAGAAATATGTTCGAAAATTCAGAACGACAATCAGAATACACTCATGCGCGCGCATACGCACAAGCACCCGTACACACACACACACACACACACACACACACACACACACACACACACACACACACACACACACACACACACACACACACACACACACACACACACACATACACACACACACACACACACACACAAACATATCGCCATATTATATAAGTTCAAATAAATACCGGTGTTTCATCATTTCCGCCGAAGTATGTGACTCGGTGCCACGTAGCAATGTACATCCATTTAGCCGTGAAGGAGATTCCAAACGCCTTACTCACGTGTGCGGACGCCATGGCGAAAAAAACTTTGATCCGTCATCTCTCTGTCAATATGCCGATGGTCGTCACATGTAATAATATAGCATAACATTTATAATAACATAGCGTGGTTTCACTAACAATTTGCTGAAATATAAATAACGGTATTACGTCAGTAGAACCTTTTAGAAGAACTATGCATAAAGAAATAAACAAATACAGAAAATACATATGTATAAGAAACGTTGATTGACATAACAAGATGTTTAGAGTGAGCAGAAAGTCTTCCACACTTGTTCGCATAGAAAATGTATGTATTTTTGTTTCATTTACCAAAGGGGTCATCTCAGCACGTCCGTTGTCAGACGAAATTATTATCGTTTGAGAGAGAGGGTTCAGAGAGAGCTTCATCTGGCGTCGAACTTCGATATTATACTCTTCCGATCGATACTATTAATATAACAATATCATCACATCAATGTTTATTATTACAAACTTTCGTCTGATAAGGGGATGGGGGTTGAGGCCAGATGAAAATAATTGTGTCTGATATCGGACGTCGACGTTCTGAGAAGATCAGTAAACCTTAGACAAGGGAAAGTGTATGATTTCAGAGAGCTGCAAACAAGTACAGCAGTAACAGGTGAGGTACACGTAGTAGATTAGACCGTTCCTCGTCGTGTCTACGTCCGACCAGTACGTGCAATCAGTGGTTCTCCTCTCAGTGGAAACCAATCCGGGGTGAATGTTGGGATTGCCTTTTTGAAGGATATCAAACCGTTCGTGTTGATCTAAAGAAAAGGAAACATTCAAGTGATATAAGTCATACGTATATAACTATGTACGTAATTTAGGAACGACCCCATAATCTTTGGAAACATTCCCTATCGTATCGGATCGGACATTTAAAGCATGTTTTGAAATTTTTCTCGAACAACATAAATTATATACCTAATTCGATCAGTAAGTTAGTAACAATTTTATTTCAGTCTCACGCATGCCATGTTTGAATGTAATAAAATATGAACATGACTAAATTATATACAAAACAGTTACTAACAGCCGATCACTGACGGCTGATTAAATAAGTGAGATTGATATAACAACAATAAAAACATTCCACAAAGACAAATAGTTAATTTGGTATCAAATATGTACAAATCAAGTCGGGAAATGTAGTATGCCCCATTCAAACACTCATAGATCATATCGCTGTAAAGGACGTCCTAAGAAAATTTGAGTTGAAGGTTAGTCTTAAAACGGCATTCGACATTGTTGTCGTTAAATGATGTAGCAGCAAGTTCACAGGGCTGTTATACACAACCAAAGTTCCGTTCCCCACTTAGTGCGGTTTTGTACTATTATTTAGTACTATATTGTTCATACTAAATACGTTGAAAGTACGTTACGTTTAGTAAGCTCAAAACACCGTTCACAGGTTTAAACTTGCGATCGCGAAATGGTAAAATTGTACACAAAACATTCATATTCAAAACATACTCTATTAGAAATATTGTTGAAGTCGGCTGGGATAACTGCAGGACCCTTTCATTTTCGGCCTCTTTTTGCATGCCAAAGCCGAACGGGTACAGGTGTATGGGCGCAGGCAGCGGTTCCGTCATCAAGCCAGCTGCCAGCGCATCGCAGAGCGCCAGCAATGAGACTTGGTGTGCAACCATCCTGTCGATGTTCCGATACTGCCGTCGTTGGACACTGGCCCGAGTTATATACTCGTCACCTGACCGAATTTTCACGTATCTTTGAACAATGTTTAACAAATACCTGTTATGCTGATGCATATAATTTTCTTGACGTCATCATGACTTTTTAATTATATGTAAATTATACTTGCTAGAATGGTTACCTGATTTGGGCGGAGGGAAACTGATCTGTTGCGAGACACACATAACTGAGGAATATGCAGAGACATGATCGTCTGAACATGCGACAGACACAAGCAGAAGAAGATTGTATTATTTATTTATGCACATCATTCATTTTCGAGCACCGTCTTTGGGGATGTGAATATTATTCCCTATAAAGCAGTTTTCATATCAACAAAGATGAACTTTTAACAGTAATGACGACCGCGTGAAGCATTCTTATTAGGATTATTGACTAATAATATTTGTTGTACGGCATTCACGTCACTATCCAAGTAACATACGCACACCACACACACACTCACACACACACACACACACACACACACACACACACACACACACACACACACACACACACACACACACACACACACAAACACGGGATTATACATTCCCATGATTATGTTTCCGTTCAGTTTTCCGTACAGTGAAACAATGGCGTAAATGGTGTTTGCATGCAGGCGATAGTCACTAGGCAGGGTCCATGATACGTTAGCCTCGCCAAAAAAAAAAAAACGTAATATAAACAACCTGTGACGAGGAATCAGAGCGTGCCTTTTCCCAGTAGGGATCCTGTCTTTGCTAGCCTAGCACGCAGGCATAACCCCCACTATTCTAACTTAATTCTTAGTGGTCGGCCGCTAACACAAAGTTTAAAAAAGTCTGATATTACGAACGTGAAGTTGATCATTTGGTATTGTACGCAGATTGTTTGAGACGTTATCTGTAATTGAAACACATACGATAACAGTATCACAAAATACCACAGAAATAGACCATTGGCGCTGGAGAAAAACAAACTAAAACTACTTTAATAAAATATTACGATTTCGACTATACCTGATGGATGTTAGGCTTTATTGGTACATACACCATATCGGTGATAATAAGCTGGCAGACAATCCAATGTAAAATATAATGTGCTTTGGATATTTTGATTAATGTGATATTATTTTCTGTTGAAGTGTACTTTGAAGGATTGTGTATGATCTGTATGATTAGCGTTGTCTATATATAAACTTATAAGACATATAGACAGTCAATTTTAGTTGCAAAACACACTTCGAAATATTCTTCTGAGTATTTTGATCATTTTGTAAGACATCAATCTTCGATGTTAAAATGGCGACTGTCACAATTTGTCTGATAATGTAATTTAAATATATATATACAACTTTGATTTTAGTATTAATATGTACACACATACAAACATACTCGAAACCCAGAAATAATATCATCAGTGTTTTGATCAACTTTTAAATTGTCCAACGTTTAGATCGTCAAAATTGCCGTCATGATTAATTACTGTTTGTCTCATATCTGAACTTGAAAGTGACATACAAAGTTGATATTAATGTGAACAACCACATTCTAGAGGGTACAGAAGATTTTTAGCCATCTTTTTAGATTTCAAGATGGCAAAATTTAGTCAACGGTATCATTTCTCATACACATTGTATTTATCAATTGTGGGCAATTGATCGATTTGACTGTTGGATGATTTCAAAGTTACAATGAATACATAATAGCCGAACGTTTGATGTTATTCTTTTAACATATGCATGTTAAAGTAAAAAAGGCGCCCAATGTCTCAGTTACATCATACGTTACAACAACTATTACTGCCTTTTCTGTAGTGTACATACTGAGGAAAGATGCGATTGAGTGAACCAAAGATCTAGTAAAGACAGGGTTTGTGTACATGTGGGTGGCAAAGCCATCACAAAGCTGCCCACGTCCTTGTCATCACAACAATTCAGGAGAGGGTAGATCGGTGCAGTTTACTGTACACCGCTGCCTGGCAATATGTCCGTTTCAGACGGTAAGGTAACAGGTATGGTTAGATGCATCACCTGATAATGGAAGGCATTCATAAGCATATGATTTAACGAAAAATGGAGCCCGCGTTTTGTCGACTGTATCCACGTCTTGAGCATTGTATAATCTGCATATATCGTAATGTCGTCTGTCATGTCGCCCTTTCTCAGGTCCTGCAGTAGCTTATGGTGCTTCCCACAAACCCCCTTGATGGTTTCTTGCTGCGACCTGAAAAGAATGATATCATCTCACACCCCGCCAAAGCATGGAAAGCTTGAATTGTTTCCAGTTTGTTTGGCTTTAGGATATGTGTTTTACAAGTACATGTATCGGGATGTATCTCCTATGATTAACTGTGCTAGTCTTTAGCTAAAGCTTTGTACAAGGCTTCCGGTGAACGTGAGCCGGAAGACGAACCTGTATGTCGGTATCCCGAGCCAGAACCATGACACTGTCAACGCGAATCTGAAAGCAGTGAACGGTTATCCTTGTGTTGTCCCCTTTCATGCCATCCATCTAGTTTGGATGTGGCCACTTTTGTATTGGTATAATTCACCCTTTTCTCATTATTGAACCTACCGGCTACTATGAATGTTTTGACACGTGGTTGTCCAAAACTTGTTCAGACAGGAATCTTTCCAAATCTACCTTATTACCTGCCAGTGCCAAGTAATTTATTCCAGTCAGATAGCAACGAGTTTCGCTATTTTAGCGATCCTCCGGATTGATCTTTGGAACGATTCGATATCGTTCCTGATTTGGTGTATACTTTGTAGTATTTGTGAAACACAATGTCTGTGCGGATAAACAAGGCCTCGATACGAAGAACAGCACTTCGAAGCAAATCACACAAAACCCTGAATGTGGGTATTCCTTTTGTGTTCCCAGTAGCAATCACAAATTGGATATTGGGGTATCTGCTTCCACAACGTCAGTGAGAAATGCCTTAGATCCTATATGAAGATGTCCGTTCATTTCTGCCAAAGCAATGGGAACTGACAAGAGTTCATGATATATGATAATCACAGGGGTTTACCTTGATGTTTGTGTTCAAAGGTCCTCGGAAACCCAGCCTTCTTTTGAGGGGGTAGCACTTATTGCTCTTTTTTAATTGTACGTATTGTTTTCTAAATATTACAGATTATGCAACCCATGTAAACCGGGTTATTATTATTTAGTCTCAAACTAACAAGAACTTATCAATGAAATAACGTGCCCTGTTACACTAATCAGTTTTATTTGTTAATGTTTTCCCTTGATAATCGGTTTTGTTTTGAAAGTTAGAGCAGCCTTCCTCACTCATAAGACGGCGTGCTTGTCAGCTAAATGCCTTTGCTTGCGTGTTTGCAAATGTCACATCGGGAGATCTCTTAAAGCTATGCTAAGAATATCGAGGAAGCCACGATTAACTTTTGATGGCTACTGAATTTGTTTCGGTGGAGGGAAACCTTACTGTGATGATGACAATAGCATTTGAATAGCCAATAGGCAGGAGATGGAACTGCGCATTACTTTGTGGACACTTAATTGTGACGTTGTGTGGAATCCGGGCCCACCCCGATTTCGACATTATGACATTTGTGTATATTTGTTATTCCTCAATGCGTTTATTCCATCATTCCATATCGTTTTAGAAGATAATATTCCAAATAGCGCTCGCTGAGGTTTGAATCAGTGTGCGCCGTTGCGGTTGCGGGTTCCTGCACGCCGCACTTGAAACAAGCAATATTAATAAATCGCTTGTTATTGCAAACCGGAGCGCTATTTGGGCCTCAAAAATGCCCTCAAATCAATATTTTCTAACGTTGTACTTTAAATCAGAAACAATGTGGAAAGGTGGCATAAACACACTGATGAGTGAGGTATCAAATCAGTTCGATTGTTGGACGAGCGACTGGCGCGATCGTTCACTGGAATTGGGATCGGACTGCTTGCATTCTCTATTGTTACCATTGTTGCAGTACTATCCGTGATATTAAGCGGTTAGTTACACAAAAGAATGATCGTAAGTCGCTTTGTTTTTCATCGCTATAGCTGTAATAAATTAAATACTCTTAAAACGCACAGCGACTGCGCTCAAACTCAGAAGCCTGGACGAGCAGCGGCTTTGCGATTCAATTATGAAAAGCTAACTGGCGCTTTTAAACCACGCCCAGCGCTCGTGATTGGTCGGTAGGAACGATTGACACATGTGTCACGCTCGTTTCATTTTGTTTTTCGCGGGGAGACGTCAGGGTTTGTTATATGCTAACAACGAGCTACACGTACACAAACTAATTTTACGAATAGGTAGGCAGGGCCCTTCGTATACATACGTTATTCAGATTAGATTATTTAGCGTTCAATTTAGACTGATACTCATTAGGACAGTAGCAAAATTCAGTAGTTGTAAATGTTGACATACTTTTATGTTAACACATTGTAAACACGAAGCAGATAGATGCAATGTGGGACAGCAATTACCTTTGCACTGATATAATAACATTCTAGAACATGCACAAAACTAATAACAAATTAATTTTACTTTAATCGAGCTAGCGTATTAGGGAAGACTATTATCAATATAATAATGTAATCGCGGTCTTCAAGCTTTAGTACGAATATTTGCGATGGAATGGGTGTAAAATTACTAGAATTTTGTTCATTTGGAAGAAGGGCATATGTGGAAATATTTATAAATGATAGCCAACTAATGTGTTGTAAGTTGTATTCAGCACAAATAATCTACAAACTGTCAAAACACACATTTGGTGCAAAAATAATTGAGATTTGTTTAAAGTTAGTTTAAAATATTTTAGTAACATAATTAAAAGTGTTATTGTAGATGTATAACATAATGTATTTAATATAATCCTGCAAGAATTATCATATATTCGTTCACTCACGTTCACTAGTGAGCACAACTCCACTGGGCTTTTCCTTAGATCCGTATGCCCATGCAGACATTCAGAAATGTACACATGCATACATACCTATAATTAAATATGTAAATATAATATGGTAATTGGGTAGCACTTTGCTCAGTTCGTAATGTGAAAGAGTCTCAGTAATGGTGCATAATGGCAATCTCATTTATTTAATAAAACATTTGAAAAACGTGTGTACAGTGTGTATTAAACATACATACCTAAAAGTATGGTATGCTTTAAATATGCATGAGTTAATGTAGTGTATGTGGAGACTTGGGTAGTGTATAAGTATTTATGCCTAGAGTAGCTTTGTTTAATTACTAGCATCAAACACGCTAAATAAAGGACTATAGACATTTCAGTTAGTGTGCATAATGTACGTTATATTTTGTGTGACTGTCACACGCTTAACATTATTTTGCTCTGATTGTAATAGTAATTTTGCACAATCCTATGATAATAACTAATTTAAATTCTAGTAATTATATAATGCATGGGCACTGAGATAATTTAATATAAAGTTGTGCCCAATGACCATATGATATGTACATATTTAATTATAGCTAAGTACTGCTAAGCTCAGCAGTAAACATGCCAAATGGGTACGTGAGTGAACGTATATATCATAATTATTGCAGCATTGTATTAAGTATAAATTGTGTTATACATCTACAAGAACACAATTATTATTATTTTTTTAAATGTTTTTAATTAACTTTAACAAAAACCTCAATCTTTTAGCACGAAATATGTGTTTAGGCAGTTTGTAGATTATTTGTGCTGAATACAACTTACAACAAATTAGTTGGCTAGCATTTATAAATATTTACACAGATAACCTTCTTCCAAATGAACAACATTCTAATAATTGTACATCCGTGCCATCGCAAATATTCATAATAAAGCTTGAAGACCGCGATTATGGATGAACAGGTAGGCCCTGCCTACCTGTTCGGAAAATTAGTATGTGTACATTTAGCCCCTCGCTAACATATAACAAGCCCTGACGAAATGAAACGCGTAATTCACGTGTCAAATGCTCTTTGCCCTAGCGACCAATCTTGTACGCGCTGGACGTGGCTTAAAAGCGCCTGTTAGCTTTTCATAAGTGAATCGCAAAGAAGCGAACGGGTATGCTAACGGACTGGAATGGTATTCTGGTTCGCGATTCAGCCCCTAGAGGCCATTCTGCAAAGGCATCGCCACACGGAGGATGATACACCCTTCAGAATCGGGAAACATATGCCTGCAGGAATGGTTATTTGGAAGTACTCTTGAAAAGAAATACCAAACGAACCGATTCTGTAATATACTACCAAGTTAAAGGCATTCATGTTCGATATATGTTTGTGTTATATGTCATTGATACGCATGCTACCCGTGGGACGCAACTATTATTTTGCACGCGTCAGGGTACTGATTCTGTGCGTATAGGATGCATGATCTTTTGTCCCGTAAACCCCTGCTGATATTAAATAAATTGATCTGGATTGACATTTCGTCCACCCTCGTAGGCAAGTATCATCAAACTGCAAAATTGACCGATCTGCCTCTAAAATCATCTCCCTGATTTTGAACACTTTCAGTGTATGCCACTCAGTGAGGCAACTGCCAATAGTTTATTATTTTTATTACTGTGCAAGTGCAAGGAATCTCGGAATTGAACCGTTCATTCCTCACATACGAGAAGCGTCTCTTCAAGAAACGAGTCCAATTGTTCATGTCCTTTCTTCAAAAGTCCATTGTTAATATATTGAGAGTAGGTCTCTTGTGAATTGGCTCTCTTTATCTAGGCTGAGAGAGTATTGTTCAATGGATACCCATGGCCTGATCAATAAGCCTGTATATGTACAAATAAATATTCTACAATTGTCTAGATATCACCATATGAAATAAAACAGTGCACTAAGCACACATAATCTTAAACAATAGTCTGACTTTTTAATTCACCAATCGCTACTGTAGAGAAAGTTGACTTCTGTATCCAAACTCACATCGCGTTGTAACAAGCAGAAGAATGCGATCAGAAAAGAAAAACAAAAATTATAAACTTGATGCGTTGTCTGATACTGAATGCAATATCGGATTACCGGGTGATTTGTATTTAATTTATATGTGTCACTTAACACGCTTTTTGGCGGTACGTAATCAAAAAAACATTGTAAAAAACGTAATAATAGCGCACAACCTGCGTCAGACTCGTAGATATCAGTTAACACCATTGTTGGCGGTGAGCAACTAATTGAGTCGGACGAGAGTATATATTCTTGGTGAATTCCCAACGACAGCAGTATCGGGACAGCATCATGATGTTTACTCTCAAGCTTAATGTGGCATTGCTGGTGTTCTGCGCTGTGCTGACGGCCAGCCAGGGTAGAAGATCTCAGCGTCGAGACCCCCGGCCTCCAGTCAGCCCACCTCGGACCGGATCGAGGACTGCTCTTCCGGCCCCGGCCCATTTCTGCCCATACGGTGGTGGCCTAGGAGATGAGATGAGCCAGAACGACGATGGCAACAGGGGACGTTTGCCGATTCCACAGAAGTTCACATTCTTTGGCAAGAAGTACGACAGTCTCTATGTAAGTACACTGTAGTGCAACCTATACGACTACGTGAGGCAGCAGCGGTAGTAATTAGTTATGCTCGCGTTAATTGTAAGCGGTGAATCATGTGTCAATGTTGAAAATACAACATCGCTGGAAACAAAAGATTTGTTTAATTATGATTATATGTTTGTGTGGTAAAACGATATAGCGTTCGTTACATACTTGTGATCATTGTTTGTGTAACTTCTCCGATGTTCGCTTGCTTTTCTATGTCCATTCGAATCATAGGACACTTGGCTTCTGATATACCAAGCGGCGATTGATTTAAGAAAGCGCTAGGATAATAATCGAGTGATTTGTGGCACTATGGGTGTCAATGTAAGGTAGTTTATTAAGAGTCCAATAACCTTGTGGAAGTGACGTTGTCATGACTCAATTTTGTTATTGCCCACAAATAATTGCATACTTGCACCATGGAGTTAACATTCATATATCTTCCATCAATCTTGTTTTGTTATAATGTAATGCATAACACACGGGACTATCATTCGGAATAATCCGGATCCGATTCCTCCTGTTGCAGCTTCAAAAGTGTAGTTGTTTCATTTACTCCGCGCTGCTTCGGTTCACGCGGCTGAACAAATCCAAACATGTCAAAATACATTAGTGGACAATACGCGAACGATATTGTATTGATGCAATCATTGCAGCGTGGCTGAATGCTTCCTAGCGAAGCAAACATTATATTAGTAAGAAACAGTGTATCGCAGTGGTGAATTGCGCAGCGCAACAAGCGGTCTTAGGTTGTGGATACGGCACTCTGTACAAATGCACATTTATTAAATTGTATTATTGATATTGCCTATATATTCAAGATAACTGTCCAATAACTAGTACTTTGTAATAATTGCCATGTATGTTGTTTCAGAATGTATTCATATGTGCGATTTTGCATTTACATGTAAACGAATGAATTTCAGCAGAACAGGGTGTTGTAAAGTTATCCATGTTATAAATGAAATTTTTAACATGATCGCACGAATTGTCCTAGAAAGAAATTAACCAATAAACGTAAACAGTTATTACTGTTCTGTGTTCATACAACACTACACCGCTTCACAGAACCATGCACAGCAATAACCAACCTTACATACTATATAACATAACAAATACTTACCATAATCTTTCAGTCGTTTGCGCTGACCATTTGATTTCTACTTCGTCAGTTACTGCAAGCTAAATATGTCCATCAAAAGCGAAAGTAAACCCCACTTTTGCCCCCTCGAAAGTGGTTCATAAGGAACATCAAACATGAAGTTTGTCACTAAAGCCAAATAAATACATTGTATGAAATGCACTGTCTGTTCGTAGGCCAGAGGCCAATGGCCAAAGAAAGTGAATTTAACAAAGGAAGAGGCAACAGAACCCCAACATCTTGATGGATATTCTACCAGATTGTTCCAAATTTAGCGTACAATCGAACCTCGCTTTATGGTGACATCGGTAGTACAGTCACCAGGCTATTAAGACCACTCTGGGACAGTCCCAAATTAATTTCATAACAGTAAAATATAGGATATTGGTTCCACGAATACGTTCGCCTCGCTAATCAAGTAATTTTTCCTAATCCCGATGGTAACCTTAATAGTGAGGTTTCAGTGTATTAATGTAGATAACATGAGCTATACAACTATGCGTGAGGCATCCTTCCGTAGTCTAGTACAAGACACACTACCCCATATTTATGGTTTCTTCAGGTCAACACCAACGGGTTGATCTCCTTCAGAAACCCCATTTCAACATACACTCCGGAATGGTTCCCTCTGAGAAACAACATTGTAATTGCGCCGTACTGGGCCGACGCGGACACTAACGTGAATGATGGTCGTGTATTCTACAGGTATGTGGTTGTATGTACGTTGGGTGATGTTTCGCATATACTCATACCGTGAACAAACTCATCAGAAATCCAATAATATGTTTGTGCGTGTGTGCGTGTGTGCGTGCTTGCGTGCTTGCGTGCTTGCGTGCGTGCGTGTGTGGGTGTGCGCGTGTGCGCGTGTGCGAGTGTGCGCGTGTGCGCGTGTGCGCGTGTGTGTGCGTGTGCGTGTCTGAGTGTGTGTCTGTGTCAGTGTGTGTGTGTGTGTGTGTGTGTGTGTGTGTGTGTGTGTGTGTGTGTGTGTGTGTGTGTGTGTGTGTGTGTGTGTGTGTGTGTGTGTGTGTGTATGTGTGTGTCTGTGTCAGTGCCTGTGTCAGTGTCTGTGTGTAGGTGGTGTGTGTGTATGTGTGTGTAGGTGGTGTGTATATGTGTGCGTGCGTGTGTGTGTTTGTGTATGTGTGTGTGAGTGCGTGTGTGTGTGTGTGTGCGTATGTGTATATGTGTGTGTGTGTGTGTATGTGTGCACGCGCGTGTGCATGCTCAATGTGTGTCTGTGTAATAATTACAAGAATACATTCTACAGGGCGTCGACTGCAAAACCTTGTCTGAATAAGCTCTCTGGCATGGTGCAGAAGGCCTTAAAAAACAACTTTCGGGCCTCCTGTATGTTTGTGTGGTGTGTGTATGTGTGTGTGTGTGTGTGTGTGTGTGTGTGTGTGTGTGTGTGTGTGTGTGTGTGTGTGTGTGTGTGTGTGTGTGTGTGTGTGTGTGTATGTATGTGTGTGTGTGTCTTTGTCTGTGTCTGTGTGTGTATGTGGTGTGTGTGTGTATGTGTGTGTGCATAGGTGGTGTGTGTCTGTATGTGTGTGCGTGTGCCAGTGTGTGTTTGTGTGTGAGTGCGTTTGAGTGTGTGTGCATGCTCAATGCGTGTGTGTGTGTGTGTGTGTGTGTGTGTGTGTGTGTGTGTGTGTGTGTGTGTGTGTGTGTGTGTGTGTGTGTGTGTGTGTGTGTGTGTGTAATAATTACAAGAATACATTCTACAGGGCGTCGACTGCAAAATCTTGTCTGACTAAGCTCTCTGGCATCGTGCAGAAGGCCTTCAAAAACAACTTTCAGGCCTCCTGGCTTTTCATCGCAACCTGGCACCGAGTAACGTTCTACGGCGGATCGTTTACTACACCTGTACGTAAATGTAGTGTAAGACTACCACCCCTGCATGTACATTTATTTTAAGACAACCAACCACAACTATACGTACGTACTACAGCTATACAACTATATGTACTACAGCGCACGCACGTACATTTATTGCGAGATTACCACAACAGTAGTACTCTAGGGATACCGCACATATACGTACATTTATTGCAAGACTAGCACAATTGTACGTACATTTATTATATGACTACAGGACATGCACGTACATTTATTGTAAGAATACCACACCCGGTCGTACATTTATTGTAGGGATACCGCATATATACGTACATTTATTGTAAGACTATCACAACTGCACGTATATCTATTGTATGATATGTACATGTGCGTAGCTTTTTATGTAAAACTACCATATATATATATATATATATATATATGTATGGTTTTATTGTACGATTAAAGTGCAAGTACGTACATTTATTGCATGACTACCGCGCACGTAGTAACATTTATTGTAACACTGCCAACATGCACGTACATAAATTGTAAGGCAATGCCAACTGTAATAAATATATTGTAATATTACCATACATGTAGGTGCGTTTACACTAAGTCTACCACACATGTGCCTACACTTAATGTAATACCACAACCTATGTTCGTATACTTACTGTAAGTCTACCACACATGTGACTACACTTAATGTAATACTACAAGCTATTTCGTATATTTACAGTAAGTCTACCACACATGTGCCCACACTTAATGTAATACTACAACCTATGTTCATATATTTACTGTTAGACTACCACACGTACAGGTACATGTATTGTGAGTTTATTGTGAGACGAACAAATCTGCTTCAACAATTGATGGAGGACATCGTGAATCTAATTCATTATTTTCCAAATGAATGAATGAATAGCTTAATTACTATTCGCAGTGTTTCTATAATCAAAGAAGCGCGTTCAGTTTTGTTTTATTCGTTCAACGGGCTTACGTTGTTTTTAGCATCTTACCATAGCCAGTTGATAGGCCGACAGTTAGGCTTGAAACTACTGACGTTGCCCGTCACATATGTTTTGAGAGAGCACATTAAGTCGAAAATGTCAACATACAATCACGTGCATAATCGCACACAACATTAACTTGACAATTCCAATTTTGAAATTGACTTGAATTTATTATTGGGCAAAAATTCAATAAATTAATAATTTCTTTGACGAATAAAAATATTGCAAACTACACATTCAAAGTTGCAAAAAACGACCTATATGTTTGCAATGGATACTGCGTACGTTTATTTCCCTAAATTAATTTGAAATGAAACAGGCGAAAGGTTGACTTGAGGATGCATATTAATTGCAACTAATGTCAATAAGCTCAGACAATGCGCAGAAGGAACAGCCAAGATCACTATCTATATGGTATAAGAATTTGCTGAAAATGGTATATCATAAACTACCATATATATATATATATATATATGTGTGTGTGTGTGTGTGTGTGTGTGTGTGGTAGTTTATGATATATACATGGTCTTATTACATTTACAATATAACAATACATTTATGTTGTAATAATTATATTATAAGAATTGTAATTAGTACCACTTGCAAAATAGATAAGTACTTAGGTGCTTCATTTGTTACAGTCCGGTATGTAAATTTATCCATTACAGATGAACACATTCCAAGCAATTCTGGTGGCAAACAGACGTGAGTCGTACGTCGTCTTCAACTACGGGGACATGGCTTGGACAACTGGCACTGCGAGCGAAGGAGACAAAAACGGTTTGGGCGGTATTCCCGCAGAGGTGAGCGGAATGCAACAAAATACCTTCATACATGCAAATGCAGATACGTCGATGCCTGCAAATAGGGACAAAGGATAAGATGTTTGCTGTCAAGACATAAGTAGCAAAGTACATATTTTATCAACTGTGATGAAATCAGTGAACCAATTGGTGAAAGAGCACACCTTACTGACTGGTCAGTCCAACAAGACTAACTACACTTCATAGAAAGGCAACATTGGCCAGGTGTATGCATAAGTGGACCCATTTGGATGAAAGGTTTCAGGCTGTATTGGTGTATAGACAAGTCACACCACACAGCGAAGGGCTATAATTGTAAATTTAATTCTTGCCTCTCCTGCGAGGACCTCGCCCGCTTTTCTGACCGGGTAACGGGTGTCTAGACTGGCCCTGTCTAAAACCGTCACCGGGCGCGTGTGTCGCACATAAAGAATCATTGTTGTTTAGAAACATTAATATTCTATGTAACTCGTCTTAATTCAAATAAAACTTTAATGAAATAGTGTGTTATCGAGAGAACCCAGGTTCGAACACTTTGCTGAGTTATCGAACCTTGGGTAAGTTCATTCACTCTACGTCGCTCCAGTTCATAAACCTGCATGAAAGAGTACCTGGCTGACATAATTGGATATTTATATACGGAGAGTTGTCGTGCATTAATTACAACGTAGCTGAATGCTTCCATGAGAATCCCAGATAGTGTTTGATTGAACAGGTCTACCAGGGAGTAAAGTGTAAAGCGCTTTGAGAAGTCCTAAGGACCGGATACTGCGCTATATAAGAACATACGTTTTACCGTTACTTCTTCCATGTTGCAGGTTGGATTCAACGCAGGTGACGGATGGCGTTACTACACGCAATTCGGTTCTCTCACCCCGGACATCATCGACATAAGGACAAAGACGAACTGCGGACTCCGAGGTCGCTACGTGTTCCGTGTCGATGGGAGGGAGATCCTGTCTCCGGTACCAAAGATGTGGACTCACTTCAGACCAATGAGTTCTCGTGGTCGATCTGCGAGTTGGGGAAAAGCAAAGATCGGAGCACCTACAGTGTCTCCCCAGTAACAACGTCTTGGAGACTGGTTCTTGTTCTGCGTTCAGCGCAAATCAAAGAGCAGATATTAGAAAAAACGTCGGTTGTTACATTCGCCGTGTGTACAGGTTGCTGGTTGATGCATTTATCTACCTATGTGTTGGTGATATATGACGCAGTAACGTATGTATAGAAAACTCCTTAATAAATTGCATAACAATTTTAAGGATTCATAAAGCACTCCATCTTCCAAAGTTTAATTATAACAACGAGGTTGAACGCACAGTGATGCTCGCCCTACTGTTAGATGACCTAATTATTTTGCTGATTTAAAAAGGCTGGAAACGTTGACGTATGTCATAACTTGTATCTGTAGTACTGTTTACCCTTGTCATTGCATTGTCATTTAATTTAAATAAAACTACTAGCAACCATACTGACGCTATTCATCATTTGATCCTCATCTATGCGACAACATGGACATAACATATTAGTCCATGTGTGACCGATGTAACCTGTTCAGGCAATTTCTTATTGATAGAGTAACACAATGATATTATTGTGGAAGTATGCGGCCGCTTTATCAGATAAGATTATTTGACTCTAACTTACTTGCACTTTTCTTTCCATCCCAATTTCTATTCTTACCCTGTGTACTTTCCTACTGAACCGATCTAACTGTCCACGACTATCCATTGTAAACCGATTAGAGGCTTCCTTCCACACCGTAATGTCAGCATGCACCGTCTTCCGCTAGTCGTCGGGGATGATCTGCGCCACCCAGATATGTTGGACTTTTATTGAAGGTCCCTTGTGAGCATCTACGACCCCTCGAAATAATGGTAAGGCTTATATATTTTTGATTATTTCTCCTTAGGCTAAAGATCAATGGAACCAGAAATTCTCGCAATTCGTTATCCTTACGTAATTCTCACTTAGTTTTATACAAACGGAAGGACTTTGAAGTATTCAAAGTTAAAAAGACCTGTTTATGAGTTTTCGCATATTTCCACAATGATTGCTTACTTAAACTCGTGGTAGGAGTGTAGATAATTCCTCGTCAATTGCCATAGTGCTGCCGAACCTAATTTACATATGTAATATATATGACAAATACTAAAATCACTCAAATGAAACTTTAAAACGTTCAGTTGATTTCCCGCCGAAACCGTCCTATTGGATAACATAAACATGAACAACGAAGAAGCAATGAACCCAAACTACCAACAGCTAAGTACACTACATATCACAAGCTATACATTTGATGAATATGTTATAACTAAAGTTTTTTTGTTGGAAAGCCTGTAAATTAAACTCTTACACCATAGAAATACTAATACATTATGAATCAATATCTTACTACTTCAAGACACAATCTTCCCTGGTTCAATAAAGAGTTAAAGAAAATGTGCAAAGGAAAGAAACAACTATTTAACAAAGCAAAAAGAACTAGAAATCTAGAAGACTGGAAAGAATTATGTAACATGCATAAACACCTTCGTTCTGCTAGACTATCCTACATAAGTCAATTCCTGACATCAACAATAACAGAGAAACCTAAATCATTTTGGAGCTTCATCTCTAAACTTAGACAGGATAACCAGGGTATTGGGGACCTTAACACTGCGGGTAACATCATTAGCGATGGCACACATAAAGCAGAAGCCTTAAACAATCAGTTCCAAAGTGTATTTACAGACGAAGGAAATTCCATCCTACCATATATTGCCAGAAGTCCACATGGAGAAATCCCCAAACTAACAATTTCACTTAAAGGAGTACTTCATCAACTTTCTAAAATTAACATTTCTGAATCACAAGGACCAGATGGCATTCCACCATGGTTCTTAAACAGATATGTCTCTCATCTAGAACTAATAATACATGACATTTTCCAATCATCTGTTGACTCTGGACAAGTCCCCAATACCTGGAAAGAAGCCAAAGTAACAGCAATTTTTAAGAAAGGAAGTAGAGCAGAAACATCCAACTACAGACCAATATCCTTAACAACTGTGGTTTCTAAACTTCTTGAACGCATCATACGTAGTCACACTATGAAACACCTGGAACAGCACCACATTCTAACTGACCACCAACATGGCTTCCGTGCCTAAAGATCAACTGAAACACAATGAATTCAAACAATCCACCACATAAGTAAATCTCATGATGAGAAGAAATCTGTAGACATGGCCATCCTTGATTTCATCAAAGCATTCGATAAAGTTCCACATAAAAGACTAATCCACAAACTCAAACACTATGGCATCACAGGCCTAATATCATCATGGATAAATAGCATCCTTACAGGAACGACTCAACAGGTTGTTATAATAGCCTCGAATACCGCTCCTGGCAACGACAACGGCAACGCTACGTTTCCGTGAAGCATAACATTTTAATAAAGTATACGTATATAAAGTGTATACTATAGGAAGTCAGTAACTAACCAGAAACCAACAACGTACACATTACAATAAACTGTTTACTAACAGGCCTTTCGCCAAGACGCTCTTTGCCCAGTAACGCCCTGGGGCCAGGTCGAAAACCTGCAATTACCATCGCCCTGCACAAAGCCTCTTGGAACTTGACTAGACCAATATAATACTGCAGCCTATATAAACTAGTCACTAAACCTATTACACGGACATATATTTTATAATTATTTATCTTTTATTTTTAATATTAATATCAGTAAACTTTTTAAGTGTGGGTGTGTTTCTTAATAACTACTTAACCGTTTTATCAATTATTAACCACTACCACTCGAGTTGGTGACATGGCAGACTCCGTACGATATACCCCTACAAGTTGCACTTTTAGATGTACCCTGTTTATGGTTTTATGTCTGCAGATCACTTTTAGGCTTTTAAATGATCCCAAGTTTGAGAGTTTCCAGAGCAACACAAGCGAGACCTATGTCAACGCCAAAGCTAGACAAGACATCCATTCTGTCACGTCCTACTACTTTTACAGTCCCATATGGAAAACCATAGCCCAATTGAAATTTCTCAAATCCAGCACCTTCACTGGATTACTGATCACTCCCCTACCGTACAAACCCAGGACAACAATAAAATTCTCTATACTTCTATGCATCATGCTATCAGGAGATGTTCAATTAAACCCAGGCCCCTCTAAATGTCACTCATGTAAGAAATCATTAAAGTCTAATGTACTCATCCTAATTTGTATTGATTGTAATAAATCAACACACATCAAATGCGCCAGGATATCCAGACAAGAATTTAACAATACTTACAGAAACCTAAATGTACCACGGTACTGTTCAAATTGTTCAGCACCCTGTGGCATTTGCCATGGCGATGTCCTAAATGATAATAGAGCAATTCAGTGCGACCACTGCCTAAACTGGTTCCACTCGCAATGCTGCCCAATAGATGACAATAAATACAAACGAGTAATAAATGTCTCATGTTCGCGGGCCTGCCCCGAATGCAACAACTTCAACTTCTTTCAATTATTTCTTCAGAGATACAGAAATCCCAACGGCAAATCCCTTATATCCTCTGGAGAGTAACAGTCATAACCTAAACGAAACCACTCATTACAATGCAACTAATAGCAAGAAACCATATAGACCGAAAAAGAGACCACACTTCAGATGCATCCTCATAAACTGCCAAAGCGTTAAAAAGAAAGCCTCAGACATCGAACCACTAAACAATCTACACAACCCAGACATCATCTGTGGCACTGAATCATGATTAGATCCCTCAATAAAAATTGAGAAATATTCCCAAACAACTTTAACGTCTTTAGAAAGGACAGAGAAACAGACACTACTGGAGAGGGATATTTCAAATATCAAAAGATGTCCTCATCACAAGCCACCTACCAGACCTAGACACTAACAGTGAGAGCATTTGGACTGAAACCCAGATAACAGCAATGAAACCAATAATCATGTGTACCCTCTATCGTGCCCCAAATGACTCTCATGGAACTCAAATCGAAGAACTAGACCTAGCCCTGTCTAAATTAGGTAACAAGATCAACACACATAATGCCATAATTACTGGCGATTTCAACCTCCCTAATATAAATTGGGAAATTCACCAAGTCACACCTAACAATGGATACTGTATAACTGCTGCCAATAAATTACACTATCTTACAGAGGAACATGAACTGATCCAACATGTCAAGGAACCCACGCACAGACAAGGAAATGCCAACAATATTTTAGAAATTGTCTTCACCAATATACCTGGGTTAATAAAGTAGATACATGTAGTAGACGGAATAGCATATCATAGTACAATCATCATTGATGTAAACATCTCGCCCAAACGCAAACATCGTCCGAAACGTAAAGTCTTCATTAGAAATAAAGCTGACAACATTAACATCCAGACATCTCTTGAAAACTTTACTCATGAATACTTCTTTCAAAACCAAAACATGACAGTCAATGACAAGTGGAATCTTGTTTCCACGAAAATCATCAACATTATGAATCAATATCTTACTACTTCAAGACACAATCTTCCCTGGTTCAATAAAGATTTAAAGAAAATGTGCAAAGGAAAGAAACAACTATTTAACAAAGCAAAAAGAACTAGAAATCTAGAAGACTGGAAAGAATTATGTAACATGCATAAACACCTTCGTTCTGCTAGCCTATCCTACATAAGTCAATTCATGACATCAACAATAACAGAGAAACCTAAATCATTTTGGAGCTTCATCTCTAAACTTAGACAGGATAACCAGGGTATTGGGGACCTTAACACTGCGGGTAACATCATTAGCGATGGCACACATAAAGCAGAAGCCTTAAACAATCAGTTCCAAAGTGTATTTACAGACGAAGGAAATTCCACCCTACCATATATTGCCAGAAGTCCACATGGAGAAATCCCCAAACAAACAATTTCACTTAAAGGAGTACTTCATCAACTTTCCAAAATTAACATTTCTGAATGACAAGGACCAGATGGCATTCCACCATGGTTCTTAAACAGATATGTCTCTCATCTAGCACTAATAATACATGACATTTTCCAATCATCTGTTGACTCTGGACAAGTCCCCAATACCTGGAAAGAAGCCAAAGTAACAGCAATTTTTAAGAAAGGAAGTAGAGCAGAAACATCCAACTACAGACCAATATCCTTAACAACTGTGGTTTCTAAACTTCTTGAACACATCATACGTAGTCACATTATGAAACACCTGGAACAGCACCACATTCTAACTGACCACCAACATGGCTTCCGTGCCTAAAGATCAACTGAAACACAATGAATTCAAACAATCCACCACATAAGTAAATCTCATGATGAGAAGAAATCTGTAGACATGGCCATCCTTGATTTCATCAAAGCATTCGATAAAGTTCCAAATAAAAGACTAATCCACAAACTCAAACACTATGGCATCACAGGCCTAATATCATCATGGATAAATAGCATCCTTACAGGAACGACTCAACAGGTTGTTATAATAGCCTCGAATACCGCTCCTGGCAACGACAACGGCAACGCTACGTTTCCGTGAAGCATAACATTTTAAAAAGTATACGTATATAAAGTGTATACTATAGGAAGTCAGTAACTAACCAGAAACCAACAACGTACACATTACAATAAACTGTTTATTAACAGGCCTTTCGCCAAGACGCTCTTTGCCCAGTACCGCCCTGGGGCCAGGGCGAAAACCTGCAATTACCATCGCCCTGCACAAAGCCTCTTGGAACTTGACTAGACCAATATAATACTGCAGCCTATATAAACTAGTCACTAAACCTATTACACGGACATATATTTTATAATTATTTATCTTTTATTTTTAATATTAATATCAGTAAACTTTTTAAGTGTGGGTGTGTTTCTTAATAACTACTTAACCGTTTTATCAATTATTAACCACTACCACTCGAGTTGGTGACATGGCAGACTCCGTACGATATACCCCTACAAGTTGCACTTTTAGATGTACCCTGTTTATGGTTTTATGTCTGCAGATCACTTTTAGGCTTTTAAATGATCCCAAGTTTGAGAGTTTCCAGAGCAACACAAGCGAGACCTATGTCAACGCCAAAGCTAGACAAGACATCCATTCTGTCACGTCCTACTACTTTTACAGTCCCATATGGAAAACCATAGCCCAATTGAAATTTCTCAAATCCAGCACCTTCACTGGATTACTGATCACTCCCCTACCGTACAAACCCAGGACAACAATAAAATTCTCTATACTTCTATGCATCATGCTATCAGGAGATGTTCAATTAAACCCAGGCCCCTCTAAATGTCACTCATGTAAGAAATCATTAAAGTCTAATGTACTCATCCTAATTTGTATTGATTGTAATAAATCAACACACATCAAATGCGCCAGGATATCCAGACAAGAATTTAACAATACTTACAGAAACCTAAATGTACCATGGTACTGTTCAAATTGTTCAGCACCCTGTGGCATTTGCCATGGCGATGTCCTAAATGATAATAGAGCAATTCAGTGCGACCACTGCCTAAACTGGTTCCACTCGCAATGCTGCCCAATAGATGACAATAAATACAAACGAGTAATAAATGTCTCATGTTCGTGGGCCTGCCCCGAATGCAACAACTTCAACTTCTTTCAATTATTTCTTCAGAGATACAGAAATCCCAACGACAAATCCCTTATATCCTCTGGACAGTAACAGTCATAACCTAAACGAAACCACTCATTACAATGCAACTAATAGCAAGAAACCATATAGACCGAAAAAGAGACCACACTTCAGATGCATCCTCATAAACTGCCAAAGCGTTAAAAAGAAAGCCTCAGACATCGAACCACTAAACAATCTACACAACCCAGACATCATCTGTGGCACTGAAACATGATTAGATCCCTCAATAAAAATTGAGAAATATTCCCAAACAACTTTAACGTCTTTAGAAAGGACAGAGAAACAGACACTACTGGAGAGGGATATTTCAAATATCAAAAGATGTCCTCATCACAAGCCACCTACCAGACCTAGACACTAACAGTGAGAGCATTTGGACTGAAACCCAGATAACAGCAATGAAACCAATAATCATGTGTACCCTCTATCGTGCTCCAAATGACTCTCATGGAACTCAAATCGAAGAACTAGACCTAGCCCTGTCTAAATTAGGTAACAAGATCAACACACATAATGCCATAATTACTGGCGATTTCAACCTCCCTAATATCAATTGGGAAATTCACCAAGTCACACCTAACAATGGATACTGTATAACTGCTGCCAATAAATTACACTCTCTTACAGAGGAACATGAACTGATCCAACATGTCAAGGAACCCACGCACAGACAAGGAAATGCCAACAATATTTTAGAAATTGTCTTCACCAATATACCTGGGTTAATAAAGTAGATACATGTAGTAGACGGAATAGAATATCATAGTACAATCATCATTGATGTAAACATCTCGCCCAAACGCAAACATCGTCCGAAACGTAAAGTCTTCATTAGAAATAAAGCTGACAACATTAACATCCAGACATCTCTTGAAAACTTTACTCATGAATACTTCTTTCAAAACCAAAACATGACAGTCAATGACAAGTGGAATATTGTTTCCACGAAAATCATCAACATTATGAATCAATATCTTACTACTTCAAGACACAATCTTCCCTGGTTCAATAAAGATTTAAAGAAAATGTGCAAAGGAAAGAAACAACTATTTAACAAAGCAAAAAGAACTAGAAATCTAGAAGACTGGAAAGAATTATGTAACATGCATAAACACCTTCGTTCTGCTAGACTATCCTACATAAGTCAATTCCTGACATCAACAATAACAGAGAAACCTAAATCATTTTGGAGCTTCATCTCTAAACTTAGACAGGATAACCAGGGTATTGGGGACCTTAACACTGCGGGTAACATCATTAGCGATGGACACATAAAGCAGAAGCCTTAAACAATCAGTTCCAAAGTGTATTTACAGACGAAGGAAATTCCACCCTACCATATATTGCCAGAAGTCCACATGGAGAAATCCCCAAACAAACAATTTCACTTAAAGGAGTACTTCATCAACTTTCCAAAATTAACATTTCTGAATGACAAGGACCAGATGGCATTCCACCATGGTTCTTAAACAGATATGTCTCTCATCTAGCACTAATAATACATGACATTTTCCAATCATCTGTTGACTCTGGACAAGTCCCCAATACCTGGAAAGAAGCCAAAGTAACAGCAATTTTTAAGAAAGGAAGTAGAGCAGAAACATCCAACTACAGACCAATATCCTTAACAACTGTGGTTTCTAAACTTCTTGAACACATCATACGTAGTCACATTATGAAACACCTGGAACAGCACCACATTCTAACTGACCACCAACATGGCTTCCGTGCCTAAAGATCAACTGAAACACAATGAATTCAAACAATCCACCACATAAGTAAATCTCATGATGAGAAGAAATCTGTAGACATGGCCATCCTTGATTTCATCAAAGCATTCGATAAAGTTCCACATAAAAGACTAATCCACAAACTCAAACACTATGGCATCACAGGCCTAATATCATCATGGATAAATAGCATCCTTACAGGAACGACTCAACAGGTTGTTATAATAGCCTCGAATACCGCTCCTGGCAACGACAACGGCAACGCTACGTTTCCGTGAAGCATAACATTTTAAAAAGTATACGTATATAAAGTGTATACTATAGGAAGTCAGTAACTAACCAGAAACCAACAACGTACACATTACAATAAACTGTTTATTAACAGGCCTTTCGCCAAGACGCTCTTTGCCCAGTACCGCCCTGGGGCCAGGGCGAAAACCTGCAATTACCATCGCCCTGCACAAAGCCTCTTGGAACTTGACTAGACCAATATAATACTGCAGCCTATATAAACTAGTCACTAAACCTATTACACGGACATATATTTTATAATTATTTATCTTTTATTTTTAATATTAATATCAGTAAACTTTTTAAGTGTGGGTGTGTTTCTTAATAACTACTTAACCGTTTTATCAATTATTAACCACTACCACTCGAGTTGGTGACATGGCAGACTCCGTACGATATACCCCTACAAGTTGCACTTTTAGATGTACCCTGTTTATGGTTTTATGTCTGCAGATCACTTTTAGGCTTTTAAATGATCCCAAGTTTGAGAGTTTCCAGAGCAACACAAGCGAGACCTATGTCAACGCCAAAGCTAGACAAAACATCCATTCTGTCACGTCCTACTACTTTTACAGTCCCATATGGAAAACCATAGCCCAATTGAAATTTCTTAAATCCAGCACCTTCACTGGATTACTGATCACTCCCCTACCGTACAAACCCAGGACAACAATAAAATTCTCTATACTTCTATGCATCATGCTATCAGGAGATGTTCAATTAAACCCAGGCCCCTCTAAATGTCACTCATGTAAGAAATCATTAAAGTCTAATGTACTCATCCTAATTTGTATTGATTGTAATAAATCAACACACATCAAATGCGCCAGGATATCCAGACAAGAATTTAACAATACTTACAGAAACCTAAATGTACCATGGTACTGTTCAAATTGTTCAGCACCCTGTGGCATTTGCCATGGCGATGTCCTAAATGATAATAGAGCAATTCAGTGCGACCACTGCCTAAACTGGTTCCACTCGCAATGCTGCCCAATAGATGACAATAAATACAAACGAGTAATAAATGTCTCATGTTCGTGGGCCTGCCCCGAATGCAACAACTTCAACTTCTTTCAATTATTTCTTCAGAGATACAGAAATCCCAACGACAAATCCCTTATATCCTCTGGACAGTAACAGTCATAACCTAAACGAAACCACTCATTACAATGCAACTAATAGCAAGAAACCATATAGACCGAAAAAGAGACCACACTTCAGATGCATCCTCATAAACTGCCAAAGCGTTAAAAAGAAAGCCTCAGACATCGAACCACTAAACAATCTACACAACCCAGACATCATCTGTGGCACTGAAACATGATTAGATCCCTCAATAAAAATTGAGAAATATTCCCAAACAACTTTAACGTCTTTAGAAAGGACAGAGAAACAGACACTACTGGAGAGGGATATTTCAAATATCAAAAGATGTCCTCATCACAAGCCACCTACCAGACCTAGACACTAACAGTGAGAGCATTTGGACTGAAACCCAGATAACAGCAATGAAACCAATAATCATGTGTACCCTCTATCGTGCTCCAAATGACTCTCATGGAACTCAAATCGAAGAACTAGACCTAGCCCTGTCTAAATTAGGTAACAAGATCAACACACATAATGCCATAATTACTGGCGATTTCGACCTCCCTAATATCAATTGGGAAATTCACCAAGTCACACCTAACAATGGATACTGTATAACTGCTGCCAATAAATTACACTCTCTTACAGAGGAACATGAACTGATCCAACATGTCAAGGAACCCACGCACAGACAAGGAAATGCCAACAATATTTTAGAAATTGTCTTCACCAATATACCTGGGTTAATAAAGTAGATACATGTAGTAGACGGAATAGAATATCATAGTACAATCATCATTGATGTAAACATCTCGCCCAAACGCAAACATCGTCCGAAACGTAAAGTCTTCATTAGAAATAAAGCTGACAACATTAACATCCAGACATCTCTTGAAAACTTTACTCATGAATACTTCTTTCAAAACCAAAACATGACAGTCAATGACAAGTGGAATCCACGAAAATCATCAACATTATGAATCAATATCTTACTACTTCAAGACACAATCTTCCCTGGTTCAATAAAGATTTAAAGAAAATGTGCAAAGGAAAGAAACAACTATTTAACAAAGCAAAAAGAACTAGAAATCTAGAAGACTGGAAAGAATTATAACATGCATAAAACCTTCGTTCTGCTAGACTATCCTACATAAGTCAATTTTGACATCAAACAATAACACAGAAACCTAAATCATTTTGGAGCTTCATCTCTAAACTTAGACAGGATAACCAGGGTATTGGGGACCTTAACACTGCGGGTAACATCATTAGCGATGGCACACATAAAGCAGAAGCCTTAAACAATCAGTTCCAAAGTGTATTTACAGACGAAGGAAATTCCACCCTACCATATATTGCCAGAAGTCCACATGGAGAAATCCCCAAACAAACAATTTCACTTAAAGGAGTACTTCATCAACTTTCCAAAATTAACATTTCTGAATGACAAGGACCAGATGGCATTCCACCATGGTTCTTAAACAGATATGTCTCTCATCTAGCACTAATAATACATGACATTTTCCAATCATCTGTTGACTCTGGACAAGTCCCCAATACCTGGAAAGAAGCCAAAGAGAGAGAGAGAGAGAAGAAAGAAGAGAGCAGAGAGAGAGAGAGAGAGAGAGAGAGAGAGAGAGAGAGAGCGAGAGAGAGAGTTTGCGTGCATGCGCGCGCGCTTGTCTACGACCCCTCGAAATAATGGTAAGGCTTATATATTTTTGATTATTTCTCCTTAGGCTAAAGATCAATGGAACCAGAAATTCTCGCAATTCGTTATCCTTACGTAATTCTCACTTAGTTTTATACAAACGGAAGGACTTTGAAGTATTCAAAGTTAAAAAGACCTGTTTATGAGTTTTCGCATATTTCCACAATGTTTGCTTACTTAAGCTCGTGGTAGGAGTGTAGATAATTCCTCGTCAATTGCTATAGTGCCGCCGAACCTAATTTACAAATGTAATATATATGACAAATACTAAAATCACTCAAATGAAACCTTAAAACGTTCAGTTGATTTCCCGCCGAAACCGTCATATTGGATATCATAAACATGAACAACGAAGAAGCAACGAACCCAAACTACCAACAGCTAAGTACACTACATATCACAAGCTATACTTTTGATGAATATGTTATAACTAAAGTTTTTTTGTTGGAAAACCTGTAAATTAAACTCTTACACCATAGAAATACTAAATCCACGAAGTGGATTATAGCCTCGAATACCGCTCCTGGCAACGACAACGGCAACGCTACGTTTCCGTGAAGCATAACATTTTAATAAAGTATACGTATATAAAGTGTATACTATAGGAAGTCAGTAACTAACCAGAAACCAACAACGTACACATTACAATAAACTGTTTACTAACAGGCCTTTCGCCAAGACGCTCTTTGCCCAGTACCGCCCTGGGGCCAGGGCGAAAACCTGCAATTACCATCGCCCTGCACAAAGCCTCTTGGAACTTGACTAGACCAATATAATACTGCAGCCTATAGAAACTAGTCACTAAACCTATTACACGGACATATATTTTATAATTATTTATCTTTTATTTTTAATATTAATATCAGTAAACTTTTTAAGTGTGGGTGTGTTTCTTAATAACTACTTAACCGTTTTATCAATTATTAACCACTACCACTCGAGTTGGTGACATGGCAGACTCCGTACGATATACCCCTACAAGTTGCACTTTTAGATGTACCCTGTTTATGGTTTTATGTCTGCAGATCACTTTTAGGCTTTTAAATGATCCCAAGTTTGAGAGTTTCCAGAGCAACACAAGCGAGACCTATGTCAACGCCAAAGCTAGACAAGACATCCATTCTGTCACGTCCTACTACTTTTACAGTCCCATATGGACAACCATAGCCCAATTGAAATTTCTCAAATCCAGCACCTTCACTGGATTACTGATCACTCCCCTACCGTACAAACCCAGGACAACAATAAAATTATCTATACTTCTATGCATCATGCTATCAGGAGATGTTCAATTAAACCCAGGCCCCTCTAAATGTCACTCATGTAAGAAATCATTAAAGTATAATGTACTCATCCTAATTTGTAATGATTGTAATAAATCAACACACATCAAATGCGCCAGGATATCCAGACAAGAATTTAACAATACTTACAGAAACCTAAATGTACCATGGTACTGTTCAAATTGTTCAGCACCCTGTGGCATTTGCCATGGGGATGTCCTAAATGATAATAGAGCAATTCAGTGCGACCACTGCCTAAACTGGTTCCACTCGCAATGCTGCCCAATAGATGACAATAAATACAAACGAGTAATAAATGTCTCATGTTCGTGGGCCTGCCCCGAATGCAACAACTTCAACTTCTTTCAATTATTTCTTCAGAGATACAGAAATCCCAACGGCAAATCCCTTATATCCTCTGGACAGTAACAGTCATAACCTAAACGAAACCACTCATTACAATGCAACTAATAGCAAGAAACCATATAGACCGAAAAAGAGACCACACTTCAGATGCATCCTCATAAACTGCCAAAGCGTTAAAAAGAAAGCCTCAGACATCGAACCACTAAACAATCTACACAACCCAGACATCATCTGTGGCACTGAATCATGATTAGATCCCTCAATAAAAATTGAGAAATATTCCCAAACAACTTTAACGTCTTTAGAAAGGACAGAGAAACAGACACTACTGGAGAGGGATATTTCAAATATCAAAAGATGTCCTCATCACAAGCCACCTACCAGACCTAGACACTAACAGTGAGAGCATTTGGACTGAAACCCAGATAACAGCAATGAAACCAATAATCATGTGTACCCTCTATCGTGCCCCAAATGACTCTCATGGAACTCAAATCGAAGAACTAGACCTAGCCCTGTCTAAATTAGGTAACAAGATCAACACACATAATGCCATAATTACTGGCGATTTCAACCTCCCTAATATCAATTGGGAAATTCACCAAGTCACACCTAACAATGGATACTGTATAACTGCTGCCAATAAATTACACTCTCTTACAGAGGAACATGAACTGATCCAACATGTCAAGGAACCCACGCACAGACAAGGAAATGCCAACAATATTTTAGAAATTGTCTTCACCAATATACCTGGGTTAATAAAGTAGATACATGTAGTAGACGGAATAGAATATCATAGTACAATCATCATTGATGTAAACATCTCGCCCAAACGCAAACATCGTCCGAAACGTAAAGTCTTCATTAGAAATAAAGCTGACAACATTAACATCCAGACATCTCTTGAAAACTTTACTCATGAATACTTCTTTCAAAACCAAAACATGACAGTCAATGACAAGTGGAATCTTGTTTCCACGAAAATCATCAACATTATGAATCAATATCTTACTACTTCAAGACACAATCTTCCCTGGTTCAATAAAGATTTAAAGAAAATGTGCAAAGGAAAGAAACAACTATTTAACAAAGCAAAAAGAACTAGAAATCTAGAAGACTGGAAAGAATTATGTGACATGCATAAACACCTTCGTTCTGCTAGACTATCCTACATAAGTCAATTCCTGACATCAACAATAACAGAGAAACCTAAATCATTTTGGAGCTTCATCTCTAAACTTAGACAGGATAACCAGGGTATTGGGGACCTTAACACTGCGGGTAACATCATTAGCGATGGCACACATAAAGCAGAAGCCTTAAACAATCAGTTCCAAAGTGTATTTACAGACGAAGGAAATTCCACCCTACCATATATTGCCAGAAGTCCACATGGAGAAATTCCCAAACTAACAATTTCACTTAAAGGAGTACTTCATCAACTTTCAAAAATTAACATTTCTGAATCACAAGGACCAGATGGCATTCCACCATGGTTCTTAAACAGATATGTCTCTCATCTAGCACTAATAATACATGACATTTTCCAATCATCTGTTGACTCTGGACAAGTCCCCAATACCTGGAAAGAAGCCAAAGTAACAGCAATTTTTAAGAAAGGAAGTAGAGCAGAAACATCCAACTACAGACCAATATCCTTAACAACTGTGGTTTCTAAACTTCTTGAACACATCATACGTAGTCACATTATGAAACACCTGGAACAGCACCACATTCTAACTGACCACCAACATGGCTTCCGTGCCTAAAGATCAACTGAAACACAATGAATTCAAACAATCCACCACATAAGTAAATCTCATGATGAGAAGAAATCTGTAGACATGGCCATCCTTGATTTCATCAAAGCATTCGATAAAGTTCCACATAAAAGACTAATCCACAAACTCAAACACTATGGCATCACAGGCCTAATATCATCATGGATAAATAGCATCCTTACAGGAACGACTCAACAGGTTGTTATAATTGGATCTAAGTCAACATCAACTCAAATCATTTCTGGGATACCACAGGGCACAATATTGGAGCCCCTACTTTTCCTACTTTACATAAATGACCTGCCAGACAATCTTTCCTAAACTGTTCGCCTTTTTGCAGACGACTGCCTGTTATATTCACCGATTAAAACTGACCAAGACACATCTGTCTTCCAAAACGATCTGCTCAAACTTGAGAAATGGCAACACAGTGAAAATAGCCTCCCTTTGAATCACAGGGTTTTCTTGGCATACATATATCAAATACATTAAATTGGACAATACAATGCAACCCAGTCACAAAAAGCACAACAGACATTAAGAATTATTATAAGAAATTTAAATAAATGCCTAACCCATATCAAGTCCATAGCCTACACAACCCTTGTGCGCCCTATTCTTGAATATGCGTAAGCATCATAGGATCCACATTGCCTAAGAAATATCAAACTCATAGAAAGAACCCAGGGACAAGCCGCCAGATTTTGCAAGAACAACTATTCTAGAGAGCCAGTGGACACACTCCAATCAAGAAGAAAAACCTAAAGACTAAGCAAATTATATAACATAACCTGACAGATATCCCACTAGATCAATACATCAAACGCAACACCAGATGTTCACGTAAACATAATAAACAGTTAGTACAAATCAGGCACTCGACAAACATATTTGGAAACAGCTTTTTCCCAGTCACAATAAAATATTGGAATTCTCTACCTCCAAGCATTGTATCAAGTATATCATTGAACTCATTCCAGATTAGTCTAGCCCAACATGTAAACAATTAAACCAAAAGAGCCACCATGCGCACTGGCGTGGACATTTTGCCAGTCAGAATACATATACAGATTGCCCATATTCAATCGTAAGAAGGTAAGACCATCGTACGTAGTACCTACCATTATTTGCAAAACCTTCTGTGTCTTCTACAATAACGTATTGTGCCGAGTGTCGTTAACTTGATTCAATATGCAGGAATATGTGCCAAACGTACGCGTGCGTCAGCGGCGTTGCGGTAAGCCTGTTCACAATATATTTAATGACATGCTTAGTGAAACATTTTCTCATTTACGTAGATTTGTTTTAAACCCTTTTGACATCAACCGTTTTTAGAAGTGTCTATGTTCCCACTTGTTTGATCCGAAACTTGAAAACGTGAGGCTAGACATCGTTCCTATTGTATTGTCACATCCATCCGCTAGATGACGCAACCGCACAATACGACATATGACGTTATTTTTGGCTGGGATTGTTGTGTTATTCTATGGGATGGTTTGGCCGACTTGAGGTCTAATGTGACGGTTTCAATGCCCGGGCTGTTACAGTTAAAGGTTCATACCAGAACTTAGACGGACTATTTGCAGTATTACTGCTGTTGTTTTGAGCTACCTAAACCATTCTCCGATCACTTGGGGACGTGCTATGTCACTTATAGTAACAGTGGAGGCGTCACGAAAACCTGTTAAAATCTACCTTATGTTTGTTATATTAGGTGATGTAAGAATATTTCGTGTGAAAGCGTCTTCTGTGGCTATGTGTATGTTCAGTCGGAGAATAGACAGTTTTGTTAATGCAATCAATCCAATATAATGTATAGTAAAAATTAGATAAAAACGTAATAGCTGTAAAATTCATTAGTAACTATATTGGGATAACACAGTTACATGGAATATATATTTTTTTAACAAAGACGTTCTCGATACGCGATAACTATGCAATATATGTTGCAAAATCGTGAAACACAAACTCAAGCATAAAAAGGTACATCTGGTCAGTGCAGTGGTATACAATGGACAAAAAGAAAAAACAAAACTAATACACCGGAACTTCTCTATTATGGTCACCATCGGGTCTGCGCCAAACCGACATGAATGTTGAAGTCACCGTATTAACGGGACTACTTTCATATATTTCCTATGCTATTTATTTCATATTATTTGAAAGAAACTTTTATTGCGATGTGTTTTATTAAGGAGGAGAGTGTAAAGCTGCTTAGAACATTCTCGGCACATCTAGTGTCATTAATGCAGAAACAATCGCGAGGAGAAAGTCCAGCGAGGAGAGGGAGGCGCCGGCCATCATGCCGGACACTGTTCCGTTGTTGCACCCGTCCTGCTGGCAGCACTGCCTGCAAAACTGGAAATAGTAACAGGACATACAATAAACACAAATGAGTCAAACAATGTAATTCTCTATCTTGGCGATCGGTACAGACATCGTACGTACGTACCAAACCATATAATGGCGTTGCGCCCCAGTATGATTATCCAAATCCAGCAATTCCATTTGTTTAACGATGTATGTTTAACAAGATTTAACAAGATTTAACAAGATTGCCATCCAGAGAATTAACTCTAGATGGCAGGTGGACAAAGAAGCCCTTTGGCTTATCGAGAGTCCAACCCTTTTCTCTACATATATCCAGCCCTTCTGAGGTATGTGTCGATTTTATTTTAAAACATATTCACACTACTAGCACCCACACAATCATCAGATAATCTGTTCCATTCATTCACAGTCCTTTGTGAAAATGAGAACTTTCTCACGTCTAATCTACACTGCTCCTTTACTAATGTAACTTCATGTCCTCTAGTCTTTCTATCTTTCTTAACTGAAAAAAAACATATTTCTATCAATATTTTCATAACCATTCAATATTTTAAACACTTCTATCTGATCTCCTCTCAATCTCCTGGTCTCTAGTGTTGTTAAACCACATTCTTTTAGGCGTTTTTCATAACTAAGATCCCTCAGTTTTGGTATCATTTTAGTCGCTCTCCTCTGTACTCTTTCTAGCATATTTATGTCCTTCTTGCGGTATGGCCTCCACGCTTGTATACAATATTCTAAATGAGGCCTAACTATTGTTTTGTACAGCGGTATTATTAGTTCTTTTTCTTTATATGCTATATTTCGCCTAATCAATCCAAGGATTTGATTTCCTTTGAAGCTGCAATTCCACACTGCTCTGAAACCTTCATGTCAGCACTAATTGTCAGCCCTAAGTCTTTTTCTTTTACAGTAGTACTTAGTACAGTTCCCCCCATTGTATATTCTACATATTCGTTCCCATGTCCTGTGTGAAGGCATTTACATTTCCCAAAATTGAACAACATTTGCCACTTTTCAGACCATTTGATCAACCTGTCAAGATCATCTTGTAAATGCTGTCTATCCCCATCACTTTTAATCCTTCTAAACACTTTTGTATCATCTGCAAATTTCAACACCTTGCTAGCTATATCATCGCCCAAATCGTTTATATATATTAAGAATAATATAGGTCCCAGTACTGATCCCTGTGGAACCCCACTCAAAACTGATTTCCAGTTTGAAGCCTCCCCATCAACAACTACCCGTTGTCTTCTGTCAATCAGCCATTTTTCTATCCAGTTAATTATACCATTTCCTACGCCATGGGCTTTTAGTTTAAGCAGTAATCTCTGATGTGGCACTTTGTCGAAAGCTTTTTGAAAATCTAAGTAGATGATATCTACTGGTGATCCATCATCCACCCACTTAGTGATATCTTCCATAAAACATAACATATTTGTTAAGCATGACCTCGCTTTTAGAAACCCAAGTTGAGATGGGTTTATCAAGTTATGTTTAACAAGAAAATCCACCATGTGATCTTTAATTAGACTTTCTAAAAATGTACAAATCACCGATGTTAAACTAACTGGTCTATAATTATTTGACTTGTTTCTCGAACCTTTTTTTAAATAACGGTATAATGTTTGCTTCTTTCCATTCTAAAGGAACCATTCCCTCTTCTAATGACAAGTTGAAAACTGTTGCAAGCGGTATGCTAATTTGTTCTACAATTTCCACTGGTAGTTTGGGTGGAATACCATCCACTCCAGGTGATTTATTTTCCTTCATAGCCCTAATTTTCTTAGCTACCATTTCTGGGGTTACAATTAACTGTCTTAAATAGTCTGATTCTGCCCCCTTGAACTTAGCCTCTGGTACTAGCAGTGAACTAGTGTCTTCTCTGGTAAACACTGAACTAAAATACTCATTTAGGTCTTCCGCCATTAAGAATCCTTCTGATATTATATTTCCAGCACTATCTTCTAGAGGACCGACCTTACTCTGAACTTTCTGTTTGCTTCGAACATACGCATAAAAACTCTTGCTGTCATGTTTTATATTACAAGCTAATTTATGTTCATAGCTTCTGTTTGAATTTCTAATTTCAGCTATAGCTTGGTTTAGTGCTTCTTTATAAATGTTGTAGTCTTCGTCATTTCCAGTAAGTCTATATGACTTCCACATCATTTGTTTATACTTAATTTTTCTAAAGGCTTCTTTCGATAAGTATTTCTTTCTGGTCCGTTTCCCTTGTTTTTTGAAGGGAACAAATTTATCTACGATGCACTCTATGTTCATGTGATATATATTATGATGATTGTATTAGTCTTTGTTGCTGTGTGAAACAATAACGTATGTTTTAGCCCTGCCATTATAATTATTACCAGTAGTAGCATAATGTCCAGACAGTGCTCGGGAAAAAGGAGACATATTGGATTGTTCTTAGGGTAATGGCCAGACAGACGTTATGATGTTCAGTAGATTAAAAAGTGGGAACGTAAACTTGATTTGAGAAGGAATAACCAAAGTTCAAAAGTCGGCGTTGGTATGCTACCAATACATAATAGATAAAAAAACACAAATCATCTGTTTATTGACTTTGGTTTTTCATCAGAATATCAAATTTCGGTGAAGAATTCTTGACACATGTCATCTCGCACGTGGACCTGATCAGACTGGCACCCGCGAACGAACTTCACTTCTTTGCCGTACACTTCAAACCGGTAAATCTGTGATAAGAAACAGCAGTGGTTTATTGGAACGACAACACGCAATATGCCCGTCCGAAAGTTACGTTGTATATTGCTGCTATTCGGAAGGCCAACACATCAGACATATATTCTATTAGTCGTTATCGAATATTTTATTATTTCAAGGTGTGTTTGTGTTCCACAACTTACTGCATTTCGATTTGTCGATACACGTGCATAATACCAAGCATACGTATTCTAATTCTAGGCAATTTTCAGATCTAAATATTAAAATGGCACAATACAAACATTGCCCACTCACCCAACACTCGCTGCAAATAGTCATGTTATTTGGGTCGACAACTCCACATTCCTCTCTGACGTCATCGGTGAAGCTACCACACGTGTAGCACAACACTGTAAATACAGACGCAATCTAGTGCAAACAGTCATTACGCTATGTTGTATTAGCAATTTTTCAGTAAACTAATTACCGGTAAAGTGGTAAAGAAAATCTGTGTTAAGCGTTATATTTTGTTTTAAATGCCAGATTTTACGCAGTGTCGTGATCCAATATAAATATAGATACATCAACGTGTATTAATAGACATAGGGGTCGCGGTACGTGATGACTATTCGGAGGGCTGAGACTACAAAAATTTCCAACTGCACCTGCTAGAGGCGCCACAAAACGTACAACTGTATCCCCTCTTGAGCCTTTCCAAAAACATCCAACTGCACAACCCAGTGAGGCTCACAAAAATCAAAACCTATAATGCACCTCATTGAGCCTCTTTAAAAATCAGCCATCTGCACCCGGTCCTATCCTCCCCTGACGTTAAACAAAAACAACTACACTCGCTTTCGTACTCATCAAAACCTAAAACTGCGCCCACTTCCAAAATAGACGGGGCTAATCACATATCCAGCTCCCTCTCACCACCAAAACGTATAGAGGGGGCTAAGTCTCCCAACACCGACACACCGGAATCATAATATACTTATGTAATATTTCATTAATATTATATATATATATATGCATGAATATGTGTATGTATGTATGTGTGTGTGTGTGTATTTGTATGTGTGTGTGTGTGTGTGTCTGTGAGTGTGTTCGTGCGTGTGTGTGCGTGAGTATGTAGTTATATCTGTGAGTGTGAATGCGTGTGTGTGAGTGTGTGTGTATGTGTCTGTGTGTATGAGTGTGTGCGTGTGTATATGTGTGTGTGTGAATGTGTGTATGTGTGTTTCTGTGAGTGTGTGTGTGCATATGTGCGTGTGTGTGTGTGTGTGTGTGTGTGTTTGTGTGTGTGTGAGTGTCTGTGTGTCTCTGTGTGTGTGTGTGTGAGTGAATGTGTGTTTGTGTGGGTATGTGTGTGTGTGTGTGTGTGTGTGTGTGTGTGTGTGTATGTGTGTGTGTGTGTATGTGTGTGTGTGTGTGTGTGTGTGTGTGTGTGTGAGTGAGTGTGTGAGTGTGTGAGTGTGTGTGTGTGTGTGTGTGTGCACGTGTTGTACCTGGAGTGATGGTTGTAACGGACACTTATCCCAATAACCGGAGACATTAATATGAAATCAATGAATGGGAGACATGGACAGCACCAGAACCTACTCCAAACACTGAGTGCTGCTTTCTACACCAATATGTCAATTTTCCCACCGGATATCGACACTCTCAAGAACCATCACTTCTCGATCTACTTATCACGAATGATGAAAATATGGCACAAGACATTAAACAAAAGCCATCACTAGGGAAAATGACCATATAATCATTGAGACGAAATATCACTGCTACTTTGACACAATGTGTGGAGAGAACACCAATTACCAGTTTGAGGAAGACAACTACACTGACATCAAGGGCAAACGCAGAGAAACAAACTGGAAATAGACTCTTAGTAACCTAAGTGTGGATGAGATGTGGCAAGAACTGAACAGCACACTCTCAGACCTGGTTGACAAACACGTACCAAAGAAACAGACAGTGACAGGAAAGAGAATTAAGCCTTTGTGGATGAACAGCGATGCAAGGAGGAAAGTGAAAAAAGAATATCAACAGTTGGAAGAGATACACTGAGGCAAAACAGTACATAGACTATTTTGAGTACTCACGTGTTGTGGCCTCGTGTGCAGTTTGGTGTGATCATGAAGAAGTCCTCTTGATTGATGTCGTCGATGCCATTGATGATTCTGTAAAGTTGGATCAGGTCTCCCCTTCTTCTTTGGTATGCCAGACTTGGTAAGTTAAGATGTTGCAGTCTGTCTTCATAGTTCAAGTTTCTTATTTCTGGAACCAGCTTGGTTGCTCTCCTTTGTGCTCCTTCAATGGTGTTGATATCTACGGCGTAGTGCTTGTTCCAGATGGAGTCGTGGTCTCACTAGCGCTGTATATAAATATCGGAAGATGCTACAGTCCAGATGCTTAAACTTGTGCTTGATAAAGTCTGTCATCTGGTTTGCCTTTACAATGGTGCCAATATGCTACGGGAATTTTAGGAATTTGTCAAAAACGTTACACCGAGAACTTTTTCTGTTTCTGATGTGCTGTCGATTTCTGACACTTCCACCCTCTTTATTTTTCTTCGTGTATGTGGTGTTAAGCTTGAGCTTTCCAAATGTCAGATGTTTGCATTTTGATGGATTGAAATATAACTGCCATTTCTCTGACCACGATGGTAGTTTGTTAATGTCTTCTTGTAATATATTTTGTTAATTTCACACCTTACGTCTCGACATATTTTTATATCATCGGCGAAGATGTTGAATCCACTGTTTGTACCGTCTGGTATATCGTTGATGAACAGGATGAATAGAATGGGACCAAGGACTCTTCCATGAGGTATGCCAATTGTGACCTCTGCCCATTCTGGTGGCTTCCCATTTACCACTACCCTTCGTCTTTTTCCCTTTATGAAAGCTTCAATCCACGCTGCCACATATCCTTGGATGCTATACGCAGTTAGTTTTTTGGCGTGGCACAGTATAGAAGGCTTTCGCAAAGTCAATATATATTATGTTTAAACATCCGCCCGAGTCAATGGTGGCAGTTCATGTCTCCATGACTTCAAAGAGTTAGGTGGTGCATGACCTGCCTGGTCTAAATCCTTGTTGATCTTTGTGAACATGGTCTCGAATAATGAGTTCCATAAACTTGCATGCCATGCATGTCAAACTGATTGGCCGGTAGTTGGAAGCATGTCTTTTGCGTTACTTTTTGTGTAGCGCTGTTACGTGTGCTGTCTTCCATAGAGCTGGGAGCACTCCATCCTTCAATGACCTGTTGAAAATCAAGATCCACCTGTTCATTTCTCAGTTCATGTAGAACGTACGGGTGACATATGTCTGGACATGGTGACTTGTTTGTCTTAAAGTTGGTTAATTTAGCCAGGACTTCGTCTGGTGTGATTTCAATACTGATCGGCAGGTTTCCATTATGTCTGTCTTCGAGTGTAGGAATTTCCGTCAGATCTTCGTGTGAGATCAAACTTGTGAAGAATTTGTTTAGTGTGTCTGCTTTCTCTTGGTCAATGTTTGCTGTTGTGCCATCGTCCAGGTCAAATTCACCAATGGCATACCCAACCTTTCTTCCATCTTGGACATAGCGCCAGAACACCTTGGGGTTTTTGCTGACCTCTGTTGCAAGTTTCCGCTCGAAATCTTTTCTATTTTCTCATGCAGCACTGGTCGCAATGTTTCTCACACGTGAGTATTCAACACAGTGTCTGTACTGTTTTGACTCAGTGTACCTCTTCCAACTGTTGTACTTCTTTTTCACTTTCCTCACTGCATCGTTGTTGATCAACAAAGGCTTAACTCTCCTTTCTGTCATTGTGTTTGTCAACCAGGTCTGAGAGTGCACTGTTCAGTTCTTGCCACATCTCTTCCTCACTTAGGTTTCTCTGAGTCTCTTTCCAGTTTGTTTCTCTGAGTTTGCGCTTGATGACAATGTAGTTGCCTTTCTCAAACTGGTAACTGGTCTTCTCTTCCCGCACTGTGTCACAGTAGCAGTGGTATTCCGTTCCAATGACTGTATGGTCACTTATCCCTAGTGGTGGCTTTTGTTTTTTGTTTTGTGCCATATTTTCACCATTCGTTATTAGTATATCGAGAAATGATGGTTTTTGAATATGTCGATATCTGGTGAGAAAATGTATATGTTGGTGTAGAAAGCAGTCACTCAGTGTTTCGAGTAGTTCCGTTTCTAACGTGTGGTGTGCTGGTGCTGTCCATGTCTCCCAGACAATGTATTCCATATTAAAGTCTCCGGTTGTTGGGAAAAGTGTCACTCATCGACTGTTGCAGACTGTTTTGATCAACTGGAGGAGAGTATCGTTGTTTTAGAGTCACTGTTAGGACTACGGTATACTACCCCTATCAGTAGTTTGTCCTTGTTTTTAGATTGACTGTACACCAGGCAGATTCTTTGAAGATTCCATCTGTGACAGTCTTTTCAACCACTTCCTCACGTCAGTTAAAACCCCTCAACCTTCCAGGGTGTTTTCACTGATGTTAAACTCACTGGTCTATAGTTCTCTGACTTGTTTCTCGAACCTTTTTTAAATAACGGTATAATGTTTGCCTCTTTCTATTCTAAAGGATCCACTCCCTCTTCTAATGACAAATTGAAAACTGTTGCAAGCGGTACGCTAATTTGTTCTAAATTTTCCAATAGTAGTTTGGGCGGAATCCCATCCACTCCAGGTGATTTATTATCCTTCATAGCCCTTATTTTGTTAGCTACCATTTCCGGGGTTACAATTAATTGTCCTAAATAGTCCGAATCTGCCCCCTTGAACTTAGCATCTGGTACTGGCAGTGAACTAATATCTTCCCTGGTAAACACTGAACTAAAGTACTCATTCAGGTCTTCTGTCATTAAGAATCCATCCCTCTGATATTATATATCCAGCACTATCTTCTAGAGGACCGACCTTATCTTGAACTTTCTGTTTTCTTCGAACATACGCATAAAAACTCTTGCTGTCGTGTTTTATATTACTAGCTAATTGTTGTTCATAGCTTCTCTTTGAATTTCTAATTTCAGCTGTAGCTTGGTTAAGTGCTTCTTTATAACTGTTGTAAACTTCATCATTTCCAGTACATTTATATGACTTCCACATCATTTGTTTATACTTAATTTTTGTAATGGCTTCTTTCGATAAGTGTTTCTTTTTGGACCGTTTCCCTTGTTTTTGAAGGGTACAAATTTCTTAACTATGCACTTAATTTCACTCTTTAATATATTCCAGCATTCTGTTGCTGTCTTATTTTTCAGTGTGTTATTCCAGTCTATCTTTGCTAAATATTTCCTCATGTCCTTGTATATGCCCGTGGTTAAAATCCCCCATAATAATACAGTCCCGTTTGCTTACTTCCCTTATAGCGTGTTGTATTTTTTCATTCTCTTCTATGCTTATGTTTGGACTTCGATAAACTAACCCAACTGTTAACGTTGAGTTTTCTGTAACTATGTTACACCAAACAGCTTCTTCGCAATCCTCTTCTCTTTCTAATTTTATTTCATAAGCCTGGATAGATTCTTTAATATATAAAATAACTCCACCTCCCTTTCTTCCTATTCTATCTTTCCTAAACATTACATATCTTGTCAGTCCCAATTCGGCATCTGATATATCTGTGGTGGTCCAGGATTCAGTTATACCTATTATGTGAGGGTCAATATCTTCTACCATAATGTTTTGTTCATTTCTTTTGTTTACTATACTCCTTGCGTTTAAACAAACACATTTATATCCAGCTTCAGAAGAGTTTTCCAGACTGTTCTTTGCTTATTTATTTGTGTTGTCTTTATCTATACCTCCAGTTTCAGGCTTTTCTGCGAGTCCCCCCTGCGAATCTAGTTTAAATAGATGCAACCTGTCCCACTGTCAACAGATCGCAGCAGGTTCTCTGAGAAAAAAACTGCTGCCCCTTATCACTAAGATGGAGGCTATCTCTCATGTACATATCTTTCCTCCCAATAAAATATCCCAGTAAATCTGTGAATCCCACCCAGTATCCGATATACTCGTGAAGCGTAGCGCATCTCCTTCATTCCCACGGTGCTCGTGGAAGTAGAGGTCACCTATTGTAAATACTTCGTCCGTTACAACAACAAATCGGTCTAATATCAGTTCCATTCATCGAAGAATACATTATTCTTAAAATCGTACCGTTTAGAGGGAGGCGGACGATAAATGACGAACAATCTCAAATTGACACCTTCGGAAATAACCGAGAAGTCCATGTGCTCGAAATGGTATCCAGGGTCTTAATTGTGAAGCCGCATTTTTATAATACGGCAACACCTCCTCCACGCTTCTCATTTGATCGCGAGGTATGTTGAAGCGTTTAGCCATATAGCACGAATTCGTTAACCACTTATTTGTTAGTGTCACTTCCAGCTAGGTTTCAGGCAATGCTACCACCACAACAACCCTGGAAGTGATCAATCAGGTTCTACACGACAGACCTTTATTCATAACTGACCGCTATGAAAACACATCGTTAATGGAACATCATCTTCAGGAATGTCACGTTCATTATTTTCTCTGGCAACATTTGCAGGTGCGTTGATACATACTAGATTGTCCATGTTAACACCAGTGTTTTTGTGGTGATTTATGCTTGTCCTGGAACTATGTAAGCAATGGTCATTCTGTGTTGTTGTATCTGCTGCTGCCGCCATCGTCGTCGTCGTCGTCGTTGTTGTTGTTGCTGCTGCTGTTGTTGTTGCTGCTGCTGCTAAATTGTCACGCACAGTCGTTCGCAACTCCACATTATCGAGTTCTTCAAGGTATATCCACTGAATCTCTGTCGCTTTGTAGTATGACAAATCGTCAAGCGTAGCTATTATACGAGCAGAATCAACAGCTCTAGATGAATCTGATACTAATAGTTGACACCGGAGATCTAATTTCAGATATCACAGCAGTCGAAGCTGGAAACCGTTGGTCCGCCGTTGAGACAAACGTACAAACATGCCATCACACAGAAGCCTTTGTATATACAGTAGCTCAATTGTGTATCACCTTTGTACATCATACTGTATTGCCATCAGTATGGGAGGTGCGCTATCTGTGCATATGCACGCGCACCACCTGGTGGAGATCTACATCTCCTTTAAATGGTCTGTATTAGATTTGGTTTCTGGAGGAGGTAAAGTCTCAGGCACATGATCACACCCGAATGTTAGATACATATGTACACACACACACACACACACACACACACACACACTCAGAATTCAGAACTCAGAATCAGTTTATTTGACCTATACATACGATATATACACAATGAATAACATGAGTACTAGATAAGGTCGGGAGTCTCCCATTAAGATATACAATATCGCTAGCACAGGAGCCACCCCATAAATATAATCAACATCCAAATTTACATGTCACAAATCAGAATGGCATATGCCTTGTTTTACAGTTGATAATTACTCAGTGTATCAACATACATTCATAATACAAGGACTGATTAAATGTACTCTTGTACAAATAATTGACGTACATATGGATACTTAGGTATACATTTCAATACGTATTACGAATTACAAATAACGCAATTATGAATACGACAACAGGATTCATAATTTAAAATATAAAAGTTGTGTATGTTGAAAAACCATACAGACTGTGGGTGTAAATTTTATTAATGATAATACTTGGTGTATTATTAACTGTCTCAACTATGTTGTGTCTAATGCATTTTTTGGCAAATTCATGTTTGAATCTGGACATACACAGATTATTTCTTTCACGTGTGCAGTGCTAATGAATATTATAGATGCGTGTGTTTGGAAAACATTGAAGTAGTAGGGTAAAAGATTGTTAATTAATTTATAGTAAAATTTTTATTGTTGGATTTTATAAATGTCATCCAACTTTAGCAACTGAAGTCTTTTAAAAATAGGACTTGTGTGAGCATTATATTTACTTAAGGATATTATTCGTATTGCTTTTTTCTGTAATTTGAAAATTCGATGTGCCTGATGACCCCATAAAAGTAAGCCATAATTAATATGAGGGAGAATAAGAGCATTGTACATAATATATAATGTATTAGGTGGTAAACATTTTAAGTTTATTTAGTATGCCTATTGTTTTATATATTTTATTTGCTATTTTGTTTGTATGACTCTGCCAGTTTAAATGGTTATTTATTGTGATGCCTAAAAAATTGAAATCATTTACATATTCAATGTGTGCCCCATCTATTTGTAACACAGGGTATTCTATTTTCTTTTGAGGCATATGAAAAATCATGAATTTACTCTTTTTGGCATTTAGTGACAGTTTATTAGCTTTTAACCAATTACTAATCTTTGTTAGTTCTTTGTTAATATTGTCACTTCGCATTTGGCCTTCTGAATCATTAAACGTTTTTAGTGTACTAGTAAGAGTGGTGTCGTCAGCATATGTTATGAATTTGAAAAGGTCACTAGAATGTGCTATATCATTTATATATATAATAAATAAGAGCGGCCCTAAAATTGAACCTTGGGGGACACCAGTGTTGATGACTATTTCCTTAGACTTAACATTTTCAATTTCTACATACCGCTTACGATTTTGTAAATAACTCTTACAAAGGTCCAAAGCCTTGTCATTTAATCCGCAGTAATTTAACTTCTATACCAATATATTGTGATCAATTGTGTCAAATGCTTTTGATAAATCAAGGTATATATTTATTGGAGTAACCGATTTATCAAATTCTTGTATAATTCTGTCTATGATTTCGAGTGTAGCAAGCTCAGTAGAATGTTTCTTTCTAAACCCATATTGGCTATTGTAGTATAACGCTTTAGAATGGAAGTAATCTTGGATTTGATCAAACACGACCCTTTCAAAAAAAATTGAAATCACTGGCAGGATAGAAATAGGACGATAATTGTTAAAATCAGAAACATCACCTTTTTGAAAAGGGGTATGACTTTTGCAATTTTTAATTTGTGTGGAAAAATACCAGTTATTATTGATTGGTTAATAATTAGAGTGATTGCTTTTCTGATATCATTTTTTATTAATTTTAGTAATTGTGTTGAAATACCGTCTTTTCCACAACTTGATTTTAGAGGTAACCGATCAATTGTATTAACAGTAGTTTCCATGTCAATCGGATTAAATCTGAAAGTGTGCAATATTGGGTTTTTCAGGTAATCTTTGTATGATTTACCTCCACTAGTAGTTGTTTTAGAGGCTAGAGTAGGACCAGCATTAGTAAAAAACGTGTTAAATTTGTTTGCAATAATGCATTTGTCACAAATCATTTCCCCATCGACTTTGAACAAATCTAGAAATTGTTCTTTCTTTTGACTTTTCTGAATAATTTCTTTAATTAAACACCAAAGTCTTTTTAACACTGCTTATGCTTTTCAAAACTGGATTGATAATGCATTTGCTTAGCTAATCTAATATTACTCTTAAGAATTTTATTATAAGTATGTAAGTCAGTTTTAAGTTCATGATAATGCTCTGTATTTACTTGAGTCGTTTTCATTCTCGAATACAATTTGTTTCTAAATTTTATCGACACAATAATGCCATTGGTAATCCAAGGAGTTTTCTTATGTTATACTTGTTAAATTTAATTACTTTAATAGGTATAAATTTATCCATAGCTGCAGTAACAATTTCATCGAGGATATTGTAGTTTTCATTCGGATCCGCATGAATATCTGTGTTAAGTTTATTATAAATATTTGAGTTTATTATTTCAATTTTTTATTTATTGAGCGAGTGAGGACTTTGTTGTTTTATTCGTATAAACCTTGGTATTGCACTAGTGGCTTCAACATAATCCAGACTTAGAAAGTACGGAAAGTGATCAGAAATATTGCTCACTAAAATACCAGCTGAGGATTTGAGGAATCCTTTTGGCAAATTGCATAAAAAAATTATCAGTGAGTGTTCCATGATATTCTGAAAATCGTGTTGGCATAGTAATTTTAGGGAAAAAACCATGTGAAACGATTGTGTCAAAATAGTCACATATTATGGGTTTTTCGTTAATTTTAAGCAAGTCAATATTGTAATCTCCTGCAATTATTATTTCACTTTTAAATTTTTGTAAATCAACTAAATTTGATGCAAATTCTTTTGTAAATATACGGTAGTTTTCGATAATATCTCTAGGTGGTCTATATATATTTCCAAGAATAATTTTTTCTTCATGGCACAACATGTTATTTCAATAAATTGATCTTCCCAAGTGTCTGTATTTGCACGGATATTTACAGATTTGTAATTGTATTTGTTGCTGAGGTAGATTGCCAAGCCGGCATGTGCACTACAGATTGTGCCTTGGCATATTAATGTATATCCATCTATTTGAAATAAAGAAGTGTCAGCCTCTTCATCGAGCCATGTTTCCTGTAAACATAGAGCATTAATCTCACAGCCACTACTTCTGAATGATTCTAGCTTTATTTTAATTTCGTAAATTTTTGCTTTTAAACTCTGACAGTTTAGGCTTAGCACGATAAATTTGCTTTGTTTGTTCGTTAAATGTTTTATTAAATTATCATCGTCGAAGTATGATGAATGTTGAAATGGTTCAACATCCCCATCTTCATTCATTTCATCCGTTTTTAATACGTGATAGAGAGAAATTTTCTCTAGACCATCAAATTGCGCTAAGAAATAATTGTTATCAATCATATTGGAAAATTGAATAAACAATAGTGCTCTGTGTTTACAGGACACATCATATAAACACAGACTAGACGTTGTGAAAGAGCTGCGCAAGCTATACCCTGAGCATTATACAAATACATTTTATAAAAGAGAATATTACGAATATTCCGCATGCATATATAACACAATGTACTTATTGCATCAGCGCAAACAAGAGTAAAAGTAAATTACAGCATATGTACTGCCACAACATGAACGTAAAGTGAGAATAAGCAAATAAGTATATCGAACAAAACACAACAGGATTATTGAGTAGACACTAATGTTTGAGGAAATACTATACATAGTGCACTGTCCCCAACAAAATTTAAAGTAACTAACACTAAACGTACTGAAACGAAAATGTATAAACATTGCCCTCCCCAAAAATGAAAACAACGTGAATAATGACCGTATATCAATATACATCGATGCACACCATATAGCTGTAGACTAAAATGATATGAAATTGCACTATTTAAATAAAACGTAATTTCATGTGGAGCAGTTCGCTCAAGAGTAAATTTTAGCAAAACAGCATATATCAAAAACATTAAATGTTTTATAGAAAACATAATTGGTACTATAAAGTCTTTTGATAACATTTTGTAAGTGAGCCTATGCAATAGCGTTAACATAGCTAAAACGAGTTTAGACATACCGTTAAGAAAATAATTAAGAAGGTCACGTTTGGTTTTGTAATAATAACATTCAAAAGCAATTTACAATTAAACGTTACTTTGATTAAACACAAGTGAAGGGTAAGAGGGATAATAAGGAAAAGAACAAGTAAGGAAAAACACAAAACAGGTGACTAGGCATGTTAGTCACACTGGAGTCTGACTCACAGCATAACTGATTATAATAATAAATGCAACATAAATGCATTGGCCACATGAACAGAATGATTACCGCTTGGAAAAAACTGGCCATGAAAAGCCATGGGCCATACGGTATACTGACCATGAGATGGACAAGATCTCCCTAACGACGCTGAAGTTGTCGCAGGTGTTGTTCCGTTGTTAAGGTAACCTTCCTCCCGTTTACCAAGAGGCACACTACACGACCGTCAATTGTCCATGTTGCTTTAATATCCCTCATTTCCCGACACTTCCTTAGCAACTCCGATCTTCTCTTTGTGAGGTTTTCGGTAACGACAATCCGGGACCCTTTCAGTCTCCTTTTTGCCATGAAAATGTCATTGCGGACGTTATAGTCTTTGAGTTTGACAATGATTGGTCTAGGTTTACGGCTGGTGTCTGTTTTCTGCCCGAGTCGGTGGCTTCGGCCTATGACGTCACGATTCACGTCGAGGCCGAGTTTGGTGTTAAACACATCTATAGCCGCTTTCAACGTGTCAGTTTCGTTCTCCGACACTCCGTAGATGAGGAGGCAGTTGCGTCTGCTGTATTGTTCCATTTGGTCAATCTCGTCAGTAATTGATTGTTTTGCCGTTTCGAGATCTGCGATCCTCTCATACAGGGCAGCTGCGTTGTCCGACACTCGTTTTATGTTCATTTGGCAGGCGGCGTATACGTCTTGTTTGACACTGTCCAACTCCGGTGATTTAATTATCTTCTGGATCAGTTTGTTCATTAACTCTTCGTTGTCCGCTATGAAGCGAGATAAAGCATAACTGACTGAAGAAACAATTGATTTCATGAAATCCCCATCCGTATCCAGCAGCTCTGTGATGGCAGTTCTTACGCTGTCTTGAACGAGCTGTTTTACGTCGGTGTTAAGCGTAATAGCAGCATTGTCTTCGGGTGTTTGATCTGCTATAACAGCACTCTTTTCATTCTTCCTTGGCATCGCGGCGAACACCTGGCCGTTAAGTTAGCAATTAATCACTGGTAGCAACGATACAGTCCAGTGAGCAGGCAAGCAACCGTGTAATGGCTAACACAGTCACCAGACACAATCACAAGACAATCTCCACGGTCTTTACAGGCTGCTGGCAAAGTAACCACCTGTAGTGTCCATTGGCGGGAAATAATTGTTCAGATCACAACTAAAAGTTGTACCAATGTCAAGATAGATTCACTTGGAGATACCGCAAATTGTCTGCATCCGTTTCATCTTGGGCGATCCACGGAACTCTCTGTTCATTCCCAGGTTGGAACTTGAAGTTTAACTACACATTTCGTTGCTTATTCGAGGCACTGTTGTAGCAATGTAAATAGTGGGCGACCTTCACCTCCACACACACACACACACACACACACACACACACACACACACACACACACACACACACACACACACACACACACACACACACACACACACACACACACAGACACACACACGCACACACATACACACACACGCACACACACACACACACCACACACACACACACATATATACACGCACACACGCACACACGCACACACGCACACACGCACACACGCACACACGCACACACGCACACACACGCACACACGCACACATGCACACACGCACAAGAGCACACGCACAAGAGCACACACTCACGCACTCACAACCTCAACCTACACCACCACACAATCTCCTCATCGGAAAATTAGCCACCACAGACCTCATGACTCAACAAATTCACATAGTAAACTGGGTGGGGGCCGAATTTATAGGCAGGGAGTCGGGTTGGAGAACAAGGACCATCAAAGAAACGATCTGGATAAGGAAAAAAACAAAGGTCGGCATGAATCGTGATAAAGGCCGGTACCGACTTTCACATATCTATGTATATACCATGATGATATACTGAACAGTTATATAGAGCTACCGCGGCCGCGGCGACACACACAAGCATGACTGTACGTCTGCCGAAGGACTACCATTATTCTATATATATATATATATATATATATATATATGTTATATTATATTTGTTTAAAAATTGCATATTTAATAGTTATATTAAAAAAATTAATGCATTAGTTGTATTCGACTGTTATTATAATAATTATAATTTTATCTTGATTTTGTTCGATTTACATTTGATTTGCATTGCTGACATTTATGTTAGACTTAACGATTTACGTAAATTAGATTTTGTACAAGGCTTTGATCATTTTATTGGAAATGGCGCTTTAAAAAAATAAGTATCTTTATTATTGATATTATTAATTGACGCAATGGAATGGTGATGTGGCGACACAGGTATATGGGATGTATCTAATAATAATAATAAGGTAACTTCTGTTGGGCCTAACTCCTCGGAAACCAAGCTCAGAATCGCATCAGTATAAATGGGTTAGTGAATATCAGAATCGATAAACCATATTAAAGTCGTCAATAGATATATCGATACGCTAGGGTGCTATGGTGGATACGCAAGGTTAAAAAGGTAAGTTTTTAAATGACGGCAAAATTGTATAATATTTTCAACTAATCTAACTCTGAGAAGGAGAACATTCCAGAGAGTTGGTGAAGCAACATAATATGACTTAGTTACAATATTAGTTTTGACTCTAGAAACAAAATAAATCAGAAATAGTTTTTTATACGAGTAAGCAATTAATATAAATATTTTGGTTGCTTACATGAAAATGCCTGATAGGTAATAGTACATATCTTAAAATAATACGATATCGTACTGGAAGCCAGTGCAAGGACCTCAGAATAGGCACTGAGTGGGAAAACTGTGAGACCGAATCACAACCCTAGCGAAACAATTCTGAAGACGTTGGCGAATACGTCGTAAATCACGTTGTAACCTAGTGATATCCTTAAGGGCAGCATTGTGAAAAGGGGAATTACAATAGTCAAACCTATTAGTACCAAATGCAGTAGAGATAGTTTTTGCAATAGAATACGTCGTAAATCACGAATATGATAATAACAGCAGCGACAAGTTTGAGAAATATGCCGTATAAAATTGAACTGGTCATCATAGATTATTCCAATATTTCTTGCTGAAGGTGCAGGCGTAACAAACTGGCTAAGCATAGGTGTTGCAAAAAGCTTTTAATTTTGTTACGCTGCCTCTGTGTACCAATTATTACAAACTCTATTTTATCAGCTGGTTTATCTTTAATCTACTCCCAGTCATACAAACGAAAATGTCATTAAGATAATTCCTGACGTGATCTAAGGAGCAATTAATATTAGACGTAGATAATGGTGGTGGTGGTGGGAGACGTCCACATTCGTGCCACTGGAAGTGCGTGGGCCTTGTAACGGTTATCACCTGGTCTATGATGACCCGCCCATGTACTGCTAACATTATCTCACCTTAGCCAGCGAAGCCCTAACTCGGCATCCTGGTGAAATGCATGTGTGGGGCCTGACCAACCCAGTACAAGCACCCTTGGTTACACAAGTCACATTAAATTCTTTACGATCGGACAGTCTACGAAATCGACCTCGAATCGCCAACGGACATGATTACGGACACGATATTGACCTACGCAAACACACTCGAATAGCTACGTGGAATGTGTTGACACTCAACATTCCAGGCACAACCTCTCTCCTATCAAGAGAACTAAAGAAGTACAACATTAGTCTTGCAGGCCTCACAGAAACTCACTGGCTTTTGATTGGCGAGCAAACAATCGATGGCTACACCTTCGTCTGGTCTGGCCCTGACTGTCGTTCTCAGGGTGTCGCCCTAGCCCTCAATCTGAAGTCATACGATGCTCTCATTAACTGGGAGCCCATTTCGTCTAGCCTCCCCAAGGCTCGTCTGCATCATCGACATGGCAAGTTGACTGTCATTGTGTGCTACGCTCCAACTAATGTGGCCTCCGATGCTGACAAGACAGATTTTATGAATCACTCTCGGACACTCTCTCAACCGTTAGCCGTCATGACGTCACTCTCATTCTCAGTGATCTCAAAGCAACTGTCTCCACATCGTCTGCATCAAGAAACCTCTGGCACAATGTTATTGGGCCCATCTCTCCAGACGAAACAAACGACAACGGTGAACGACTTCTTCAAACGTGCTTCTCAAATGGCCTCGCCATAGCAAACACCTGGTTCCCTCGTAAAGAGATCCACCAATACACGTGGTACAGCAACAATGGAAGGACGAAGAAGATGATTTATTACATCATAATAAATCGCCAGTGGCTCTCATCAATACACAATTGCCGTACTTATCGTGGTGCTGAACTCTCCAACATTGATCATCGCCTACTGATTGCCAAACTCAAACTCAAACTGAAAACGCCTGCCAAATGCAAACCTGCACCGCGGTAAAAAACTAGTCTTCTCTGTGAACCAAATATTCAAAATGCCTATGCCATTGATATCTCTAACCGTTCTGGCGCGCTTGCTTCTCTCGACGAAACAGATCTCGAAGACAGATGGAATACTTTCATATCAGAAGTATCCCAAGCCACTGAAATTACCATCGGCCATGTCAAAACTGCTCGTAAACCATGGATCACGACCCATACACTCTCAATCATCGACGAGTGTCGTGAAGCCAGACTCTCCGGCAACACTGACTTCTACCGAAAACTGAAACAGTCTCGAAAACGTGCACTCAAACAGAGAACTACTGGAACTGTAATGCGAAATGCATCGAGAATGCTGCCATTCACAACAATCATGCCACCATGTATCGGGAATTCAGAACCCTGGCAGCTGGTCACAAAATCCACAACAAAATCAATCTTGGTAAGGATAAAAACGGCTGTAATCTTACAAACAAAGAAGACTGCCTCAATCGCTGGAAAGAACACTTCAGCAATATCCTCAACAAGCCCCCGCTGGAATCGGATCCTTGTGACAACACGTCTCATACTCCTGTTAGTGTACACCACAGTCCCCCTATCTTAGAGTCTCCTGTGACCACCGAGGAAGTGACAAAGGCTCTCTCCAAACTGAAGAATGGACGCGCAGCTGAAATATGCAATGTCACCGCTGAAATGCTCAACTCCGGCGGACCCTCTATGATTTTGTGGCTTCAAAATATTATAAACTGTGTTTGGGTAAACGAAGAAATCCGTATTGATTGGAGACGTGGTATCATCCTGCCATTCTGGAAACACAAGGGCGACCGCCTGGTATGCAGCAATCACAGAGGAATAACACTTCTGTCGATACCTGGAAAACTTTTCGCACTCATCTTGTTACATCGTTCTATTGACACAATTAGGTCAACAAGAAGAGTCCAGCAGGCTGGTTTCGTTACGGGCCGCTCCACGGTTGATCAGATATTCTCTCTACGCCAGATTATCGAAAAGCTAAATGAATTTCGTCAAAACGCCTTCATTGCTTTTATTGATTTTAAAGCTGCTTTTGATAGTATCGACCGCAAGAGCCTCTGGTTGCTCCTTCAAAACACTGGTCTGCCCCCAAAGTTATGCCGATTGTTCAAGCTACTGTACAGCGACAGTGAGAGCTGTATCCGCCTTGGTAATGATTCCTCAGATCTTTTCTCCATTGACTCCGGTGTACATCAAGGCTGTGTAGTTGCCCCTGACCTGTTTAATCTCACCATTGACCATATCATGGTACAACTTGAGAGAAAAGTCAGTTCTTCCCTCGGCATTAGACTTGGAGACACTGTTGTGACAGACTTGGATTATGCAGATGACATTGCCATCTTCTGTACATCGCGTGCTTACCTCGTCCTCATCCTCAAAGATACCTGCTCTATAGCCAGTGTTGCTGTCCTTTCCATCAGCTGGGCCATAACGAAAGCGATGGCAATATGTGCAGACATCGATTTACTCAACCCCATCACGATCAATGGCGAAATCATCGACTTCGTGGATGAGTTTACTTACCTGGGCTCCGTCATATCCGCTAATGGCTCTGTCGACCACGAGGTCGCAGTTATAATCGGCAAAGCAGCGGGTGCAATGAAACGACTGTCAACTGCTCTGTGGCGCAGACGTTCCATCTCGCGGGGTACCAAGCTAAATATGTTCAATGCTCTCGTCATTTCCATCCTTTTTATGCCTCTGAGACCTGGCAACTGACCATTCAACAGGCCAAAAAAATCGATGCTTTCGCCAAGAAGAGCCTCCGTCGCCTCGAGAACATAAAGTGATTCAATTACGTCAGCAATAACACGATCATGGAACGTACCGGTCAGAAGCATGCATCAATATTCATCACCCAGAGACGCCTTCGATGGTTCTGCCACTTGCAACGTATGACAACAAACTACCCTGCCGCTTTATTATACTATTATTCCAAACATAAAACACAGGCTGGAAACGGCGCCGTGGGCGTCCTCGCCGTCGATAGATCGACTGTGTTAAGCACGATTTGGGTGGCCTGGGCCTCACGCTTGAGGCGGCCGAGCAGCTGGCCGTTGACCGCCCAACCTGGAAGGCCATGATAAAGAATGATGTGACCTCTACGCTGGATATCCGGCAAGAGCTCTAAGTCAAGTCAAATAAGTAAGTAGATAATGACACGCAAATCTGGGTACCATCTGCATATAGATGATGGCTTAGATTATGACTGCTAATAGCAGAGTGTAGTGGTGTTGTGTAGAGAGTGAAAAGCAAAGGCCCATGAACAGAACCCTGGGGAACACCACATAAAGAGGGCAGTGCAGCCGATAAGCTGTTCACAATCTTAATGTTTTGGTATATATCAGTTAGTCGAGTAGGCTGTTGTGCATAGGCTTCGTGTTCTCGCTCTCGGTTAATTGATCTATTATAGGGATGACATACGAGAGTTCAAGCAGTTGTTACCATTTGTGGTCCTGATTTATTTCAAAGTTTTCTTCGATAGAATTAGTGAGTCCAATACAGCTTACACATTTACTCCGTGCGTTGGCTGTTTTACTTCGCTTTCATATTATACACCAGGTAAAAAAGACCAACAGCTAATGGTGCCTCTACCGAAAGACACAGGCAACGTGGGCTGAACAAAATTGCCCAAGGTTCGATACGCCGACCGGTAGTAAGATTCGAACACCGATCCCCTCATCCGACCGTCCGGCGCTCCATCACTCGACCACCGCTGCCCGCTTCGGCTGGCTGTGGTTGTTGTTATTGTTTGAGCAGTTAATTGTCACTAATTAACTATTCCAACAATTACTGACACTTCTACGGATAATTGTCACTAATTAAATACTCCAACAATATTGACACTTCCACAGTTAATTGTTATTAATTAACTATTCCAACAATTACTGACACTTCTACAGTTAATTGTCACTAATTAACTACTCCAACAATACTGACACTTCTACAGTTAATTGTCACTAATTAACTACCCCAACAATATTAACATTTCTACAGTTAATTGTCACTAAGTAACTACCCCAACAATATTGACACTTCTACAGTTAATTGTCACTAATTAACTACCCCAACAATATTGACACTTCTACAGTTAATTGTCACTAATTAACTACCCTAACAATATTGACACTTCTACAGTTAATTGTCACTAATTAACTACCCCAACAATATTGACACTTCTACAGTTAATTGTCACTAATTAACTACTCTAACAATATTGACACTTCTACAGTTAATTGTCACTAATTAACTACTCCAACAATATTGACACTTCTACGGCATGAAATAAAATACTAGGACACCGAAGCTCGGCAGCGCGTCAAAAACAAGGGTGTTAGGAAGCCTCTGATCGGTTTACAATGGATAATCTTGGACAGTTAGATTGGTTCAGTGGGACAGTACTCAGGGTAAGTACTTTTCACAATGTTCAACACTTGTTCATAGCCAATAAGCGATATGAAGAAATTTTAAAATATGTGAAATATTCCCATATTCATGAAAGTTTGTCGGTTGTGGATGAGACCTTCTTACATTGTTAAAATATCGTAAATTTGAGTTTGTTTTTGGAAAGTGAATCAATGGAGTAGTATCATATTATACATAATTACTGATGCATCTTTGTGTATTAAACATTTTGATTTGTACAGAAACATCCATTTAAAAAAGAAATACATGTATGAAAACATACGAAAGTTTTACATTTATTTCTGAGCACCTCAATATTTTTTTCAAATTTTATTTCCAAATCCATATTGTTGGTAATGGCATTCCTGGATACTAATAGTATAACTACCACATTCTACCCTTGCAAACCCCGCCTTCTAATCCGCTGCACTTTTTGGCTAACATAACTGTGACATCATATCAACCGGATCATGCTGCGTTAATTGAGATTGTGCGTGGAATGTACACAGTGCATATTTCACACGTAAAATAAAAATAAACTGGGTTGTTCCGAGCGAATAATTTGTTGTTTTGACTACATGGTGTTATGATAGAGCATCCAACTGCAAAATTAAGTTGTCCCCGGAATACTAGTACGAAACTAAACCATAGATCAAGTGGGCTACCTGCGTAAGCGGAGCAGTTAAGAAGCCGCATCTCGTTGACGCCTCGTAGGTCGGGATGGAAAGAAAAGTGCAAGTAAGTGCAAGTCGAATAATGGTATCTGACAAGGCGGCCGCATACTTCCACAATAATATTATTGTGTTCCTGTATCAATAAGAAATTGCCTGAACAGTTTACATCGGTCATACATGGACTAATATATTAGTTCCATGTTGTCGCATAGGTGCGGATCAAATGACGAATAGCATCAGTATGGTTCTTAATAGGTTTATTTATATTAAATGATAATGCAATAACAACGGTTACGCAGTACTATATATCAAAATTATGGCATACGTCAACGTTTCCAGCCTTTTTAAATCAGCAAAATAATTAGGACATCTAACAGTTCTGGGCAATCATCACTGTGCGTTCAACGACGTCGTTATAATTAAACCTTGAAACTACCGAGACAGACTGCTTTATAAATCCTTAAAATTGTTATGCAATTTATTAAGCAGCATTACATAGATACATTACTGCATAACATATTATCATCAACACATAGGCAGATAAACGCATCAACCAGCAACCTGTACGCACGACGAATGTAACAACCGACATGTTTCTAATACCTGCTTTTTGGATTGTGCTAACCGCAGAACAAGAACCCGTCTCCAAGACGGTGTTACTGGGGAGATAATGTAGGTGCGCTGATCTTTGCTTTTCCCCTATTCGCAGATCGACCACGATAACTCGTTGATCTGAAGTTAGTCCACATCTTTGGTACCGGAGACAGGGTCTCCCTCTCATCAACACGGAACACGTAGCGACCTCGGATTCCGCAGTTCGTCTCTGTCCTGATGTCGATGATATCCGGGGTGAGAGAACCGAATTGCGTGAAGTAACGCCATCCGTCACCTGCGTTGAATCCAACCTGAAATTAAGAGAATAAAGCTTACTAAATAGCTTTGTGCTATTGCATTGACTACATTATGACAATGGTCTGTCTTGGAAACCTGTGATTGTATTAAAACTCTAACAAAACTTACGGCTTTAGCTTGAGTGTATACGGATACATTGTGTCAAAATCAAACAATACAGTCTTAGGCCGTGTTCACATACACCTTTAATCCGTATTAGGATGCGGGAAAATCGCTGAATTAGAATTCGGCTAACCGAATTGGGATGCGGATCAAGTTAATGTGAATGGTCCGTTTGCTTTGAGTCGGCGATGGCGGCGTTGCTGCATGGCAGAGTGCTGTAGTCTCGTTCAGAGTATGACATGTGACCCGCACACCACGCCCCCTGGTGCACTAAATCGGTTGGCGCTTTAATCCGGCCTAACTTTGTGTATGTGAACAGAGCCGAATTAGATGATACGCATCGTAATTCGGTAGAATATTTGATGTGAACACGGCCTTAAAAACGTAGCTGTTTTGGTGACAAGGTGGGAATATTTTGGCGGGAAGAAGCACTTTCTGAAACTTCACTGTTTTGGTTCATACTTTAATATCTTTTGCACATCAATCCATTTTTCCTTAAATGTAATGTGATTGCAAGCTGATAGGTGATGTTAATTATCATTCTGGTGCTGCTGTAAATTAGAAATAGACATCCTACACGTGATAAATGCTAGCAGTTTGCTATACACTCCAATTATCACTCACAGCAGCATTATTCATAAATCTAACTTTGAACATGTCATAGACACACAGCTCTAACATATCTGAAGATCCACAGTTTCCCTGTCGTACCTGAGACCGATATAATATGGATCAAAATAAAAATAAAAGGCAGACGCAGCCACTGGAATGTGCGTACTACAGACCCCAAACTAGCAATGAACCCAGTCTGACATACTTTGCAAAGTCTGCGCACCTTGAATCTACATCCAAAAATGCGGTCATATTAACAGGAGGTGACTTTAACTTACCCGACTGGGACTGAGCCGCTAAGACCTTCAAATGAGAAAACAGCGACCCCCGCCTACACAATGCATTCATGGACACCATACAAGACTTGAACATGGAACAGATGGTTCAAACCTCAACTCGTGAAGTGAACACTCTTGACCTTTTGTGACCAATGCCCCAACCTCGTCACCAGAACAAAAGTATGTATATGCAGCTTCTCATACAGAAGAAGAAACTTCCATGTCGGCCAATCGCTGTATAGTGTTAAGCTGACTGGAACTCTATGAAGGCCTCACCTCTCCTACTTTCCATAAATATCGCCGCATCATATGACGATGACAGTAACGCAGAGGAAATCTGGACAACCATCAGAGACCAACCGACAGCAGCAGTTAACCAACACATTCCTCACAGGATGTCTAATCCCAAGGCCAGCCACCCTTGGTTAGATTATGAGACCCAGAACCTCATTAAGAGTAGGAATAGACTACACAAAAGGTGGAAAAACATGTAGTGAAGAAACAACAGAGGAATTCAAGTTTCTCAAGCGACTCATCCAAAAGAGACTTCGCAGGCAGTACTGGAAACAAATGAAGTGCGTCTTCTCTGAAGACCAGACAGAGAAACCTCAACTCAATCAAAAGTTTTAGGCCTACATAAAGTCTATGAAGACTGGGTAATGGGTATATCTACACTGAAATTGGAGGACAAAACTCATCACTGATGCACAAGAGAGAGCTGAACTACTCAACAAACAATTTGGTTCAGTCTTCAGTCCAAAATACCAAATCTCTGTGTAAGTGTTCGACCAGAGGTGTCCGTCCGTACCAGACAGTCCAGTCTACCCACCCTGTAACAACCCCGAAATAACAGTATAGGGAATAGAGAAGCTCCTCGAGAACCTCAACCCCCAGCAAAGCACCCGGACGAATCCCGCATGGGTCAGTACTTGGTCCTGCCCTCTTTCTCTTCTACATTAACGGCCACCCTGTATAACACCAAACATCAGCATGTTTGCAGATGACACAATCTGCCATAGCCAAATAAATAAAAAAAACAGACCAAGAAAACCTACAGAGGGACATGGATGCGCACTCCCATTGGGAAGAACAGTGGTCAATGTCATTCAACTCATAGAAGTGTTTCATCCTGAGCGCCACACGCAAACGGCAGACACTGAAAGTCTCATACAAGCTGCATGGATAAGCTCTCACTAACCGCAGTAAGGTGAAATACCATTACGACCACAAGTGACAACACATGAAGCACACATGTCAATAACACGGCAAACAAAACAAACAAGACCCTGGGTTTCCTTAGACGGGATGTCAAAATAGGGAATAAGAGAATACAAGAAACAGCTTATAGAATCCTTGTCAGACCTGTCCTGGAGTACGCCAGCCCAGTCTGGAAGCCTTACACCACCAAAGACATAACTGCGCTCGAAAAGATCGAAAGGAGTTGGGTCACCAACATACACCATCATACTTCCTCAGTAGAATCTATATTAAATACATTAAACTGGCCAACCTTCCAAGTCGGAGAAAGAAAGCACGCCTCAGTACCCTATATCAATACAAAACAGGCGCTATCACAATCAACTCTCTGTTTCTGCCCACATTATCCGGTCCTCGTAAAACAAAAACAAGGAAAACCCATAACATCAGATACGACCTTCCCTCCCACAGTACCACCAGTGCAGGAAGATGTAAATTTTCCCGCGCACAAAAGCGGAATGGAACAGCCTGTCCAAAACGTTGTATCTGCGACCATCCTGGATTCTTTTGAGGCCAGGCTGCAGCACCACCTCTGTATCTTATAAACCTACCACCCCTTCCCTCCCGCCCATTCCCTACCCCTTTCTACATCCCCTAACCACACTAAATCACACCACTACATTTCTTCTCTCTTTCCTAAAGATTACCCCCAAAAAATGACAAAATATTCAACATAATGAAGGTGGCCATAATATAGAAGGAAAAGAAGAAGGCACTGTTGTAGTAGTAATAAACTGGAAAATATAATAAAATAGGAAAGTAATAAAGTAATAAAGTTACATGTCCATTGTTGATTTATTAACCTTTGTTTAGTATTCATAATACTAAATTACATATATATTGGCAGTACATTACTTGTGAATTTATATTTAATAAACGCGAAAGAGTGATCGCAATTTGAAAGTTGCACCCGCGAATTCAGCAGATTATAAACAAAACTTTCTAATACTAAACAGCGGGTTTTGTCACTGAGAAATGACATAATTGCAGACTTCCAAGATAAACTGAATACTACATGTGAAATAGCCTGGACTAAACTACTCTTCTTTCATAACAAAGCCATCTATTAGGCATCCTACTACAGACCCCCAAATGATCATACAACATCCTTGGAAGCCCTACATGAATCCCTGGCTATCCTCTACCGTGGCTCCATCAGATATAATCGCCTGGGACCTAAACCTACCAAACATTAACTGGGAAAAACCACTGTACAACAAACCAACACACAGCAACAAAACACAATAAGCTACTTGAAAAAGTCAGTGAATATGGTTTAACAAATATGGTAAATGAACCGACCCGACTTGACTCTGGAAATATCCTTGACCTTGTACTTATATCAAACCCCGCCCTTATCTCCAGCGTAAACACAGTGGCAGGCATGGGCGTTCACGAAACTGTTCTCTTTCACATTAACATGTACCCAATGAAGAAAACCAAAACTTCACACAAAGTGTACAACTTTAAGTCTGCTAACTGGGAACCCCTCAGATCAATCTGTACCCATCTTGCTGAAAAGTACTTTGCCAGAAATCCTGATAATCTAGACATTGATACAAATTGAAACTTTTTTCACCAAAACTACACTCAACTAATAGAACAATCTATCCCTAGCCGCATGACAAAATAAAAACCGCATTTACCCTGGATCACAAAAAAACCATAATCATACTACAAAGAAAACGGGACAAAACTCATGCTAAAGCTAAAAAAACAAAGGAAGCAAACACTGGGGACACTTCAAGAACCTAAGAAAATAAGTCTACAAAGAGGTGACCAAATCCTGCAACAGCTACATCAATATCATCATAGGCGAAAACCTCACCACAAACCCTAAGCGATTCTGGTCGTTCATTAAACAAACAAATTTGGCATCTCAACACTAAAAGCAAATGGCAAGATGCAAACAACTGATCACAACAAAGCAAACACACGAAATGACCACTTCAAATCAGTTTTCACCAAAGAACAACTTCCTATCTCAACTAATGGCCCATCACCATTCCCTTCAATCCAAACATTTAATATCGGAATAAATGGCATCATAAAACAGCTTGAAGCTCTAAAACCAAACAAGGCGTCAGGACCAGATGAAATCCCGGCAAAAGTATTAAAGGAGACTGCCAGAGAAATATACGCAATAATACAACACATATTCCAGCAATCATACACCTCCAGCAAACTCCCACAAGCCTGGACCACAGCTCTTGTAACTGTAAATACAAGGTAAACAGCAAAAGTGATCCTGTAAATTATAAACCAATTTCCCTGACATGCATTCCGAACTGGGCTATCCTGCCAAACACAGCTTGTGGAAGCAGTCCATGACTGGGCTTCCTCTATGAACGAACAGAAACAAATGGACGTCATCCTCCTCGATTTTTCCAAAGCTTTCGACAAGGTTCCCCACAAATGACTTCTCAATAAATTAAACTACTATGGTATCGAAGGTCACACACTACAATGGATAAAGTCATTTGTATCAAAACGCACCCAGATTGTATCAGTAAATGGTTCCCACTCAGCTCCTGCAAATGTCATCTCCGGCGTACCCCAGGGCTCAGTCCTTGGCCCTGTCCTTTTCCTACTGTACACAAATGACATCACCAATTTAATCAACTCAATTATCAGACTCTTCGCCGATGACTCGATCCTATATAGATAAATTCAAACACCAGCAGACCATAACATCCTTCAAACAGACCTAAACAAACTAGCCGACTGGACAGACAAGTGGCAAATTAACTTCAATACCCCAAAGTGTCAACTTCTCAGAATTACCCATAAACGCAAACCAAGTCACTCCACTTACACCATCTCAAACCAACCAGTTTACCAAGTCGAGTCACACCCCTATCTTGGCACCACGATAGATTACAAACTGTCGTGGTCAAAGCGTGTTAACACCACTGCATCTCAATCCGCTAGAAAACTTGGCATCTTAACCGCTCTCTCCACCCTGCAACATCTAAAGTTAAGGAAACAGCCTACAATATGTTAATAAGGCCAAAACTAGAGTACAGAGCTGTAGCCTGGAATCCCTATACACAAAATAACATTGATACCCTTGAAAAAATCCAAAGAAGCGCAGCTAGATTGACTTTAAATGACTACCGCCGCACAACAAGCGTAACCAGCCTCATAAATAAATTTGGTTGGCAGACTCTAGAAAGAAGACGATTACAACACCATCTTACCTTCTTCCACAAAATAAAACGCAACCTCCTGAACATTACCCCACCACAACATCTTATAGTCCCATGCTCCCGTACACGAAACAGCGATCCAAACAAATACATACAAATACATGCATGCATAAATACATATGCATACTCATTCTATCCTAGAGTTGTAAGAGCTTGGAATCTACTCCCCCCAGAAACAATAAGCCTATCCACATTACACCCATTCCAACAAGCTCTGAGTACCATCCACCTTTTTGCTCCAGCCCATCTTAAAAGATATAGATAAAGGCAGAAACTGTGTTTTAATCTGCACAAATTATTGCACTTGTTTTACATAATTATTTGTTTAATTTTTCTTTAAAAATTATTATTAAATTTAGTTTCACGCACCCTTTGCAATGCGCGCTGCACAACTCCTAGGTTAGCCCCAGAAAGGGGCTGTATGGAGAAACAACACCTAAGACCTAAGTCAGAATTTTCACTTTTTCCTGCACTACCCGGAAATACGCATTTCTTACCTTTCCACAAAAATAACCCTCTATACTCGGGTTAAATACAACTGCCTCTGCAACATGCTAGAAATAATTGGCTGTTCTTGTGCAACAGAATATATACAATCTCCCTTAAAATCAACTGTCGAATGATTGATTGTTACTGTTCCATTGAGCTCACCTCAGCCGGAATGCCGCCTAAGCCGATTTCGTCACCTCCACTCGCCTTTCCGGTTGTCCACGTAATGTCGCCGTAGTTGTCGATCACGTACGATGAACGTCTGTCGGCCACCAGCACCACTTGGAACGTGTTCATCTGAAATGGAACATCACTCGCGTTTAGACAATTGACGAATCCATGTTGGGTACATTTAAGAGATTATAACAACTGTACAGTGTTCTGACATCGCGATTGTAGCCACATGTTCCTATAACTCGATCATTATAAGATTGTCCTACACTACACTCATATTTATCTCCGTGACCTCCGTCAAGCCTTGCCATGCCAACAATGCTTACATTTAAGTTTTCATTACATTATTAGTGCGATATGACATCCTGTAGATAGATTCCCGTACTAGGTTATCTGGTACTTTTACCCAAATTGTTGCTTGAAAAGAAAGGTATTTAAAGCCGTAATGTCAATTATATATCAGATGGAATGTCCGCTATATTCACATACACGATGGCCACTCTGTGAGCTTGACCAACCTTGTTGCTGATCAATAGGTTATTTGATTGTTATGTCAGTTGATATCATCACAATATTTGTTCTAGTAAATGTGATCATAAGTATACGTTCAGTTACTAACCATTTTATTTTTGCCGTTACCATGTTTTGATTACTACAAGCAATATCATAACTAACCACCCACCAGAATGGAACTCTTGTTAGTACCTGTATCAATTCTTGTCAGAGATCGTGTAATGAAGTAGTTAATTTGATGGTATGAAAGAGAAGGCACTACAAACACACACACACACACACAAACACACACACACACACATACACACACACCCACACACACACACACACACACACGGTAAGGTTTTAAGAAGAATTTGTATGGGATTTTGTCGAAGAAGCAGCACTCACAAAGAAACATAAATAACTTGAAATGTATTCAGAATTCTTGCATCCATCTACATACACATTTGTTATGTTCCACTTTGTATTTGCCATTATTATTATCCTATATGATAACAAAACAAATCCCGTTGACCTTAAACAAGCGCAGCCTTACAAAATGTTCACATCTACCAATAATAATAAAATATTCTTCTAATTTGTATTAATCACCACATTGGGCCTGCAAGCGCGCTTACAAGAAATATGTTCGAAAATACAGAACGACAATGAGAATACACACGCGCACACACACGCACACGAACACGCAGAAGCACACGCAGATACACACATATACACACACACATACACACACACACACACACACACACACACACACACACACACACACACACACACACACACACACACACACACACACACAAACATATCATTTTATTATATAATTTCAAATAAATACCGGTGTTTCATCACTTCCGCCGAAGTATGTGACTCGATGCCAAGTAGCGATGAACATCCACTTAGCTGTGAAGGAGATTCCAGACGCCTTACTCACGTCTGCGGACGCCATGTCGAGGCAATTTTGAACCGTCGTCTCTCTGTCAATATACAGATGGTTGTCACATGTAATAATATAGCATAACATTTATAATAATATAGCGCTGTTTCACTAACAATACGCTGAAATAACGAAAACGGTATTACGTCAGTAGTACCTTTTACAAGAACTATGCATATAGGAATAAACAAATACAGAAAATATATGTGTATAAGAAACTTTGTGTAACATAACAAAACACATAGCGTGAGCAGAAAGTCTTCCACACTTGTTCGTATAAAATAATTATGTATTTTGTGTTTCTTTTACCTAAGGGGTCGTCAGCACGTCCGTTGTCAGATTAAATTATTATCGTTTGAGAGAGAGGAGTCAGAGCAGGTTCGGTTAACGTCGAACGTCGATACTATACACTTCCGATCGATACTATTAATATAACGATATCATCACATCAATGTTTATTATTACAAACTTTCGTCTGAGAAGGGGATGGGTGCTGAGACCAGATGAAAATAAGTGTGTCTGATATTGGACGACGACGTTCTGAGATGATTACTAAACCCTGGACATGGGAAAGTGTATGATTTTAGAGAGCTGCACACGAGTACAGCAACTACAGGTAACGTACACGTAGTAGATCAGACCGTTTCTTGTCGTGTCTACGTCCGACCAGTATGGTGCAATCAATGGTTCTCCTCTCAGTGGAAACCATTCCGGTGTGAATCTTGGGATCGCCTTGTTGAAGGATATCAAACCGTTCGTGTTGATCTAAATAAAAGGACACATTTAAGTGATGTAAGTAATAATTATATAAGTAAGGAAGTATGTAATTTAGGAACGACCCTACAATCTTTCGAAACATTCCCTATCCTATCAAAACGGACATTTAGAGCATGTTCTGACTTTATTCACGAACAAAATAATTGATATACCTAATTCGATCAGTAAATAAGTAACACTTTTATTTCAGTCTCACGCCATGCATCAATGCAATAAAAATAAAAAAACACAAGTAAATGATATACAAAACAATCACTAACAGCCGATCACTGATGGATGATTAAATAGGTGAGATTGATATAACAACAATAAAACATTCAAAAAAGAAAATTACTTAAATTAATGTATGTATAAATCAAGTCTGGAAATGTAGTATGCCTCATCCAGACACGTGTCGCTGCAAAGAATATCCTAAGAAAATGTGTGTTTAAGGTTAGTCTTAAAAACAGCATTCGACTTTGTTGGTAACGTTAAACAATGTAGCAGCAAGTTCACATGGCTATTATATACAGCCGAAGTTCCGTTCCCCACTTAGTGCCATTTATTACAAATTGTTCATAATAAATACGTTGAAAGTACGTTACGCTTATTAAGCCCAAAACACCGTTCACAGTTTTAAAATTGCATTCGCAAATTGGGAAATTGTACACCAAACATTCGTATTCAAAATATACTCTATTAGAATTATTGTTGAGGTCGGCTGAGTAAACTGCAGGATCCTTTCATTGTTGGTGCTTTGGCGTTTCTCCTCATTCCTGACATACGTTTCATTAACCAGCCTGTTAATACTTATATATATATATATATATATATATATACATATAAGTAGTATAGAGGACATGTACGACCTCAAAACCCTACTTATAAAAAACGTTTTAATGACCACTAAACGTTTTCGGCAATCTACTTATAAAAAAACGATCAAAGGCTTTTTTTGACACTAATCGTTTTCGGGAACCTACTTATAAAAAACGTGATTGATTACCCTGGTAATTTGATACTAATTGGACACCTACTTATAAAAAACGTGATTGATTACCCCGAGATGCCACCTAGCGGTGAGTGCAGAGACCCTTTTAGTTCGTCCCCTAGCGATCAACGCCGTACCTAGAGTGTGCTGACGTAAGCAATAATGCGTTTATCGAGCGAATATATAACCACGATAAAACCACTGTGTGCAGATTTCCCCCGTCAGCCCTATGTGAATGCCCCACTGTACCCTATGTTTACAGCAGCGATAAGAGCTGCTGCTGCTGGAGTGGACTATGACCCATGAATGACAGCATAGCTGGCTAACGGTGAACGTTCTGGTGGAAAGATTAAAACGAAACTAATGCGTTGTGCGTTTAAATACATCTAGTCGTGGGATTACAACGAAACCAAATGCATAAATACACTAACGTTCAGTTGGTGATACTGTTCGTAGGGTGTTTATGCAGTGAATACAGACGCGTGAAAACGTGAGTAGTAGAGATGACTGGAATATTTATTGCGTATTGTATTGTAGCAGCCGCGCGCGACCAACGGGTCTCCTCATATCGGGGGAGTTAAATCCATGGCGTTGATAAAGTTCGGTGGCTGGAATGGGTGTTCTCCACAGCCCATCGGCACCTTTTATGAGGAACACTCTCGCGAGGTCGGGGTGTCGTCATCATCCGAGTCGTGGCTGCTAGGTGTCGGCGTGATTGGGTGAATCGTAGGCGTGATTGGGTGAATTGTAGGCGCAACCGTGCTTGTTGGTTTAGATGATTTGGTGGTTGTAGGCAGTTGGATCGTTCTATGAAATAAAACCACAATACATGTTTAAACAAAGGGTGGTAAAATAAAATGAGAACCATGCATGCATGCATGCATGCGTACTTACAACTGTTTAAATGGAAAAATAAAATGAGAACCATGCATGCATGCATAAAAGCAGACTTACAACAGTATAAATGGTAAAATAAAATGAGAATCATGCATGCGTAAAATAAAATGAGAACCATGCATGCGTACTTACAACTGTTTAAATGGTAAAATAAAATGAGAACCATGCATGCATGCATGCATGCGTACTTACAACTGTTTAAATGGTAAAATAAAATGAGAACCATGCATGCATGCATGCATGCATGCGTACTTACAACTGTTTAAATGGTAAAATAAAATGAGAACCATGTATGCACGTACACAAGCATGCATGCATGCATGCGTACTTACAACTGTTTAAATAGTAAAATAAAATGAGAACCACGCATACATGCATGTATGTATGCGTAAAAGCAGACTTACCGTTGTGTTGACTTATGTGGCGACGTTGTTGTTGGTGTGTCCATGCTGGAAAGTAGGGAACGAAGAAATGTAGCGTCGATTGTGCGTGAGTCCAGAAGTGTGTATGAAATATGTAATGCGCGCACCGTCAAACAGCGGTGGCGCATGACACTACGACTTATCGTGATCGGAATGTGAACGGAGAACAATGGATTTTTTTAAAACAATAAACGAAAAGTTAAAAGCATGAAATTAAACGTTGTACACGATTGCTGTGGGGTCAGGAAACGTGAGGTGCAGTGATATTAGAGAAATTCGCTGTAAAAGTCACATTTGACGATGGATGTACTGACGTGACCGCTAACTTTTTTCCTAAAACAAATTCCTCGGTAGACTAGGCAGAAAGCGTTAAGTGCACATGCACGTAAATGTGAAATCTGTTGCGCGTGACTTATCGCGATTGGAATGTGAACGGAGAACAATGGATTTTTAAAAACAATAAACGAAAAGTTAAAAGCATGAAAATAAACGTTGTATACGTTCGGTGTGGGGTAGGGAATTACGCGGTAAAGTGATATTAGAGAAATTCGATGTAAAGATAAATTTAACGATGAATGCACTGACGTGACCGGAAACTTGTTTACGAAAACAAAATGCCTGGGATGTATGAAGTATGCATGCGCGTAATTGAGTAAGATAATGGTATTAGTGTTAAGTGCGCATGCGCGTTATGTTGTAGACAATGACATTTCAAAAACAATAAACGATCAGTTAAAAGCATGAAAGTAACCGTTGTACACGATGAGTTTGGGCTCTGGAATCGAGTGGTGTGACGATATTAGAGAAATTCGATGTAAAAGTCACATTTGACGATGGATGTACTGACGTGACCGCTAACTTTTTTCCTAAAACAAATTCCTCGATATTGACGTCGTTTGCGTTAAGTACGCATGCGCGAGATTTGTAAGATAACTGTAGACTGTTAGGTGCGCATGCGCGTTATTTTGAAAAGTATAAAACGGTTGAGAAAATGCTATGTTGTATGTCGCCGGAGTTCTAACGTATATTGTTTCTACAGCAGCAGCAGCAAGCAGCAGACGTTCTTCCGCGAAAACATGGCAGATGAGATTCCACCAAAAAAGACCAAGGCACCGCGCAAGCAGTCACTGAAGGCGGCCAGCGGTCAACAGCAGCAACCTTCGCCGGTGGTAGCAGCCGTGTCAACGGGAGCGGCACCTGCTAAGCGGCCCGTCGTGCTCATTGCGCCACCGTTGGCTGCTACTGTCGGGCGAAAGCGAAGCGCCGAAGAGGCGTCCTTGGGCACCGTCGAGACGGCTGAGGGACACCCACCCCTGACGCAGAGCGCATCACTGGAGCATGAATGCGAATCGTCGGCGTCGACGCGCGCCACATTGGTGAGTCTGAGGCACCTGAAATGTGCTGCCAACGGTGTGTATAAACTTCTGTTGCCCGTTATGATCGACGCTGTGTCGTACAAAGAGGTTGGCGCCTATTTGGGATGTTCCCGTTGTCGCTGGAAATTGCAGAAAAGCAAAGGCGGGGAACTGATATGCCGAACGCACGGTGGAGTGTTGGTGCCGAAATATTACTTCGCGTTGCGTGTGATGGTGAAGGACGGCGAGGAGGAGGAAGACGAGCTTTGGCTTACGTTGTTTGACAGCCAAATGTCTAATCTCGTCGAGTACACGGCCGAGTACTTGGTGGAGTTGAGCGAGGAGGATCTACGCGATACTGTGCTTGAGTTAACCGGCACGAAGTGGAGATCAGTGTGCGTAAGACGACTTGGAACGGGGAGCCCTCGTATACCGTGCGCACACTGAAGAGATACGACGACGACGATGACTAATGTGTTGTGTTGTTTGTAGGAAGGATGGCCGATACTGGTAGATTTGTTGACACAGGCGAACGTGCAACAACGAATGAGAGAGCGTCGTAGTCGTGAAATAACCGAGGAGGCCTTTCAACTATTAACCGAGACTGCCGAGAATTACATAAGGGCGTTTTGGCTAGCTTACGAAGCGAACTTATTTTCTATTCCGTAACTAACAGTTGTGCATATATGCTGTAGGAAGTGCGCCGAGTACTGCAAAATATGCTGGCAAACAACGAAAGGATCCGTGCTCAGTACGACGAGGTTGCCACGTTCGTAAGAACGTTGTTGGAACGCGAAGTGGAGGGGTCGATAAAGAGGGAGGAGGAGGAGGTCAAGAAGGAAGGTCAAAAGCAGGCGGAATAATCATAATAATGTGTTTGTAGGAGGCGCTGATGCAACACACCAGGCGTGAATGTATGTCCGACTTCCTACACGCATTCCTGACGGTGATTCGTAAAGAGTAGAACATGATGCTTTGTGCTGTAGGGTGGAGCGGAGTGCGTGACGCCCACGTATTGGACGCGATCATCGAGGAGGCGCTCGGTGGATCGGATACGAGCCGAACGCGTTCTCCTCCACCGACGTATAACGAAAGCGTGTACACGTCGCTGGGGACGATGGGACCGACGTGCGCTCCGTGTTGGAGCCTATTGGAGGAGGCGGCGTCCCAACGTCAAATCGTCGTGACGACCAGGGCCCAGTTGGTCTGCCATTATGAACGGCTCGCAATGGACCTCTTCGCCGAGACCCTCGGTGAAATGATTCTGGAGCGGGCACGGGATCATTGCAGGGTATGCGAGCCGAATGAAGGCTGCCCATATGTACACATGCCCGGCTATCGTGCGGGACGGCCAAACCGTGTATACATGCAGCGTTTCGACAACACGGGCTGTATCGTAAAGCGATATTTCAACAGCGTCATGGAAACGTTCCTGCTTCGGTCGCTTACCCCCTGTTTCACGCGACTCGTGCAAATTCTACACGAAACTACGGTGTCAACTTCCGGTGGTCAGCAGCCGCAAAAGGGTCGTGCGGGAGAGTTGTATTTGGTGCAGTTTGTGTCGGACTGGCTGTTAGGAACGAACTGGCGCGATTACATGAACCGTGTGCTGCTGGAGTCGGCCGTGCACACGTACGTGCAGCGCCGGAGCGGACTGGAATGAAGAACGAACAATAGAATAAAGAACACTGCTTGTTTTGCTAATATTTGCGTGCTATTGAAACAAAGGCTTCAACGCTGTGTTTGAATGTTGTAAGCTACTGAATAAAACGTTGAAAATGTACTTTCCGTTTCCGAGTTACATTACACAAAACAAGTCACCGCTAGGGTTACCTAAAACATTCCGTGTTAGTTATAAAAATTACCGCTAGTCCGCAACCATCACTCGTTACCGCAAACACATTCCTTCCACTATCGTTCCGAGTTACCCGCATTACCTACAACCACATTCCCCACCGTTAGGGTTACCTAAAACATTCTGAGTTAGTTATAAAAATTTCCGCTAGTCCGCAACCACCATCACTTGTTACCGCAAAAAAAAAAAAACATTCCTTCCACTATCGTTCCGAGTTACCCGCATTACCTAAAACCACATTCCCCCCGCTAGTGTGTACTTACCACCACCACCACAACCATCACCACAGCCACCACTGTTATAAATAGCGGTGCTCGAAAAAATATCAGTACATTAGAGAATGCCACCACCACCTACTAGATGGCAATGTCCAAAATGTGGGGGCTATTTCGCGAAACAATCGACGTTAGAACGACACACGAAGAGTTCGGAAAGATGCGGCAACGACGCGCTATGCGTAAAACGTCGAGAGTGTCCAAAATGCGGCGCGACGTTCAGTATGCGCCACGCTATGCTACAACACCTGAAGCTGCGGTGTGGCGTTCAGCTACTTCTACGCTAAACGCCGCGTGGTCGACGACGGCGTCACCACGGCGCCGATACTTTTCTTACTCGTATAACTCGTATAACTCGTGCAGTCGCGTTACAACTATCGCATGACCGCCTGTACAAGTACGCGGGTGCTCGAACCGCGTCTGAGGGAAATGTTTCGCGAACCAAAGATTGCGTTTAAAATTAACGTAAGCTACGGTTTCGTATTACGCCACAAGGTGTCGGTTCGGTACCGATATTTTCATTCTTCCTGTAACTGTTGCGGTCGCCTCCTCGAAACACCCGCCCTAGTTACCGATAGCCGTTCGTTCGAACGATTCCTCGACGCCGTGTGCACGACCGACGTACTGCAGTACGCCATCGCGCAGCGCCCCGACTCGGGGTGGATCGTCGAGCTCGTAACGAACGCCACCTACTTCGTGAACGCCATAATCAACCATCCTATCGGCTGCGTTGGCATGACGCTTCCCGCCTACGTGCGCCTCAACAGGGCCATCGTGTCGTTGACGAAAGATCATCGAGGCACGCCCTACGACGACCATCTATGCCTCTTCCGGTGCATCGGTCTCCACCTGCAAGGTCACCGACGAGGCGAAAGTATCCGCCAAATCGATACGGCCCGTTTAACGAAAGTCGCTAAACGACTGCACGCGCAGTATTGTCGCGCCACGCGCACGTCGGCCTCGAAAGGTGTGCGTATGAACGAACTGGATCGCGTGGAGACGGTTTTTGGCATCAACGTCGTCGTCTATCGACTGACGAATGACGTCGCCGAACTAGTCCTTCGGTCGCGCGAAGCGCACCCCACGACCCTGAACGTCAACCTGTACGAGACGCACTTCTCGTACATTAGCGACCCGCGCGCGTACACGAAAACGTACAAGTGCGGAAAATGTGGCAACGCCCTCTGGCGTTGTGAGCGCGATTTACGACGTCACAAAGCGACGTGCGAAGGTGGCGTTCGTCACGTGTTCCCGGCGGTATCTACCGACCGTCGCCGTCCGTTTTTGAGCGGCTCGACGACGAAGGCGTCGACGTCAGCGACGACGAGCTGCGCTACTACGCGTACCGCGCGATGTCCGATTTTGAATGCTATTTCGCCGATAACGATCTGCAGACGGATACCGACAAATGCCGGTGGATAGCGCGACACGATCTGCTCAGCGTGAGCGTCGCGTCGAACGTGCCCGGTCACGAAGCGGCGCGGTGTTACGTCACGACCGGCGATTCGACGGAACTCGCGCGTCGCCTCATCGAAGACCTGGAAGCCGTGAGCGCGGCGGCGTGCACAATTCTACGCCCCCGCTACGACGCGACTTTCGAGGCGCTCGACGCGCTCGACGCCCACTGGCGGCGACGGTGCAACGACGACGACGCCGACGCGTCACCGTACGCAACTCTCGCCGACCGCCTGTGGACGCACCTTCGTCAAATGCCCGTATTTGGATTCAATTCGGGTAAGTACGATCTCAATGTCGTCAAGAAGTACTTGATCCCCCTGCTCATAACTGGCGACGCGCAGCACATGTCGTCGGCGTTTACCATTAAACGTCAGAACAATTACATGTGCCTGTCGACGACGACGTTGAAGTTGCTGGACATAACGAATTACCTCGCGCCCGGCGTTAGCTACGATCGCTTTCTGAAAGCGTACGGTTGCTCGGCAACGAAGGGGTACTTTCCGTACGAACATATCGACGCGTTGACGCGTCTGGACGAAACCGCCCTGCCTCCGCGCGTAGCTTTCTACAGCCACCTGAAACGCGAGGGAATCTCCGCGGATTTGCGCGACGGCGTGGCGTAACGAGGGCATGACGTCGATGCGCAATTTTCTGATGTGGTATAACATTCGAGACGTGGCGCCGTTTCTCGAGGCCGTCGATCGCCAGTTCGCCTTTTATCGGCGCCGACTAATCGACATGTTCAAGGACGCCATCAGCGTACCGGGGTTGACGTTGTTGTATCTGTTCAACGACCTGCCGACGTCGATCCATTTCTCGCTTTTCAACGAGCCGAACAAAGATCTGCACCGTCTGCTGCAGTCGCAGATCGTCGGCGGCCCGTCGATCATCTTCGCGCGCCACCACGAGGACGACGTGACGGCGATTCGAGGCGGCGACGGGCCGTGTCGTTCGATAGTCGGTTTCGACACAAACGGCCTCTATCTATGGGCGATAATGCAGGAGATGCCGACGGGCTGGTACAAGCGCCGGCGCGCGGAGAACGCCTTTCGAGCGGAACGCGTGCACCGCTACGGTCGTATGGCCGTGGAGTGGTTGACGTGGGTGGAGGAGCAATCCGGCGCGCGTATACGTCACCAGTTGAACGGACGCGAGAAGCGCATCGGAGAGCACCGAGTCGACGGCTGGTGCGCCGCCACGCGAACGGCGTATCAATTTCACGGCTGCTACTTTCACGGCTGCCCGACGTGTCAGGCGCACGTGACGACGAACGCCGTCAACGGACAACCGATGACGAAGCTGTACGCCGCGACGATCGCCGTGAGCACCTACCTGCGCCGTTTCGTCGACGACGTCGTCGAAATGTGGGAGTGCCAGTGGCACGCTGTGCGACCACCCGCGGCGCCGACGCCGCCCGACGCGTCACGATGGCAACCACGCACCACCATTACGCGCTCGACGATACTGGAGGCGGTGCGCGACGGCTCTCTGTTCGGCCTCGTGCAGTGCGATATCGCCGTGCCGGAAGCGCTGCGCGACAAGTTCGCCGAAATGCAGCCCGTGTTTAAGAACGTCGATATCGTGCGCGACGATCTCAGCCCGTTCATGCGCGACTACGCCGAGTCGCACGATCTCCTCACTCGACCTCAACGGACGCTCGTCGGTAGCTACTTCGGCGCCGAGATCGTGCTCGCGACGCCCCTCCTACGCTGGTATCTGGCGCAACGTCATCGAGTACGCGCCGATCGCGTGCTTTCGCGGCTTCGGCGACACGGTCTCGACGGCGCGACGCGAGGGCGATATCGATCCCGACAAATCGATCATCGCCGATACCTTTAAACTTCTCGGCAACAGTTCCTACGGGAAAACGATTAAGCGCGTCGATCGGCACCGGGAAATCAAGTACGCCACGCCGGTCGGCGCGTCGATGCTCTTCAACAACCGTCGCTTCCGGCAACTCGACGTCGTCGTCGACGACGCTCTGTACGAGGTGGCGCTGAATAGGCGCAAAGTCGTCTACGGCCTGCCGATACATATCGGCTATTTCGTCTTGCAGTACGCAAAATTGAGAATGCTGGAATTTTATTTCGATTTCGTCGACGCCTACATCCCCCGTCCGCTCTTCCAGTACTGCGCTATGGACACGGACTCGGCGTACATCGCCCTCGCCGGACGTGACGTCGAAGCGCTCGTGCCGGAAGAACGTCGCGAACACTACTTCCGGAATCGATCGCTCTTGTTTCCGGCCGAATGCTGCGACGCGCACGTGGACGCCTACGTACGACAGCACGTCGCCGGACTAGCGTGGGAGGACGTGCCGGCCTGCTGCGCGCGCCGACGTCTGTTCGATCGTCGAATGCCGGGTCTCTTCAAAGAAGAGTGGCGCGGCGACGGAATCGTGGCTCTGTGCAGCAAGACCTACTACTGCTTCGGCGGCGATAACGGACCGAAGTACAGTACGAAGGGACTGAGTAAGCGTCAGAACGACATCGACGAGCACACCTTCCTCGCCGTACTGCGCGACCGACGCAACGGCGTCGGCTGGAACCGCGGTTTCCAGATGAAAGACTCGTCCGTGTTGACGTACGTTCAAGAGCGCGCGGCGTTCAGCTACTTCTATGCTAAACGCCGCGTGGTCGACGACGGCGTCACCACGGCGCCGATACTTGTCTAACTCGTATAACTCGTATAACTCGTCTAACTCGTCTAACCTAAGGAATGCTCCACCCCCCTAGGGGTAGTTTCTGTATGAATGTATGTAGGTAGGGAAATAATAAACAACAATACAATTGTGTATATCATCGTTTGTTTTTTATTTCTACTATACACGTAAAAGCGAAATTAATGCGGTTTTAACTAATCGAATACGAGACAGTCATTGGCCACCCGATTGGTGCCGAATAGGCTCTGAAACGTCGTCATCGACATACCGCGCATTCGGAGGAGAAGGTAGGTGACGCAAATTTGTCCGCACACGTTAGAGGCGACGCTCTGCAGCCGCTTGTCGTTGTACGTCCACGCGTCGCCGTCGTTGCGGTGCAGGAACGCGCGGAAGTCGGCTTGCAGCGGCGGCAGACCGTACGAATGGAAGTACTCGCCTCGCCGGTCGACGTCCACGTAGATGGCCACCCAGTGCTGCCCCGGTTCGCCGCCGTCGTCGGAGTTGCACACGAAGGCCGTCGGGTAAACGGTGGTGGTGACGGTAAGTAGCGCATCTTTAAGCACAACGCCGACGACGATACGTTTAGCGTACGTATCGTGTTCCAGGCGACGCATCAGTTGGAACGTATCCATAGTTACTACCAGTCGTACACGACGTTGCGGTTCCTGTCGATCTCCAGCACCGACTCGAATTCCGCGTACACGACGACGTTCACCGAATGGGGTAGCGGCGTCCCGAAGCGCATTTCGGCGCCCACGGTCCCCTGACGCACGACGTTGAAATGCTCACCGTCGCAACAGTCGGGGGTCAGGTCGAAACCGAAGATGGTGTAGCCGGCGCCGAAGTCCGTACGCGATACGTCGTTCCGCTCGTCCTCGTACGCCTTTCCGGTCGCGTCGAAGAGATTCATGTAGCTTCGCACGTACCGGTTGTGCGGGAAGTCCGGCTGCAGCGGTTTGCTCGGCACCTGACGTCCGTCGACGACGAGCGTGAGGAAGTTGATGTCGTTGTGACGCGCGTAGAACGGATTACTAGGGTAGTTGCCGTTGTAGGCGACGTTATCGATCATCATCAGGAAGATGCGTTTCGGAATCGTACCCATGTACAAGTTCTCGTGCGTGTGCGATAGCGTACCCGCCGTTATCGAGAACGATTTGCAGTCGATGCGGCGCATCGGGAACTTAGCAGTTCCCAACGTCCACGCTTTGATATGTCCCATCTGGACGTCCGGGTTCAACTTCCGTTTTCGCACGTGCAGACGAATCGCCTGCAGCACGACGCGCCACCCCGGTACGGCTTGCGCGCCCATGAGCGCGAAGGCGTCCTTCGAGCGCACCATGCGTATTTTCGTGTCGACGCCGTTCGGCATGAGTCTGTTTAGCATAAACGCGTCGACGTGCACGCGTCCCATCATCTCCACCTCGGCGCTATCGGCCGTCATGACGCGCCGTGCCTCGAACACGACGTTGTTGTTACCGAGCGTGTCCATCTGTCCGGCGGTGTCTTTGTACCACAAAGACCCCGTGAGATGCGACCGTTTCGCGTCGCTACCGAAACTCAGCAGCGTCTCGAGGTAGGCCCGGTACGCGTACGTATTGGTCGACGGCGTCACGAGGGTGCCGTACAGCGACACGTCGATTTGACTGAACATCGAATGCAGGAAATTATTGTCCGGCGCCACGTTGGCGCCGGCCGCCAGATTGGTACCGTCCCCCTGAATCACTTTGAAGCGCACGTACACTTGAAGGTCGACAGGTCCGTATAGTTGTCGCCCGAACCCGGGATGAGGAACTCTATAGGGCCGCCGGCATCGAGAGTGGTCAGCGGCTGGTAGACGGTCCACTGACTGCTCTCGATGCTCGTCTGCGTCACCGGCCCGGTGAACAGCTCCAGTTCGGTCTTCACGCCCTCGCACGATGCCCCGTTCACGAACGCCATCATTACTCGTCGAATATGTCGTGATCCGTTCGACGCCGTCTCTTCCGCCTACTGACGGCCGTCGCCGCTAGGCGCGGTCTCTTTATGCCGCCGCCGCCACCGCCGCGGGGGCGCTGCTGCTGCGTTTTTGTTTTCCTCTTCTTCTGCGTCGGTGCCTGCGAATTCAATAGGCCGTCGAGAAGATTGGCGCCGGCCTCCTTCGCGCGTCGTTTTATCGACTGTTTCAAATTGCCGCCGGCGACGACGTCGCGCGCCTTATGCATGCCGGTGTTGAGCGCACGTTTTCCCAACGCCAACGCGCCTCTCTTGATAAGCGGCATGGCGCTTCGAAACAGGCTCCCGAAGAGATTGCCCAGACCGTGACCTCGTTGCCCCCGAGCACCGACGAAGACCGGCAGCTGACCGCCGACCTGACGAACGTAGTAGTCCACGTACGGGTTCTTCGACGACGGCATGTTAAAACAATTTCGATTTACAGCGTCTGAAGTGAAGCGTCGTCACCACCTTCCCCTGCTCGAATGGTATCGGTTGACCGTGATCGTCTCTTATATCGAGTTCGATCGTATCGAATTGATTCCGCAGCAGCTTCACGTATTGCACGCGGTCGAACGTTTCCGAAATAATGTCACCGTTCGTACCGCGGACGGCGATGTTTCGAAGGAGTGGCGCGTACACGTCACCGACGACGCGCGGATCCAAGATATCCGTGTACACGTACAGGGTCTCGATGCCCGCCAACATATCCACCGTATCGCGACCTTCGTACTCGTACGTGTACGCGACGGGCATGGTGTCGATGAAGACTGCCGGCGTGGGGCCAAACATAGGACCACTCAGGATCGTGTTGCTATGGAAACCGAGTACGTCCTTCAGACGACTCGTATGAGGTATGATAAATTCGACACCCGGCGACATACGTAGCGTAAATCGGTTAGAAACGTTGCTGTACTCTAGCATGACCTTGACCTTATTGGTGCACAATTTCTCTGGCGCCTCGTTGATCTTGTGCAACAACGTATAAACGTTATTGTAGAAACCGTGAGGAGTCGAGGTCTGATCCTATATCAGGGTGGTGATGCCGTATTCGTCTACCTGCGAGTAAATACCCGGATCGCCCGACGCGCAAGTCAGGTAGAAGTAGGCGTCCTTCTTTTTCACGTTGTACCACGTGTGCGGATACTGTACCGACACCAGTCCGCATTCAAACTCCCCCGACAGGTCCAAACGTCGCGGCAACGTCGTGACGTAGTGCGTCAACGTTTTTTTCGGGTGACTCTTCATAGACGCGTTGCTCGGTAGCGTCAGGTAAAAGTCAGACGAGTCAGCCATCGTGTTGTTGTTGACGTCGACGTTCGCCACTCATAGACGGTCTCGGGAGTAGGTAACCGAGACAGCTGCTCAACAGCGCCGTCCACAGGTTGGAGTCACCTTGACCTTTCGTCAGATTGTATATACTAATGGCGATGACGAAGTACAGGACGACGATCTGACAGAGGAATACGATCTCGCCCTTAGGGCATTCGTTGCCGCAGATTCGCCATGGAACGGGTTCGGCGGTGGTTGTGGTGGTAGCGTCGATGGAGTCGGCGTGCTCGTCGACGGAGTCCGCGTGCTCGGCGCCGGCGTTCGTTCGACGCTCTGTCGATACTGCAGAGACCTTTATACGGTAAGAAAGAAGATCTGTTGCATATTCCCGCCTCAGTCGCCAGCACCCCGTGTGGCGCATCCAACGATTTATTCTCATCTCCCTCGCGTCCTCACTAGTAGTAGTCTTTTTATAGGTCCACGAGCGACTCGGCGTCGATCCACTGTTGAAGGAGGCCGGATATCCGCTCCATTTTACGAGTGCCTCCGACCCTCCGCCGCCGCGACGCCGACGACGCTGTAGAACCGCCTCCACGCGATACAGTTTGTCCTTCGGAACGACTACGCGTTGTAGTTCCGGTTCGTAGAAGGCACCCTCTACCGGCGTCCCGGCGTCGTCCTTCAGGCGATAAACGGGCGGGTCGGACGGGTGCACCTCTACGACGGTGAAGAGCTCCTCGCTTCAGTTAGCCTTGTATCCTTTTTTGAATTGACCCCTCGTCTTGCTGATACGTACGCGATCTCCCTCGCGTAGTTTCGGTTTTCGCCATTGTCCGCAGTCGTCTCCACCCCCGTACAATCGTTGCCATACGGCCTCCTGATTCGTCGCGTCGACACTCGCCGGCGTCCTACCGATGCTTCGGTGGTAGGCGTTGTTGTACGATCGCACGAAATCCGGTAACGCCTCTACGTAGCGCAGCGTCTCGTGTTTCGTAAAATAACGCCACACACGCGTCTTCAAAGTCCGATTAAACCGTTACACGACGCTCGCTTTAGTCTCCTCGTTATGCGTCACGAAATGCTGAACGCCGCGACTCTTTAGGAACGCTTGCAGGGGTCGGTTAAAAAACTCGGTCCCCTTATCGGTCTTCGGCGAGTTCGGCGTCTCGTCGTCGCCGCCACCGCTCAGCAGGCGCTCGAAGGCCACGACGAGCGACGGGCAGGAGTTACTCTTCAACGGAACGCACCACGCCCACTTCGAAAACACATCGATCACCGTCAATAGGTATGTTATACCGTCGTTGTGCGTTGTCAGTCTAGTCAAGTCTACCAGATCGGCTTGCCACTGCTGGTTTCGACCACCCACGATGACGGGACGTCGTTTGAAATGACGTTTAACCGGTTTGTGTAGAGTATAGGCGTCCTGCGACGCTAGCCACCTCTCGACGGCCGGACGTCGGAGTTTCGACGCCCGGTGCAACGCGTCGACGCCTCCGTAACTTCCCACTCGTTTCGGATCGAAGTAGACGCTATTCAGGTCGTCGTCGTTTCGTTGCTGTCGAGGCTTTCGTTTTGACCGACGTCGACGACGACTCCACCCGGACACCATGGCGACGACGACGATGATGATAATAATAAATGTACGATGATTATTATACACGTATAGAGAGCGATAAGCGCGATGGTGAAGACGACGACGATGGCCGTTATCGTGCGTCGTGACGGCATCACAACGTGTCCCAAGCCGCGACGCCCAACGAAGGGGATCGTTGTCTCCGTTTAGTCTCGCGTCGCATCCGACGTCTCCACTCCGACGTCGCTGATGAACTAGTCGTCGGCGTCATCAACGTCGACTCTTCTAGTAGGCGCTTCTATCGTCGCTCCATGTACGACCGATAACGCGGGTTGCCCACGAATTCCATAGGGATATTCATATCCTTCATGCGCAACCCGAACTCTCGCCATCGTACGGGCGAATTTGTCTTCGATCTCGTTCGCATGAGATCGTTCACTAGATCGACCATGTTACTTCTCGCAATCGTTTCACCGTCGTACACGAATTCGCCGCGCTCGTTCCATCGACACAACGGATCGGCTTTCATTTTTTCGATAAGCAGTCCCGTCTTCCCTTTCAGCGTTTTCGGCATACTGGCTATGATTTCGCGCTCTACGACCTCCGACGATGGTGGCGCCACCGTCGCCGCCCCCACCGCAGGCGTCTCGCCGCTGCTGATGACCACCGACACGCGTACCGGTTGTGGCGCTCGAGCCGCCTCTATCGTGTTGTACCGACTCAGCAGTTGATTGTACGACGCCACCTTATCGCGTTCGGATAAATCCGAACGTTCTAGAATATCCTTCATGTCGCTATCCAGGCTACTCAGCACACGTGATCGGGGCGTGTTCGGCGGCTGATCGACACGTGGTAGGAGGCTTTCACCAATCGTGGGTCGACCAACGCCATCTTCTTCGCGTACTGCATCAATCACCCGCTGCCGATCACCTGTCTGAGCAGCGGAAGGAGAACGGTGCTCGCTAACGGCGCTAGCAGGGCCGTCAGAATACCAACCGCACCCGTTTGCAAGATGGCACGCTTCTTTTTAAGCGCAATTTGTTTGTCGGTGAGTTTACGCAGGTGATTCCGGTATTTTGACAAGACGCGTTTCTGTTTCGGCGACAACTTCACGTTCCCTTTCAGAATGTTGTACGCGCAATCGCACATACTACAAATGAGTCCGGCGTCCGCGTGGCCGATCACGGCTTTTCGCAGATCGATGTTCCGCCTATGTCTCTCCAACAGCTGCAGGGCGATAATGTGTCTCTTCACTTGGTTCGTCGGTCCCGCCACCTTCGGTCGTCGCTTCGCTACCACCGCACGCCCCGTCATAGCGACTAATAAACGTACGCCCCGTCGTCCCTCTCTTCTTATAGGATGCCGCCGCCGACACCACCACCACCGCCACCACCCTTCCGTACGTACACGTATTGAAGGCGATCGTCCTGAAATATGCACGTACGCAGGCGCATGTCCTCTTCCGTTTCCTGTTTCAGATCCACGAATAGATAGCCGTACGCCGACGACGTCGCGTCTTTGAAAGCCTCTATCATGTAGTTGACCTTTCCCGGGTTCATCTGTTTCGCTAGGTGACCTACTTGGCCGGCATCTCGGGGGCTCTTGAATAGCACTATGTATTGTGCGTTCAGGCTGATTGTGAGGTTTTCTTTCCCTTTCGGAAACATGTTCTGTCGCAATTGTACGACCGACGTATTACAATGATGACTTTTTTTGTAAATAGTACCGTCACCCGGCTATCGGTTTCCTCCATGAGGTCGTCGAGTACTAGAAGCGTCCTCGATTGACCGTCTAAACGTTTCGGATCCGGCAGGCCGTCTACGAACTCTATTTTCGAAGACATAGACACGTAGCCGCTCTGCCACTGCCCGTAGCACCACAGGATTTTCTCCGGCGGCGGATCGATCATAGCGTCGTGACGTATCAGACGCTCGACGAACGTCGTCTTACCGCACCCCGTAGGATCGGCTACTATACACATAAAAGGATTCTTCAACGACGGTCCTTTCATTTTTCACGACTGAACGACGAACACTTTTTTACGCGTCTTTATAAGCATCGCGCAACTTCATCAACAGTTTACCGAGCATGTTCTCCCCCGCATCGCCCCCGATTCCGGTACCCCAAAAACCCTCCCTACTCGCTACCCATTCCACCAATTCGTCGTCCCCGGTCGCCAACAGTGCGGCCTTCAAATTGCTCGATCCGTCAAACTTCCTCCTCAACAACGCCTTCATACACTTCACCCTAACGTCGGTCCATTTGGTTCCCGTTCTCTTTTTTCGAATGTCGTAACCGCGTCGTTTCGCTGCATAAGATGATCGCGCACTTTTGATATGTTCGGCACATTCCACGTCGCCGTTGAATATTGCTTTCCTATACTGATAGGCGTGCTCGACGGATCGAAAGCCCCGACCGAACGCCGACAATGGACACAAATACATATTCGACAAGAACGACCGCGATCCACCAAACCTTATAGGTGACGACATCATACCGACTACCGATCACCCGCTACCGTCACCGCTTATATACAGCCACCACCGCTAGATAGAGGAACTAAAAAGTTGCGACTAGGGTTCAAACCCGGAATCTTTCGATCCCTAGGCGAACGCTCTCCTAAGAGAGCTATACCGTCGCCAACGATTATGCAGTGGTTTTACCCCGGTTATATTATAGGGAACAATGATCTCTGCGCTCACCGCTAGGTGGCATCTCACATACAACGAATCTAAAAAGGGTCGACGAACGGATTCGGACCGGAAATCTTTCGATCCCTAGTCGAACACTCTCCCAGGAGAGCTAATCCGTCGTCGACGTTTATACAGTGGTTTTATCGTGCTTATATATTTGCGCGATAAACGCATTATTGCATACGTCAGCACGCGCTAGGTACGACGTTGATTGCTAGGGGACGAACTAAAAGGGTCTCTGCACTCACCGCTAGGTGGCACCTCGGGGTAATCAATCACGTTTTTTATAAGTAGGTGTCCAATTAGTATCAAATTACCAAGGTAATCAATCACGTTTTTTATAAGTAGGTTCCCGAAAACGATTAGTGTCAAAAAAAGCCTTTGATCTTTTTTATAAGTAGATTGCCGAAAACGTTTAGTGGTCATTAAAACGTTTTTTATCAGTAGGGTTTTGAGGTCGTACATGTCCTCTATACTACTCATATATATATATATATA
>CM034541.1:45564389-45609090 GCA_020002185.1 Paraescarpia echinospica
GTAGTTGGATGTTTCTGCTCTACTTCCTTTCTTAAAAATTGCTGTTACTTTGGCTTCTTTCCAGGTATTGGGGACTTGTCCAGAGTCAACAGATGATTGGAAAATGTCATGTATTATTAGTTCTAGATGAGAGACATATCTGTTTAAGAACCATGGTGGAATGCCATCTGGTCCTTGTGATTCAGAAATGTTAATTTTTGAAAGTTGATGAAGTACTCCTTTAAGTGAAATTGTTAGTTTGGGGATTTCTCCATGTGGACTTCTGGCAATATATGGTAGGGTGGAATTTCCTTCGTCTGTAAATACACTTTGGAACTGATTGTTTAAGGCTTCTGCTTTATGTGTGCCATCGCTAATGATGTTACCCGCAGTGTTAAGGTCCCCAATACCCTGGTTATCCTGTCTAAGTTTAGAGATGAAGCTCCAAAATGATTTAGGTTTCTCTGTTATTGTTGATGTCAGGAATTGACTTATGTAGGATAGTCTAGCAGAACGAAGGTGTTTATGCATGTTACATAATTCTTTCCAGTCTTCTAGATTTCTAGTTCTTTTTGCTTTGTTAAATAGTTGTTTCTTTCCTTTGCACATTTTCTTTAACTCTTTATTGAACCAGGGAAGATTGTGTCTTGAAGTAGTAAGATATTGATTCATAATGTATTAGTATTTCTATGGTGTAAGAGTTTAATTTACAGGCTTTCCAACAAAAAAACTTTAGTTATAACATATTCATCAAAAGTATAGCTTGTGATATGTAGTGTACTTAGCTGTTGGTAGTTTGGGTTCGTTGCTTCTTCGTTGTTCATGTTTATGTTATCCAATAGGACGGTTTCGGCGGGAAATCAACTGAACGTTTTAAAGTTTCATTTGAGTGATTTTAGTATTTGTCATATATATTACATATGTAAATTAGGTTCGGCAGCACTATGGCAATTGACGAGGAATTATCTACACTCCTACCACGAGTTTAAGTAAGCAATCATTGTGGAAATATGCGAAAACTCATAAACAGGTCTTTTTAACTTTGAATACTTCAAAGTCCTTCCTTTGTATAAAACTAAGTGAGAATTACGTAAGGATAACGAATTGCGAGAATTTCTGGTTCCATTGATCTTTAGCCTAAGGAGAAATAATCAAAAATATATAAGCCTTACCATTATTTCGAGGGGTCGTAGATGCTCACAAGGGACCTTCAATAAAAGTCCAACATATCTGGGTGGCGCAGATCATCCCCGACGACTAGCGGAAGACGGTGCATGCTGACATTACGGTGTGGAAGGAAGCCTCTAATCGGTTTACAATGGATAGTCGTGGACAGTTAGATCGGTTCAGTAGGAAAGTACACAGGGTAAGAATGGAAATTGGGATGTAAAGAAAAGTGCAAGTAAGTTAGAGTCAAATAATCTTATCTGATAAAGCGGCCGCATACTTCCACAATAATATCATTGTGTTACTCTATCAATAAGAAATTGCCTGAACAGGTTACATCGGTCACACATGGACTAATATGTTATGTCCATGTTGTCGCATAGATGAGGATCAAATGATGAATAGCGTCAGTATGGTTGCTAGTAGTTTTATTTAAATTAAATGACAATGCAATGACAAGGGTAAACAGTACTACAGATACAAGTTATGACATACGTCAACGTTTCCAGCCTTTTTAAATCAGCAAAATAATTAGGTCATCTAACAGTAGGGCGAGCATCACTGTGCGTTCAACCTCGTTGTTATAATTAAACTTTGGAAGATGGAGTGCTTTATGAATCCTTAAAATTGTTATGCAATTTATTAAGGAGTTTTCTATACATACGTTACTGCGTCATATATCACCAACACATAGGTAGATAAATGCATCAACCAGCAACCTGTACACACGGCGAATGTAACAACCGACGTTTTTTCTAATATCTGCTCTTTGATTTGCGCTGAACGCAGAACAAGAACCAGTCTCCAAGACGTTGTTACTGGGGAGACACTGTAGGTGCTCCGATCTTTGCTTTTCCCCAACTCGCAGATCGACCACGAGAACTCATTGGTCTGAAGTGAGTCCACATCTTTGGTACCGGAGACAGGATCTCCCTCCCATCGACACGGAACACGTAGCGACCTCGGAGTCCGCAGTTCGTCTTTGTCCTGATGTCGATGATGTCCGGGGTGAGAGAACCGAATTGCGTGTAGTAACGCCATCCGTCACCTGCGTTGAATCCAACCTGCAACATGGAAGAAGTAACGGTAAAACGTATGTTCTTATATAGCGCAGTATCCGGTCCTTAGGACTTCTCAAAGCGCTTTACACTTTACTCCCTGGTAGACCTGTTCAATCAAACACTATCTGGGATTCTCATGGAAGCATTCAGCTACGTTGTAATTAATGCACGACAACTCTCCGTATATAAATATCCAATTATGTCAGCCAGGTACTCTTTCATGCAGGTTTATGAACTGGAGCGACGTAGAGTGAATGAACTTACCCAAGGTTCGATAAGGCAGCAAAGTGTTCGAACCTGGGTTCTCTCGATAACACACTATTTCATTAAAGTTTTATTTGAATTAAGACGAGTTACATAGAATATTAATGTTTCTAAACAACAATGATTCTTTATGTGCGACACACGCGCCCGGTGACGGTTTTAGACAGGGCCAGTCTAGACACCCGTTACCCGGTCAGAAAAGCGGGCGAGGTCCTCGCAGGAGAGGCAAGAATTAAATTTACAATTATAGCCCTTCGCTGTGTGGTGTGACTTGTCTATACACCAATACAGCCTGAAACCTTTCATCCAAATGGGTCCACTTATGCATACACCTGGCCAATGTTGCCTTTCTATGAAGTGTAGTTAGTCTTGTTGGACTGACCAGTCAGTAAGGTGTGCTCTTTCACCAATTGGTTCACTGATTTCATCACAGTTGATAAAATATGTACTTTGCTACTTATGTCTTGACAGCAAACATCTTATCCTTTGTCCCTATTTGCAGGCATCGACGTATCTGCATTTGCATGTATGAAGGTATTTTGTTGCATTCCGCTCACCTCTGCGGGAATACCGCCCAAACCGTTTTTGTCTCCTTCGCTCGCAGTGCCAGTTGTCCAAGCCATGTCCCCGTAGTTGAAGACGACGTACGACTCACGTCTGTTTGCCACCAGAATTGCTTGGAATGTGTTCATCTGTAATGGATAAATTTACATACCGGACTGTAACAAATGAAGCACCTAAGTACTTATCTATTTTGCAAGTGGTACTAATTACAATTCTTATAATATAATTATTACAACATAAATGTATTGTTATATTGTAAATGTAATAAGACCATGTATATATCATAAACTACCACACACACACACACACACACACACACACACACACACACACACACACACACATATATATACTTATATATATATATATGGTAGTTTATGATATACCATTTTCAGCAAATTCTTATACCATATAGATAGTGATCTTGGCTGTTCCTTCTGCGCATTGTCTGAGCTTATTGACATTAGTTGCAATTAATATGCATCCTCAAGTCAACCTTTCGCCTGTTTCATTTCAAATTAATTTAGGGAAATAAACGTACGCAGTATCCATTGCAAACATATAGGTCGTTTTTTGCAACTTTGAATGTGTAGTTTGCAATATTTTTATTCGTCAAAGAAATTATTAATTTATTGAATTTTTGCCCAATAATAAATTCAAGTCAATTTCAAAATTGGAATTGTCAAGTTAATGTTGTGTGCGATTATGCACGTGATTGTATGTTGACATTTTCGACTTAATGTGCTCTCTCAAAACACATGTGACGGGCAACGTCAGTAGTTTCAAGCCTAACTGTCGGCCTATCAACTGGCTATGGTAAGATGCTAAAAACAACGTAAGCCCGTTGAACGAATAAAACAAAACTGAACGCGCTTCTTTGATTATAGAAACACTGCGAATAGTAATTAAGCTATTCATTCATTACATTTGGAAAATAATGAATTAGATTCACGATGTCCTCCATCAATTGTTGAAGCAGATTTGTTCGTCTCACAATAAACTCACAATACATGTACCTGTACGTGTGGTAGTCTAACAGTAAATATATGAACATAGGTTGTAGTATTACATTAAGTGTGGGCACATGTGTGGTAGACTTACTGTAAATATACGAAATAGCTTGTAGTATTACATTAAGTGTAGTCACATGTGTGGTAGACTTACAGTAAGTATACGAACATAGGTTGTGGTATTACATTAAGTGTAGGCACATGTGTGGTAGACTTAGTGTAAACGCACCTACATGTATGGTAATATTACAATATATTTATTACAGTTGGCATTGCCTTACAATTTATGTACGTGCATGTTGGCAGTGTTACAATAAATGTTACTACGTGCGCGGTAGTCATGCAATAAATGTACGTACTTGCACTTTAATCGTACAATAAAACCATACATATATATATATATATATATATATATGGTAGTTTTACATAAAAAGCTACGCACATGTACATATCATACAATAGATATACGTGCAGTTGTGATAGTCTTACAATAAATGTACGTATATATGCGGTATCCCTACAATAAATGTACGACCGGGTGTGGTATTCTTACAATAAATGTACGTGCATGTCCTGTAGTCATATAATAAATGTACGTACAATTGTGCTAGTCTTGCAATAAATGTACGTATATGTGCGGTATCCCTAGAGTACTACTGTTGTGGTAATCTCGCAATAAATGTACGTGCGTGCGCTGTAGTACATATAGTTGTATAGCTGTAGTACGTACGTATAGTTGTGGTTGGTTGTCTTAAAATAAATGTACATGCAGGGGTGGTAGTCTTACACTACATTTACGTACAGGTGTAGTAAACGATCCGCCGTAGAACGTTACTCGGTGCCAGGTTGCGATGAAAAGCCAGGAGGCCTGAAAGTTGTTTTTGAAGGCCTTCTGCACGATGCCAGAGAGCTTAGTCAGACAAGATTTTGCAGTCGACGCCCTGTAGAATGTATTCTTGTAATTATTACACACACACACACACACACACACACACACACACACACACACACACACACACACACACACACACACACACACACACACACACACACACACGCATTGAGCATGCACACGCTCATGCACACACACTCAAACGCACTCACACACACACACAAACACACACTCGCACACGCACACACATACAGACACACACCACCTATGCACACACACATACACACACACACCACATACACACACAGACACAGACAAAGACACACACACACAGACATTCACACACACACACACACACACACACACACACACACACACACACACACACACACACACACACACACACACACACACACACACACACTCACACACACACACACACACACACGGCTTAGTCCGATTGTATTACTATGTTACACATTACACTGTCTCGTACGACTAAAGCTGCGTGAAACTATTTGACAAGTTGCCATTTGATATTAGTGTGTTCAGCAGCGGTTACCTTTCTTCCTTATATAGTATAAAACCGGATGTGATTCTCTGTGTCCATCCATCCATCCGTCCGACCGTCCGTCCGTCCGACGGTCAGTCCGTCCAATCATACCTCCGTTTGTTTACAGTTGTCGCAGGTATGAGACTGACAATGTATGTTACTTTTGCTATTTCATCAACGAATGTGGTTTGTCGATTAAGATTTTTTACCCGGGGACCTGTGGGATCGGGGTCTTTGAGGACTCATCATTTCAAAAAGGCTATATCTGAAATTGCATACATCGGCTATAACGAATGTGCGTATGATGATTATAACGAATAAATTAATTAGTTAAATTTTTTCTTATTGAATTTCTGGTGAGTTTGTCCACCTTCCATCCAATCATATCTTTGTTTGTTTTGCAGGTATCGCAGGTATGGGACTGAAAATGTACGTTACTTGTGCGATTTGATCAAAGAGGGTTGTTCGTTGATTTATATTTTTTACCCGGTGGCCAATGGGATCGGGGTCTTTGAGGACTCATCATTTCAAAAATGCTACACGTGAATTTGCATCGCCGGAACACAATGTTTCCTATGCCATTGTAATGATGACACAGTAAACTTCGGATATAATGAATGTGCTTATGATGAATATTTGCTTATAACGAATAAATGAATTAGTTCCGATTTTTCTTGTTGAATTTCCGATTAGTTTGTCCGCGTACAACGAATTATTATTACGGATTTTCAGATATAGCGAGCAATTATGTCGGTCCCAATAGTCAAATACCATTGAAATATATATATATATATATATATATATATATTACATTTAACGAATTAACTATATAAAATAAAAATGTTTATATGGAATCATATTATATAATTTTAAGTTGAATTCTATAGAATAAAATATGTTTTTCACTACTTCGATCGAACATTGATTCTAGGCTTTTTATTAACTGATTTCAAGCCCCCCCATAGTTGCTGGATGTTTTCACACAGTTTATGTAGTGTTCAATTTATTGTATTTTGCAGATGTATTATTTAACACCGGGGGTGCGCATTACCCTACATGACGAAATATACAAAATGTGTAAGAATCACTAATATGGTATATTAGTTGTGATTTAATAACAATTGTTCCTTAGTAATAATAATATTAAGGTATGATTAGTGCCTATGTGGATGTGTAACCGTGTATGCCTTAGTGGAAGATGAGTAGGGTATATAATCTTTGTCACTAAAGAAGCGCGTTCTTTGTTCCCAACTCTACACCCGTTGTAAAAAAAACAAATATTATATTTGTAGTTTGTATCGGTAATGAGTATATGCGAAACATCACCAAACGTACATACAACCACATACCTGTAGAATACACGACCATCATTCACGTTAGTGTCCGCGTCGGCCCAGTACGGCGCAATTACAATGTTGTTTCTCAGAGGGAACCATTCCGGAGTGTATGTTGAGATAGGGTTTCTGAAGGAGATCAACCCGTTGGTGTTGACCTGAAGAAACCATAAATATGGGTCAGTGTGTCTTGTACTAGACTATGGAAGGATGCCTCACGCACAGTTATATAGCTCATGTTATCTACATTAATACACTGACACCTCACTGTTAAGGTTAAGTAGAAAGAGACTGTAAGATTAAAGGAAATAAAAACAAGGCATTAGCTAAAATCCGTTTTCCATGTGTACACTAAGTTTATCATTGTACGTAACATTCGAGAACATTAAAAAAAATACAGAAAAATACATTTGTAGCATAAATTCGATTTTAAACCCGTCTGTGTAGCGATTCGCGCAGAAAATGAAAATTTAATGAGCTAGGCGATCTCGTGGTATCGTAACGTCACAAATGACCCATACTCGCAACAGGCCGACCCTTTCCCTGCATTCAGAGCATGTTTACAAGGATTATTTTTGGGTCGAAACGAGCGTCAGAATGAGTTATTGTGCAATATTCCGATGCAAAACAAACACTTGTCATCATAGAGGAACTAGTAGCTATCTTACGGTTCCACATGAATCCAATTTTATTCAAAACAATGAATATATATATATATATATATATAAATATATATATATACAATTAATACATTATATATCCATTACATTATATATCCATTACATTATATATGTTTGGATAAATAACATTTAGAAACATCGTTATATAATTAAATTTTTGTGGCGAATAAATAATTATTACAAAAATAAACAAAATATTTACAAACAGTGGATCATAGTATAAAATGATTTGGTTGATATTACTTCGTGAAAACAAAAAAAAGTGTAAAGAAAATCAATGGTTTGGTGTCGGGATTGAACCGGCGTCGCCCGATTGCAAAATAAATGCTAAGGAACCAACGCGTTTACCAACTGAGCTAGCACGACCGACAGAAATTCTCTGACTGATTTACGTTTAACAAGATTTAACAAGATTGCCATCCAGAGAATTAACTCTAGATGGCAGGTGGACAAGGAAGCCCTTTGGTTTATCGAGAGTCCAACTCTTTTATTTACATATATCCAGCCCTTCTGAGGTATGTGTCGATTTTATTTTTAAACATATTCACACTACTAGCACCCACATAATCATCAGGTAATCTGTTCCATTCATTCACAGTCCTTTGTGAAAATGAGAACTTTCTTACGCCTAATCTACACTGCTCCTTTACTAATGTAACTTCATGTCCTCTAGTCTTTCTATCTTTCTTAACTGAAAAAACATATTTTTATCAATATTTTCATAACCATTCAATATTTTAAACACTTCTATCTGATCTCCTCTCAATCTCCTGGTCTCTAGTGTTGTTAAACTACATTCTTTTAGGCGTTTTTCATAACTAAGATCCCGCAGTTTTGGTATCATTTTAGTTGCTCTCCTCTGTGCTCTTTCTAGCATATCTATGTCCTTCTTGCGGTATGGCCTCCACGCTTGTATACAATATTCTAAATGAGGCCTAACTATTCTTTTGTACAGCGGTATTGTTAGTTCTTTTTTTATATATGCTATATTTCGCCTAATCAATCCAAGGATTTGATTTCCTTTTGAAGCTGCAATTCCACACTGTTCTGAAACATTCATGTCAGCACTAATTGTCAGCCCTAAGTATTTTTCTTTTAGAGTAGTACTTAGTACAGTTCCCCCCATTGTATATTCTATATATTCGTTCCCATGTGCTGTGTGAAGGCATTTACATTTCCCAAAATTGAACAACATTTGCCACTTTACAGACCATTTGATCAACCTGTCAAGATCATCTTGTAAATGCTGTCTATCTCCATCACATTTAATCCTTCTAAACACTTTTGTATCATCTGCAAATTTCAACACCTTGCTAGCTACATCATCGTCCAAATCGTTTATATATATTAAGAATAATATAGGTCCCAGTACTGATCCCTGTGGAACCCCAATCAAAACTGATTTCCAGTTTGAAGCCTCCCCATCAACAACTACCCGTTGTCTTCTGTCAATCAGCCATTTTTCTATCCAGTTAATTATACCATTTCCTATGCCATGGGCCTTTAGTTTAAGCAGTAATCTTTGATGTGGCAGTTTGTCGAAAGCTTTTTGAAAATCTAAGTAGATGATATCTACTGGTGATCCATCATCTACCCACTTAGTGATATCATCAACAAAACATAACATATTTGTTAAGCATGACCTCGCTTTTAGTTTGTTATGATAAATTGTACAACTCCTCCTTCATACATCGATATTCTAGTGATATTATGATATTACACACGTTATTTTCTGTAGCTGGATACAATTTATGTTTTCTATGTTTATTTTTTGGTGTAAATTATCTGATGTTGGTTGCATCCGATATAATTAATCTAAAAACGAGCCCAAGCTCGGCGAAACCTAGGACTAGACCTAGTCAACTTGTAGGCCCATTCGCATTCATTGTTTTGAATAAAATTTGATTCATGTGGAACCGTAAGATAACTGCTTGTTCCTCTATGATGACAAGTGTTTGTATTACATCGGAATATCGCACAATAACTCATTTTGTCGCTCGTTTCGACCCGAAAGCTATCCTTCTAAACAAGCTCTGAATGCATGGAAAGGGTCGGCCTGATGCGAGTATGGGTCATATGTGACGTCAAATCTCGGCATCCCGAAAAGCGCGCCCAAAATATTCATTTAATTTTTTGATTTTTTGTGGCTTGGTGGACATAGAAATAGATAGCAGGATGTAATATAACATGAATTCAAGCAATATATTTTTATTCCCTTTAAGGTAAGTATTTGTTATGTTATATAGCATGTAAGGTTGGTTATTGCTGTACATGGTTCTGTGAAGCGGTGTAAAGTGTTGTATGAACACAGCACAGTAACAAATAGATTACGTTTATTGGTTAATTTCTTTGTAGGACAATTCGAGCGATCATGTTTAAAATTCCACTAACTTTACAATATCCTTTTTGTAAAGTTGTGGAATTGGCTAACTCTTGGCTAACTTTACAACATCCTGTTCTGCTGCAATTCACTCGTTTACATGTAAATACAAACTCCCACATATGAATACATTCCGAAACAACATATATGTCAATTATTAGAAAGTACTAGTTATGGGACAGGTATCTTGAATACATAGGCAATATCAATAATACCATTTAATAAATGTGCATTCGTACAAAATGCCGTATCCACAACCAAAGACCGCTTGTTGCGCTGCGCACTTCACCACTGCCATACACTATTTGTTACTAATATCATTTTCGCTTCGCTAGAAAGAATTCAGCCACGCTGCAATGATTGCATCAATACAATATCGTTCGCGTATTGTCCACTAATGTCTTTTTACAGGTTTTGATTTGTTCAGCCGTGTGAACCGAAGCAGCGAGGAGTAATTGAAACAGCTTCAGTTTTGAAGCTGCAACAGGAGGAATCGGACCCGGATTATCTCGAGTGAGAGTCCGGTGTTCTATGCTTTACATTATAACAAAACAAGATATATGAATGTTTCCTTTATGATGCAAGTATGCAATTATTCGTGGGCGATAACTAACTTAAGTCATGACAACGTCATTTCCACAAGGTTATTGGACTCTTAATAAACTACCTTACACTGACACCCATAGTGCCACTAATCACTCGATTATTATCCCTGCGCATTCTTAAATATATCGCCGTTTGGTATATCAGCAGCCAAGTGTCCTGTGATGCGAATGGACGTAGAAAACAAGCGAACCTCGGAGAAGATACACAAACAATGATCACAAGTATGAAACGAATGCTTTATCGTTTCACCACACAAACATATAATCATAATTAAACAAATCTTTTGTTTCCAGCGATGTTGTATTTTCAACAACGACACATGATTCACCGTTTACAATCAACGCAAGCATAACTAATTACGACCGCTGCTACCTCATGTATTCGCATAGGTTGCACTACAGTGTACTTACATAGAGACTGTTGTACTTCTTGCCAAAGAATGTGAACTTCGGTGGAATCGGCAAAAGTCCGCTGTTGCCGTCGTCGTTCTGGTCCATCTCATCTCCTAGGCCACCACCGTACGGGCAGAAATGGGCCGGGGCCGGGAGAGGAGTCCGCGATCCAGTCCGAGGTGGGCTGACTGGAGGCCGGGGGTCTCGACGCTGAGTTCTTCTACTATGACTGGCCGTCAGCACAGCGCAGAACACCAGCAATGCCACACTAAGCTTGAGAGCAAACATCTTGTTGCTGTCCCGATACTGCTGTCGTTGGGAATTCACCAAGAATATATACTCTCGTTCAACCCAATTAGTTGTTCACCGTCAATAATAATGTTAACTGATATATACGAGTCTGACGCAGGTTGTGCGCTATTACAACGTTTTTACTATGTTTTTTTGATTACGTACCGCCAACAAACGTATTAAGTGACAGACACCTATAAATGAAATACAAATCATCCCGTAATCCTATATTGCATTCACTTCAGACAATGCATGAAGTTTATCATTTTGTTTTTTTCTTTTCTGATCGCATTCTTCTGCTTGTTACAACGCGATGTGAGTTTAGATACTGAAGTCAACTTTCTTTACAGTAGCGATTGGTGAATTAAAAAGTCAGAGAATTGTATAAGATTATGTGTGTTTAGTGAACTGTTTTATTTGATATGGTGATATCTTGTCAATTGTAGAATATTTACTTGTACATATACAGGTTTATTGATCAGGCCATGGGTATCCATTGAACAATACTCTCTCAGCCTAGATGAAGAGAACCAACCCACAATAGACCTATTCTCAATATATTAAGAATGAACATTTGAAGAAAGGACATGAACAATTGGACACGTTTCTTGAAGAGACGCTTCTCGTATGTGAGGAATGAACGGTTGAATTCCGAGATCCCTTGCACTTGCACAGTAATACAAATAATAAACTATTTGCAGTTGGCTCACTGAGTGGCATACACAGAAAGTATTCATAATCTGGGAGATGATTCTAGAGTCAGATCCGTCAATTTTGCAGTTTGATGATACTTGCCTACGAGGGTGGACGAAATGTCAATCCAGATCAATTTATTTCATATCAGCAGGGGTTTACGGGACGAAAGATCATGCATCCTATATGCACAGAATCAGTACCCTGACGCGTGCAAAATAATCGTTGCGTCCCACGGGAAGCATGCGTATCAATGACATATAACACAAATATATACCGAATATAAATGGCTTTAACTTAGTAGTTTATTACCGAATCAGTTCATTTGGTATTTCTTTTCAAGAGTACTTCCTAATAACCATATGTTTCCCGATTCTGAAGTGTGTCGAATCCTCCGTGTGGCGATGCCTGGCGCGTAGTTTTGCACAATGGCCTCTAGGGACTGAATTGCGAACCAGAATACCATTCCAATCCGTGCGCATACCCGTTCGCGTCTTTGCGATTCACTTATGAAAAGCCAACGTGCGCTTTTAAGCCACGTCCATCGCGCACAAGATTGGTCGCTATGGCACGGAGCGTTTGATACGTGAGTTACGCGTTTCATTCGTCAGGGCTTGTTATATGTTAGCGATGGGCTAAATGTACACATACTAATTTTACGAACAGATAGGCAGGGCCCTACGTATACGTACGTTCATCCATAATCGCGGTCTTCAAACTTCATTATGAATATTTGCGATGGCATGGATGTAAAATTATTAGAATGTGTTCATCTGGAAGAAGGATATATGTGGAAATATTTATAAATGCTAGCCAACTAATTTGTTGTAAGTTGTATTCAGCACAAATAATCTACAAACTGCCAAAACACATATTTGGTGCTAAAAGATTGAGGTTTTTGTTAAAGTTAGTTAAAAACATTTTAGTAAAATATAATAAATGTGTTCGTGTAGATGTATGACATAATTTATACTGAATATAATGCTGCAATAATTATGATATAGTCGTTCATTTACGTGCCCATTTGGCATGTTTACTGCTCAGCTAGACGGAGCTTTTGCTTACATCCGTATCCCCTTGAAGACAATCAGAAATGTACACATGCATACTTAACTATAATTAAATATGTAAATATCATATGGACAATGGGCACACCTTTAGATTACATTATCACAGTGCACATGCTTTATATAATTACTAGAATTTAAATTATTTATTGTCATAGGAATGTGCAAAATTCCTCTGACAATAAGAGCAAAATAATGTTATCCGTGTGACAGTCATAGAAAATATAACGTCCATTATGCCCACTAATTGAAATGTCTATAATCCTTTATATAGCTTGTTTGATGTTAGTATTGAAACAAAGCTACTCTAGGCATAGTTACTTATACACTACCCAAGTATCCACATACACTAATTAACTCATGTATATTTAAAGCATACCATACTTTTGTTTTTAAATGTTTTAAATTCAAGTAGTTATATAATGCATGTGCACTGAGATCATGTGATATAATTGTGGTATGTTTAATACATACCGTACACACGTTTTCAAATGTTTTATTAAATAAATGAGATTGCCATTTTGCATCATTACTGAGACTCTTTCACATTACGAACTGAACAAAGTGCTACCCAATTACCATATTATATTTACATATTTAATTATAGTTATGTATGCATGTGTACATTTCTGAACGTCTACATGGGCATACGGACCTAAGCAAAAGTCCAGTGGAGTCGAGCTCACTAGTAAACACGGGCACGTGAGTGAACGAATATATGATAATTCTTGCAGGATTATATTCAATATATATTATGTTATACATCATTACAATAACACTTTGTTTTCTTTTACTAAAATATTTAAAACTAACTTTAAACAAATCTCAATTATTTTAGCACCAAATGTGTGTTTTGGCAGTTTGTAGATTATTTGTGCTGAATACAACTTACAACACATTAGTTGGCTAGCATTTATAAATATTTCCACATATATTCTTCTTCCAAATGAGCAACATTATAATAATTTTATACCCATTCCATCGCAAATATTCGTAATAAAGCTTGAAGACCGCGATTACATTATTATATTGATGATAGTCTTCCCTAATATGCTAGCTCAATTAAAGTAAAATTAATTTGTTATTAGTTTTGTGCATGTTCTAGAAAGTGCAAAGGTAATTGCCGTTCCACATTGCATCTATTTGCTTCGTGTTTACAATTTGTTAACATAACAGTATGTCAACATTTACAGTTACTGGAATTTGCTACTGTCCTAATGAGTATCAGTCTAAATTGAATGCTAAATAATATAATCTGGATAACGTACGTATACGAAGGGCCTGCCTACCTGTTCGTAAAATTAGTTTGTGTACGTATAGCCCTGCCTACCTGTTCATAAAATTAGTCTGTGTACGTACATAATAGCAAGCCCTGACGTCTCCCCGCGAAAGACAAAATGAAACACGCGTGACACATGTGTCAATCGTTCCTACCGACCAATCACGTGCGCGCTGGGCGTGGCTTAAAAGCGCCAGTTAGTTTTTCATAAGTGAATCGCAAAGACGCTGCTCGTTCAGGCTTCAGCGTTTGAGCGCAGTCGCTGTGCGTTTTAAGACTATTTAATTTATTACAGCTATAGCGATGAAAAACAAAGCGACGTACGATCATTCTTTTATATAACTAACCGCTCAATATCACGGATAGTACTGCGACAATGGTAACAATCGAGAATGCAAGCAGTCCGATCCCAATTCCAGTGACCGATCGCGCCAGTCGTTCGTCCAACAATCGAACCGATTTGATACCTCACTCATCGGTGTGTTTATGCCTCCTTTCCACATTGTTTCTGATATAAGTACAACGTTATAAAATATTGATTTGAGGGTACTTTTGAAGCCCAAATAGCGCTCCGGTTTGCAATAACATGCGATTTATTAAAATTGCTTGTTTCAAGTGCGGCGTGCAGTAACCCGCGACCGCAGCGGCGCACACTGATTCAAACCTGAGCGAGCGCTATTTGGAATATTATATTCTGAAACGATGTGGAATGATGGAATCAACGCATTGAGGAATAACAATTAGACACAACTGTCATAATGTCGAAATCGGGGTGGGCCCGGATTCCACACAACGTCACAATTAAGTGTCCACAACGTAATGCGCAGTTCCATCTGCTGCCTATTGGCTATTCCAATGCTACTGTCATCACCACAGTCAGATTTCCCTCCACTGAAACAAATTCAGTAGCCATCAATAGAGAATCGTGGCTTCTTCGATATCCTTAGTTTAGCCTTAAGATATCTCCCGGTGTGACATTTGTAAACACGCAAGCAAAGGCATCTAGCAGACAAACTAAAAAATAATAACCCGGTTTACATTGGTTGTATAATATGTAATATTAAAAAAAATCTTACAATTAAAAAAGAGCAATAAGTGCTACCCCCTCAAAAGAAGGCTGGGTTTCCGAGGACCCTTGAACACAAACATCAAGGTAAACCTATGTGATTATCAAATATCATGAACTCTTGCCAGTTCTCATTGCTTTTGCAGAAATGAACGGACATCTTCATATACGATCTAAGGCAATTATCGCTGATGTTATGGAAGCAGATACCCGAATATCCAATTTGTGATTGCTACTGGGAAAACAAAAGGAATACCCACGTTTAGGGTTTTATGTGATTTGCTTCGAAGTGCTGTTCTTCGTATAGAAGCATTGTTTATCCGCACAGACATTGTGTTTGACAAATACTAAAAAGTCTACATCAAATCAGGAACGAGATCGAATCGTTCCAAAGACCAATCCGGAGGATCGCTAAAAATAGCGAAACTCGTTGCGATCTGATTGGAATAAATTACTTGGCACTGGCAGGGAATAAGGTAGATTTGGAAAAATTCCTCAATGAGCAAATTTTTGACAACCACCTGTCGAAACATTCATAGTAGCCGTTGGGTTCAATAACGAGAAAAGGGTGACCTATACAATTACAAAAGTGGACACATCCAAACTAGATGCACGGCATGAAGGGGACAACACAAGGATAACCGTTCACTGATTTCAGATTCGTGTTGACAGTGTCATGGTTCTGGCTCGGGATACCGACATACAGGTTCGTTTTCTGGCTCACGTCCACCGGAAGCCTTGCACAAAGCTTTGGCTAAAGATTAGCACAGTTAAACAGAGGAGATACATCCCGATACATGTACTTATGAAACACATATCCTAAAGCCAAACAAACTGGAAACAATTCAAGCTTTCTATGCTTTGATGGGAGTGAGATGATATCATTCTTTTCAGGTCGCAGCAAGAAAACACCATGGGGGTCTGTGGGAAGCACCATTGGCTACTGCAGGACCTGAGAAAGGGCTTCACGACAGACGACATTACGATATATACAGACTATACAATGCTCAAGACGTGGATACAGTCGACAAGACGCGGGCTCCGTTATTCGTAAAATCACCTGCTTATGAATGCCTTCCATTGGCAGCTGATGCATCTAACCATACATGTTACCTTACCGTCTGAAACGGATATATTGCCAGGCAGTGGTGTACAAAAAACTGCCCCGATCTACCTTCTCCTGAATTCTTGTGATGGCGACGAGGTGGGCAAGTTAGTGCCAACTTTGTGATGGCTTTGCCACCCACATGTACACAAACCTTGTCTTTACTAGACCTTTGGTTCACTCAATCGCATCTTTCCTCAGTATGTACGCTACAGAAAAGGCAGTCATATTTGTTGTAACGTATAATGTAACTGAAACATTGGGCGCCTTTTTTACTTTGACATACATATGTTAAAAGAATAACATCAAACGTTCGGCTGTTATGTATTCATTGTAACTTTAAAATCAACCAACAGTCAAATCAATAAATTGCCCACTAATTCATAAATACAATGTGTATGAGAAATTATACCGTTGACTAAATTTTGCCATCTTGAAGTATAAGAAGATGGCTACCTCTATGCATATCAATTGTGTCAAAATAAAAATCCATACCCTCTAGAATGTGGTTGTACACATTAATATCAACTTTCTATGTCACTTTGTAGTTCAGATATGAGACAAACAGTAATTAATCATGGCGGCCATTTTGACGTTCTAAACGTTGGACAATTTAAAAGTAGATCAAAATACTGATGAGATTATTTCTGGGTTTCGAGTATGTTTGTATGTGTGTACATGTTGATACAGAATTCAAAGTTGTATATATATTTAAATTACATAATGAGACAAATTGTGATAGTCGCCATTTTAACATCGAAGATGGATGTCTTAAGCCAATGATCAAAATACTCAGAAGAATATTGCGAAGTGTGTTTTGTAACTAAAATTGACTGTCTATATGTCTTAGAAGTTCAGATATAGACAACGGTAATAACACAGATCATACACAATCATTCAAAGTACACTTCAACAGAAAATACTATCACATTAATCAACATAGCCAAAGCACATTATATTCTATATTGGATTGTCTGCCACCATATTATCACCAATACGGTGTGTGTACCAATAAAGCCTAACATCCTTCAGGTATAATCGAAATCGTAATATTTTTATATCTGGGTTCCCCAGCTTAAGTTTTGCTTTCGGTTGGCGAGATGTGTCTCCATTCTACGTCACTAAACCAGCGAATAACAATGACGTGGTGATGCCTCCGAGTTCAGTGAGCAACTGTTGTTAGTGTTCTCATTTATTATATATTTATGTTATGTCTATTATATTTTATTTAATCGTTGTATATGTTATCGGTTATCACAAGTTAGCTCATTGTAGGCACGGGTACCCATGCATGACCGAGAGAGATCGTGTTGCAGCCCAAAAAGTAAGCAGTGGCCGATGTTCGCGTTTTACGCGCGACTAGTCGGACACATCGTTGACTAGGAGTAAAAGAAAGACGTTCTTGTGGGAAAAAACAAATGTGTAATGTAAAGTAGTTTTAGTTTGTTTTCCAGCGCGAATGATCTATTTCTGTGGTATTTTGTGATAATGTTATCGTATGTGTTTCAATTACAGATAACGTCTCAAACAATCTGCGTACAATACCAAATGATACAGTTCACGTTCGTAACATCATACTTTTTTAAACTTTGTGTTAGCGGCCGACCACTAAGAATGAAGTTAGAATAGTGGGGGGTTGTGCCTGCGTGCTAGGATAGCAAAGAAAGGATCCCTACTGGGGAAAGGCACGCTCTGATCTCTCGCCACAGGTTGTTTATATTGCGTAGTTTGTTTTTTGGCGAGGTTAACGTGGACCCTGCCTAGTGACTATCGCCTGCATACAAACACCATGACGCGTTGGCACATTTACGCCATTGTTTCACTGTACGGAACACTGAACGGAAAAATAATCATGGGAATGTATAATCCCGTGTGTGCGTGTGTGTGTGTGTGTGTGTGTGTGTGTGTGTGTGTGTGTGTGTGTGGCGTGCGTATGTGCGTGTGTGCGCGCGTGAATGTGTGTAAATGCGAATTATACAGGGAATTGGAGATGGACAACAATGAACCATAAATCGAAGACCTGTATCAACGCCTGCCTCGCTCCAACGAGATGAACAACTAGTCCTACCGAGAGCACGCCATCGTGAATCTAAAAAATGTATTTACTGCTCATTGTCTCGTGGTGAATCCGATATTGCATTGTAGTGTGACACAATATATGAGCACATAAAACTTATTGAACACCGTTACTGGGATAGTGACGTGAATGCCGTACAACAAATATTATTAGTCAATAATCATAATAAGAATGCTTCACACGGTCGTCATTACTGTTAAAAGTTCATCTTTGTTGATATGAAAACTGCTTTAGAGGGAATAATATTCACATCCCCAAAGACGGTGCTCGAAAATGAATGACGTGCGTAAATACATAATACATTCGTCTTCTGCTTGTGTCTGTCGCATATTCAAACGATCATGTCTCTGCGTATTCCTCGGTTATGTGTGTCTCGCAACAGATCAGTTTCACTCCGTCCAAATCAGGCAACCATTCTAGCAAGTATAACTTACATGTAATTAAAAAGTCATGATGACGTCAAGAACATGACATGCGTCAGCATAACAGGTATATGTTAAACATTGTTCAGCGATACGTGACAATTCGGTCAGGTGACGAGTATATAACTCGGGCCAGTGTCCAACGACGGCAGTATCGGAACATCGACAAGATGGTTGCACTCCAAGTCTCATTGCTGGCGCTCTGCGTTGCGCTTGCAGCTGGCCTGATGACGGAACCGCTGCCTGCGCCCATACACCTTTACCCGTTCGGCTTTGGCATGGACAAAGTGGCTCCTAAAAATTACGACGACAGTGTAGGCCCCATTAGCCTGTCTTGGCGCTTCAGGTTCTATCGCAGATCATACAGTCGTCTCTACGTAAGTACACTATATATATAACTAAAACACACATTTTCTTAGGACGTCCTTTACAGCGATATGATCTATGAATGTTTGAATGGGGCATACTACATTTTCCGACTTGATTTGTACATATTTGATATCAAATTAAATATTTGTCTTTTTTGAATGTTTTTATTGTTGTTTTATAAATTTTGCTTATTTAATCAGCCGTCAGTGATCGGCTGTTAGTAACTGTTACGTGTATAATTTATACATGTTCATGTTTTATTACATTTAAACATGGCATGCGTGAGACTGAAATAATTTTTTTACTAATTTACTGATCGAATTAGGTATATAATTTATGTTTTTTCGAAAAGAAAGTCAGAACATGCTCTAAATGTCCGATCTGATACGATAGGGAATGTTTCCAAAGATTGTGGGGTCGTTCCTAAATTACGTACATACTTATATACTTATATCACTTGAATGTTTCCTTTTCTCTAGATCAACACGAAAGGTTTGATATCCATCAACAAGAAGGAGAACCACTGATTGCACCGTACTGGTCGGACGTAGACACGACGAGGAACGGTCTAATCTACTACGTGTACGTGACCTGTTATTGCTGTACTTGTGTGCAGCTCTCTGAAATCATACATTTTCCCATGTTCAGGGTTTACTGACCATCTCAGAACGTCGAAGTCCGACATCAGACACAATTATTTTCAACTGGCCTCAACCCCCATCCCCTTCTCAGACGAACGTTTGTAATAATAAACATTGATGTGATGATATTGTTATATTAATAGTATCGATTGGGAGCGTATAATATCGAAGTTCGACGTCAGATGAAGCTGTCTCTCAAACGATAATAATTTCGTCTGACAACGGATGTGCTGAGAAGACCCCTTTGGTAAATGAAACAAAAATAAAAAAATTGTCTATGCGAACAAGTGTGGAAGACTTTCTGCTCACTCTATACATCTTGTTATGTCAATCAAAGTTTCTTATACATATGTATTTTCTGTATTTGTTTATTTCTATATGCATAGTTCTTCTAAAAGGTTCGACTGACGTCATACCGTTATTTATATTTCAGCGAATTGTTAGTGAAACCACGCTATGTTATGATAAATGTTATGCTATATTATTACATGTGACCACCATCGGCATATTGACAGAGAGACGACGGATCAAAGTTGTCTCGCCATGGCGTCTGCAGACGTGAGTAAGGCGTTTGGAATCTCCTTCACGGCTAAGTGGATGTTCATTGCTACGTGGCATCGAGTCACATACTTCGGCGGAAATGATGAAACACCGGTATTGATTTGAACTTATATAATTTAGTGATATTTTGTGGGGGGGTGTGTGCGCGTGCGTGTGCGTGTGCGGGTGCTTGTGCTTGTGCGCGCGCAAGAGTGTATTCTGATTGTCTTTCTGAATTTTCGAACAAATTTCTTGTAAGTACGCTTGCAGTCCCGGTGGGACGATTAATACAAATTAGAAGTATATATTTTTTTTTATTGGGAGATGTGAACATTTTGTAAGGTTCTGCCTGTTCTAGTTCAAACGGGATTTGTGTTGTTATATAGAATAATAATAGTGGCAGATTCAAAGTGGCACATAAGAAATGTGTATGTAGATTGCTGAAACAATTCTGTATACATTTCAAGTTATTTATGTTTCTTTGTGAGTGCTGCTTCTTCGACAAAATCCGGTATAAGTTCTTCTTAGAACCTTACCATGCGAGTGTGTTGGTAGTGCCTTCTCTCCCATACCCTCAAATTAACCGTTTCATTACACGACAACTGACCTAACCATCACATAACATACTGATCAGCAACAATGTTGGTCAAGCTCTCAGAGTGGCCATCGTGTATGTGAATATAGCGGACATTCCATCTGATATATAATTGAAATTATGGCCTTAAATATATTTATTTGTAAGGAACATTTTGGGTAAAAGTACCTAACATATAACATGCTACAGGAATTTATCTAAAGGATGTCCTGTCGCCATAGTAATGTAATGACTAATTAAGAGCATTGTTGGCTAGGCAACGCTTGGCAGAGGTCACGCGGATAAATATGAGTGTAGTATCACTGAACGGTTTTATATTATTTTAAATGTACGCAGCATTGATTCATCAATTGTCTAAACGCGAGTGATGTTCCATTTCAGATGAACACGTTCCAAGTGGTGCTGGTGGCCGACAGACGTTCATCGTACGTGATTGACAACTACGGCGACATTACGTGGACAACCGGAAAGGCGAGTGGAGGTGACGAAAACGGCTTAGGCGGCATTCCGGCTGAGGTGAGCTCAATGGAACATTCAACAATCAATCATTCGACAGTTGATTTTAAAGGAGGTTGTATATATTTTGTTAGCCAAAACCAGCCAATTGTTGGCGGCATGTTGCAGAGGCAGTTGTATTTAGCCCGAGTATAGAGAGTTGTTTTTGTGGATACGAAAGAAAGGTGTATTCCGGTTAGTGCAGCAAAAAGTGAAAATTCTAACAAAAGCAGCTGTTTAGTATTAGAAAGTTTTGTTTATAATCTGCTGAGTTCGCGGGTGCAACTTTCAAATTGCGAAACCTCTTTCGGGTTTATTAATTATAAATTCGCAAGCAATGATCTGAAGTTAACATTCATGAAGCGGAGTATTTGACTGCTTTAAGTCAAGACCATGCAGATCAAAGGCTACTGAACTGTGGTTATTATAGATGCATACGATGCAATGCCGGTTGAGATCACTCCTTTCTAGCAAGTTGTATGACCCACTACCCACACTCTGGCAATCTGCATGGAACCACTGCCCAGAAAACTCGCATGCTATGCCTAACTCATTCCAATTTACAGGTCGCTCTTCAGATGGGTTAGAATTGGAGCTGTTTATCTATGACATTATCAAAATTACATTAATGAATAGTGCTGCTGTGAGTGATAATTGGAGTGTATATCAAACTGCTAGCATTTATCACGTGTAGGAAATCTATTGATAATTTACAGCAGTTCCAGAATGATAACTAACATTACCTATCAGCTTGCAGGCCCATTACCTTTCAATAAAATGGATTGATGTGCAAAAGAAAGGAAAATATGAACGAAAACAGTGGAGCTTCAGAAAGTGCTTCTTCCCGGCAAAATGTTCCCGCCTTGTCACCAAGACAGCTACGTTTTTAAGGCCGTGTTCACAGAATTTTCAACATAATTACGATGCGGATCAACTAATTCGGATGTGTTCACATACACAAAGTTAGGCCGGATTAAAGCGCCAACCGAATTAATGCACCAGAGGGCGTGGAGTGCGGGTCACATGTCATACTCTGAACGAGACTACAGCACTCTGCCATGCAGCAGCGCCGCCATCGCCGAATCAAAGCAAACGGAGCGTTAACATTAGCTTGATCCTCATCCCAATTCGGTTAGCCGAATTTTATTTCACCGATTTTCCCGCATTAGAATTCGGGTAGCTTAATGCGGACCGAGAGTGTTCACTTTGCGCTACCCAAATTGGGACCCGCATCCTAATACAGATTAAAGTCATATGTGGACAGTACTGTTTGATTTTGACACAATGTAACCGTATACACTCCAGCTAAAGCCGTTAGTTTTGTTAGAGTTTTAATACAATCACAGGTTTCCAAGACAGGTCATGATCATAATGTAATCAATGCAATGGCACAAAGCTATTTAGCAAGAGTTATTCTTTTTAATTTCAGGCTGGATTCAACGCAGGTGACGGATGGCGCTACTACACGCAGTTCGGTTCTCTCACCCCGGATATCATCGACATCAGGACAAAGACGAACTGCGGACTCCGAGGTCGCTACGTGTTCCCTGTCGATGAGAGGGAGGTCCTGTCTCCGGTACCAAAGATGTGGACTCACTTCAGATCAATGAGTTCTGGTGGTCGATCTGCGAGTAGGGGAAAGGCAAAGATCGGAGCACCTACATTTTCTCCCCAGTATCACCCTGTTGGAGACTGGTTCTTGTTCCTCGTTCAGCGCAAACCAAAAAGCTGATATTAGAAACACGTCGGTTGTTACATTCGTCGTGCGTACAGGTTGATGGTTGATGCATTTATCTGCCTATGTGTTGATGATATATAAAGTAGTAATGTGTCTATGTAATACTCCTTAATCAATTACATAACAGTTTTATGGATTCATAAAGCATTCCGTCTCGGTAGTTTCAATGTTTAATTATAACGACGTGGTTGAATTCACAACGATGCTTGCCCAGAACTATTAGATGACCTAATTATTTTGATGAATTAAAAAGGCTGGACACGTTGACATATGCCTTAACTTGTATACGTGGTACTGTGTAACCGTTGTCATTGCGTTGTCATTTAATGTAAATAAAACTACTAGCAACCATACTGACGTTATTCGTCATTTGATCCGCATCTATGCGACAACATGGAAATAACATATTAGTCCATATGTGACCGATGTAAACTGTTCAGGCAATTTCTTATTGATACAGTAACACAATAATATTTTCGTGGAAATATACGGCCACCTTATCAGATAAGATTATTCGACTTGCACATACTTGGACTTTTCTTTCCATTCCAACCTACGTGGCGTCAACGTGATGCGGCCTCTTAATTGCTCTGTTTTGGCAGGAAACCCTGTTTGTCTAACGTTTAGTTTCATACCAGCACTCCGGTAACATGTATAAATTTTGCCGTTGGATGCACTATAACACCATTTAGTCAAAACAATAAGTTATTCGCTAGGAACATTCCAGTTTATTTTAATTTTCCATGCGAAACATGCACTATCTACATTCCATGAACAATCTCAATTAACGCAGAATGATCCGGTTTATATGATATCACTGTTATGTTAGCTAATTGGTGCAGCGGATTAGAAGGCGGGGTTTGCAAGGGTAGAATGCGGTAGTTATAATATTAATATCCAGGAATACAATTACCAACAACATGGATTTTGAGATCAAATTTGATCCTTCTACTGGTCGACGTTTCCAACCTTGGGCAATTTCGTACACGCCACGTTGCCTGTGTCTTTCGGAAGAGACACCATTAGCTGTTGGTCTCTTCAACCTGGTTGTGTATGAAAAAGAAGTAAAATATCCAACGCATGGGGTAAATATATAAGCAGTATTGGACTCACTAATTCTAAAGAAGAAAACTTTCAAAATAAACCAGGACCACATTTGCAAACAACTGCTTGAACTCTCGTATATCATCACCATAATAGATCAACAAGCAGACAGCGAGAACACGAAGCGCACGCACAACAGCCTACTCGACTAACTGATATATATAAAACCATTAAGATTGGGAACAGCTTTTCGGCTGCACTGTTTACTTTATGTGGTGTTCCCCAGAGTTCTGTTAATGGGCCTTTGCTTTTCACTCTCTACGCAACACCACTAAGCTCTGCTATAAGGATTCATAATCTAAGCTATCATCTTTATGCAGATGATACCCAGATGTGCATGTCTTTATCTACGCCTAATTCTAATTACTCCTTATATCACGTCAGAAATTGTCGTAATAACATTTTCGTTTGGATGACTGGGAGTAGATTAAAGATAAATGCTGATAAAACAGAGTTTCTTGTAATTGGTACACAGAGGCAGCGTGACAAAAAGGTTTTTTCGCACACCTATGCTTAGCCAGTCTGTTACGCTGCACCTTCACCTTCACCAGGAAATATTGGAATAGTCTTTGATGATCAGTTCAATTTTAGACGGCGTAGTTCTCAAACTTGTCGCTGCTGTCTTTATCACATTCGTAATTTACGACGTATTCCCGTTATTTGCCTGTTTCTGTTGCAAAAACTATCGCAAGTGCACTTGTTACTAGTAAGCTTGACTATTGTAATTCCCCTTTTTACAGTATTGCCCTTAAGGATATCACTAAATTACAACGTGTACAGAATTGCTTAGCTAGTGTTGTGATTCGATCTCCGCAGTTTTCCCACACTCAGTGCCTCTTCTGAAATCCTTGCACTGGCTTCTTGTACTATCGTCTTATTCTAAGATCTTTACCATTACGTATCAGGCACTTTCATGTAAGCAACCAACATATATATATTCATTGCTTACTCCTGTAAAAAAAGCCTATCCAGCATTGATCATCTAGTTCTGATATATTTTGTTCCTAGAGTCAATACTAAAATTGGAACTAAGGCATTTTCTGTTGCTGCATCAACTCTCTGGCATATGGTCCTTCTTGGTGTTGGATCTGCTAAAAAATATTATACAATTTCGCAGTCATTTAAAAACTTACCTTTATAACCTTGCGTATCCACCCTAGCACCCTGGCGTATCGATTTTTCTATTCACGACTTTAATATGGCTTGTCGATTCTGATATTCACTAACCCTTTTATATTGATGCGACTCTGAGCTTGGTTTCCGAGGATTTAGGCAAAACGAAACGTTATTATTATTATTATTATTAGATACATCCCACGATTCCATTGCGTCAATTCATAACAATTATAAGGATACTATTTTTATAAAGCATAATTTCCAATAAAATGTTCAAAGCCTTGTAGAAAATATAATTTACGTTAAGTGTTAAGTGTAGCATAAATATCAGCGCAATGCAAGTAAAATGTAAATCGAGCAAAATCAATATAAGATTATAAGAATTATAAGAACAGTCGATAAAACTAGTAAATTAATTTTAGAAACATAACAACTAAATATACATTATTAAATAAATATAATATATAGATATAGAATAATAGTAGTACTTTGGCACACGTGTAGTCACGCTTGTGTGTGCCGCCGCGACCGCGGTAGCTTTAGGTAACTCTTCAATAGATCATCATGGTATGTATATAGATTTGCGAAAGTCGGTAACGGCCTTCAACACCATTCATGCCGACGTTTGTTTTTTGGTATCCAGATCTCTTCTGTGATGGCTCTTTTTCCAATCCAACTCCCTGGCTACAAATTGGGCCCCCACCCAGTCTAATATGTGACTTTGTTGAGTCATGTGATCGATCTGTGATGGCTGATTTGTGCATCACCTTTTCCGATGAGGAGATTGTGTGGTGGTGAAGGATGGGGTTGTGAGTGCGTGAGTGTGTGCTCTTGTGCGTTCGTGCGAGCGTGTGTGTGTGTGTGCGTAAGCGGGTGCGGGCGTGTGCTCGCGTGCGTGTGTGCGTGTTTGTGCGTGTGTGTATATGTACGTATGTAATATTCGGGTGTGATCATAGGCCTGAGACTTTACCTCCTTCAGAAATCAAATCTAACAAAGACCATTCTATTAAAGGATACGTAGATCTCCACCAGGAGGGCGCGTAAATATGCACAGTTAGCGCCTCCCATAATATAATATATAATAATAATGAGTCATCTTGTAGAGCGCCTTAATTCCGGAAAAAAGTCCATTCAGAGGCGCTAAAATAGATTAAAACTTGAATATTATTAAAACTAGCTAGTTAAATAAATGATAATAAAAATAAGTTAATACATTGCTAAAACCGTGACGCGTAATGCATAGGCAATAAGATTAGGTGGTAAAAGGATATAACATTAATTAAAACGTGACATAATATGTGCATCATAAACCATAAATAAGTTAGTTAAATGAAATAACTTATTTAAAAACACTATGTCATGTACGAGAACACAGACTAAACTAAACATTGTATGCTACACGGAACAGGTGGGTTTTTAAAAGTCGTTTGAATGTGGCTAGTGCTGTGACTCTCTTTAATTCTAACGGAAGAATGTTCCACATCCGTGGGGCCGAAACTGAGAAGGAGCGATCGCCGTATCTGCTGTTGGATGGCGGCACACGCAGGTCATTGTTGTTAGCAGAACGTAGCGCACGCGCTGGTCGGTACGCGTCTAGCAAGTCGGTGATGTACAACGGTGCAATGCCATGTTGGGCTTGGAATGAAAGCAGCAGTATTTTGTACACGATACGCTGTTTTACCGGAATCCAATGGGGCCTCTTTTGCACAGGGGTGATGTGCTCTCGCCTGTTGCAGCGGACTACCAATCGAGCTGCTGAGTTCTGCACTCTCTGCAGTTTCGAGATAAGGACGTCTGGGATGCCGAACAGCAAAGCGTTCCCGTAGTCGAGTCTCGAAATGACCAGTGAATGTATTATTAGAGCCGCTAATTTCTCCGATAGACACGATCGTATGGAAGCAATGTTACGCAGGTGAAAGTATGCAGCACAACATACGTGTTGCACATGGCGTACCATCGACATTTCAACGTCGAACACAACGCCGATGTTGTAGGCACTCGGACTAGGAGTGCTGTCACAGTCGCCGATCTTTATCATTGTGATGTTGTGTTTCTTTTGGTTGGTGCGTGATGCCAAGACGAGCTCGACTGTTTTGTCCTCGTTGACTTTCAGCAGATTGGTGTTCATCGACGCGCGGACGTCGTTGACGCAGTGTTCGAATGTATGCAGCGATGACAGTCTGTCGATTTCATCAGTGATGTCGAATTTGATGTACAGCTGCGTGTCGTCTGCGTACACGTGATAGCTCAAGTTGTGTTGTTTGATGATATCGCCGATTGGGGACGAGTAGATGGTGAAAAGCAATGGCCCCAATGCTGAGCCTTGGGGGACACCGAAAGCGATATTTTAATGGTCGGAAGCACCGCCTGGTATTGTCACGGATTGTGTTCGATCGGTCATGTATGAGCGGACCCATTCTAGCGCGGAGCCAGTCACACCAATGCGTTTTTCTAGACACGAGATCAGGATGTCGTGGTCGACGGTGTCGAAAGCGGCTGACATATCGAGTAGTACGAGTATTACCCCGTACCGCCGGTCTGATGCCTGAAGAATGTCATTCTGTACAAGCACTAGAGCAGTTTCAGTTATGTGGTACGGTCGATAGGCCGACTGGTTCCGGTCGAGTATGTCGTTCGCAGTTGCGTGATCGAGTATGCACCGTGCGACCTGCCTCTCGAGCAACTTGGAGACAAAAGGGTGATTCGAGACGCGTCTGTAGTGTGACAAGTTGTCAGCATCTAGATTAGGCTTCTTTAGTAACGGGGTGACGTCAGCATGTTTTAGGCAACGAGGGACGACACCGTGTGCGATGGATGCGTTAATCAGTTTCGTCAGAATTGGCGCTAATCCGTCCGAAACGTCTTTAAGTAGCCATGTTGGCAATGGGTCGAGCGCGCAAGATGTCGTTGGCGACTTGGTGATGAGACTGCGAATATCAGATGTCGACGCTGTCGAGAACGTGTGTAATCGTGGTACACTGGAGGTCTGCCTCTTCTCGACATATGGGCTAGGTGTAGCGGCGGGGTAGTCACCAAGCGTCTCACGAATCGTCTCGACCTTTGCTGAGAAGAAAGTGGCGAAACATGTTGCGAGTTCTTGCGTGTTGTCGTTTTGTGGTAAGTGAGCCTATTTCCGTCACTGCAAGAGCCCGTTAATTAAACGGTACAGTCGTCTTGAATTGCCACCGCATTGATCAAGTTCGAATGCAAAGTAGTCCGAATTTGCAGTGTTGATTAGTTTCTTGACGTATGCACATTGTGCTTTGTATATATCGCGATGTACAGTAAGGGGTGTGCGTCGGCATTTTCGTTCGAGTTTTCGTCGTGTTCTCTTGGCGTCGGCCAGCTTCTCGTTGTACCAAGGCACCAGTGGGCGGACAGCTATACGACGTGACAGTAAGGGTGCGTGTTTCTGGACGAGGTCGGACAACACGGTGTTGTATACAGTGATAAGTTCATCTGTGTCGCTGGCAGAGGGCATGGCAACAAGTGTCGACGCTGCAATGTCATCGCGAAACGCCGGCTTGTTGATGCTCGTATATTTCCGATACATTATTTGTTTCCTAGGGACAGTTGGCTTTAAGATATCAATAACGCATTCGATCCAAAAATGATCGGAGAAAAGCGACGAAGTTTTCGTGGAAACAATTCCGTGATTCTCAGCCCGTGTAAGGTTGAGGTCGATAGTGTGGCCATCGATGTTTGTAGGCTCACGAACGTGTTAGATTATGTTAACGGCGTCAGTTATCTCAATGATATGCTTCACAGTGCGGTTGGACGGTTTGTCCCAGTGAATATTGAAGTCTCCGATCATCGCGAAACGGCACGACATCATGGCATAGCCTTCAACGAAGGATGCAAACTCGGCAAGAAAGTCGGCATGAGAGAGTTTGTTTTTGCTTGACCAAGGTGGGCGATATATAATGGTCAGCTTGATGAAGCTAGCGGGCGACATGACATCAATGTCCATATATTCGAATGATTGTATCGGCTGTTTGTTGTTATTGACGGTAACCTTAATGATTGATCTGTATAAGAAGCCAATACCACCCCCTCGCCGGTTCTTTCTGGGCGCATGCACGAAATTGAAGCCGATCGGTGTTAACTCTTTCTCTGATTTCGTGTCCTTATCGCCCGGGCTGAGCCAAGTTTCGGTAACTGCCACGCGATCAAAGTTTGCGTCAATTACGTGGTCAATAAAAACGTCTGTTTTATTGCGAATGGAACAGGCGTTGACGAGGCCCAATATGACGATGGATCTGGCGTTGTGTCGAGCATTTCGCAGAGCCCCATTGACCGATGGAGTACTGTCTGGAGTGAGCTAGTCCCATTGTTCTGTGCGTATGTGTCTTAAATTGTTGTCACAATGACGTGTGCATGGCCGGCCGCCGTATGGTCGATGTCCAATCACAAGTTCAATAGCTCGTTGTTTCCAAGCGCCGCCTCGGCAACCGCGTCTCTTAGGCAATCTGGCGGCAGTGCCGTGATTGACTAGTGTCCTCCAAGTATTGGCGTTCACACGTGAAGCACAGGAATGGCGAAGCAACTGACTGGCAGTGTACCTGATCATGCTGTGTGCTACTGCTGCTGTAGTGTCACGTTGTCATGCTTGGTCGACACATTGTTCTGGCTGCAGCGGTCACGGCTGACCGAATCAGTATGACAGTATCACAGGAAATTAATAATAATAGGTGCAGCCACTAGGCGCAACTCAATATAACGAGGATATCGATGGCAATACAGTATGATGTGCAAAGGTGATAGACGATTTGGGCTACTGTATCTGCAAAGGCTTTTCTGTATAATGTGGATTGGTTGTTATTACGCTTGTCTCAACGGCGGACCAACGGTTTCCAGCTTGGACTGGATGCAATTCTGTGATATCTGAAATTAGATCTCCGGTGGCAACTATCAGTGTCAGATTCGTGTAAAGCTGTTGAATCTAGCTCGTGTAATAGTTACGCTTGACGATTTTTTGTACTACAAAGCAACAGAGATTCAGTGGAGATAATAATAATAATAAAGGATAGTTCGTATATAGCGCAAATCTTTTAAGCAAATAACCCAGTGCGCTAGAACATATCATTCATACTCATATATATACATAACATAGACGATACAGATACATACATGGACCATTTAGACTAGGGAGAACGCTTGTCGGAACAGATATGTCTTTAACCGAGGTTTAAATTCAGATAGAGTAGTAAAATCCAGGGAGTGGGTGCGATTAAACAAAAAGAGCGCTCACCAACAGACTTAGGGTTACCTTTAGGTATACTTAACAGTTTCTCGCTGGAGGACCGGATGGTGCGTGATGTTTTGTATGTGGAGAGCAGGGCCGAAAGGTAAGGTGAGAGTGACCCGTCAAAATGGCGGTACGCAAAAGTTGCCATCATGTACTGGCATCGAAACTTTACTGGCAACCAATGGAGTTCCTGCAACATTGGCGTCACATGGTCTCGATTACGTTTCTTTAGAAAGAGCCGTGATGCACTGCCCTGAACCCTCTGTAATCGACTTATCTGTTCAGCAGGCAGACCATTAAAAACCGAATTGCAATAATCAAGACGGGACGTTATTAAAGCAGTGAGAAGTTTAGCAGAAGCGCTTTTAGAAAGATACGGCCGGATGGACGCAATACGTCTTAACTCAAGAAAACAGGCACGACAAACACTGCTGATTTGTTCCTGCATGGAGAGAGTCTAATCAGTTCTAACTCCAAGGTATTTTACTGAATTTTTGAAAGGGATATTACTACCACCGATGTCTACAGCAGCAGAAACAACAACACAGAATGACCATTGCTTACAGACTGATAGTTCCAGGACAAGCATACATCGACACAAAAACACTGGTATTAGTATGGACAACCTAATACGTATCAACACACTTTCAGATGTTGCGAGATAAAATAATGAACATTACAGTAAACATCGTGAAGATGATGTTCTACTAACGATGTGTTGTCTTAGCGGTCACTTAAGAATAAAGGTTTGTCCGCAGTGAACATGATTGATCATTTCCAGGTTGGTGGTGTGCTAGCATTGCCTGAAACCTGGCTGGGAACTGACACTAACAAACAGGTGATTAACGAATTCGTGCTATATGGCTACACGCTTCAACACACCTCGCGTTCGAATGAGAACCGTGGAGGAGGAGTTGCCGTATTATACAAATGCAGCTTGTCATTTAAGACCCTGTATACCACTTCGAAAAGCACCTTTACTCACTACGCCGGGCATCATCATTGTGAGTTACTTCCGTGACGCTACCCCGTTTGGGCCGTTGTTTACCCCGCGAAGCCGGAACAGATCCCTTTCTTTTTGTTGTTTTGCCCTTGTTTGTAAGTGTGTTGTTCTATGATTCAATGAGTAAATGGGACTTACCGGATGTTTTCTCTGTCTCTTTTGCCCTGCTTGTCTGCACTGCCTTACTTGTCTGCTATGTCTTACTTGTTTGGCTGCATTCGTCGTCAATGGTTACTTTAGTTTGTTTCATCCGAACATCTCTTTGTTTTTCTCCCCAAGGATTCCCTGGATACATATTTTGAAGTGACATTTTCTTTATTATTACCACACCCATCTAGCGTTTTACTGTTCCCTGTACGTTCCCACGGCAAGGAACCTTTGTTTGGCATTGAAGACATTTGATTTATTTGTTTTATTTTATTGTTCGCCTCCCTCTAAACGGTAAAGGATTTAAAAACAATGTATTCTTCTACGAATGGAATTTATATTAGACCGACTTGTTGTCGTAACAGACGAAGTAGTTACAACGGGTGACCTCAACTTCCACCTGAACGATGTGAACGACGGAGATGCGCTACGCTTCACGAGTACATTGGATAATCACGGACTGGTGCAACACAGTGGGAGCCAGGAAGGGGCATACTTTGGACCTGGTTATCACCCGCGACAATTGCTCCTTTTTGCTGGGTATGTCCACGGTTTCTGCATGTGCGATTCTATAGGTAACCTTTTGATGACTATATCGCTGTACAATTTAGAAAGTAGAAAACGGAATGGTATTCAGACGATTTGAGACACGCTAAACTCGCGCGCAGACGAGCAGAGAGGAGTGGCGCCGAACGAGACCCGTCACCAGTAGTTGTGCCGAGAACAATGCAATTCCAACAACAAGCTGCTGATCAGTGACAAGAAAGGATTATTTTCCGCTAAAATCAGAAACTGCGTCAATGACCAGAATCAACAGCTTAAATTAACGAGACATCTGATAAGTGGGCTGTAATGGACTGGTGATCTAACCAATCCATGCGTCACTTGACCAGTTAGCGAATACATTCAGTGACAACTACATGAACAACTTATATATACTAAGGTACAACTAGAATCGGCAGCCCGAGTAACATCTGCAAGCTAGCACTGGACGAGGACACCATGTTGGATGGAACCCTGCTCGAACAGTTTTCACCAGGTACCCACGACTAGATGAAGCAAATTATTACAAATGCGTCTAACACGACATGCGAATCAGATGCAATTTCTACTGGGTTCCTGAGTCAATGTCTTGATCAGTTCGTGCCGTTGATTACGGCCAACATAACCGAATCATTGGCTACGTCAGTTGTACTTCATTGCTTCAAACAAGCTGCCGTACGACGATAATTAAAACGGCCGTGGCTCGACACAGAAGGGCTGAGTAATTATCGGCCAGTGTTCAATTTGCCGTCAGATCGTCTGGAGAAAGTGGTTGAGCTTCGCTTGAAAGATTACCTGAACCTCTGCAATCATCATGAGACTCACCAGTCCGCTTACAGAAATGACCACTCTACCGAGACAGCTCTAGTGAAAGTATAAAACTACATCACACGAGTTCTCGACCGAAACCATATAGTTGTGTTGGTCATGCTAGTCCTGTCAAGTCCGTTTGACGTCATCGACCATAACATCACGCACAAGCGTTTTTGACAATCTCTTGGTGTGACCGCAGAAGCCATGAAATGCATGTGGTCCTGCATAACGGCAGAACCCATTGTGTGTCGGTCAGTCCTGCTACATCGTCAGTAGTCAATAGGTTGATCACAGTACGGGTCATGACCCGAGATCAACGGAAAGTCGGCAAAGATCAAAGGGAAGATCAAAGGATTTGTCGGCATGTGAGCGCCCTGAGTCGAAAATTGAGTCCTACTTATAAAAATCCGTACAGCTTACTTATAAAAAACGTTTGATTCAATTTTTTTGTGGCGCCTGCATTCAGCGCCTCTAGTGAGATAATCGATAATGATAATCGATAATGTGCTGACCTCTAGTGAATAAACACATGATGATAATCGATAACATGCTGGCATAATCAATAATCAATAATCGATCATTAATCAAAAACCAATAATCGATAATTGATTGATTGATTGATTGATTGATTGATTGATTGATTGATTATGTGGTTATGTGTGTGGTTATATGTGTGGTTATATGTGTGGTTATACGGGTATATGGTGATGTGTTGTGGTTATATGAGTGTGTATGAAAACTTGTGGCTGAATAGTAGCGTGTCTAGTGAAAATCGCTGCTAAAATAAAGTACACTGTATTGAGAATAGTTTTATTTTATTTTACGTTCCTGTACAAGCTATATGAAGTTCTCCGGTTAGTGCAATTAGGCCGCCTGCGCTGCAGAGAGTTAACAGCTTGCATCAATTGACTGCCGGCTGCGCTGGAAAGATCATAGGTTAACAGCTGGCGTCGGCGTCATGTCTCACGGCCAAATGGGGATATCGTATTTCGGCATTCTTCGGCTAGTGGTGGTATTATGATTAAGTTGTTGTTGTCGCTTCTACAGCTGTATTAAAGTTGGCTTTATAGGCCCTGCGTTAGGCTGGCGCTGCGCGGAGCATTTTATAATGAAAGTTAACTGGCTAACGCTGCGTTATTATGGTGTATGCGCTAGGCAGTGACGCTGTCGATATATCGGATGTCGCATTCTTTAGCTGGCGGTGGCTTGCATTCTTTACCAGCTAACAGTGGCATAGTCGTCGCCTTGTATAGAAGTTGATTTTATCGGCCTAGCGCGGATTGCTGTAACTGGCGGATAATTTTATAACGAAAGCTAGCTGACTGATGCTGCATTATTAATGTGTACGCAATAGTTGGAATATAGACAAGTGCTGCTGCTGCTGGATTTATTGACCTAGCGCGGAGAATTCATAAAGAAAGCTAGTTGAACAAATAAGGCTGTTGCTGCTATTTTGAAAGGTGGTTTTATTGGTGAGTTACTACTACTATACTAGGCATTAGCCGTAGTTTGTGTCCGTTTACTCAGTGTAGAATAATCCTCCGCGCTTCGGGAATCTTGGAGGGTTGTTCCGCGGCGGGGGACGCACACCCGGTGGAGCACCGTAAGTTATTCCGGGGGGATACTGGGGAACGTAGTCAGGCGGAAGGCTGAAACCCAGTCGGGGACGAGGCGTTTTCGGTAGTGGTGCGGGACGAGGTCGCGGCATTGGCGCAACAACACCGGTCGGAAGATCTTGTTCTTCGTGAAATCGATAGGACGCGTCGCTCGTCGCTGAGCAGGTGGCGTCGTTCGGCGTGGAGGTAAATAGGCGGCAGCCACAGCAGGCATGCCGCGCCCGAATCCCGGCTGAATCGGCGTCGCGGGGTATGGAGCCGATTCGGCGGCGGCAGCAGGCGTGTGGCGGCGGCGGCAACGCGCCCGAAGTACAGTGCCGCGCCCGATTCCGCCCCATTGATTGCGCGGTATATTCGCAATAATCATGTCGTCATGATCGACGCCGGGTGGTCTAACGAAGCCGTTTCGTGTGGACGGCAACATGATGGTGGTTCCCCGTCCTACGTACAGCGTTTCGAAGCCGTTATTTATTCCTCTGTAAATAAAAGTTTTAGTTAGTATCGTTGAAGGAGGAAACAGGTAAATTGTAGTTAGCATCGTTGAAGGAACGTATAGAAATCTATATTCCTCTGTAAATAAAAGTTTTAGTTAGTATCGTTGAAGGAGGAAACATGTAAATTGTAGTTAGTATCGTTGAAGGAACGTATAGAAATCTATAGGTGAAAACCTAACGTACCTCGCTCCTGGTTCGGCGTCGTCGCTCATTGTGGTCGTTGAAGGGAATGACGCGCACTTGTTTACGCGACTGTAGGCGGTGTTATGGAGGCCTGCCAATTGGTACGTAGGCTACCGTTACATAAGCGCTTACATAAGCGCTTTGTTACATAAGTGCATAAAGCCTTAATAAATAGCTAAACGCGTAAAATAAACAGTCTATAATACGAAGTAAGGACTAGAGAGTCTTATGGTAAACTTATATTACAAAATAATGTTCTATAAAACCGACGTTCAGTTTGTGCACTAACGTGACCGAGAGACTTTTTTCAGTTTTAGTAACCTTGCGAGAATCGGCTGTTTCGTGGCGCTCGTGTGCGAGCACACGGGAGCTATGCGCTATGCTAATATAACTAGGGGCGGCCGAGAACGCCTCTGTATTCGCTTATTGTCGGTGTGGTAACGTTGTGTTATTTTTGTTGAAGATGGATGATTTTTTGAAGAGGCTCAAGGAGGTGCATCGTAAGTTTTTATTTTTGTGAGCTTCACTGGGTTGTGCAGTTGGATGTTTTGGAGAGCCTCGTGAGGGGACACAGTTGTACGTTTTGTGGCGCCTCTAGCGGGTGCAGTAGGAGATTTTTGTAGTCTCAGCCCTCCGAATAGTCACCACTTACCGCGAAACCTATGTCTATTAATGCTCATTGATGCTACTGTGTATATCATAATCGGGCGTAGTGGTGGGCAGTGCATTTACAACCATGTCACGTCAATTTAATGTGATAGGATCGCTCAAAAACCGCAAGACTCACATCACGTATTGATGGAAACAGGTGGGGTTTGAATCAATAGACATCATTGACTAACGCAATAAGCACAAACCTGACTCCAAAAACATAGACCAACCGCAAAGTTAATTGAGTTCTACGTCACTGCTTTTACGATCCAATCAGAGTTTTAACGCGGGTTCTGCAGTTCGACTTCGCGTATAAACGCTAAATATGGATATTTCGCATAAGTACAAACGTCGACTTATTTCGTACATAAATAGTTATGGTAATTCAAATGTAACTAGACATAGTAATAGCTACACATTTTAGGAACACATGGTTATCAAGAAAGTTGAGTTATAAGTTACATACATGCATATTTAACGTCTTTTTAAAAAGACCTTCGGCGTGCTTGTTTTCATCTGCAGCGATGCAGTGAGGCACAATAACAGTGCAGTACACATTTGTTTATTGGACTCCACAAGCTTAGCTTAGACTTATGCATGGCTAAGCGCACCTATACACCATATCGTAACACATGTCTATCTAATATTTATTAAGCCCACACTGATGGCTATATGGGCATATTATGTATATTGACCTATACGTATTTATTTATTTTGTAAACGTAGTTGAGTCGTTGGTTGCATTATGTCTACTTTGGCTATGTTGCAACGCTGGCATATCACGTTTTTGTGCAACTACGAAAATAAATATCTTTAAACAGAAAGCTAAGCATTGTGTTTGGAGGTTTATGTAAAATATATATTTATAGCCTATTTACGTTGCCGAGTGGATTAGATGCAGACAGTTTATTAAAAAAACGTTTACTGAAAACAATGTGTTGAGCAAAGTGCGTTGACCAGCTGTCTATCAGTATCAGTTGTGGCTTTTTGCAATCTGTTCCCGCCGTTCACATTTAATTAAAAAGCAAACAACGTTAATACCGATTTTACAAATGGTAACGTAACAATTACCCACGACAACCCTCCTATCCCATGTAACGTTTCGTCACTTACACCTGCCACGCCTAAGCTTGACATACTTTATGGATGTCCCCTAATACCTTAGACCAATTAAATAAAATATTGTCCATTATGGTACCCCACGTTGGGGTATACAGACATCATGATTAAGCTATGTTATTGCATAAAAAGACACGAAACACAATTTAATTTTTGTTTGGTTGGCCTAATCGTGCGAGCCGGAATTGTTGCATTGGGGTTTGCGCTTGCCGTACTTACGTCCTAAATTCTACCTTCCTGCGATTATCGACTGCGATAAAGGTTAAATTGTTCCGTCAACGCATTTTTACATATATCTGTATATTTCGTACATGCATTTTACTGTTTGTAAAACACAGACAATCACTACGTGTGTGCTAACAATTACCTTCTGGAGCCGATCATAAAACCGCTCACTGCGCGCTTAGCTAATTATTTTTTATTATACGTCGACGTGAGATCTTCGTTTACTTCAAATTTTAGGTCCCGTTCTGATTTGTCGTAAGGTTGCAGCGCTTAATTGCGTTAGTTAATGGTTTCTAATATAAAGCACTGTACGTCTATCTGGACAGCGAATTTATTATACCAGCCCCTAAGAAATATGTTGTCACATGTATTATGCATCTATCAATGATCGTTTGCAAAAAACATCTAAAAAAACTTATTTGACGTATAGAATTTATGTGAACGCAAGGATTGTACATGTATGTTTATATTGGATCACGACACTGCGTAAAATCTGGTATTTTAAACAAACTGTAATGATTAACACCGGTTTTCTTTGCTACTTTCCCGGTAATTTGTTTACTGAATTATTGCTAATACAACATAGCGTAATGACTGTTTGCACTAGATTACGTCTGTATTTACAGTGTTGTGCTACACGTGTGGTAGCTTCATCGATGACGTTAGAGAGGAATGTCGAGTTGTCGCCCCAAATAACGTGACAATTTGCAGCGAGTGTTGGGTGAAAGGGCAACGTTTGTGTTGTGCCGATTTAATATTTCGATTTGCAAATTGCCTAAAATATGTCAATATTTCAAATTAAAACAACTTTACATGTGCTTGGTAATATGCACGTGTACCGAAGAATCGAAATGCAATAAGTTGTGGAACACAAACAATAATCGATAACGATTAATAAAATGTATGTGTGATATGATGACCTTCCGAAAAGTAGCAATATAAAACATAACTTTCGGACGGGCATGTTGCGTGTGGTCGTTCCAATAAATCCATGCTGTTTCTTATCACAGATTTACCGGTTTGAAGTTTACGGCGAAGAAGTGAAGTTCGCTCGCAGGTGCCAGTCTGATCAGGTCCACGTGCGAGATGACTTGTGCGAAGAATTCTTTACCTAAGTTTGTTATTCTGATGGAAAAACCAAAGTCAGTAAAGAGATGATTTGTGTTTATCATCTATTGTGTATTGGTAGCATACGAACGTCGACTTTTGAACTTTGGTTATTCTTTCTCAAATCAAGCTTAGGTTCTAATTTTTTTAATCTACTAAACATCATAACGTCCGTCTGGCCATAAACGTACTAACAACCCAATATGTCCCCTTGTTCACGAGCACTGTCTGGACACTATAGTACTACTGGTAATAATTATAATAGCAGTGCTAAATATATACGCTATTGTTTCATTCAGCAACAAAGCCTAATACAATAATTATAATATGCATTACATGAACATACATCGTTAAACAAATGGACATTTGCCAGATTTGGATAATCATATTGGGGCGCAACGCCAGTATAGGGTTTGATACGGACGTACGATGTCAGTACCGATCGTCGGGATAGACATTTGAATGGTTTGAGCCATTTTTGTTTATTGTATGTCCTTTTGCTATTTCCAGCTTTGCAGGCAATGCTGCCAGCAGGACGGGTGTAACAACGAAATAGTGTCCGGCATGATGGCCGGCGCCTACGTCTCCTCTCTGGACTTTCTCCTCGCAATTGTTTCTGCATTGGTGACACTTGGTGTGCCGAGATTGTTCTAAGCAGTTAATTACGACCATATACGTCACTGTGCTCGAAATCTGTTCATATATATACATTACGTGACTAACTGCGTAACAACATGGTCCATCAATCATACAAATAGCTGCAGATATCGGATAATCGTTGTTCAGTGTGGTCATGATCATGATGTCATGGTCATGACGTTGACAAACAGTGACATATCGGATGCGTCAATGTTTGTATCTAGTATGTCGTGGTTTACAGCCATGTGTGCGCCATCCATCGTGATAACTAGACGGAATTTGTTGCTAGGCAATTGGTCAGATGAAGTATACGTCTGAATTGTTAACATGTGTCAAAGAGGTGTGTGAAGGGTGAAACGTTAATTTTGGTAACTGTTCATTTAAATGTTTACCTTAAACAATAGTTTTTAACGAAGCACTACGTGGCGCTAGTTTTGTTAATTTCAACCCAGCTCTCCCATAACTATTTATTATCCTAACTGATCTGATTGACTTTACTATTTGTGTATATTTTTTTTATTGATGCTCACATCCCACGTCTCCAGGCATTTGTAGTTTCTTTCCTGTAATTACATATTGTCAAATTGTTATTTGTGAACTTTACTTACTTACTTTCTTACCATGCTATTTTTAATATTGGACCCCTACGAATGATGCATTTGCATGTCAGGGTGTGAATATGTTTAGCAGTGGTATTTGAATCGCAAGGCATCTACAGAAGAGTGGATGTACACTAAGGTATTGACGTTTTAGAATTGTTCTTAATGAACCAATTTGCATATCATACCATATTTAATGATTATTTACAATCTTTCACATTTGAACCTCCCTTTACGCTCTCCTCCGTAATAAAAACACATCGCAATAAAAGCCAGCATATGACAGTCCCAAATTATGTCTGTAATATAATATGAAATAAATAGCATAGGAAGTATACGAAAGTAGTCTCGTTAACACGGTCACTTCAACATTCATGTCGATTTGGCGCAGTCCCGATGGTGACATTAATAGAAAGGTTCCGGTGTATTAGTCTTGTTTTGCTTTTCGTCCATTGTATGCCACTGCATTGACCAGATGTACGTTTTTATGCTTGTGATTGTATTTCACGATTTCGCAAAATAAATTGCATAGTTATCACGTTTCTAGAACGTATTTGTTATTTAAAAAAATATTGCATGTAAGTGTGTTATCCCAATATAGTCACTACTGAATTTTACAGCTATTACGTTTTTACCTCACTTTACTACACATTATAAGGACTAATCACTATAAGGGAAGTTAGCATACGGGATGTATTATTATGGGGTATTGTAACTATGGTTATATATAATGGAAGTCTCTACAGAATACAGGGAGTGAGGACAACAAGTTTCTAGCTTTAGTACAAGACTATTTCCTTTCTCAACATGTGCTAGAGCCGACAAGGGATGAGAATGTTTTAGACATAATTTTATCCTCACAGAATGAATTAGTTGAGAGTGTCACATTATGTGAGCCACTGGAAAGTAGTGATCACAACCAAATACAGTTTACCTTCAAAGTAAAATTACAAAGAAATAATAGAAAGCAGTTCAGGAAAAAATCCCACAAAGGAAGATATAAGGAAATGAGGAAATATTTAGGAAAGATAGACTAGAACAACACATTGAAGTCTAAGACAGCAACAGAATGCTGGTAAATCTTAAAGAGTGAAATTGATTGCACCGTCGATCAAGTCATACAGATGTACCGGAAATGACGAAGTCTACAACATTTATAAAGAAGCACTAAACCAAGCTGCAACTGAAATTATATATTCGTTCGAAAAGAAGGTACGAACAAAAATTAGCTTGTAAAATAAAAAATAAAACAGCAACAGGTTTTATGCATATGTTCGGAGCAAACAGAACATTCAGGATTATGTCGGTCCTCTAGAAGATAGTGGTGGAAGTATAATATCAGAGGGATTCTTAATGGAAGAAGACCGGAATGGGTATTTTAGTTCGGTGTTTACCGGGGAAGATATTGTTAGATATCTGAGAAATTAGATTATTTTGGACAGTTAATTGTAACCCCGGAAATGGTAGCTAAGAAAATAAAGGCTATGAAGGATAATAAATCACGTGGAGTGGATGGGATTCCGCCAAAACTACTATTGGAAATTGTAGAACAAATTAGCATACCACTTGCAACAGTTTTTAACTTGTCATTTGAAGCGGGAGTGGTTCCTTTAGAATGGAAAGAAGCAAACATTATACTGTTATTTAAAAAAAGGTTCCAAAAGCAAGTCAGAGAACTACAAATCAGTGAGTTTAATATCAGAGATTTGCAAATTATTAGAAATACTATAAAGATCACATGGTTGATTTTCTTGTTAAACATAACTTGTTAAACCCATCTCAACATTGGTTTCCAAAAGCGAGGTCATGCTTAACAAATATGTTATGTTTTTGGAAGATATCATTAAGTTGGTAGACGAGGGATCACCAGTAGATATCATCTACTTAGATTTTCAGAAAGCTTTTGAAAAAGTGCCACGTCAAAGATTACTGCTTAAATTAAAGGCCCACGGCAAAGGAATTGATTTAATTAATTGGATAGAAAAGGCTAATTGAAAAAAAAAAACGGGTAGTAGTTGATGGGGAGGCTTCAAACAGGAAATCAGTTTTGAGTGGGGTAGTACTGGGACCTAGATTATTCTTAATATATACAAACGATTTGGACGATGATATAACAAGCAAGGCTATATTTGGCGGAGATAGGTCGTAGAAATTGGTGGTGCAGAAATGTTGATAAACAAGTGGAATTACAGATTGATAAGTATTATTTTTGCCTTAATATCATTCATAAAGTTGCAATAAACATATATTGAGTAGCAGTTGTGCTTAAAGTTAGTTAGTTAAAGTATTTTAGAACACCTTAGTATAGTGAGTGATAATAGGGGAACTCACTTAGCCTTAGGCTTCGATAAGTTGTAAACAAGATTTAACAAACCAGATTATGTCGTAGAGTATAATTATAGGAGATAAAGTAACAACCATCAAACTACTTACATAAGATAATATATGTATAATTCAGTACTTGCTAGATATTTTGATTAGGTAGCATTGTTGTTAAAACTAAGCAAGGGCGACAGTAGGGCGGCGTAACCTAAATAAATAAAGCAGCCTAACGTAACGTAATTAATTGTACTTAAATTAGGTCACTACCGGTAATGTTAGCGTTCGTGACAGGATAAATAGTCGGCTGTGTAATTGAAATTTGTAACCTAAAGTGTGCTGTAGTACACAGGAAACAGTCTTTATAAAAACTAAGTTAGTTAAGTTATTAAATAAATTCTGATCGGGATATGGCACCTTGCAAGCGGCAAATCAAGGCAAAGCGACACCTGGTGTGCGATCACTGCCACAGCTGGGTAGATTTTGCATTGTCCGGCTGTGGGAAGTCATGGGCAGAAACCATGGAGGAAGGATTCACCTTTCAGTGCATTGGGTGTTGGAAGGTGGAGTGTCTGCAGAAGGAGATAGTTAGGTTGACAGATATTGTGAAGGGAATGAAGATGGGAATTAGCAAGGAGGCAGGTCGAATGGAGAGAGACGACAGGGAGAGAGGTGAGAATACTGCAAGACTGAAGGAGAATAGCAATGGCAAGAAAACTGAAGAAAGGTGATTGGAGGGGAGGAAATTGGAAAATCGACAACAGAAAACGTGACAAGTGTGAAGGTGACAGGGAAGAAAGTGACTGCAGAGAAGGAGGGAGGGAAGATGGGACGGGAGAGGAGAGAAGAAAATGAGATGGGACGAAAGATGAAGGGACGAAAGGAAGTGTGAGCAAATGTGATAGAAGAGAAGTCGATAAAAGGGACGCTGACAGGAAGAAAGGTGACAAGAGAAAAAGTGACAGGAAAGAATGGACCTGAAGAGAATGTGACAGGAGAGAAGACGACAGGGGGAAAGACAACAACCAGACAGATGCAAACCGAAGAAGGAGCTATTCTAAGGCAGTGATTGCGGGGGCAATGCGGAAAGAGAGGGTGTTTATGGGCGACTCCATTATGAGAAAGACGGACAAGACAATGAGCGAGGGGAAAGACGTCGTTGTTTGTCTACCGGGGGCTAGGATTGAACATGTGACTGACATGGCAGAGAAGGTATTGGGACATGGTAAGGGGGGGTCTATATTGGTACATGTAGGAACAAATAATGCAGACAGGGAGGGAACAACTACGATAGTACAGAATTATAGACAGTTAGTGAGGAAGCTAAAGAAGACAAGAGTTGAAAAGGTTATTCTGTCAGGAATGTTGCCAGTAATGGGAGGAAGGTGGGGGGCAACGTATAGAAACTGCAAGAGGATGGCGATCAACGCACTAGTTGAGCAGATGTGTGAAGAAGAGGGGGTGGGATTCACAATTTTATGGGGATACTTTGTTGGGAAGGAAGATATGTACATGAGAGATGGCCTCCATCTTAGTGGAAAGGGGGCAGCAGTTTTCTCAGAGAACCTGTTGCGATCTGTTGACAGTGGGACAGGTTGCATCTATTTAAAGTAGATTCGCAGGGGGGACTCACAGAAAAGCCTGAAAATGGAGGCATAAATAAAGACAGCACAAATAAATCAGCAAATAACAGTCTGGAAAACTCTTCTGAAGCTGGATATAAATGTGTTTGTTTAAATGCAAGGAGTATAGTAAACAAAAGAAATGAACGAAACATTATGGTAGAAGATATTGACCCTCATATAATAGGTATAACCGAATCCTGGACCACCACCGATATATCAGATGCTTAATTGGGACTGACAGGATATGTAATGTGTAGGAAATATATAATAGGAAGAAAGGGAGGTGGAGTTATTTTATATATTAAAGAATTTATCCAGGCTTATGAAATAAAATTAGAAAGAGAAGCAGATTGCGAAGAAGCTGTTTGGTGTAACATATTTACAGGAAACTCAACGTTAACAGTTGGGTTAGTTTATCGAAGTCCAAACATAAGCATATAAGAGAATGAAAAAATACAAAACGCTATAAGGGAAGTAAGCAAACGGGACTGTATTATTATGGGGGATTTTAACCACGGGCATATACAATGGAAATCTCTTCAGAGTATGGGGAGTGAGGACCACAAGTTTTTAGTTTTATTTCAAGATACTTTCCTTTCTCAACATGTGCTAGAACCAACCAGGGGTGAAAATGTGTTAGACATAGTTTTGTCCTCACAGAATGAATTTGTTGACAATGTCAAGATATGTGAGCCTCTGGGGAGTAGCGATCACAACCAGATACATTTTATCATCAAAGTAAAATCAGAAAGGAATAATAAAAAGCAGTATAGGAGAAATTTACACAAAGGAAGGTATAAGGACATGAGGAATTATTTAGCAAAGATAGACTGGAATAACACACTGAAAAATAAGACAGCATCAGAATGCTGGAATATATTAAAGAGTGA
>CM034541.1:45610090-45688317 GCA_020002185.1 Paraescarpia echinospica
ACACACACACACACATATATATATGTATATATATATATATATGTATCATATTAATGAAATACTACTATATTATGATTCCAGTGTGCCCAATTCTACGCTTGAAACGATTCCGCATAATTGACTCGGTACGATAACGTTCCTTCTCAAAGTGACGCCACATTCGTGTTTTCCTTTCAGATGGCGTCACCGGTACGAACATGAGCACCACCAAGGCCATAACTACTACACACGGAGTCACCACACCAACCACCAGAGCTACTCTTCCTCGTAGAATCATCATCCAACAAGGTCGTAAGTACCCGCACTGTGAGAAATGGTCGCATACGTTCACACATTTCAATAAACGTGTAGCATTTCATATGTGTGGATGATGAGACGGTCGGAATCAATTTAGTCAACACTGTCGCACCGTCTGTCGGCTGGAACATACATATAATGCTTCATAAACGAAGGGGGGTGTGAGTGTTGGGGGACTTAGCCCCCTCTACATGTTTTGGTGGGGGGAGGGGGCTGGATATGTGATTAGCCCGTCTATTTTGGAAGGGGGCGCAGTTTTAGGTTTTGATGAATATGAAAGCGAGTGTAGTTGTTTATGTTGAGCATCAGGGGAGGATGGGACGGGGTGAAGATGGTTGATTTTTAAAGAGGCTCAATGAGGTGCATTATATGTTTTGATTCTTGTGAGCCTCACTGGGTTGTGCAGTTGGATGTTTTGGAGAGCCTCAAGAGGGGACACAGTTATACGTTTTGTGGCGCCTCTAGCGGGTGCAGTTGGAGATTTTTGTAGTCTCAGCCCTCCGAATAGTCACCACGTACCGCGACGCCTATGTCTATTAATACACATTGATGTATATATATTTATATTGGATCACGACACTGAGTAAAATCTGGCATTTAAAACAAACTATAATGCATAACACAGATTCTCTTTACCACTTTCCCGGTAATTAGTTTACTGAATTATTGCTAATACAACATAGAGAAATGATTGTTTGCACTAGATTGCGTCTGTATTTGCAGTGTTGTGCTACACGTGTGGTAGCTTCACCGATGACATCAGAGAGGAATGTGGAGTTGTCGACCCAAATAACATGACTATTTGCAGCGATTGTTGGGTGAGTGGGCAATGTTTGTATTGTGCTATTTTAAAGTTTAGATTTGAAAATTGCCTAGAATATGTCAATAATTCCAATTAAAACAACTTAACATGTGCTTGGTATTATGCACGTGTATCGACGAATCGAAATGCAATAAGATGTGGAACACAAACAAACCTCGAAGTAATAAAATATTCGATAACGACTAATACAATATATGTGTGATGTGTTGGCCTTCCAAAAAGCAGCAATATACAACATAACTTTCGGACGGGCATGTTGTCGTTCCAATAAACCACTGCTGTTTCTTACAGATTTACCGGTTTGAAGTGTTCGGCGAAGAAGTGAAGTTCGCTCGCGGGTGCCAGTCTGATCAGGTCCACGTGCGAGATGACATGTGCGAAGAATTCGTCACCGAAGTTTGTTATTCTGATGAAAAAACCAAAGTCAGTAAACATATGATTTGTGCTTTGTATTTTATGTATTGAACGCATTCCAACGTCGACTTTTGAACTTTGGTTATTCCTTCTCAAATCAAGTTTTAGGTTCTCACTTTTTAATCTACTAAACATCATAACGTCCGTCTGGCCATAAACGTACTAACAACCCAATATGTCCCCTTGTTTCCGAGCACTGATTGGACATTATACCTATACTGGTAGTAATTATAATAGCAGTGCTAAAAATGAACGTTATTGTTTCAGACAGCGTGAAATATACGTTATTGTTTCACACAGCAACAAAGACTAATACAATAATTATAATATACATCACATTAACATAAATCGTTAAACAAATGGACATTTGCCGGATTTGAATAATCAAATTGGGGCGCAACGCCAGTATAGGGTTTGGTACGCACGTACGATGTCAGTACCGATCGCCGAGATAGACATTTGAACTGTTAGAGTAATTTGTGTTTATTGTATGTCCTTTTGCTATTTCCAGCTTTGCAGGCAATGCTGCCAGCAGGACGGGTGTAACAACGGAATAGTGTCCGGCATGATGGCCGGCGCCTACGTCTCCTCTCTGGACTTTCTCCTCGCGATTGTTTCTGCATTGGTGACACTTGGTGTGCCGAGATTGTTCTAAGCAGTTAATTACGACCATATACGTCACTGTGCTCGAATTATGTTTACATATACATTACGTGACTAACTGCGAAGCAACATGATACATCAATCATACAAATAGCTGCAGATATCGGATAATCGTTGTTCAGTGTGGTCATGATCATGATGTCATGGTCATGACGTTGACAAACAGTGACATATCGGATGCGTCAATGTTTGTATCTAGTATGTCGTGGTTTACAGCCATGTGTGCGCCATCCATCGTGATAACTAGACGGAATTTGTTGCTAGGCAATTGGTCAGATGAAGTATACGTCTGAATTGTTAACATGTGTCAAAGAGGTGTGTGAAGTGTGAAACGTTAATTTTGGTAACTGTTCATTTAAATGTTTACCTAAAATAATAGTTTTTAACGAAGCACTACGTGGCGCTAGTTTTGTTAATTTCAACCCAGCTCTCCCATAACTATTTATTATCCTAACTGATCTGATTGACTTTACTATTTGCGTATATTTTTTTTATTTATACTCACATCCCACGTCTCCAGACATTTGTAGTTTCTTTCCTGTAATTACATATTGTCAAATTGTTATTTGTGAACTTTACTTACTTACTTACCATGCTATTTTTAATATAGGACCCCTACGAATGATGCATTTGCATGTCAGGGTGTGAATATGTTTAGCATTGGTATTTGAATGGCATGGCATCTACAGAAGAATGGATGTACACTAAGGTATTGACGTTTTAGAATTGTTCTTCCAGAACCAGTTTGCATATCATACCATATTTAATGATTATTTACAATCTTTCACATTTGAACCTCGCTTTACGCTCTCCTCCGTATTAAAAACACATCGCAATAAAAGTCAGCATATGACAGTCCCAAATTATGTCTGTAATATAATATGAAATAAATAGCATAGGAAGTATAGGAAAGTAGTCTCGTTAACACGGTCACTACAACATTCATGTCAATTTGGCGCAGTCCCGATGGTGACCTTAATAGGAAGGTTCCGGTGTATTAGTCTTGTTTTGCTTTTCGTCCATTGTATGCCTCTGCACTGACCAGATGTACGTTTTTATGCTTGTGATTGTATTTCGCGATTTCGCAAAATAAATTGCATAGTTATCACGTTTCTAGAACGTATTTGTTAAAAAACAATATTGCATGTAAGTGTGTTATCCCAATATAGTCACTACTGAATTTTACAGCTATTACGTTTTTACCTCACTTTACTACACATTATAAGGACTAATCACTATAAGGGAAGTTAGCATACGGGATGTATTATTATGGGGTATTGTAAGTATGGTCATATATAATGGAAGTCTCTACAGAATACAGGGAGTGAGGACAACAAATTTTTAGTTTTAGTACAAGACTGTTTCCTTTCTCAACATGTGCTAGAGCCGACCAGGAGTGAGAATGTGTTAGACAATTTTATCCTCACAGAATGAATTAGTTGAGAGTGTCACATTATGTGAGCCACTGGAAAGTAGTGATCACAACCAAATACAGTTTACCTTCAAAGTAAAATTACAAAGAAATAATAGAAAGCAGTTCATGAAAAAATCCCACAAAGGAAGATATAAGGAAATTAGGAAATATTTAGCAAAGATAGACTAGAACAACACATTGAAGTCTAAGACAGCAACAGAATGCTGGTATATATTAAAGAGTGAAATTGATTGCACCGTCGATCAAGTCATACAGATGTTCTGGAAATGAAGTCTACAACATTTATAAAGAAGCACTAAACCAAGCTGCAACTGAAATTATCTATTCGTTCGAAAAGAAGGTACGAACAAAAATTAGCTTGTAATATAAAACAAGACAGCAACAGCTTTTATGCATATGTTCGGAGCAAACAGAACGTTCAGGATTAGGTCGGTCCTCTAAAAGATAGGGCTGGAAGTATAATATCAGAGGGATTCTTAATGGCAGAAGACCGGAATGGGTATTTTAGTTCGGTGTTTACCGGGGAAGATATTGTTAGATATCTGAGAAATTAGATTATTTTGGACAGTTAATTGTAACCCCGGAAATGGTAGCTAAGAAAATAAAGGCTATGAAGGATAATAAATCACGTGGAGAGGATGGGATTCCGCCAAAACTACTATTGGAAATTGTAGAACAAATTAGGATACCATTTGCGGGAGTGGTTCCTTTAGAATGGAAAGAAGCAAACATTATACTGTTATTTAAAAAAAGGTTCCAGAAGCAAGTCAGAGAACTACAAATCAGTGAGTTTAATATCAGAGATTTGCAAATTATTAGAAATACTATAAAGATCACATGGTGGATTTTCTTGTTAAACATAACTTGTTAAACCCATCTCAACATTGGTTTCCAAAAGCGAGGTCATGCTTAACAAATATGTTATGTTTTTGGAAGATATCATTAAGTTGGTAGACGAGGGATCACCAGTAGATATCATCTACTTAGATTTTTAGAAAGCTTTTGAAAAAGTGCCACATCAAAGATTACTGCTTAAATTAAAGGCCCACGGCATAGGAATTGATTTAATTAATTGGATAGAAAAAGGCTAATTGAAAAAAAACAACGGGTAGTAGTTGATGGGGAGGCTTCAAACTGGAAATCAGTTTTGAGTGGGGTACCATAGGAATCAGTACTGGGACCTATATTATTCTTAATATATACAAACGATTTGGACGATGATATAACAAGCAAGGCTATATTTGGCGGAGATAGGTCGTAGAAATTGATGGTGCAGAAAAGTTGATAAACAAGTGGAATTACAGATTTATAAGTATTATTCTTGCCTTAATATCATTCATAAAGTTGCAATAAACATATATTGAGTAGCAGTTGTGCTTAAAGTTAGTTAGTTAATGTATTTTAGAACACCTTAGTATAGTGAGTGATAATAGGGTAACTCACTTAGCCTTAGGCTTCGATAAGTTGTAAACAAGATTTAACAAACCTGATTATGTGGTAGAGTATATAGGAGATAAAGTAACAACCATCAAACTACTTACATAAGATAATATATGTATAAGTCTGTACTTGCTAGATATTTTGATTAGGTAGCATTGTTGTTAAAACTAAGCAAGGGCGATAGTAGGGCGGCGTAACCTAAATAAATAAAGCAGCCTAACGTAACGTAATTAATTGTATTTAAATTAGGTCACTACCGGTAATGTTAGCGTTCGTGACAGGATAAATAGTCGGCTGTGTAATTGAAATTTGTAACTAAAAGTGTCCTGTAGTACACAGGAAACAGTCTTTATAAAGACTAAGTTAGTTAAGTTATTAAATAAATTCTGATCGGGATATGGCACCTTGCAAGCGGCAAATCAAGGCAAAGCGACACCTGGTGTGCGATCACTGCCACAGCTGGGTAGATTTTGCATTGTCCGGCTGTGGGAAGTCATGGGCAGAAACCATGGAGGAAGGATTCACCTTTCAGTGCATTGGGTGTTGGAAGGTGGAGTGTCTGCAGAAGGAGATAGTTAGGTTGACAGATATTGTGAAGGGAATGGAGATGGGAATTAGCAAGGAGGCAGGTCGAATGGAGAGAGACGACAGGGAGAGAGGTGAGAATACTGCAAGACTGAAGGAGAATAGCAGTGGCAAGAAAACTGAGGAAAGGAGATTGAGAGGATGGAAGGTGATTGGAGGGGAGGAAATTGGAAAATCGACAACAGAAAACGTGACAAGTGTGAAGGTGACAGGGAAGAAAGTGACTGTAGAGAAGGAGGGAGGGAAGATGGGACGGGAGAGGAGAGAAGAAAATGAGATGGGACGAAAGATAAAGGGACGAAAGGAAGTGAGAGCAAATGTGATAGAAGAGAAGTCGATAAAAGGGACGCTGACAGGAAGAAAGGTGACAAGAGAAAAAGTTACAGGAAAGAATGGATCGGAAGAGAATGTGACTAGAGAGAAGACAACAGGGGGAAAGACAACAACCAGACAGATGCAAACCGAAGAAGGAGCTATTCTAAGGCAGTGATTGCGGGGGCAATACTGAAAGAGAGGGTGTTTATGGGCGACTCCATTATGAGAAAGACGGACAAGACACTGAGCGAGGGGAAAGACGTCGTTGTTTGCCTACCGGGGGCTAGGATTGAACATGTGACTGACAGGGTAGAGAAGGTATTGGGACATGGTAAGGGGGTGTATATACTGGTACATGTAGGAACAAATAATGCAGACAGGGAGGGAACAACTACGATAGTACAGAAGTATAGACAGTTAGTGAGGAAGCTAAAGAAGACAAGAGTTGAACAGGTTATTCTGTCAGGAATTTTGCCAGTAATGGGAGGAAGGGGGGGCAACATATAGAAACTGCAAGAGGATGGCGATCAACGCACTAGTTGAGCAGATGTGTGAAGAAGAGAGGGTGGGATTCACAGATTTATGGGGATACTTTGTTGGGAGGGAAGATATGTACATGAGAGATGGCCTCCATCTTAGTGGAAAGGGGCAGCAGTTTTCTCAGAGAACCTGCTGCGATCTGTTGACAGTGGGACAGGTTGCATCTATTTAAACTAGATTCGCAGGGGGGACTCACAGAAAAGCCTGAAAATGGAGGCATAGATAAAGACAGCACAAATAAATCAGCAAATAACAGTCTGGAAAACTCTTCTGAAGCTGGATATAAATGTGTTTGTTTAAATGCAAGGAGTATAGTAAACAAAAGAAATGAACTAAACATTATGGTAGAAGATATTGACCCTCATATAATAGGTATAACCGAATCCTGGACCACCACCGATATATCAGATGCTGAATTGGGACTGACAGGATATGTAATGTTTAGGAAAGATAGAATAGGAAGAAAGGGAGGTGGAGTTATTTTATATATTAAAGAATCTATCCAGGCTTATGAAATAAAATTAGAAAGAGAAGCAGATTGCGAAGAAGCTGTTTGGTGTAACATAGTTACAGGAAACTCAACGTTAACAGTTGGGTTAGTTTATCGAAGTCCAAACATAAGGATAGAAGAGAATGAAAAAATACAAAACGCTATAAGGGAAGTAAGCAAACGGGACTATTATTATGGGGGATTTTAACCACGGGCATATACAATGGAAATCTCTTCAGAGTATGGGGAGTGAGGACCACACGTTTTTAGTTTTAGTTCAAGATACTTACCTTTCTCAACATGTGCTAGAAGCAACCAGGGGTGAGAATGTGTCCTCACAGAATGAATTAGTTGACAATGTCAAGATGTGTGAGCCATTGGGGAGTAGCGATCACAACCAGATACATTTTACCATCAAAGTAAAATCAGAAAGGAATAGTAAAAAGCAGTATAGGAGAAATTTACACAAAGGAAGGTATAAGGACATGAGGAATTATTTAGCAAAGATAGACTGGAATAACACACTGAAAAATAAGACAGCATCAGAATGCTGGAATATATTAAAGAGTGAAATTCAGTGCATAGTCGATAAATTTGTACCCTTCAAAAAACAAGGGAAACGGTCCAAAAAGAAACACTTATCGAAAGAAGCCATTAGAAAAATTAAGTATAAACAGATGATGTGGAAGTCATATAGATATACTAGAAATGATGAAGACTACAACAGTTATAAAGAAGCACTTAACCAAGCTACAGCTGAAATTAGAAATTCAAAGAGAAGCTATGAACAACAATTAGCTAGTAATATAAAACACGACAGCAAGAGTTTCTATGCGTATGTTCGAAGCAAACAGAAAGTTCAATATAAGGTCGGTCCTCTAGAAGATAGTGCTGGAAATATAATATCAGAGGGATTCTTAATGGCAGAAGACCTGAATGAGTACTTTAGTTCAGTGTTTACCAGAGAAGATATTAGTTCACTGCCAGTACCAGAGGCTAAGTTCAAGGGGGCAGATTCAGAATATTTAGGACAATTAATTGTAACCCCGGAAATGGTAGCTAAGAAAATAAGGGCTATGAAGGATAATAAATCACCTGGAGTGGATGGGATTCCGCCTAAACTACTATTGGAAATTGTAGAACAAATTAACGTACCGTTTGCAACAGTTTTCAATTTGTCATTAGAAGAGGGAGTGGTTCCTTTAGAATGGAAAGAGGCAAACATTATACCGTTATTTAAAAAAGGTTCGAGAAACAAGTCAGAGAACTATAGACCAGTGAGTTTAACATCAGTGATTTGCAAATTATTAGAAAGACTAATTAAAGATCACATGGTGGATTTTCTTGTTAAACAAAACTTGATAAACCCATCTCAACATGTTTTTTTTAAAGCGAGGTCATGCTTAACAAATATGTTATGTTTTTTGGAAGACATCACTAAGTGGGTAGATGAGGGATCACCAGTAGATATCGTCTACTTAGATTTTCAAAAAGCTTTCGACAAAGTACCACATCAAAGATTACTGCTGAAACTAAAGGCCCATGGCATAGGAAATGGTATAATAAACTGGATAGAACAATGGCTGATTGACAGAAGACAACGTGTAATAGTTGATGGGGAGGCTTCAAACTGGAAATCGGTTTTGAGTGGCGTACCACAGGGATCAGTATTAGGACCTATATTATTCTTAATATATATCAACGATTTGGATGATGAAATAACAAGCAAGGTGTTGAAATTTGCGGATGATACAAAAGTGTTTAGAAGGATTAAAAGTGATGGAGATAGACAGCATTTACAAGATGATCTTGACAGGTTGATAAAATGATCTGAAAAATGGCAACTGTTGTTCAATTTTGGGAAATGTAAATGGCTCCATACAGGACAAGGGAACGAAGATTTACAATATACAATGGGGGTTCTGTATTAAGTACTACTGTAAAAGAAAAGACTTAGGTTTAACCATTAGTGCTGATATAAAGATTTCAGAGCAGTGCGGTATTGCCGCATCAAAAGGAAATAAATTCCTTGGATTAATTAGGCGAAATATAACGTATAAGGAAAAAGAGCTAATAATACCGCTGTACGCTACAATAGTTAGGCCTCATTTAAAATATTGTATTCAAGCGTGGACGCCATATCGCAGGAAGGCCGTAGATGTGCTAGAAAGAGTACAGCGGAGAGCAACTAAAATGATACCAAAACTGAGCGATCTTAGTTACGAAATACGCCTAAAAGAATGTGGTTTAACAACACTATAGACAAGGAAATTGAAAGGAGATCAGACACAAGTGTTTATACTATTGAATGGTTATGAAAATATTGATAGAAATATGTTTTTTCTCAGTTAGGAAAGATAGAACGACCAGCGGACATGAAGTTACATTACTAAAGGAGCAGTGTAGATTAGATATAAGAAAGTTCTCTTTCTCACAAAGGACTGTATATGAATGGAACAGAACAAATTATCTCCTGATTGTGTTGGTGTTAGTAGCGTGAATATGTTTACAAATAAAATCGACATGTACCTTAAAATGTCACGTCCCCAACTGAACAGAGAATGGTTTACGTAGCTCAAAACAAGAGTACCACTGCGGACATTCGTTTAAAGTCCGTATAAATTCCGGTATGAACCTTTACATGTTAACAGCCCGGTCAGTGGAACCGTAACATTAGACCTCAAGTCGGCCAAACCAATCCCAGCCCAAAATAACGGCATAATGTTGTACTGTGCGGGCAGTAGTGTCACCTAGCGGATATATGTGACAGTACAATTGGAACGATGTTTAGCCTCACGCTTTCATGTTTCGGGTCAAACAAATTGGAACATGGGGACTTATTAAAACGGTTGATGTGAAAAGAGTTTAAAACAAATCTACGTAAATGGGAAAATGTTTCATTAAACGTGTCATTAAATATATGCCGAATAGGCTTATTGCAACGCCGCCGACGCCCGCTTACGTATGGCACATATTTAATTATACTGAATCAAGTTAACGTCACTCGGCACGATACGTTATTGTAGAAGACACAGAGGACTTTGCAAATAATGGTACGTACTACGTACGATGGTTCTTACCTTCTTACGATTCAATATGGGCAAACATGATGGAAACATGCGAAAACTCATCAACAGGTTTTTTGAACTTTGAATAATCCAAAGTCCTTCCTTTTGTGTAAACCCAAGTGAGGATTACGTAAGGATGACGAATTGCAAGAATTCACGGTTCTATTAATCTTTAGCCAACGGAGAAATAAGACAAAATATATCAGTCTTACGATTATTTCGAGGGGTCGTAGAGAAGTCCATGCACGCACGCACGCACAGAGAGAGAGAGAGAGAGAGAGAGAGAGAGAGAGAGAGAGAGAGAGAGAGAGAGAGAGAGAGAGAGAGAGAGATAGAGAGAGAGAGAGAGAGAGAGAGAGAGATGAGAGAGAGACGAAGAGAGGGAGAGAGAGAGAGAGAGAGAGAGAGAGAGAGAGAGAGAGAGGGGGGAGGGAGATAGATAGAGAGAGAGGGAGGGAGGGAGGGAGACAAATTAACACGTGCTCGCACGCACGCACGTACGCACACACACATCATGCATAGGCTCGCACGCACGCACGTACGCACACACCCATAATGCATAGGCTAAGAGTAGATGAGACAGTATCTCGGTACCTCATCTGTCCCACATTTCGTCATTGTAAATAGTTTTGTTGAACAATTATCATCCGGGTTACCTATTGAATAATAAATAAAATTAAATGTTCTACGATTATTATTCCCATATCCCCCCGTATCAGGTGTTGCGCTGTTGCGTTGCGTAATTATATTGTTGATATAGTAACATCTGCATTTAACTACACAAAATATTTAATTTTTTTTATTCTATGCGATCGACATGTGTGTATGTGTGAGTTTGCGTGCGTGCGTGTGTGTCTGCGGGTGTCTATGTGTGTGTATGTTTGTTTGTGTGCACGTATTTGTTCTTGTGTGCGTGGGTGCATGCGTGGGTGCGTGCGTGCTTGTGTGTGTGTGAATGTGTGTGTGTGTGTGTGTGTGTGTGTGTGTGCATGTGCATGTATGCCTGCTTGTGTGCATGTGTGTGTGTGCGTGTGTGCGTGTGCGCGTGTGCGTGTGTGCGTGTTTGTGCATGTTTGTGCATGTATGCGTGCTTGTGAGCGTGTGTGCTTGTGTGCATGTGTGTGTGAGTGTGTGTTTGCGCGCGCACGTGTTTCGCACAATGTAAACTAGTCCATTTAAGTATGTTTGCGTATACGTGCATATATTTGTGTTTTGTGTTTTTGAAGAAGGGGGTTTTCACAGCAGAGTTCATTTTTAATACAAATAATACGTTGTTTTGTCAATACATTGTTGAAAGTACTCGCGACATACATTTGGAGGCACAAACATTATTGATGGCAGTTGCTTTATTTAAGAACGTTGACGATCCCAAGGATCACACTTGACTATTCTAAGAAGTCATGGAGAGAAACGGTGGATGTAAAGATTATCAAAATGGGGACATTCAGATGTCCACAAGGGACTTTCAATAAATATCCAGCTTAGCACATCTAGCAGCCATCTGGGTGACGCAGCTCATTCCGACGGTGCATTTATGGCGCTGACATCTGTTTTCCTCTCAGCGCTGACCGCGAGCGAGATGATTCGCTTGTGAAGTAGCCGTACAGTGTTGGCTCCGGAGTCATGATCTCCCTGCCGTCGACACGGAACACGAAGCGTCCACGGAGATTGCAGTTGGTCTTCGTCCTGATGTCGATGATGTCCGGGGTGAGAGAACCTGCGTTGAATCCAACCTGCAACACAGTAGTTCTTATATAGCGCAGTATTCGGTCATTGGGACTGCTCAAAGCGCTTTACACGTTACCTCCTGGTAGACCTGTTCAATCGAACCCCATCTGGAATTATCTGGGAAGCATTCAGCTACGTTGCAATTAATGTGCGAAGACTATCCGTATATAAATATCCAACTCTGTATTTATCCAGGTACTCATTCGTACAGCTGAGTGAACTGCAGCGACGTAGAGTGACCGAACTTGCCGATGTTTTGATAAGGCAGCAAAGTGTTCGAACCCGGGTTCTCTCGATATCCCACTATTTGATTAATGTTTTATTTGAATTAAGACGCGTTACATGGAATATAAATGTTACTAAACAACAATTAATTGTATGTGCAATACACGTACCGGGTGAGCATGATGGTTTTAGACAGAGCCAGTGTAAAGAGCGTCATCCCTTCAGAAAGACGGGCGGAGTCCGCGCAGGAGAGGCAAGAATTTGATTAACAGCTATAGCCGTTCGATGTGTGATGTAACTTGTCTAGTACACTAGTACAGCCTGAAACCGTCCATCGAAGTGGGTCCACTTATGCATACACCTGGCCAATGTTGCCTTTCTGTGAAGTATACTTAGACTTGTTGGGCTGACCAGTCAGTAAGGTGTTCTCACCAGTTGTGTCACTAATTTCATCACAGTTGATAACATATGTACTTTGCTACATATGTATTGACAACAAACATCTCATCTTATACTTGTCCCTATTTTTATGCTTCGAAGTATCTGCATTTGCATGTATGACGAAATTTTGTAACATTCCGCTCACCTCTGCGGGAATGCCGCCCAAACCGTTTTGATCTCCGTCGCTCGCAGTGCCAGTTGTCCAAGCCATGTCCCCGTAGTTGAAAACGACGTACGACTCACGTCTGTTTCCAACCAGAATAGCTTGAAATGTGTTTATCTGTAATGGATAAATACACATACCGGACTGTAATAAATGAAGCACCTAAATACTTATCTATTTTCCAAATGGTACTATTTACAATTCATATAATATAATTATTACAATATAACTGTCATGCTATATTGTAAATGTAATTATGATATACCATTTTCCGCGAATTCTTATACCGTATCGATCGTGATCTTGCCTGTTTCTTCTGAACTTGTTTACATTAATTGCATCCTCAGTTCAATGTTTCGCTTGTTTCATTTCAAATTTATTTAGGGAAATAAACCTACGTAGTATCCGTTGCAAACCTATAGCTCGTTTTTTTGCAACAGAACTATGTAAGTTTGTAATATTTTTATTATTCAAACAAACTATTAATTTATTGAATTTGTTACCAATAATCGTATCAAATCATTTTCAAAATTGGAATTGTCAAGTAAATGTTTTATGCTATTATGCACGTGATTATATATTGACATTTTCGACTTTATGCGTTCTCACAAAACACACGTGACGGGCAAAGTCAGTAGTTTGAAACCTAAATGTCGGCCTAGCAACTGGCTATGGTCAGCTACAGATGCAAAAAACAACGTAACCTCTTTGAACGAATAAAACAAAACTGAACGCGCTTCTTTGATTATAGAAACACTGCGAATAGTAATTAAAACCGCAAACAATTCAAACTTTCTATGCTTTCACTTGGTGTTATATGACATAATTCGTCTAAGGTCACAGCAATAAAACAGCAAGGGGGTCTGTGCGCAGCACCATTAGCTACTGCAGAACCCGAGAAAGGATGACATGACAGACGACATTACGTAATATGCAGACTATGCAATGCTCAAGATGTTGACAAGACGCGGGCTCCGTTATTCGTCACATCACATGCTTATGAATGTCTTCCATTAGGAGGTGATGCATCTATGCATGCAGTGTAGAGACAACTGCCCCGATCTACCCTCTTCTGAATTATTGTGAGGGAGAGACGAGGTGGGCAAGTTAGTGCCAACTTAGTGATGGCTTTACCACCCACATGTACACCGACCCTGTCTTTACAAGATCTTTGGCTCTCTCAATCGCATCTTTCCTCAGCATGTGCACTACAATGCAAATGCAGAAAAGACAGTAATATTTGTTGTAACGTATGATGTAACTGAGACACTGGACGCCTTTGTTTTACTTCCACATGCGTATGTTAAAAGAATAACATATAACGTTCCGCTGTTATGTATTCACCGTAACTTTGAAACCAACTAACAGTCAAAGAGATAAACTGACCATCAAATGTAAAATACAATGTGTATGAGAAATGATACCGTTGACTAAATTTTGCCATCTTGAAATCTAAGAAGATGGCTACCTCTAAGCATATAAATTGTGTCAAAATAAAAATCCATACCTTTTAGAATGTGGTTGTTCACACTAATGTCAACTTTCTATGTCACTTTGTAGTTCAGATATGAAACAAACAGTAATTAATTAGCGGCCATTTTGAGGATCTAAACGTTTACCAAAATACTGATGAGTGAATTTCTGGCTGTCGAGAATGTTTGTAAGTGTGTTCATGTAGACACGGAAATCAGTGTTGCATATTGTCACAAAATCGAGTGTAAGTATTAATAAATTAATAAATTTCGATTTTAATAAAACACGCACTCTATTCATAAGCTAGGTACGTGTGACCCTAGTGTTTTTCATACCTACATTTCTGTAAACAACTTTTATAAGTTCATAATATAATCTTCTTATAACCACAACATAAGTAGTTTGCAAGGTCGCCATATTACCAGTCATGTTAAATAATTTCTACTGGCACCAAATTTGGTATATCTAACCGTAGAATTAATTGTGTATGCTACAAATGAAATTAATTAAATCTGACTCGTCGGCAGTTAAAACGTTACACGCCTTAATCGCCAGAGGGCACCAGCGTATACCTCCGCGACAATACATACCAGAGATGGCAGCACCATCCCATCAACCTTACTTTGTATACAAAACCACTGTTCTAAAGCCTGATTAAATTCTATACAAACCACTTTGTGACATATATATCTTTAAATTACGTTATGAAACAAATGGTGATTGATTTTCTGAAGGCGTCATTTATTGTATATTGATGTTAAGCCTATTATACTTTATTTAATCGTTTTATATGTCATCGGTTATCACAAGTTAGCTCATTGAAGGCACGGGTAGCCGAATTTCGGGTTGCAGCCCAAAACGGAAGCAGTTGCCGGAGTTCGCTTTATAGACACAACTAGTCGCACAAATGGGTGCCTGGGAGTAAAAGAAAGACGTTCTGGTATGAAAAAATAATTTGTAATGTAAAGTAGTTTTAGTTTGTTTTTATAGCGCGAGTGGTCTATTTTTATGGTATTTTTGATAATGTTATCGTACGTGTTTCAATTACTTATAACTTCTCAAACGATCTGCTTACAATACCAAATGATAAAATTCACGTTTTTAACATAAGTCTTTTTTATATTTTGTGTAAGTGGCCGACCACTACAAATTACGCAAGAATAGTGGGGGCTTGTGCCTGCGTTATAGGCTAGCAAAGATTGCGCAGTGTTTTTTTGTGAGGCTAACGTATCATGAACAGTGCCTAGTGCTTATTGCCTGCATACGGCACATCTACGCCATTGTTTCACTGTACGGAACACTGAACAGAAACATAATCGTGGGAAGGTATAATGTGTGTATGCATTCGTGTGTGTGTGCGTTTGTGTGTCTGTATGCGTGTGCGTGTGTGCGTGCGTGCGTGCATGTGCGCGTGTGCGCGTGTGCGCGTGTGCGTGCGTGCGTGTGGTGTACATATGTGCGTGCGTGCGTGTGTCAAAGCGAAATAAACAGGAAGCGGAGATGGAAAACAGTGCAATTAACCATAAATCAGGAATGTATCAACGCCTAGTCCTATTGAGAGCACGCCATCGCCTATTGTTTTACTCTCCTCGAAACTGTTGATATTGACATTACATTGTGATTATAAAAAAATGTAGTTACTGCTCATTGTCTCGTGGTGAATCCGATCTTGCACTGTAGTGTGACACAATATATGAGCACCAAAAACTTACAGAGCACCGTACAACAAATATTATTAGTCAATAATCCTAATAAGCAACGCTTCACACGGTAGTCATGTTAAAAAAATCATCTTTGGTGATATGAAAACTGCTTTATAGGAATAATATTCACATCCCCAAAGACGTTGAACTGAACTGAATTATGTGCATAAATATATAATGCATTCTTCATCTACTTGTCGTGTCTCTCACAGGTTGATACGATCATGTCTCTCCATATTCCTCGGTTATGTTTGTCTCGCAACAGTTAAATTTCACTCCGTCGAAATCATGTAACCATTCTAGCAAGTATAACTTACAGATAATTAAAAAGTCATGATGACGTCAAGAACATGACATGCGTCAGCATAATAGGAATATGTTGACAAATTGTTCACCGGTACGTGACCACTCGGTCAGGTGGCGAGTATAAAACTCGGGCTGGTGCCCAACGACGGCAGTATCGGAAATTCGACAAGATGGTTGCACTCCAAGTCACATTGCTGGCGCTCTGCTTTGCGCTTGCAGCTAGCCTGATGACGGAACCGCTGTCTGTGCCCATACACATGTACTCGTTCGGCTTTGGCATGGACAAAGTGGCTCCTAAAAATGACGACGGCAGTGTAGGCCCCATTAGCCTGTCTTGGCGCTTCAAGTTCTATCGCAGATAATACAGTCGTCTCTACGTAAGTACACTCCACGTGAACCCATTCAAGCGATTGTCTATCTAATGCCCGAAACCAGCCAAAATTATATATATATATATATATATATATATTATATTATATTATATATATATGTATATATATAATATATATATATATGTATATGTATGTATACATATATAAATGTATATATATATATAAGTATTAACAGGCTGGTCACTGAAACGTATGTCAGGAATGAGGAGAAACGCCAAAGCACCGAAAATGTTTTGAATATGAATGTACAATTTATCATTTTGCGAATTCAATTTTTAAACTGTGAACGGTGTTTTTGGCTTACTAAACGTAACGTACTTTCAACTTATTTATTATGAACAATTTGTAATAAATGGCACTAAGTGGGGAACGGAACATCGGCCGTATATAATAGCCCTGTGAATTTGCTGCTACATTATTTAACGTTAACAACAAAGTCGAATTTTTTTTAAGACTAACCTTAAACACACATTTTTTAGGACATTGTTAGCAGCGACAAGTGTTTGAATGAGGCATACTACATTTCTAGATTTGATTTATACATGTATTAATTTAAATAATTTTCTTTTTTGAATGTTTTTATCGTTGTTATATCAATCTCACCTGTTTAATCATCCGTCAGTGATTGGCTGTTAATGACTGTTTTGTAAATCATTTACTTGTGTGTTTTTGTTTTTTATTGCATTTATGCATGGCGTGTGACTTTCCCATGCCTACGGTTTAGTAATCATCTCAGAACGTCGAAGTCCTATATCAGACACAATTATTTTCATCTGGCCTCACCACCCACCCCCTTCTCATACGAACGTTTGTAATAATAAACATTGATGTGATGATACGTTATATTAATAGTATCGATGTAGGAAGCGTATAGTGTCGACGTTCGACGCTAACCGAACCTGTCTCTGACCCCTCTCTCTCAAACGATAACAATTTAATCTGACAACGGACGTGCTGATGACCCCTTAGGTAAATGAAACACAAAATGCATAATTGTTTTTATACGAACAAGTGTGGAAGGCTTTCTGCTCACGCTGTGCGTTTTGTTATGTTACATAAAGTTTCTTATATACATATATTTTCTATATTTGTTTATTCCTATATGCATAGTTCTTGTAAAACGTACTACTGACGTAATACCGTATTCGTTATTTCAGCGTATTGTTAGCGAAACAGCGCTATATTATTATAAATGTTATGCTATATTATTACATGTGACCACCATCGGTATATTGACAGAGAGACGACGGTTCAAAATTGCCTGGACATGGCGTCCGCAGACGTGAGTAAGGCGTTTGGAACCTCCTTCACAGCTAAGTGGATGTTCATCGCTACTTGGCATCGAGTCACATACTTCGGCGGAAGTGACGAAACACCGGTATTTATTTGAAATTACATAATAAAACGATATGTTTGTGTGTGTGTGTGTGTGTGTGTGTGTGTGTGTGTGTGTATGTGTGTGTGTGTATCTGCGGGTGCTTCTACGTGTTCGTGTGCGTGTGTGTGCGCGTGTGTATTCTCATTGTCGTTCTGTATTTTCGAACATATTTCTTGTAAGCGCGCTTGCAGGCCCGTTGTGGTGATTAATACAAATTAGAAGAATATTTGTTTTGATTATTGGGAGATGTGAACATTTTGTAAGGCTGCGCTTGTTTAAGTTTGAACGGGATTTGTTTTGTTATCATACAGGATAATAATAGTGGCAAATACAAAGTGGAACATAAAAAATGTGTACGTAGATGGATGCAAGAATTCTGAATACATTTCAAGTTATTTATGTTTCTTTGTGAGTGCTGCTTCTTCGACAAAATCCCATACAAATTCTTCTTAAAACCTTACCGTGTATTTAAAGTCAATCTAGCTGCGCTTCTTTGGATTTTTTCAAGGGTATCAATGTTATTTTGTGTATAGGGATTCCAGGCTACAGCTCCGTACTCTAGTTTTGGCCTTATTAACATATTGTAGGCTGTTTCCTTAACTTTAGATGTTGCAGGGTGGAGAGAGCGGTTAAGATGCCAAGTTTTCTAGCGGATTGAGATGCAATGGTGTTAACACGCTTTGTCCACGACAGTTTGTAATCTATTGTGGTGCCAAGATAGGGGTGTGACTCGACTTGGTAAACTGGTTGGTTTGAGATGGTGTAAGTGGAGTGACTTGGTAAGGTGGGCTGACTTGGTAAGGTGGGCTGGAGCAACACGGTGGATGGTACTCAGAGCTTGTTGGAATGGGTGTAATGTGGGTAGGCTTATTGTTTCTGGGGTGAGTAGTTTCCAAGTTCTTATAACTCTAGGATAGAATGAGTATGCATATGTATTTATGCGTGCATGTATTTGTATGTATTTGTTTTGGATCGCTGTTTCGTGTACGGGAGCATGGGACTATAATATGTTGTGGTAGGTTAATGTTCAGGAGGTTGCGTTTTATTTTGTAGAAGAAGGTAAGTTTGTGTTGTAATCGTCTTCCTTCTAGAGTCTGCCAACCAAGTTTATTTATGAGGCTGGTTACGCTTGTTGTGCGGCAGTGGTCATTTAAAGTAAATCTAGCTGCGCTTCTTTGGATTTTGTTAAGGGTATCAATGTTATTTTGTGAGTAGGGATTCCAGGCTACAGCTCCGTATTCTAGTTTTGGCCTTACTAACATATTGTAGGCTTGTAGTCCTTAACTTTATATGTTGCAGGGTGGAGAGAGCGTTTACGGAGGCCAAGTGTTCTAGCGGGTTGAGATGCAGTGGTGTTAAAATGCTTTGTCCACGACAGTTTGGAATCTATTGTAATGCCCAGATAGGAGTATGAATCGACTTGGGAAACTGGTTGGATTGAGATGGTGTAAGTGAAGTGGCTTGGTTTGCCTTTATGGGTAATTCTGAGAAGTTGACACTTTGGGATATTGAAGTTCATTTGCCACTTGTCTGTCCAGTTGGCTAGTTTGTTTAGGTATGTTTGAAGGATGTTATGGTCTGCAGGTGTTTGGATTTCTCTATATAGGATCGCGTCATCGACGAAGAGTCTGAAAGTTGAGTTGATTGAATTGGTGATGTCATTTATGTACAGTAGGAAAAGGACAGGGCCAAGGACTGAGCCTTAGGGTACGCTGGAGATTACATTTGCAGGAGCTGAGTGGGAACCATTTACTGATAAAAACTGGGTGCGGTTTGATAGAAATGACTTTATCCATTGTAGTGTGTGACCTGTGACACCATATACGTTTAATTTATTGAGAAGTCGTTTGTGGGGAACCTTGTCGAAAGCTTTGGAAAAATCGAGGAGGATGACGTCTATTTGTTTCTGGTCGTTCATAGAGGAAGCCCAGTCATGGACTGCTTTCACAAGCTGTGTTTGGCAGGATAGTCCAGTTCGGAATCCATGCTGGTGATTAGGATAACGTTGCTAGCACTGACGTGTTTCCACATGTGAGTAAGAACGATATGCTCCATTGCACAGAATGCATGTCAGGAAAATTGGTCTATAATTTACAGGATCACTTTTATTGCCTTTCTTGTATAGTGGGGTGACAAGAGCTGTGGTCCAGGCTTGTGGGAGTTTGCTGGAGGTGTACGATTGCTGGAATATGTTGTGTATTATTGTGGATATTTCTCTGGCAGTCTCCTTTAATACTTGTGCTGGGATTTCATCTGGTCCTGATGCCTTGTTTGCTTTTAGAGCTTCAAGCTGTTTTATGATGCCATTTATTCCGATATTAAGTTTTTGGATTGAAGGGAATTGTGATGGGCCTTTAGTTGGGATAGGAAGTTGTTCTTTGGTGAAAACTGATTTGAAGGGGTAATTCAATGTGTTTGCTTTGTCGTGATCAGTTGTTTGCATCTTGCTATTTGCTTTTTTTAGTTTTGGGATGTCAAGGTTTTCAGTTTTTGTTTGTTTAATGAAGGACCAGAATCGCTTAGGGTTTGTGGTGAGGCTTTCGTTATTGATGTAGCTGCTGTAGGATTGGTTATTTCTTTGTTGACTTCTTTTCTTAGGTTCTTGAAGTGTTCCCAGTGTTTGTTTTCTTTGTTTTATTAGCATTAGCATGAGTTTTGTTCCGTTTTCTTTGTAGTCTGAATTGTTTTTTATCCAGGGTAAATGCGGTTTTGATTTTGTCATGCGGCTAGTGATATATTGTTCTGTCAGTTGAGTGGAGTTTTGGTGAAAGAAGTTCCAATTTGTATCAATTAGAATATCAGGATTTCGGGCAAAGTACTTTTGAGCAAGAAGGGTACAGTTTGACCTGAGGGCTTCCCACTTAGCTGATTTAAAGTTGTACACTTTGTATGGAGGTATGGTTTTCTTCATTGGGTTCATATTAATGTGAAAGAGAACAGCTTCGTGATCGCTCATGCCTGCAACTGTGATTACGCTGGATATAAGGGCGGGGTTTGATGTAAGTACAAGGTCAAGTATATTTCCAGAGTCTAGTCGGGTCGGTTCATTTACCATATTTGTTCAACCATATTCACTATTTCAAGAAGTTTGTTGTGTTTTGTTACTATGTGTTGGTTTGTTGTACAAAGGTTTTCTCAGTTGATGTCTGGTAGGTTTAGGTCCCCGGCGATTATAACTGATGGAGGAAGTTTGCAGCCATGGTAGAGGATAGCCAGGGATTCATGTAGGGCTTGCAGGGATGTTGTATGATCATTTGGGGGTTTGTAGTAGGATGCCGAATAGATGGTTTTGTCATGAAAGAAGTGTAATTTAGTACAGACTATTTCACATGTAGTATTCAGTTTATCTTGGGGTCTGCAATTATGTCATTTCTCAGTGACAAAAGCCGCTGTTTAGTATTAGAAAGTTTTGTTTATAATCTGCTGAGTTCGCGGGTGCAACTTTCAAATTGCGATCACTCTTTCGGGTTGATTAAATATAAATTATCAAGCAATGTACCGCCAATATATATCTAATTTAGTATTATGAATAATAAACAAAGGTTAATAAATCAACAATGGACATGTAACTTTAACAAAACACGTCCAGTTTATTACTACTACAACAGTGTCTTCTTAGTTCTCTTCTATGTTATGACCACCTTCGTTAGGTTGAAGATTTTGTAATTTTGGGGGATAATCTTTAGAAAAGCGAGAAGAAATGTAGTGGTGTGATTTAGTGGGGTTAGGGGATGTAGAAAGGGGGAGCGAAGGGGAGGGAGTGAAGGAGATGGGAGGTTTATAAGATTCAGAGGTGGTGCTGCAGCCTGGCCTTAAAAGAATCCAGGGTGGTCGCAGATACAACTTTTTGGGACAGGCAGTTCCATTCAGCTATTTTGTGCGGGAATACATTACATCTTCCTGCACTGGTGGTACGGTGGTAGGGAAGGTCGTATCTGATGTCATTGTTTTTATTTTATTTTACGAGGACCGGATAATGTGGGCAGAAACAGGGAGTTGGTTGTGATGGCGCCTGTTTTTTTATATATGGTTCTGAGGCGTGCTTTCTTTCTCCGACTTGGAGGGTTGGCCAGTTTAATGTATTTAAAATAAATTATACTGAGGAAGTGTGGCGGTATCTGTTGGTGACCCAACGTGCTGCTCTCCTCTCGGTCTTTTCGAGGGCAGTTATGTATTTGGGGGTGTAAGGCTTCCATACTGGGCTGGCGTATTCCAGGACAGGTCTGACAAGGACTTTATACGCTGTTTCTTTTATTCTCTTATTCCCTATTTTGACATCCCGTCTAAGGAAACCCAGGGTCTTCTTTGTTTTGCTTGCCGTATTATTGACGTGTGTACTCCATGTGTTTTCACTTGTGATCGTAATGGCTATGTTTTTAACCTTACTGCTGTTAGTGAGCGCTTGTCAATGCAGCTTGTATGAGGCTTTCAGTGTCTGCCGTTTGCGTGTGGCGCTCAGGATGAAACACTTCTATGAGTTGAATGATATTGACCACTGCTCTTCCCAATGGGAGTGCGCATCCATGTTCCTCTGTAGGTTTTCTTGGTCTGTTTTTTGTTTTTATTTGGCTATGGCAGATTGTGTCATCTGCAAGCATGCTGATGTTTGGTGTTATACAGGGTGGCCGTTAATGTAAAAGAGAAAGAGGGCAGGACCAAGTTCTGACCCATGCGGGATTCGTCCGCGTGCATTGTTGGGGGTTGAGGTTCTTGAGGAGCTTATTCACTCCATTTACTGTTATTTCGGGGTTGTTACAGGGTGGGTAGACTGGACTGTCTGGTACGGACGGACACCTCTGGTCGAACACTTACACTGATATTTGGTATTTTGGGCTGAAGACTGAACCAAATTGTTTGTTGAGTAGTTTAGCTCTCTCTTGTGCATCAGTGATGAGTTTTGTCCTCCAATTTTCAGTGTAGATATACCCATTACCTAGTCTTCATAGACTTTTTGTAGGCCCAAAACCTTTTATTGAGTTGCGGTTTCTCGGTCTGGTCTTCAGAGATGACACACTTCATTTATTTCCAGTACTGCCTACGAAGTCTCTTTTGGATGAGTCGCTTGAGAAACTTGAATTCCTCTCTTGTTTCTTCACTACATGTTTTTTTCCTCCTTTTGTGTGGTCTATCCCTTCTATAAATGAGGTTCTATGTCTCATAATCTACCCACGGGTGGCTGGCCTTGGGATTAGACATCCTGTGAGGAATGTGTTGGATAACTGCTGCTGTCAGTTGGTCTCCGATGGTTGTCCAGATTTCCTCTGCGTTACTGTCATCGTCATATGATGCGGATATCTTTATAGAAAGTTGGAGAGCTGAGACCTTTATAGAGTTCCAGTCAGCTTTACTCTATACAGCGATGGGTCGACATGGACGTTTCTTCTTCTGTATGTGAAGCTGCAGTTCCATACTTCTGTTCTGGTGACGAGGTTAGGGCATTGGTCACAAAAAGTCAAGAGTTTTCATTTCACGAGTTAAGGTTTGAATCATCTGTTCTATGTTCAGGTTTCGCATGATGTCCATGAAGTCATTGTGTAGGCGGCGGTCGCTGATTTCTCTTTTGAGGGTCTTAGTGGCTCAGTCCCAGCCGGGTAAGTTAAAGTCACCTCCTATTACTATGACCGCATTTTGCTTTGCAAAGTATGTCAGACTGGGTTCATTGCTAGTGTGGGGTCTGTAGTAGGCACATTCTAGTGGCTGCGTCTGCCTTTTATTTAGATTTTGATCCATATGTTCTCACAATCCATGTTGGTTAGTAAAGGTTACTCAGAACAAACCAGTTCCTCGGTGACAACAATAACAACTCCTAATCCATTTCTATTTCTGTTTTTCCGGAAGACCTGGTAGTTCCGTGGAAAGATCACCGAAGAGTTCATTGAGGTTTCTATCTATGTCTCAGTCCCTGTTATGATATCAGGTTTAGTGCTCTGTATGAGGTTATTCAATTCTGCAGTTTTTTCCAACCACTCATGTGAAGTTAACATTCCTGAAGCGGAGGGGACGATGAGTGTTACGGAGGAAAAATTAATTGATGTGCAGAAGAAATTAAAGTATGAACCAAAACAGTGGAGCGTCAGAAAGTGCTTCTTCCCACCAAAATGTTCCCATCTTGTTCCCAAGACAGCTACGTTTTTAAGGCCGTGAGTAGTGAGTAAGGTCATCTGGAACCCCATCCAGTGGTGTTTTATGGTCATTTTTGAGCGATACTAGGGAGGTATCGACGGCCGCCCCCCTGAGCAAAGTGAGTAGTCAAGTGACCGTACGTAGTGCGCCCCCTGGCGGAAAGTAGTGAGTAAGGCCATTTGGGACAACATCCTGTGGTATTTTCGCCGTATTTGTGAGCGATATTGGGGAGGTTTCGACGTCCGCCCCCCGAGTGAAGTGAGTAGTCACGTGACCGTATGTGTAACGAGAGGCGCCACCTGGCGGTTGCGTCAGAGGTGAAAGAGTAGGTGACGCCTCCTGACGTTGGGAGGGGAGCGTAGAGAGGGCTAGCTTGTGATTAGTGTGTATGAATGCGCGTGTATGGGAGGGGAGCGTAGAGAGGGCTAGCGTGTGATTAGTGTGTATGAATACGCGTGTATGAAAGAACTAACGAAACACAAGAGTATACTAGTGCACGTCGTATACTGAATGATGTATTGACGAAGTGACAGGTATGCATATATGTCGTCCTATGTTGTATCGTGTATAACGAGCAAAAAAGGTGTAGGAAGGTAGGTCATTAGAGATAATGAAGTATACTGAAAGATGTGTTGATAATGTTTATAAATCGTGCTATGTATTATCGTGTATAACGAGGAATAAACGTGGAACATATATGAAAACTTTGAAAATATCTTCTCTGAAACATATTATTGTGCGAAGTACAGCCGGTGGGAATAGACCACCGATGTAACCAGACACCGCATAGGTAGGCGACACGATAAAAGGGCATGCTAGGTCAACAGACGGGAGAGATAAGAATGGACTATGACACAATACGTAGACGTCTGCCGGCGCGGTTGGAGAAACGTAACCAGACACCGGGTACCTAGCCGAAACGACAAGAGGGCAGGCTAGGTCAACATACGCATAGATAAGAAAGGACTGTGACACAACATGTATATACATTGCAGAGAATGAGAATCGTGGTAAGTAGGTTATAAATAGTATACTGAAAGATGTGTTGATAATATTTATAAATCGTACTATGTGTTATGGTGTATAACGAGGAATAAACGAAAGAGTATATGTGAAACTTTAAAATATGTATGTATGTATGTATGTATGTATGAAAGAATAATTATGTCTAAGGTAATAACCAACAAAACAACAGATGTCCAAAGTTTAATAATATTTATTCAATAAGATCCACGAAACCATCATCATCATCATCACTAGCGTCCGACACCCAATTTTCAACATCCCCCGTGTCCACAGGAGGAACATCATCCGGATCATATCATGGACTAGGTGGTTCGATACGCTCTCGTGTAGTCAGCAGTTCCCGCATGACATTGCAGAAGAATATTTCGTGTTCAACGTGTAACTCTTCCTCTCCGGAACATATATGAACTGTTTGAAAATTATATTATATATCGTGAGAGGTACAGTCGGATGGAATAGGCCAGCAATGTAACCAGACACCGCGTAGGTAGCCGACACGATAAAAGGGCATGCTAGGCCAACAGACGGGATATATAAGAATGGACTATGGGACAAACATATGGCCGTGTGGAATAGATATGATTAAAGGCTAATTGACGTAGACTGAGTCTGCTGATATATATCACTCTGGGCTGGAGCACCCATGGGGAAATTCTAAGATGGTGCCCGCCTCCACGTGACCTACCCCTTGGAGGAAAGAAGTGTAAGTAGTAAGGATATTTTATTTGCTATTTTGTTTGTATGACTGCCAGGTTAAATGGTTATTTGTTATGATGCCTAAAAAATTGAAATTGATGGCACATTCATTCTGTCATGCATTGTCCGACATGTCCTGTCTCCCTTGTAACACTTTGTCGTGATTGCTCAAAGACACACAACTCCCATGTAACACTTTGTGTCACTATTGCCCAAAGACCCCCACTCCAATATAACAATTTGTGTCACTATTGCCCAAAGACCCCCACTCCCATGTAACCTTTATGACTATTGTCCAAAGTCCCCCACTCGAATGTAACACTTTGTGTCACTATTGCCCAAAGACCCCCACTCCCATGTAACCTTTGTCACTATTGCCCAAAGACCCCCACTCCCATGTAACACTGTCACTATTGCCCAAAGACCCACACTCCCATGTAACAGTTTGTCACTATTCCCAAAGACCCCCACTCCCATGTACCACTTTGTCACTATTGCCCAAAGACCCCCACTCCCCCTTGTCACTATTGCCCATAGACCCCCACTTCCATGTAACACTGTCACTATTGCCCAAAGACCCACACTCCCATATAACACTTTGTTACAAGACCCATGTACCACTATGTCACTATTGCCCAAAGACCCCAACTCCCAAGTAACACCTTGTCACTATTGCCAAAAGACACAACTCCCATGTAACACGTTTACACTATTGCCAAAAGACCCCACTCCCATGTAACACGTTATCACTATTGCCCAAAGACCCCCACTCCCATGTAACACTTTGTCACAAGACCCCCACTCCCATGTACCACTATGTCACTATTGCTCAAAGACCCCCAATTCCATGTAACACTTTGTCACAAGACCCCCACTCCCATGTAACACTTTGTCACAAGACCCCTCCCCCACTCCCATGTAACACTTACATCTCCTGGCAGTCCCACACAGCTCCCTGATAGTCCCACACATCTCCATAACAGTCTCACACAGCTTCCTGACAGTCCCACGCAGTTCCTGACAGTCCCACACAGCTTCCCGACAGTACCACACAGTTCGTTCCCTGTCAGTCCCACACAGCTCCCTGACAGTCTCACACAGCTCCCTGACAGTCCCATACAGCTCCTGACAGTCACACAGCTCCCTGACAATCACACACAGCTCCTGACAGTCCAAAACAGCTCCATGACAGTACCACACAGCTACCTGACAGTCCCACACAGCTCCTGGCAGTCCCACACAGCTCCCTGACTGTCCCACATAACTGCATAACAGTCTCGCCAGCTTCCTGACAGTCCCACACAGTTCCAGACAATCCCACACATCTCCCTGACAGCACCACACAGCTCACTTACAGTCCCACACAGTTCCCTGACAGTCCCACACAGCTCCTGACAGTCACACACAGCTCCTGACAGTCCCATACAATTCTTGACAGACACACACAGCTCTCTGACAGTCCCACACAGCTCCCTGACAGTCCCACACAGCTCTCTGACAGTCCCACACAGCTCCCTGACAGTTCCACACAACTCCCTGCCATTCCCATACAGCCCATGACAGTCAGGCACAGCTCCTGACAGTCACACACAGTTCCCTGACAGTCCCACACAGCTTCCGACAGTCACACGCAGTTCCCTGACAGTCCCACACAGTTACCCGACAGTCACACAAAACTCCTGACAGTCCCACACAGCTCCATAACAGTATTACACAGCTTCCTGACAGACCCACACAGTTCCTGGCAGTCCCACACAGCTCCATGACAGTTCCACACAGTTCCCGGCAGTCCCACACAGCTTCCCGAAAGTCCCACACAGCTCCCTGAAAGTACCACACAATTCCCTGACAGTCCCACACAGCTCCCTGACAGTTACACACAGCTCCCCGGCAGAACCACACAATTCCCTGACAGTCCCACACAGCTCCCTGACAGTCCCGCACAGCTCCTGACCGTCACACACAGCTCTTGACAGTCCCACACAGTTCCCTTACAGTCCCACACAACTCTTGACAGTCAAACACAGCTCCCTGACAGTACCACACAGTTCGTTCCCTGTCAGTCCCACACAGCTCCCTGACAGTCCCACACAGCTCCCTGACAGTCCCACACAACTCCCTGACATTCCCATACAGCTCATGACAGTCAGGCACAGCTCCTGACAGTCACACACAGCTCCCTGACAGTCCCACACAGCTTCCGACAGTCACACGCAGTTCCCTGACAGTCCCACACAGTTACCCGACAGTCACACAAAACTCCTGACAGTCCCACACAGCTCCATAACAGTATTGTACAGCTTCTGACAGTCCCACACAGTTCCTGGCAGTCCCACACAGCTCCATGACAGTCCCACACAGTTCCCGGCAGTCCCACATAGCTTCTCGAAAGTCCCACACAGCTCCCTGAAAGTACCACACAATTCCCTGACAGTCCCACACAGCTCCCTGACAGTCCCACACTGCTCCTGACCGTCACACGCAGCTCCTGACAGTCCCACACAGCTCTCTGATAGTCCCACACAGCTCCCTGACAATCACACACAGCTCCTGAAAGTCTGTGCCTGACTGTCATGAGCTGTATGGGAATGTCAGTGAGTTGTGTGGGACTGTCAGGGAGCTGTGTGGGACTGTCAGAGAGCTGTGTGTGTCTGTCAAGAATTGTATAGGACAGTCAGGAGACTGTGTGGGACTGTCAGGAGCTGTGTGTGACTGTCAGGAGCTGTGTGGGACTGTCAGGGAACTGTGTGGGACTGTAAGTGAGCTGTGTGGTGCTGTCAGGGAGATGTGTGGGATTGTCTGGAACTGTGTGGGACTGTCAGGAAGCTGGCGAGACTGTTATGCAGTTGTGTGGGACAGTCAGGGAGCTGTGTGGGACTGCCAGGAGCTGTGTGGGACTGTCAGGTAGCTGTGTGGTACTGTCAGGGAGCTGTTTTGGACTGTCAGGAGCTGTGTGTGATTGTCAGGGAGCTGTGTGACTGTCAGGAGCTGTATGGGAATGTCAGGGAGCTGTGTGAGACTGTCAGGGAGCTGTGTGTGACTGACAGGGAACGAACTGTGTGGTACTGTCGGGAAGCTGTGTGGGACTGTCAGGAACTGGGTGGGACCGTCAGGAAGCTGTGTGAGACTGTTATGGAGATGTGTGGGACTATCAGGGAGCTGTGTGGGACTGCCAGGAGATGTAAGTGTTACATGGGAGTGGGGGAGGGGTCTTGTGACAAAGTGTTACATGGGAGTGGGGGTCTTGTGACAAAGTGTTACATGGAATTGGGGGTCTTTGAGCAATAGTGACATAGTGGTACATGGGAGTGGGGGTCTTGTGACAAAGTGTTACATGGGAGTGGGGGTCTTTGAGCAATAGTGACAAAGTGGTACATGGGAGTGGGGGTCTTTGGGCAATAGTGACAACGTGTTACATGGGAGTGGGGTATTTTGGCAATAGTGACAAGGTGTTACTTGGGAGTTGGGGTCTTTGGGCAATAGTGACATAGTGGTACATGGGAGTGGGGGACTTGTAACAAAGTGTTATATGGGAGTGTGGGTCTTTGGGCAATAGTGACAGTGTTACATGGGAGTGGGAGTCTTTGGGCAATAGTGAAAAGGGGGAGTGGGGGTCTTTGGGCAATCGTGACAAAGTGGTACATGGGAGTGGGGTCTTTGGGCAATAGTGACAACGTGTTACATGGGAGTGTGGGTCTTTGGGCAATAGTGACAGTGTTACATGGGGGTGGAGTCTTTGGGCAATAGTGACAAAGTGTTACACGGGAGTGGGGGTTTTGGGGCAATAGTGACAAAGGTTACATGGGAGTGGGGGTCTTTGGGCAATAGTGACACAAAGTGTTATATTGGAGTGGGGGTCTTTGGGCAATAGTGACACAAAGTGTTACATGGGAGTTGTGTGTCTTTGGGCAATCACGACAAAGTGTTACAAGGGAGACAGGACATGTCGGACAATGCATGACAGAATGAATGTGCCATCAATTTCAATTTTGTAGGCATCATAATAAATAACCATTGAAACTGGCAGTCATACAAACAAAATAGCAAATAAAATATCCTTACTACTTACACTTATTTCCTCCAGGGGGTAGGTCACGTGGAGGCGGGCACCATCTTAGAATTTCCCCATGGGTGCTCCAGCCCAGAGTGATATATATCAGCAGACTCAGTCTACGTCAATTAGCCTTTAATATTCCCTCATTACTCCTTCATTACCCGCCAGGTGGTACTACTTCCACTAGGAGGTCGGTCCCGTGATAGGCTAACTCCCCCTCAGTAGCAGACACTAGCTCCTTCACTTTCCGCCAAGCTAGTCCATGTACGGAAGGCAAACATGTAACAAGCTAGACCATGTATGAAAGGCAGACCTGTAACAAGCTAGTCCATGTATGGAAGGCAAACATGTAACAAGCTAGCCCATGTACGGAAGGCAAACATGTAACAAGCTAGACCATGTACGGAAGGCCAACATGCAACAAGCTAGTCCATGTACGGAAGGCAGACATGTGACAGGCTAGACCATGTATGAAAGGCAAACATGTAACAAGCTAGTCCATGTATGGAAGGCAAACATGTAACAAGCTAGTCCATGTATGAAAGGTAGACATGTAACAAGCTAGATCATATATGGAAGTCAGACATGTAACAAGCTAGACCATGTATGGAAGGCAAACATGTAACAAGCTAGTCCGTGTATGGAAGGCAAACATGTAACAAGCTAGACCATGTATATAACTTTGTTACAAGACCCCCACTCCCATGTACCACTATGTCACTATTGCCCAAAGACCCCAACTCCCAAGTAACACCTTGTCACTATTGCCAAAAGACCCCACTCCCATGTAACACGTTATCACTATTGCCCAAAGATCCCCACTCCCATGTACCACTTTGTCACTATTGCCCAAAGACCCCCACTCCCATGTAACACTTTGTCACAAGACCCCCACTCCCATGTACCACTATGTCACTATTGCTCAAAGACCCCCAATTCCATGTAACACTTTGTCACAAGACCCCCACTCCCATGTAACACTTTGTCACAAGACCCCCCCCCCCACTCCCATGTAACACTTACATCTCCTGGCAGTCCCACACAGCTCCCTGATAGTCCCACACAGCTCCATAACAGTCTTACAAGCTTCCTGACAGTCCCACACAGTTCCTGACAGTCCCACACAGCTCCCGGACAGTACCACACAGTTCGTTCCCTGTCAGTCCCACACAGCTCCCTGACAGTCTCACACAGCTCCCTGACAGTCCCATACAGCTCCTGACAGTCACACAGCTCCCTGACAATCACACACAGCTCCTGACAGTCCAAAACAGCTACCTGACAGTCACACACAGCTCCGTGACAGTCCCACACAACTGCATAATAGTCTCACACAGCTTCCTGACAGTCCCACACAGTTCCAGACAATCACACACAGCTCCCTGACAGTCCCACACACCTCCTGACAGTCACACACAGCTCCTGAGAGTCCCACACAGTTCCCTGACTGTCACATACAATTCTTGACAGTCCCACACAGCTCCCTGACAGTCCCACACAGCTCCCTGACAGTCCCACACAACTCACTGACATTCCCATACAGCTCATGACAGTCAGGCACAGCTCCTGACAGTCACACACAGCTCCCTGACAGTCCCACACAGCTTCCGACAGTCACACGCAGTTCCCTGACAGTCCCACACAGTTACCCGACAGTCACACAAAACTCCTGACAGTCCCACACAGCTCCATAAAAGTATTACACAGCTTCCTGACAGTCCCACACAGTTCCTGGCAGTCCCACACAGCTCCATGACAGTCCCACACAGTTCCCGGCAGTCCCACACAGCTTCCCGACAGTCCCACACAGCTCCCTGAAAGTACCACACAATTCCCTGACAGTACAGCACAGTCCCTGACAGTACAACACAGTTCGTTCCCTGTCAGTCCCACACAGCTCCCTGACAGTCTCACACAGCTCCCTGACAGTCCCATACAGCTCCTGACAGTCACACACAGCTCCTGACATTCCAACACAGCTCCCTGACAGTACCACACAGATCCTGACAGTCCAACAGCTCCCTGACAGTACCACACAGCTACCTGACAGTCCCTCACATCTCCTGGCAGTCCCACACAGCTCTCTGATAGTCCCACACAGCTCCATAACAGTCTCACACAGTTTCCTGACAGTCCCACACAGTTCCTGTCAGTCCCACACAGCTCCCTGACAGTCTCACACAGCTCCCTGACAGTCCCATACAGCTCCTGACAGTCACACACAGCTCTCTGACAATCACACACAGCTCCTGACAGTCCAACACATCTCCCTGACAGTCCCACACAACTGCATAACAGTCTCACACAGCTTCCTGACAGTCCCACACAGTTCTTGACAATCCCACACAGCTCCCTGACAGTACCACACAGCTCACTTACAGTCCCACACAGCTCCCTGACAGTCCCATAAAGCTCCTGACAGTCACACACACAGCTCCTGACAGTCACACACAGTTCCCTGACTGTCCCATGCAATTCTTGACAGACACACACAGCTCTCTGACAGTCCCACACAGCTCCCTGACAGTCCCACACAACTCACTGACATTCCCATACAGCTCATGACAGTCAGGCACAGCTCCTGACAGTCACACACAGCTCCCTGACAGTCCCACACAGCGCCCGGCAGTCACACACACAGTTCCCTGACAGTCCCACACAGTTACCCGACAGTCACACAAACTCCTGACAGTCCCAAACAGCTCCCCGACAGTTCCACATAGCTCCCTGATAGTACCACGCAGTTCCTCGTCAGTCCCATACAGCTCCCTGACAGTACCACACAGCTCCGTGACAGTCCCACACTGATCTCTGAAAGTACCACACAATTTCCTGACAGTCCCACACAGCTCCCTGACAGTCACACACACAGCTCGCCGACAGTACCACACAATTCAATGACAGTCCCACACAGCTACTGACAGTCCCACCGACTTAGCTTCACGACCATGTCCGACGACGACGATGATGATGATGAGGCAACTGTAATCTGTGAAATTCTAAGATGGCGTCCATCTCCACGTGACCTACCCCCTGGAGGAAAGAGGTGTATGTAGTGGACCCACCTGCCCTCGCCGCCGCCCTTCGGTGAAGGGCGGCGCGCGCGCGCCGCCTCTGCGGCGGCGAGGGCGGGTAGGGACGGCGACGGTGGGTGGGTGGGTGCATGGGTGCGTGCATGCGTGTAAGGCTAGGACACCACAGTAGAACTCAAAAAATTTCACTCTTTTGACAGTAGAACTCACAAAATACGTACATACACATACATACATAACTACCCACGGCGGCGAGAGCAGGTGGGTCCACTACTTACACCTCTTTCCTCCAGGGGGTAGGTCACGTGGAGATGGACGCCATCTTAGAATTTCACAGATTACACTTGCCTCATCATCACCATCGTCGTCGTCGGACATGGTCGTGAAGCTAAGTCGGTGGGACTGTCAGTAGCTGTGTGGGACTGTCATTGAATTGTGTGGTACTGTCGGCGAGCTGTGTGTGTGACTGTCAGGGAGCTGTGTGGGACTGTCAGGAAATTGTGTGGTACTTTCAGAGATCAGTGTGGGACTGTCACGGAGCTGTGTGGTACTGTCAGGGAGCTGTATGGGACTGACGAGGAACTGCGTGGTACTGTCAGGGAGCTATGTGGTACTGTCGGAGAGCTGTGTGGGACTGTCAGGAGTTTGTGTGATTGTCGGGTAACTGTGTGGGACTGTCAGGGAGCTGTGTGTGACTGTCAGGAGCTGTGCCTGACTGTCATGAGCTGTATGGGAATGTCAGGGAGATGTGTGTGACTGTCAGGGAGCTGTGTGTGACTGTCAGGGACCTGTGTGGGATTGTCAGGGAGCTTTGTGGGACTGTCAGAGAGCTCTGTGTGTCTGTCAAGAATTGTATGGGACAGTCAGGGAATTGTGTGGGACTGTCAGGAGCTGTGTGTGACTGTGTGGGACTGCCAGGAACTGTGTGGGACTGTCAGGAAGCTGTGTAATACTGTTATGGAGCTGTGTGGAATTTTGTGTGACCATCGGGTAACTGTGTGGGACTGTCAGGGAACTGTTTGTGACTGTCGGAAGCTGTGTGGGACTGTCAGGGAGCTGTGTGTGACTGTCAGGAGCTGTGCCTGACTGTCATGAGCTGTATGGGAATGTCAGTGAGTTGTGTCGGACTGTCAGGGAGCTGTGTGGAACTGTCAGGGAGCTGTGTGGGACTGTCAGGGAGGTGTGTGGGACTGTCAGAGAACTGTGTGTGTCTGTCAAGAATTGTATGGGACAGTCAGGGAACTGTGTGTGACTGTCAGGAGCTGTGTGTGACTGTCAGGAACTGTGTGGGACTGTCAGAAGCTGTACAATACTGTTATGGAGCTGTGTGGGACTGTCAGGAGTTTAGTGTGACTGTCGGGTAACTGTGTGGGACTGTCAGGGAACTGCGTGTGACTCTCGGAAGCTGTGTGGGACTGTCAGGGAGCTGTGTGTGACAGTCAGGAGCTGTGCCTGACTGTCATGAGCTGTATGGGAATGTCAGTGAGTTGTGTGGGACTGTCAGGGAGCTGTGTGTGACTGTCAAGAATTGTATGGGACAGTCAGGGAACTGTGTGGGACTGTCAGGGAGCTGTGTGGGACTGTAAGTGAGCTGTGTGGTACTGTCAGGGAGCTGTGTGGGATTGTCAGGAACTGTGTGGGACTGTCAGGAAGCTGTGTGAGACTGTTATTCAGTTGTGTGGAACTGTCAGGGAGCTGTGTGGGACTGCCAGGAGCTGTGTGGGATTGTCAGGTAACTATGAGGTACTGTCAGGGAGCTGTGTTGGACTTTCAGGAGCTGTGTGTGATTGTCAGGGAGCTGTGTGGGACTATCAGAGAGCTGTGTGGGACTGTCAGGAGCTGCGTGTGACGGTCAGGAGCAGTGTGGGACTGTCAGGGAGCTGTGTGGGACTGTCAGGGAATTGTGTGGTACTTTCAGGGAGCTGTGTGGGACTTTCGGGAAGCTATGTGGGACTGCCGGGAACTGTGTGGGACTGTCATGGAGCTGTGTGGGACTGCCAGGAACTGTGTGGGACTGTCAGAAGCTGTACAATACTGTTATGGAGCTGTGTGGGACTGTCAGGAGTTTTGTGTGACTGTCGGGTAACTGTGTGGGACTGTCAGGGAACTGCGTGTGACTGTCGGAAGCTGTGTGGGACTGTCAGGGAGCTGTGTGTGACTGTCAGGAGCTGTGCCTGACTGTCATGAGCTGTATGGGAATGTCAGGGAGTTGTGTGGGACTGTCAGGGAGCTGTGTGGGACTGACAGGGAACGAACTGTGTGGTACTGTCAGGGAGCTGTGTTTGACTGTCAAGAGCTGTGTGGGACTGTAAGGGAACTGTGTGGGACTGTCAAGAGCTGTGTGTGACGGTCAGTAGCTGTGCGGGACTGTCAGGGAGCTGTGTGGGACTGTCAGGGAATTGTGTGGTTCTGCCGGGGAGCTGTGTGGAACTGTCAGGGAGCTGTGTGGGACTGTCAGGGAATTGTGTGGTACTTTCAGGGAGCTATGTGGGACTGTCGGGAAGCTGTGTGGGACTGCCGGGAACTGTGTGGAACTGTCATGGAGCTGTGTGGGACTGCCAGGAACTGTGTGGGTCTGTCAGGAAGCTGTGTAATACTGTTATGGAGCTGTGTGGGACTGTCAGGAGTTTTGTGTGACTGTCGGGTAACTGTGTGGGACTGTCAGGGAACTGCGTGTGACTGTCGGAAGCTGTGTGGGACTGTCAGGGAACTGTGTGTGACTGTCAGGAGCTGTGCCTGACTGTCATGAGCTGTATGGGAATGGCAGGGGGTTGTGTAGAACTGTCAGGGAGCTGTGTGGGACTGTCAGAGAGCTGTGTGGGACTGTCAGGGAGCTGTGTGGGACTGTCAGAGAGCTGTGTGTGTCTGTCAAGAATTGTATGGGACAGTCAGGGGACTGTGTGGGACTGTCAGGAGCTGTGTGTGACTGTCAGGAACTGTGTGGGACTGTCAGGAAGCTGGCGAGACTGTTATGCAGTTGTGTGGGACAGTCAGGGAGCTGTGTGGGACTGTCAGGTAGCTGTGTGGTACTGTCAGGGAGCTGTTTTGGACTGTCAGGAGCTGTGTGTGATTGTCAGGGAGCTGTGTGACTGTCAGGAGCTGTATGGGACTGTCAGGGAGCTGTGTGAGACTGTCAGGGAGCTGTGTGGGACTGACAGGGAACGAACTGTGTGGTACTGTCGGGAAGCTGTGTGGGACTGTCAGGAACTGCGTGGGACTGTCAGGAAGCTGTGTGAGACTGTTATGGAGATGTGTGGGACTATCAGGGAGCGGTGTGGGACTGCCAGGAGATGTAAGTGTTACATGGGAGTGGGGGAGGGGTCTTGTGACAAAGTGTTACATGGGAGTGGGGGTCTTGTGACAAAGTCTTACATGGAATTGGGGGTCTTTGAGCAATAGTGACATAGTGGTACATGGGAGTGGGGGTCTTGTGACAAAGTGTTACATGGGAGTGGGGGTCTTTGGGCAATAGTGATAACGTGTTACATGGGAGTGGGGTCTTTTGGCAATAGTGTTAACGTGTTACATGGGAGTTGTGTCTTTTGGCAATAGTGACAAGGTGTTACTTGGGAGTTGGGGTCTTTGGGCAATAGTGACATAGTGGCACATGGGTCTTGTAACAAAGTGTTATATGGGAGTGTGGGTCTTTGGGCAATAGTGACAGTGTTACATGGAAGTGGGGGTCTATGGGCAATAGTGACAAGGGGGAGTGGGGGTCTTTGGGCAATAGTGACAAAGTGGTACATGGGAGTGGGGGTCTTTGGGAATAGTGACAAACTGTTACATGGGAGTGTGGGTCTTTGGGCAATAGTGACAGTGTTACATGGGAGTGGGGGTCTTTGGGCAATAGTGACAAAGGTTACGTGGGAGTGGGGGTCTTTGGGCAATAGTGACACAAAGTGTTACATTCGAGTGGGGGACTTTGGGCAATAGTCACAAAGGTTACATGGGAGTGGGGGTCTTTGGGCAATAGTGACACAAAGTGTTATATTGGAGTGGGGGTCTTTGGGCAATAGTGACACAAAGTGGTACATGGGAGTTGTGTGTCTTTGGGCAATCACGACAAAGTGTTACAAGGGAGACAGGACATGTCGGACAATGCATGACAGAATGAATGTGCCATCAATTTCAATTTTGTAGGCATCATAATAAATAACCATTGAAACTGGCAGTCATACAAACAAAATAGCAAATAAAATATCCTTACTACTTACACTTCTTTCCTCCAGAGGGTAGGTCACGTGGAGGCGGGCACCATCTTAGAATTTTCCCATGGGTGCTCCAGCCCAGAGTGATATATATCAGCAGACTCAGTCTACGTCAATTAGCCTTTAATATTCCCTCATTACTCCTTCATTACCCGCCAGGTGGTACTACTTCCACAAGGAGGTCGGTCCCGTGATAGGCTAATTCCCCCTCAGCAGCATACACTAGCTACTTCACTTTCCGCCAAGCTAGTCCATGTACGGAAGGCAAACATGTAACAAGCTAGACCATGTATGAAAGGCAGACCTGTAACAAGCTAGTCCATGTATGGAAGGCAAACATGTAATAAGCTAGTCCATGTACGGAAGGCAAACATGTAACAAGCTAGACCATGTACGGAAGGCCAACATGCAACAAGCTAGTCCATGTACGGAAGGCAGACATGTAACAGGCTAGACCATGTATGAAAGGCAAACATGTAACAAGCTAGTCCATGTATGGAAGGCAAACATGTAACAAGCTAGTCCATGTATGAAAGGTAGACATGTAACAAGCTAGATCATATATGGAAGTCAGACATGTAACAAGCTAGACCATGTATGGAAGGCAAACATGTAACAAGCTAGTCCGTGTATGGAAGGCAAACATGTAACAAGCTAGACCATGTATGGAAGGCAGACATGTAGCAAGCTAGACCATGTATGGAAGGTAGACATGTAACAAGCCAGACCATGTATGGAAGGCAAACACGTAACAAGCTAGTCCGTGTATGGAAGGCAAACATGTAACAAGCTAGACCATGTATGGATAGCAAACAGGTAACAAGCTAGTCCATGTATAGAAGGCAGACATGTAACAAGCTAGACCATGTACGGAAGGCAAACATGTAACAAGCTAGACCATGTATGGAAGGCAAACATGTAACAAGCTAGACCATGTATGGAAGGCAAACATGTAACAAGCTAGTCCATGTATAAAAGGCAAATATGTAACAAGGTTGACCGTGCATGGAAGGCAAACATGTAACATGCTAGTCCATGTATGGAAGGTCAACATGTAACAAGCTAGACCATGTACGAAAGGCAAACATGTACCAGGCTAGACCATGTATGGAAGGCAAACATGTAACAAGCTAGACCATGTATGGAAGGCAAACATGTAACAAGCTAGACCATGTATGGAAGGCAGACATGTAACAAGCTAGACCATGTATGGAAGGCAAACATGTAACAGGCTAGACCATGTACGGAATGCACCCGCTAACGAGCACCTGTGACATAAGATGTATATGACTGTTTGAAGAATGAGAATTGTGATAAGTAAACTGTTGGAAGTTGGAACACGTGTATGGAAGGACGTAGCGTAGTGGCTTCTCGTGAGTGTCGTGTCACGCGGCTTATCTCATACTGCACCCGCTAACGAGCACGGGCAGAGAGCGGAGTTCAACTCGTGACTCCATTGTTTGTACTGTCTCGTGATTGAAAAGACATAACGCCTCTATCGGGTTTGCGTATATAAACCTAACAAAACTCTAGTGGAGCATATTACTTTCTACCGACTTCGAACAACGCAACTTCACTCCGATTGCTGAAGATGGCAAGCGCTCACGACAAGGCATGTTCCGAGGACAAGATGAATATTATATGTTTCCAACAAGTAAGTGCTGCAAACTTTGTATTTTATCGCTTGACATACGCTTGACCTCCCAAGTATTTCCTCGCCTTCTCTGCCTTCCTATCCTCCTCTATCTCCCTCTCCTCTCTTTCCTCGCCTTCTCTGCCTTCCTATCCTCCTCTGTCTCCCTCTCCTCTCCAACCTCGCCTTCTCTGCCTTCCTATCCTCCTCTGTTTCCCTTTCCTCTCTTTCCTCGCCTCCTCTGCCTTCCTATCCTCCTGTGTCTCCCTCTCCTCTCTTTCCTCGCCTTCTCTGCCTTCCTATCCTCCTCTGTCTCCCTTCTGTGCTTGAGCTTTTCTAATCTCTTTTGGTGGCTTTCTTTACCTCCATCTCAGCTAGTGTGTACTGTTCTTGAGCTTGTCTTGTCTCTTCTGGTGTTTTTCTTTACCTCCTTCTCATCTAGTGTGTACTGTGCTTCAGCTTGTCTTGTCTCTTCTTGTGCTTTTCTTTACCTCCTTACTGCTTACACTTCTTTCCTCCAGGGGGGTAGGTCACGTGGAGATGGGCGCCATCTTAGAATTTTCCCATGGGTGCCCCCGCCCAGAGTGATATATATCAGCAGACTCAGTCTACGTCAATTAGCCTTTAATCATATCTATTCCACACGGCCATATGTTTTTCCCATAGTCCATTCTTATCTCTCCCGTCTGTTGACCTAGCATGCCCTTTTATCGTGTCGGCTACCTACGCGGTGTCTGGTTACATCGCTGGCCTATTCCATCCGACTGTACCTCGCACGATATATAATATCATTTTCAAACTTTTCATATATGCTCCAGAGAGGAAGAGTTACGCGTTGAACACGAAATATTCTTCTCAAATGTCATGCGGGAACTGCTGACTACACGAGAGCGTATCGAACCACCTAGTCCGTGATATGATCCGGATGATGTTCCTCCTGGGGATGTTGAAAACTGGGTGTCGGACGCTAGTGATGATGATGATGATGGTTTCGTGGATCTTATTGAATAAATATTATTAAACTTTGGACATCTGTTGTTTTGTTGGTTATTACCTTAGACATAATTCTTCTTTCATACATACATACATACATACATATTTTAAAATTTCACATATACTCTTTCGTTTATTCCTCGTTATACACCATAACACATAGTACGATTTATAAATATTATCAACACATCTTTCAGTATACTATTTATAACCTACTTACCACGATTCTCATTCTCTGCAATATATATATATATGTTGTGTCACAGTCCTTTCTTATCTATGCGTATGTTGACCTAGCCTGCCCTCTTGTCGTTTCGGCTAGGTACCCGGTGTCTGGTTACGTTTCTCCAACCGCGCCGGCAGACGTCTACGTATTGTGTCATAGTCCATTCTTATCTCTCCCGTCTGTTGACCTAGCATGCCCTTTTATCGTGTCGCCTACCTATGCGGTGTCTGGTTACATCGGTGGTCTATTCCCACCGGCTGTACTTCGCACAATAATATGTTTCAGAGAAGATATTTTCAAAGTTTTCATATATGTTCCACGTTTATTCCTCGTTATACACGATAATACATAGCACGATTTATAAACATTATCAACACATCTTTCAGTATACTTCATTATCTCTAATGACCTACCTTCCTACACCTTTTATGCTCGTTATACACGATACAACATAGGACGACTTATATGCATACCTGTCACTTCGTCAATACATCATTCAGTATACGACGTGCACTCGTATACTCTTGTGTTTCGTTAGTTCTTTCATACACGCGTATTCATACACACTAATCACACGCTAGCCCTCTCTACGCTCCCCTCACACCGTCAGGGGGCGTCACCTACTCTTTCACCTCTGACGCAACCGCCAGGTGGCGCCTCTCGTTACACATACGGTCACGTGACTACTCACTTCACTCGGGGGGAGGACGTCGAAACCTCCCCAATATCGCTCACAAATACGGCGAAAACATCACAGGATGTTGTCCCAAATGGCCTTACTCACTACTTTCCGCCAGGAGGCGCACTACATACGGTCACGTGACTACTCACTTTGCTCAGGGGGGCGGCCGTCGAAACCTCCCTAGTATCGCTCAAAAATGACCATAAAACACCACTGGATGGGGTTCCAGATGGCCTTACTCACTACTGCCGTGTTCACATATAATTTTCTACCGAATTACGATGCGTATCAACTAATTCGGCTCTGTTCACATACACAAAGTTAGGCCGGATTAAAGCGCCAACAGAATCAGTGCACCAGTGGGCGTGGCGTGCGGGTCATATGTCATACTCTGAACGAGACTACAACCCTCTGTCATGCAGCAGCGCCGCCATCTCCGAATCAAAGCAAACTTAGCGTTCACATTAGTTTGATCCGCATCCCATTTCGGTTAGCCGAATTCTAATTCAGCGATTTTCCCGCATTAGAATTCGGGTATCTTAATGCGGATCAAGAGTGTTTACGTTGCGCTACACGAATTGGGATCCGCATCCTAATACGGATTAAAGCTGTATGTGAACACGGCCTAAGACAGTATTGTTTGATTTTGACACAATGTATCCATATACACTCAAGCTAAAGCCGTAAGTTTTGTTAGAGTTTTAATACAATCACAGGTTTCCAAGACAGTCCATTATCATACTGTAATCAATGCAATAGCACAAAGCTGTTTAGCAAGATTTATTCTCTTAATTTCAGGTTGGATTCAACGCAGGTGACGGATGGCGTTACTACACGCATTTCGGTTCTCTCACCCCGGATATCATCGACATCAGGACAAAGACGAACTGCGGAATCCGAGGTCGCTACGTGTTCCGTTTCGATCAGAGGGAGGTCCTCTCTCCGGTGCCAAAGATTTGGACTAACTTCAGATCAACGAGTTCTCGTGGTCGATCTGCGAGTAGGGGAAAAGCAAAGATCGGAGCACCTACAACGCCTCCCCAGTAACACCGTCTTGGAGACTGGTTCTTGTTTTGCGTTCAGCGCAAACCAAAGACCAGATATTAGAAACACGTCGGTTGTTACATTCGTCGTGCGTACAGGTTGCTGGTTGATGCGTTTATCTGCCTATGTGTTGATAACAATATATTAAGCAGTAATGTATCTACATAATACAACTTAATAAATTGCATACAAATGTTAAGGATTTATAAAGCACTCAGTCTCGGTAGTTTCAAGGTTTAATTATAACGACGTGGTTGAACGCACGGTGATGCTTGCCCAGAACTGTTATATGTCCTAATTATTTTGCTGATTTAAAAAGGCTGGAAACGTTGACGTATGCCATAATCTGGATATATAGTACTGTGTAACCGTTGTCATTGCATTGTCATTTAATTTAAATAAACCTACTAGCAACCATACTGACGCTATTGATCATTTGATCCTAATATATGCGACAACATGGAATTAACATATTAGTCCATGTGTGACCGATGTAAACTGTTCAGGCAATTTCTTATTGATACAGTAACACAATAATATTATTGTGGAAGTATGCGGCCGCCTTATCAGATAAGACTATTCGACTTGCATTTACTTGCACTTTTCTTTCCATCCAACCTACGTGGCGCCAACGTGATACGGCCTCTTAATTGCTCTGTTTAGGCAGGAAGCCCAGTTGGTCTATCGTTTAGTTTGTACCAGCACTCTGGGGACAACCCACTTTTGTCGTTGGATGCTCTATCATAACACCACTCAGTCAAAACAACAAGTTCTTCGCTCGGAACATGCCAGTTTATTTTTATTTTATGTGTGAAATATGCACTATGTACATTCCACGAACAATCTCAATTAACGCAGAATGATCCGGTTTGTATGATATCACAGTTATGTTAGCCAATAGGTGCAGCGGATTAGAAGGTTGGGTTTGCAAGGGTAGAATGTGGTAGGTATCATATTAATATCCGGGAATGCCATTACTAAGAACGTGGATTTGGAAATACAATTTGAAATATATTGAGGTGCTCCGAAATAAATGTAAACTTTCGTATGTTTTTATACATGTATTTCTTTAAAAAAAATGGATGTTTCTGTACAAATCAAAATGTTTAAAGGGATTCTTTGAGTATTTTAATATCTTTGTAATGTACACAATTATTAGGTAATCCTGTTAACATGATTATTTCATGTAATTCTTTGCCTTTATTTCATTAGAATTATGTTTTATTAATCACTAATGACCCTGACAATATATCGAAACAATAACTAAGAGTTTCTACTTTTGGCCCACCTTCACGATCCGAATAGGCCGAGTTAATAGATGCAAGAAATACGTCATCAACATGTCTGTATATGGATTAACCATCGCGATGCGAATGAGTCCTGACCGATAACATTAGCTGCTGTTTATGTCACAGATTCAGTAAAGAAAAGAAGGAAATTATATGAAATAAACGGAGAATGAACATAGCGACAGTTCATGACAGACGGATTTATTTAAAAGAAAAAAACACCACCTCTCCATTTATGAAGTCGAAGTTGCCGATGCCGATGGCGACGTCGATGTCATATTGAATGATTGGCATTGTTTTTGTTGGAATATAAAAAAAACTATGGTACTATCATGTTCCTTTTTTACTAGGTACATCTGGCTATACATTTTGAAGTGAAGTTTTAATGAAACGTTTAGATAACAGAAACTTACTGAAGCCGAGAAACATTCAATAATGAAACTATTTAATTTGCATCATAAATCCACATGCTATTTCCGTAACAATATAAATACAATATACATCACTAAATAATTTACGGTATTAAGATAGGATAGGTGGTTAGTGATGTACTTTCCTATCTAGATAAGGTTTAATTTTAGTTTGAAAAATGTAGACCTATAAAGAGCCTAACATTATTGTCAACAAAATATTAAAATATATTGCATCAGTGTAAAAACATGTTTTATTTTTTACTGGGAGTGCAATAATTATTTGTTCTGCCCATCATTTAGTTTTCAGTCATCATTGGTGTATTTAGCTTAAGAAGATCCTTAAACATTTTGATTGTTTTGGAACATTTATATTTTATTAATTTTCAAAATTGTAAAAGCAACTTTGTAGAAACTTTTCATTCACTACTCCCAGTATAGTTCATTTAACACAAACATGTTTAAACAAATTTTGAAGAATATGCTGTAGAACACAATCCAAACATGATGAGTATAAGAAAGCATAATTTTAGCTACTCCTACTTTGCAACATAATGACGGGATGATGCGCATCTGGAAGCACAAACCGATCGATTGCACAAATCCATTTGAAACGTACCGATGTACATATTCCCAGTAGAAGCCATACGGAACTAATGTGGCAGAACAAAGTCAGACATCTTCTTCACTACTGTGTCAGTTAACATATTGTCCTATTAATAGCACTGCTATGCATTTTGATACACAAAGGTATCAGATGCACACATCCATTTGAAACTCGAAGTGAGGTACAACTTCCCAGTAGATGTCGCACAGAACAGAATGGGGCAATACAAAGTCAGACATCATCTTATGTCAGATGACCCATTTTCTAATTAATGGCACTGTTAAATAGAGCTCTTCAATATCCTCTTTTCATCAGCTCAGCTACTTCCAAAGTTCCTGCAAAGAAAGTTGAATTTAGGAAACTGAGCCTAAATATGAGTTAACTAACTCAACACTGTGCAGATTAATTCAGTTTAGATATTGGATTATGGGACTTTTCACCAAGTGTACAGCTGGCTACATGGAAAAGAAATACAAGAGAACCTTATTATGTTCATTCAGTCTGACTAAAATCCCAATCCATTACTTTCGCCAACTTTTAATTTGCTTTTACATAATTACCTGTATGCATTGATCATATACAGTGCAATCCAGATAACTCGAACTCACATAAGTGAATTTTCGCTAAGTTAAGTCAATATTTTCCTCTGTCCAGGGCAAAGAACCCAATGGGGACCTTCTGATAACTTTCTAGTTTTCAGAAATTCCACTTATCAGTATTGTCATGGGTCCCTGGAAGTTCGACCTTATCCAGAGTTCACTGTATATTTTCCTTTTTTCTTGCTCTAATAATTAATGTTGTATATAATTATACATATGGGCCATTCTCGTGAAAAGTGTACAGTAACTGTAAAGTAACATGTAAAAAATAAATGTTTAATTAGTTTTTAGCGAGTACTATTATTATCAAATGTGCTATTCACATGAAGCAGTGCAACTTGATCTGATCTATTATTTAATTTTGTTGTAAATATATTCATGGATAAAAACTGATGTATAATTGGGTCAGATCTGCTGGTGTCCAAAATTCGTGTATCGCAAAATTCCGTGGCAACATGGTATTGTGTACTTTTAACAACCTAAAACGTTTACAATGAATGGTGACATGCCAGCCAGGTTTACTAACAATCGTAGCTGTATCATTAAAACAGTCTGTGAACGTACGAATCTTACATTTTTATGTTTCGGTTCAAATAAGTGGGGAAACGGGGACTTTTAAAACACGGCTGACTGGAATTTGGAAAGGCAAGACCTGTAGACACACATACCCAAATCCCAGATTTAGGCAAAAACTTTACATCCACAACTAAGTTAATCCTCTTGCTATAGTTGCATATACTGATATTTTAGTGTGCATTTTCGTTCACTGCATGTCAAATACTGGACAATGCAGTTTTCTAAGTACAAAGGCGAAACCCTTGCCTAAGGCTATGTTATTTACTGAAGTAGAGGCTCGACAGACTCAGTGACAGTCCCAGCGGCAGTTAACACCGACTGCAGCCGTCCGCGTCAGCGGACGTTATAATTCTATTTAATCGAAACGTTACTCGGCTGACGGTATTGGGAAGTAGAATAAATAAACAATGCATACGCATCCTACACTTATACAAATAGCTGTCAATATACATATGTCTACAAATTGCTTATTTACAATGCCATTGCTTGACTCAACTCACCTCGGAATCAGACTTGTTATTGTGTGTGTGACGTCAACGGTCTTTGCGTGGGTCACTGCGCGTGCATGAATATTCATTATACTGGGGCTGCAGAATTAATCATCCACGTGGCAACAAGCTCAAAATGATTCGCGTAAACACAAGTCTCATCCACAGCCTACACACTTTCATGAATATGGGAATATTTCACATAATTTTTAATTTCTTCATATCGCTATTTGACTAGGAACAAGTGTTGAACTTTGTGAAAAGTAGTTACCCCCTGTACTGTCCCATTGAACCAATCTAACTGTCCAGGAATATCCATTGTAAACAGATTAGAGGCTTTTTAACACCCTTGTTTTGACGCGCGGCCGAGCTTCGGTGTCCTAGTATTTGATTCCATGCTGTATAAATGTCAATATTGTTGGAGTAGTTATTAAGTGACAATTAACTATGTAAGTGTCAATATTGTTGGGGTAGTTAATTAGTGACAATTAACTGTAGAAGTGTCAATATTGTTGGAGTAGTTAATTAGTGACAATTAACTGTAGAAGTGTCAGTATTGTTAGAGTAGTTAATTAGTGACAATTAACTGCTCATGCAATGACAACAACCACTGCCAGCCGAAGCGGGCAGCGGTGGTCGAGTGATGGAGCGCCGGACTGTCGGTTGAGGGGACCGGGGTTCGAATCCTACTATCGGTCGGCGTATCGAACCTTGGGCAATTTTGTTCAGCCCACGTTGCCTGTGTCTTTCGGTCGAGAAACCATTAGCTGTTGGTCTCTTCTATCTGGTGTTTATGAAAGCGAAGTAAAATAGCCAACGCACGGAGTAAATGTGTAAACTGTATTGGACTCACTAATTCTAGAGAAGGAAACTTTGAAATAAATCAGGATCACGATTGGAAACAACTGCTTGAACTCTCGTTTGTCATCCCCATAATATATCAATTACCTGACAGCGAGAACACGAAGCGCATGCACAACAGCCTACTCATCTAACTGATAGATACCAAAACATTAAGATTGTGAACAGCTTTTTGGCTGCACTGCCCAATTTATGTGGTCTTCCCCAGGGTTCTGTTCTTGGGCCTTTGCTTTTCACTCTCTACACAACACCACTAAGCTCTGTTATTAACAGTCATAATCTAAGCCATCATCTTTATGCAGATGGTACCCAGATTTTCGTGTCTTTATCTACGCCTAGTACTAATTGCTCCTTAGATCAGGTCAGGAATTATCTTAATGACATTTTCGTTTGTATGACTGGAAGTAGATTAAAGATAAATGCTGATAAAACAAAGTTTGTAATAATGGGTACACAGAGGCAGCGTGACACAATTAAAAGCTTTTACCCACACCTATGCTTAGCCAGTTTGTTACACCTGCACCTTCAGCAAGAAATATTGGAATGATCTTTGATGATCAGTTAAATTTGAGACTGCTTATTTCTCAAACTTGTCGCTGCTGTTATTATCATATTCGTGATTTACGACGTATTCGCCGTTATTTGTCTCTTTCTGCTACAAAAACTATCGTTACTGCACTTGTTAGTAGTAGCCTTGACTATCATAATTCCTTTTTTCACATTATTACTCTTACGGATATCACGAGGTTACAACGTTTAAATTGCTTAGCTAGGGTTGTGATTCGGTCTCCGCGGTTTTCCCACACAGTGCCTCTCCTGAAGTCCTTGCACTGGCTTCCTGTACGATATCGTCTTATTTTAAGATCTTTACCATTATGTATCAGGCACGTTCATGTAATCAACCAGCATATTTATATCCACTGCTTACTCCTGTAATATAAGCCTATCCAGCTTCGATCATCTAGCTCTGATTTATTTTGTTCCTAGAGTCAATACTAAAATTGGAACTAGGGCATTTTCAGTTGCTGCACCAACTCTCCGGAATATGTTCCTTCTTAGTGTTAGATCAGTTTAAGATATTATACAATTTCCCAGTCATTTAAAAACGTACCTTTATAACCTTGCGTATCCACGTGAGCTGTCTGGCGTATCGATCTACCTACTGACGACTTTAATATGGTTTGTCGATTCTGATATGCACTAACCCTTTTATTTTGATGAGCCTCTGATATTGTTTTTTGAGGATTTAGGCGAAAAGAAGTTAACTTATTATTATTACTATTATATATATCCCACATTCCTGTGTCACCACACCACCATTCCATTGCGTAGTGATAGCAATTAATAACAATAATAAGGATATTTATTGTTATAAAGCGCCATTTCCAATAAAATGATCAAAGCCTTGTACAAAATTTAATTTACGTAAAGTGTTAAGTGTTGCATAAATATCAGCGCAATGCAAATAAAATGTAAATCGAGCAAAATCATGAGAAAATTATAATAATTATAAGAACTGTGGAATAAAAATAATAAATTAAGTGTTAAAATATAACTTCTAAGAACAATTATTAAATAAATATACTATAATTTATAGATATAGAATAATAACAATTAATTAAATAATACTTAACCTCTCCGTTTACGTTTAACGTGCATAACCACACATTCCATTACATAAATAGTAACGATTGTCGAGAATTGCATACCCTTGAATGGCACTCATCAGTTTTAAGATATGTATGGTCTTCTGGACAGGTTGACAGGTGGACGGGTTGACAGGTTGATAGTTAAGCAGGATACGTGACGAGCGATTTACACACACATCTGGTCTTGGGAAAGCAGGGCTGTCGCAACCGCATCTCGTCATCAGCAGTTCACACAACTAACACGCAGTGTGGACGCGTCTGTGTAATCATTTACATCGGGATGAGGAGGACAGTATCTCGATGGAAAGGCCACATTTTGTTAAATTTCCGTCGAACGTCACAATGGCAAAATATCATCTGAGGCCATGCACGCCAATATTTCTTCATATAGTGGAGAGGCTTAAATTCAAATTTTAGTGATAATGTGACACACTCAACAAAAACACCCAATATGGCACAGTTTTTGAACTTTGGGTCCATGCCTGATTTAAGGTAGGTAGTATGGATTCAAAAAGTGATTTTTGACATTTTTTTGGAAAAGGACTTTCTTTGCTATTTATGTACTTTCATATCCTTACCTCAATATGCAGTTAGTATATTAGCTGAAAAGGTAATAAAAAGTGGCAATAGTGAGGTTTCTTCGGACGGCTTTAGGCCGAATTTGGTTATACAAAATTACCTTATCATCGTTTTCTCGGAATACCATTTTTGCTGTGAGTACTTAAAGTTGCTGCGCTCTAGTAGAATAAATACTGGGTATAACTGCAAAACATTTTGCACCGCAGTGCCTAATGAGTATATCTACTGCATGAATTAAAAGAAATCATAATATATTTAATGGTTTCTGAATTATAGGCGTTAATTATGTGAAAAAGTTACACAAAATAGGTTTTGTCGACAACAAATATTTTTTCACGTAAACAACAAAACATATCTGATTTCTGTGATATTCATGCAGTAGATATGCATAACAGTAATCCCTGTGCTAAATTACAAGCTTGTAACTTGAATACGTTTTTGGTTAGAGCGCGGCAAAAAATACATAATTTTCCCTATTATGGCGGCCATATTGGATACCTAATTTGCATAATTTATGCGAAACATGGAAAAAAAACCTTAACTATGTTGGCATGTATCTGCATACCAAATATGGTTGATCTGTGTTGAAAACTAAAGATTTTTGGTGGAATCCATACTACCTACCTTAAAAGGTCAAGGTGTAGTTCAGATCAAGATAAAATATTAATAACGTTATAATTTCATGTATGCCTATATGTCAACACTTAAATACAAGTTTTTGATATTTTAAAAGGCTATGTCTTACTATCACGGCAATTTCCACCGTCATTCCAAAACAAATTTGCGTAATTACACCTTAGGCCAATACACAACTTTTGAGAAGAGGGCTGCCCGATTTTAATGTCAAGTTCAAATTCAAAATTAATAATGTCATAATTCCATTTCTACCATTTCTACTCGACATTTGAATAAAACATTTGGAATGTTTTGAAACGTTATATTATTATTCAAAACATTACACTTTCTATTGGATTACAATCTTGGTTTGGAAAATACCTTTTTCTTCAGGAAAAAGGCTTTCCTCCAAACATTATTGCTACATATATTTAAGATGACGTCTTGGAAGAACAAGTTTGTAAACTAACAACTCAAAATATAGAAAAAGTTATAATACAACTTTACCAAGTAGGCAAGGAAGAGTGATTTTTTTTTCTTATTTCACTGTCAGTTGACGTTTATTCCTTGACGTTTTGACTACTCTCAGCAGTCGTCTTCAGATGACTACCTCTTGACGGCGACACGGTAGTCCTTCGGCCGACGGGTAGTCACACCTGTGTGTACCGCCGCGGCCGAGATAGCTTTTACGTAACTCTTTAATAGATCATCATAGTGTGTATATAGATACGTGAAAATTTGTACCGGCCTTTATCACGATTCATGCCGACCTTTGTTTTTTTCTTATCTACATCGTTTCTTTGATGACTCTTGTTCTCCAATCCGACTCCCTGTCAACAAATTGGGCCCCACCCAGTCTACTATGTGACTTTGTTGAGTCATGTGATCGGTAATGGCTGATTTATGCATCACCTTTTCGGGTGAGGAGATTGTGTGGTGGTGAAGGATAAGGTTGTGAGTGCGTGAGTGTGTGCGTGTGTGAGTGTTTGCGTGTGTGTGTGTGTGTGTGTGCATATACGTATATGCGTGCACGTGCGTGTACATGTGTGTGTGTGCCGGCGCGCATGTGCTCTTGCGCGTTCGTGCGTGCGTGTGTAAGTGTCCGAACGCGTGTGTTCGCGTGCGTGTGCGAGTGTGTGTGGACGTGTGTGTGTGTATGTGTGTGTGTGTGTGTGTGTGTGCATGTATGTATGCACGTATGTATCTAATATTTGGGTGTGATCATGTGCCTGTGACATTACCTCTTCCATAAACCAAATCTAACACAGACCATTGTATTAAAGGAGAGGTAGATCTCCACCAGGTGGGGCGCCTGAATATGCACAGTTAGCGCACCTCCCATACTGAAGGCACAGAACGACGTACAAAAGTGATATGCGATTGAGCTACTGTATCTGCAAAGGCTAATGTCTATACTGTGGGTGGCTTGTTTTTACGTTTGTCTCAGTTGCGAAGCAACGCTTTCCAGTTTGGCCTGGATGCAATGCTCTGATATCTGAAATAAAATTTCCGATGGCAACTATCAGTGTCAGATTCATGTAAAGCTTTTGAATCTAGCTCGTGTAATAGCTACGCGTGACTATTTTTTGTACTATGAAGCGAGAGATATTCAGTGGACATACCGTGAAGAACTCAATAATGTGGAGTTGCGAACGAATGTGCGTGATTTAGCAGCAGCAGCAGCAGCAGCAGCAGCAGCAGCAGCAGCAGCAACAACAACAACAACGACTACAACAATAACAACAACGATGGCGGCAGCAGCAGAAACAACAACACAGAAAGAACACAAAGCACTGGTATTAATATGGACAGTCTGATACGTGTCAACACACCTTCAAATGTTGCCAGAGAAAATAAAGTACATTACAGTAAATATACAAGTATATTACAGTAAATATACAATTACATTACAGTAAATATACAAGTACATTACACATAACGTTTGTGTTACGCGACCTGCTCTGGCTTTCTGCGAAATATCGGCTCCGCCTACATCTACACCTATAAAGTACTCAGTGAACTCACCGGCCTACATGCGTGACACAGTAACTGACAGATTGCATTCCACAGATAAATCACTCCTCGTTGGATCTGTTTTACGGACTGTAACTTATGGCGACCATTGTTTTAATCAGCACGAATCCATACTATGGAACGAGATTCATGAGAACATTAAATATCTCAAGAGTCTCAACACATTCAAGAAACTTCTAAAGCACATATGTTTAACTAGCATTCGATTAGCTCGACTGCGTCAATTTAATTGATTTATATTTTTATTATCGTGATGTATGCATGTAGGCGTATATTTGTAATATTTTGCAAAACATATTCCAGTAATACGATACAGAATGAAATGTTATTTTCTTAAATATATATAAATATATATATGTATATCTATATTAGATCTATACAAACATAATTAAGAAACGTTTAACTTGCTGTGATTGTTTGTGTAATATTTGTGATATATATATATATATACATAATATAAATATAATATAAATATATATATAATATAAATATATATATATATACAATATATATATATATAATATATATATTATATAAATATATATATATATATGATTGCTGGTTACCATGAGGTGATCCGGCGATCCGGCAATAAAAATTGCCCTTTTCCGAACTTTACAACTGTTGTCATGTGTTGGTATTGTTGCACCAAACAAGCTGCGGCCACACATAGGTACACAGTTAATTCGCTCTCTAGTATGATACATAAAGTAAAACATTTACATTCGAAAGCAGCTATATATATATATTGTATATATATATATATATTGTATATATAACACATGACAACAGTTGTAAAGTTCGGAAAAGGGCAATTTTTATTGCCAGATCGCCGGATCACCTCATGGTAACCAGCAATCATATATGAATCTATGCATTATAATAACAGCATATATGACTTAAAGCCAGCATTAAAATATTGCTGTTTACATGCATCAAAGATGAGGGGCCAACCGATGATCACCTCATGGTAACCAGCAATCATATATGGATCTATGCTTTATAATAACAGCATATATGAATTAAAGCCAGCATTAAAATATTACTGTTTACATGCATTAAAGATGAGGGGCCAACCGCTCATACAATAGAATGTTCTCAGGGGTATCGCCATCTAGCGATCAAATACTAAGATACAAACTACTTAACACCAGTGATGACAACAACGCTGAAATACTGATCAATCACCCGTGTGCCGTTCGACATTATTATATACCATCCGTCGACGGTTACATGATTGTATTTTACGCGACTTCATCGTTATTTAATTATTTTTTCTCGGTTGATTAGTTCATGTGATTGTAGCATCAATCCGGCGCAGGAAATGACAAAATAATCTTGTGAATCTAATTATGATCGACCTAGCATAATTATGTATGCATGTAGTTAACATGATATTCTCCCTGCGACAGCTCCAGGAGAAATGCAGAGAGCAGAAGCAGTCACTCTACATAGCATTCATAGACCTGACAAAGGCCTTTGACCTCGTGAGCCGCGATGGCCTCTTCAAAGTCCTCGCAAGGATTGGATGTCCACTAAAGCTTCTGAGCGTGATTCAGTCATTCCACAGAGGTATGAGAGGAGTCGTCCAGGTCGACGGGTCATCATCAACTCCATTCGACGTGAAAAGCGGAGTCAAGCAGGGGTGCGTGCTTGCCCCCACCCTCTTTGGCATCTACTTTGCAGTCATGCTAAAGCATGCCTTCAGAACATCAACTGACGGAATCTACCTCCACACTAGGTCAGATGGCAAACTTTACAGCTTGTCCAGATTGAAAGCAAAGACCAAGATCCGTGAGGTTCTCATCAGAGACATGCTGTTCGCAGATGATGATGCCTTGACAGCTCACGAGGAGCAACATCTTCAAAATCTTATGGACTGCTTCTCCCAAGCCTGCGAGGACTTCAGACTGACAATCAGTCTAAAGAAGACAAATATCATGAGCCAGGACACCGAAAGCCTCTCCATGGACTCCGAAATCAGCAGACGGATTGGCCGAGCCACATCAACGCTTGCCAGGTTCTCAAAGAGGGTCTGGGACAACGCCAAACTGACCCTGAACACCAAGATGACTGTCTACAGAGCCTGTGTCCTGAGTGCCCTCTTATATGGCAGCGAGTCATGGACTCTGTACTCGAGGCAAGAAAGGAGGCTCAACACTTTCCACATGCGCAGCCTGAGGCGGATTATGGGCATCAAAAGTCGCATAACAAATAACGAGGTCTTCTGACGTGCTGCCACACCCAGCATCTATACTCTGCTACGACAACGTCGCCTTCGCTGGCTGGGACACGTTCGCAGGATGCAAGACGGCAGGATCCCCAAGGACCTACTATATGGCGAGCTCGCAACAGACAACAGAGCTCGGGGTCGCCCCAACTCCGATTCAAAGATGTATGTAAAAGAGACATGAAGGCCCTTGACATGGACATTGACGGATGGGAAGACCTTGCCCAGGATCGCTCCCGCTGGAGACAGGAACTGAATCGCAGCCTGCGCAGAGGGGAAAAGAAGTTGCAACTTGCGTCAGACGAACGGAGAGTGAGACGCATAAACGGCCAGCAAGCTCCACCGCTTTCAAGTGCAACCGCTGCCACAGGGACTGTCACTCCCGCATCGGCCTGCACAGCCACAACAGGTGCTGTTCCAGTGCCAACTGACTTTTCAGGGCGCAGAACCATGGCCACTTGTGACCGACGAATGCCACTAAGCAAGTTAACATGTTAACATTGTCCTCCTAGACGGTCTGCACCACGGACGCTAAATTTGCAAGATTACTTCTACGACCCCACAAAAGAAAATGACCGTTTAAATTTTTTTCGAAAGTTTCTTGGGATAAGGGTTCTCTCCAGTTGTAGCGTAAATCAATTGTTCGCAAAGTAAAACGTAACTTACATGAATCGTATAAACCACGCACCCGCGGCGTATACATCGGGAAAACGGCCGCTGCGTCTATGTAGGTACGTTTAACGGGAGATGAAACTATGGCTTGCCTATCCGAGCGCGTTTCCTAGTTTGCCAATAAAGTAATGTAAATAAAAATAATAATAGAATAATAATATACCATTACAAACATTGACATCGACCATACACATTATTCTTCGGATAATATGATAGCCCCGACTTCCGTGTATTGTCCCACTGGGACTGCAGCAACGATTGCACTGGTGCTTTTTCAAGATATACGGCACTAACGATCTTATTGTTATTATTAGTAGTAGCAGCAGTAGCTGTTGTTGTTGTAGCAGTATGACCTGCGTTATTAACAACAAAGAGTACTTGATCTTAAAAATGCGTGAACTTATTAAAATTAGGTCAATAAATTCAAAAAGACACAACACATATGGCCGTATACCAGACAGGAAACGCAGAGCAAAGAGTTCGGACTGATTTGTTCAACGCAATATGTGTCAATCTATCTTGTCAGAACACTTGCCTGTGCCTTCTCCACGAAACCTCATGCAGCTACAAATCCTTGACTGGCTATAAGGCGTGCTTTAATGGGTGGAATACATTAATGACTTGCTGATTGTTTACATGTTAGTAGTTGGAATATGTTTATATAAAAATAAGTTTCGAAATGGGGAGTTCTTTGTTGAAGGGGGATTCGTAAAACGGAGGTTTGGACGAACCTCCCAAAACCCCACCCCCGGTTCCGGGCCTGTTATATGCCCAGCTTGTTTACAGGGTTGATAGCAACACTACTGTTCGTATGCTACACTTGTGTTGTCGCTGACACAACGTTATTGTTTGATTTAATATAGTAGTGGTCGATTTATAATAAACAACTTAGTAACAGTAAATATATATTACATTTATTGTTTCATGTGGTGTCTCTCCGTTATCAAAACATGGAACTGCTCAATATAGTGAATTAATTTGCTAAAACTGTTATAGTTGTAAGTTCCCGATGCTTATACGTTATTACTAAATGGTTACATGGCGTAACTTATAACTTCGTCCACACACAAACACACACACTCACACCACATACATTCACTCTCACACACACACACACTCACACATATACACAATCACTCACACCCACGCACGCATGCACACACACATTCTCACACACATACGTATATGATTCATGCATATACCTGTATATATATGTTCTAGTGCACCAAACTTCTCAAATGTCAACTGCACTAATGTGGAATCAAATCCCTTTATTGAGGTTCGTTTACCAAGTTTGGCGTTACATTTTCACTTCAATACGAACAAAGAGACGGCAGAGGCGAGTCATCTGCCAACACAAACAATAACACTAAAGTCAGTACAATCGTTTTAAAATAAATGAAACACAAACATCGTTCCAGTGAACTATATCCGATCTAGGCACACAGTAAGGGAATTGAAACAATCACCATATCTTCAGAGAAAGAAGACAATTGTCAGTCTTAGGGTAGGGTGGGGCATGGAGCTCCCCTTAAGGAAAAATGGGCATATTTAAGCATACAGTGAACATTTTGAGGTTTTTGCGCTTGCACACGATTGCGGGGTACCTATTCCATGTTTCACCAAAGGCATTCTGTCATCTGTCGGCACTAACTGTTATGATCGTCAATTTTTTTTTAAATCCAAAGGAGGCGTCTTGCCCAATACGTGGGGCAAGACGCCCTTTAGTGTGGGGCAACCGGCCCCCAGGGGGCGTCTTGCCCCAATGGGAAATTGTGGTGAAACAAACATAAATTTAATCTGCAAAATGCGTTGAATAATTTCAAACAAGAAATACGAACTTTATTAAAGCATATTAAACGACATCAGGCAACAGATGAACATATGGCACATAATGCACAGTCAATCGCTCTCCGATTCACAGTTGGGACACGTGAAAAAGGCCTGTCCCGCGGTGCAATCTTCGTGGGCCCATTTCTTGCACAGTTGACATTGCACCCACACCTCTCGTGATCTGCTATCTTTGAATGGCTCACGGCAGATATGCAGGGCCATTCTTCCTCCTTGCTACTAGAGCTCACGTGCCTTTTCTTTGCCGGGTGTCTCTTCACTGCTGTCGCCAGGGACGTCTTCTTGAGCTTGGGCATGCGTTCATTCTTCGTCTGCTGCATAGCCAACAACGGCGTCGATGTCAGAACAGTTGCACACTCGGCAATACGCGATCTTGCACGTGGATGCGATATCTTTGGCAACGGAGATAGCTGCTTTATCAGCTTCTTAACGGTTGACACTCCTGCGGACGCGGTCGTTGGCGGGCAATTACATCATAATATAATGAAATTGGTAATATAGAATGATATAAAACATAATATACAAAGACTATAAATAAAATAATATTTAATTGTAGCTCTAAGGCTAGGCCTTGCCCGTTAGCCTATGTGGCATGTGTAAAACAAACAATTAAAAAACGTGGTGTAAGACGCCCCTCAAGGGTACAACTCCTCGGTGCACTTTTGTTACCGTGCAGCACATGGATATTCCGGCAGGGAGGGATCCTACAATGGGCTCAACGACGACAGTTGTCCCATCGGCTTGGTTGTGCAAACACGATACTACAATAGTAGCGCAAGATTCTGCTGGAACTCTCAGACTCTGTGAACCTACAACTTGTGCGAAACCTTTCTGGTTATGCATATTCGCGTGTTCAATGGAAGCTACTACTTCATCTACTCGGTAATTACCGAGCCTTAAAGATCCTTCTGCAAAATGTTCAGCCAAGCTGTGGTTTGGATCGTGGACGGAACGCGAATCTTTATGTGTCAGCGTCTCGAGAACCCCTGCAATGCAGCTGCAAAGCTGCGAATGGATTCGCCTACCAACTGTTTCCTCAGGTAGAACAGCTCCTGTAGCTGCGACACGGACCGTTTCTCGCCAAAAACTTCCAAGAGGATTTCGAGTACTCGTCTGGGAGTCCTTGCGTCTTCCTTGGGCCAATAGCGTATCTCGTGTCTTGCATCGCCCTCAACGTGCGATACGATTAGATCACACTTCTCATCATTCGACATCTCCCGAGCTCGGAAGAGACTCTCAATATCCTCCACAAACTCCTGCACTGTTAATTCGCCATCTTTCCCACTAAAAAAACGGATCTTCCTCTCCCTCGGTACGTATAACACCTGAGTTGCAAGTCGTGAATTCGATGCGAGTTGCAGTCGCGCAAGTTGGTCCTGCAAAGCAGTGATCTGATCTTGGAGATCATCAGCAGATTGGACAACATTTGGAGAGTCCCCAGACTCCATAGTGGTGGCTCTGCCGTGCACGGTTCACGGTGCAGGGAGGACATATATATTTTGGTCAGTTATCAAACGTCTCTCCCTTGACGCATGCAGGAAGGTCATTGTTTCCGATCCGGTCGTCGCGCGTCTGTCGTCTCTTGTTCGTAGTATCGAGGATGCCACTTCTGACACCAAAATGTTCTAGTGCACGAAACTTCTCAAATGTCAACTGCACTAATGTGGAATCAAATCCCTTTATTGAGGTTCGTTTACCAAGTTTGGCGTTACATTTTCACTTCAATACGAACAAAGAGACGGCAGAGGCGAGTCATCTGCCTACACAAACAATAATACTAATGTCAGCACAATCGTTTTAAAAGTAAATAAAACACAAACATCGTCCCAGTGAACTGTATCGCATCTAAGCACAAAGTAAGGGAGCAGAACCATCACCATATCTTCAGAGAAAGAAGACAAGTGTCAGTCTTACAACAAAGGACACAGTGATCATAAGACACAACTATAAATGTTTCCATATTTCTAAAGTAAGAAATATGTTAGTATTCTACCAAACATATTGCGATTGCAAATAATTGAGCACTGCCATTGGCAACGGAGCAGCTTATATTGAACTGTCATGATATCAGTTGTACGTACTACACACAGTATCAACAATGATTACAAAAGATAAACAGCCTGCCAGTGTGATTTAACAATTTACAGATATAATAATGTCTAGGTATGAAAATGGAATTAATGCAACTTGTCACAATCCGAACTATTTCCCTACACACAAGTCACAAACATTTGTTTATGAGAAACACATCTATACTATAGCCGGGAAATCGAATCACCACTCTTAATAATAACAACGCAACATTTAGGTCGAATAATATCAATAAATGACTAGTACGTGCACAACATCAGTTGTAATATTGTTGTTTAGGTAACCATCCCGGTCCACACCCGTTAAGTCGTAAATCATCCCAACAAATAAAAATGTTCTCACGACACACAACCTCGTGGCAAAGACCTTTTCGTCGCGCTGCAAAAACGGTGTCGCACCGTAATTAAACGCCACTAAAAGAAACTGAAAAAGATCGGGGTCAAACTGAAATTGCGCCACTAAGAGAAAGAACACCCTAGTACATATATATATGTATATATATATATACGTATCATATTAATGAAATATTATATAAGTATATTATGATTCCGGTGTGCCCAATTCTGCGCTTGAAACGATACCGCATGATTGACTGGGTACGATCACGTTGACGCCACATTCGTGTTTAACTTTCAGATGGCAACCATCACAACTTCCAACCACCATAGAGACAACCACAACTACCACCACAAAGGCTACCGTTATCGCCGTTGAGAAAATAAAATGTTACATTGTGCCACCTAACTAGTGACACATATATTAAGACACATTGACGTAATAGCTAGTTCGAATCGTACAAATCGCAAGTGTCACACCACGCATTGGTGGGTGAGGGAGGTTGAAACTATGATAAAAGAATAAGTTTTTATTTTTATTTATGATACAACCCATTAGCAAGGCAAGTGACATACAACGTGTTGTTTTTGCAGATGTCGTCCCGCCAAACGCCACAATGCCGGACGGCTGCCCGACAGGTGGGGAACACACAGTAGTGTTGTTTTTATCGTGTGTCTCGTATGCTACTTGCCTTGTTTTGGACACCATGCAGGGCCGGATTTAGGAATGTCAGACTCGTGGGCTGTGATTAATTGGCAATCGTATCATAATAATTCTTATTCCTCCGTTCCGTCTACAACATAGATGTAAGTACAAAATACAACTGTTGTCTTGTTCTATCACCAACTTGCATTATATCGAAGCACACAAATTACGTAAAACACGTTTCGACACGTGTTTTAATTTTTTTTTATCATGGCAAGAACAGCGCTGCAAAACGGTGTCGCACCGTAATTAAACGCCGCTAAAAGAAACTGCAAAGAACGGGGTCAAACTGAAATTGCGGCACTAAGAGAAAGAACACCCTAGTACATATATATATATGTATATATATATATATACGTATCATATTAATGAAATATTATATAAGTATATTATGATTCCGGTGTGCGCATTCTGCGCTTGAAACGATACCGCATGATTGACTGAGTACGATCACGTTTCTTCTCCAGGTGATGCCACATTCGTGTTTACCTTTCAGATGGCAGCACATGGCTTACACATACACACTTTCTCTCTCTCTCTCTCTCTCTCTCTCTCTCTCTCTCTCTCTCTCTCTCTCTCTCTCTCTCACACACACACACACACACACACACACACACACACACCACACACACCACACACAACCTCACACCCATACACACATTCACACACACACACACCCAGATTCCAACACGCACACACACGATCATACGTACACACACACGGTCACACACACTCATACACATACACATACACAAAAACACACACACACATACATATATATACACACATTCTCGCACACACACACACACACACACACACACACACACACACACACACACACACACACACACACACACACACACACACAGTCACAGAAAAAATATATTTGTCCCACAATGCAACAACATAATTGTTACGAAAACGAAACAAACAATAAACCCATACAGTAAACTGTAATCGAATCGACATGAAAAAGTGGTAAGTATATAATGTGTGGTAAGAAACGTAAACAGATTAGACACTTTATGTCATAATAAGGGACGGGACACCCCTACTAAGACTAAATATAGTTACCCTATGAATTAATTTAAACAATTATTTACCTTATATAAAAGACAATCAGTAGTAAAATTAGTGCATCATTACAACAAAATAAATGTATTATAATGTCCGTATGTTGCAGGCACTGAATATACAAATAGTCAGTTTTTTATTATGTAATATATAACCAAGTAGATACAGGGTTAGCAAATCATGTATTGCATATAAACAGTTTTGAATTGCACATTGTTCAGTATAAATATTCAGATAATAAAGCTTAATATAATTTGTGAAGCCACCTAAACTGTGAGTGGTGAGTTTGTCTTTTATTAACTCGGGTGCGTTATTTATGGTATGTGACAAACTGTACCTCTGAGACTTCGTTCGGCGAGTTCGTGATGTACCCTGATTGTATGTAAGTAGTGGACACTGTTGTTTTGAACCATTGGTAAGCTTTGCAGGTTAATTTATTGTGTGAACATTTAAACTATAGTTTCATTTCTTGCCGTTTTAGAATATGTTCACATTTTAGTAATCTACGACTTTTGAACAATGGGTCAGTATGGGTATTATATTTGCTTAAGCGTATAATTCGGACGGCTTTCTTTTAAAATTTCTTTAATTGTATCACACCTGTAGCTCCAGGCCATTAAAACATAGTTTAGATATGGCAATATCAAAGAATTGTGCACATAAGCTTTATATTAAGAGGTAACAACCGTTTGAGTTTATTTAGGATTCATATGGTAATGGAGCACCTATTTGATATTTTGTTGATGTGGGTTTGCCAGTTTAATAGTTCATTAAAGCTATTATTGCTGCTTGTTTACACTAGCCATACGTGATATTAATGCTCTATTACACAAGCAGTAAAAATCTACGGACTAACATCCCTACACTGTACTTTACGGACTAACATCCCTACACTGTACTGTACGGACTAACATCCGTACACTGCATTACACGTAACTTTACGCACTGAACCTAATACTAATAATAATAATTTTTTTTGGGTATGTCAGTGTGTATAATTATGAGCTGACAGACGTAATGTATTATTGTTCGTTTGTTTTGTTACATTACTTAAAATCAAAATTTATAAGTACTATTTGAACAGCATTACTTTAAGATCTGCTATTTTATGGATTGACAAACTAAACCCTAATTTGGTTATATCAATTGTAACTTTGGTATATAAGTCCTTTCAACCGATTTGTTGATATCATTATATGCAGATATACATAATTTTTATTAGTACTATTATTTTTATATCATTTTAACTCCCATTTCTTACATAATTGTTAGTTATGGTATGTAATCCAAATGTTATATTTCATATTTTAATATGTACTGGTTCTTGTTATATTAACTAAATATTATTTTCTATTTCACTAAGACGAAAATAAATTTGGGGATCAAAAAAAATTTCAATATATATAAGCCATCGACTGCTGCCTGGTTCTTTCTTTGCATTAAATTCCCTGATGTATAATTCATATAAAACTAAAATGATAATGCCACATCACAATTAACAAAGCTACAATAAACCAATAAACTAAACGTCAACAACTGTTTCCTGGCTTCCGCAATGTTAAAATCAGTGGGCAATGATTGTGCATGTTGCCAGTCGGCTCCACTCCTGCGAACTCTCGCCATGTATCGTGACACACTTACAGTGTTTATAAACACCCATGAATCTGATTTGTAGAGATATGAGGTGTATAAATAAATTTGCTTAAATTTTATTTGATTACAGACAAACAGCTGTTGACACACTCCAATAGCAATACAAACTAAGTTTATCATGGTCAGTCATTCATGGGATTACAAAAAGGACATATAATTAAAACCTGTAAAGTTGTGTGTTCCACGTGCAGTGTAAAACATTCAAATTAAAAAAAAAAATTTTTTTTTAAAATGTGGTTAAAACACATTTTGACAGTTACAATGTTAGAATAGATATAGTTCACACTATGCAATACAATGCTACATAGTATTACAATACAACAGCACAGCATTACAGTAAAATAACAATTGTTATACTGGATCAACCTTAAGAAGCATCATAATCAAAATACTATAGACCATACTTATTGAAGACTTAGAAATGTCCATTGTTTTAAAAATCAACTGTTTAAAAAAATACAGTAATAATATTCTGCTTACCTACTTAAAATGTATTGTCTATATTGGACTTCACAAATTTTTATTCTTTAACACAAGTGGTTTTGGTGATAAATATTTAATTCTTTTAAAAATATAAATCATATGTTGTAATCACGCATGTTGCATATTGTAGTATATTTTTTTATTGTAATTAAATCCATTATAATATGGGCAAGTGTTATAAGTGACACACTTCTTCTTGCCCTTTTCGACTTCAAAACTGTGATTTACAATTGTATATTTGGCATTTTTGTGCACTGTAATTGTTGTTGTTGTTGAAATAAATAAATATCCATGTGATAAAAAACGTATAGATGAAATAGTTTGCTGTAGTAATATTATTGCCATACCAACTATTGTGAAATTTTTATTTCTGTACTGTCAACAAACCATAGACAATCCAAAACTTATGGTGATACTAATTTTGTAGTTGGCATCAACATTTGGGGTTTTCCAGTATAGCCATCACAGCAACAACATTCAGTCCAACATGGTAAGTGATGAATTAATTTTATTGTTTTAAAAACAGTTTCGATTGCATTAGTAGTATTTCTGGGACTTCTACAAAGACTGAATGCATTGCATGCATGTCTCTTATACCTACAGTGTGGAAGTTCTCTGGAACTACCCTCCATTGTGTAAGACCAGGATACAGGGGTCTGCTATATTTTACCAGACATGATACTCCACAAAATAAAAACTAGTCTGATTTGTTTTTATTAGTCATGCGAATCTGCGTAATAACACTATACTTGTGTATCTAACCATAGCGATATTCAGAGTCAAACTCGATACTTACAGTGGTTATATAGTTTTTATTTATAATTATTGTTGCATTGTTTAGATATACGTGATGTTTGAATATTATAATATTGTTTTTTTTAGCTTTCATGTGGACCTTCCTCCCTTAAGTAAAATCTGCATACCATGAAACTCCTGCTACCATTTCATTGAGTTATGTGTTACCGTTTCGTGAAGTTCTGTTACAATTTCACGAGGCTCCATGTCACCATTTCGTGGAGTTCTGTGTTACCATTTCATTGAATGCTACGTTACTATGTCATGGAGCTCTGTGTTGCCATTTCATTGAATTCTATGTTACTATGTCATGGAGCTCTGTGTTGCCATTTCACAGAGTCGCATGTCACCATTTCATGGAGATCTGTGTCACCATTTCATGGAACTATGTGACACCATTTTATAGAGCTCTGTGCCAACATTTCACAGAGTGGCTTGTCACTATTAAAAGGAACACATTTCAGTGCTTGTTAGTGGCTGAAAAGATGTATAACTTGTCCAAGTAGGAGATCACCATTCTGAAGTGCATACTGCTGTCAGTGAGTGTGTATGTAACGCCTTGTGGAGCCGCCATGACAGCGTGTTGGACAACATATTATTCATGCATGTTTGACTGACTCTATAGTCTAAACCTTGGCTGACTTACGATACAAAATATACCAGTTCGTGACTCCAAGATTCCATTAGGCAACAAGAAATAAACTTACTTTGGAGCAAATGTTGAAACGTATGCAACGTTTCGACCTGTCTACAGTCATTAGTTCGTGAACAAGATCCGCTGTAGACGGGTCAAAACATCGCATATGTTTCTACATTTGTTCCAAAGTAAGTTTATTTCTTCCTGTCTATAGTTGACTTGTTATACTAAATACCATAATTGAGCCCAGTTGGGCTACCTATGCCACGAACATAGGAAATACACTTGCCACAAAAATGTGGAACTACATAATTGTTACATTCCACACTATTTATGTGTTTTATTTATGTTGTGATGTCGTTAATAAATACACATTAAACAATATATAACTGTGTTTCTGGCGATTATATTATCTATTGAGATGGGCATTCAAATCCATTACAATTCCCTATTGAATATGAGTATATGGTACAGGAACGAAATTACCAATAATAAAACTAATGGACCTATTAAAGGGATGTATAGTTTAAAAAATAGATACGTTTAAAAATGTATTAGACAGTCGTGTACATAAAGGATTTACCTTGTCATTCAAAAGTATTCATTTGCGATATAAACTCATTTCGATGAAAAAGATACTTTTGATGATGAATCGTATTATTTGAATTGCCACATGCAATGTACATACTGATACATAACAAAATTCATGCATTTTTCTCAATAATAAATTCAAGTTTTTTGTAATGTTACAGTTTTTATAATGGGTTATGAACCCAAAAATGTTTTGTTAAATTAGAAGAAAAAATGTAGAAAAGGCTGTTTTCATATTTAATTTATTTTTTTGTAATGTGCAAGAGTTTTTATACAGCCAATTTGTATGCCAATGTTCAATTCATTTGGAAAACCCATTTAACAGAAAACGCTTATAAAACACCTTAATAATTTAATATGGCTGCCATTTATATGACAACGACCAATCTACCTTTTAACTATTGACATTTCCTGAAATTTCTCGCTTTCTATGTTAATAATAAAAGTTTCACTCGGAAGTCTCCATAAAAAGTCGACCTTTGCAAAATATCGAGGATATTGTTGTAATACGATAGGTCTACGGTAACGATAGTGAAATTAACTTTTACTTTTTTTTAAACTTCGTATACATAAAATTAAAGGAAATAAAAACATATATTGCTTGAAATCATATTACATTACATTCTACTACCTATTTCCATGTCCACCAAGCCAAAACAAATAACAAATTCACTGAATTATAAATTCCACATTTTGTGCTGTGCAGCGGGACATTTTCGAATATGCATATTTTTGGCGCGCTTTTCGGGATGCCGAGACGTGACGTCACATATGACCCATATACTCGCATCAGGCCGACCGTTTCCACGCATTCAGAGCATGTTTACAAGGATAGCTTTCGGGTCGAAACGAGCGTCAAAATGAGTTATTATGCAATATTCCGATGTAATACAAACACTAATCATCATAGAGGAACAAGCAATTATCTTACGGTTCCACATAAATCCAATTTTATTCAAAACGTAGTTCTAGTTTGACCAGTCGGGCTCGATTGACTCCGGCATAAAATACAAAGTTCATTCACATTTACTAGCAATTTGCAAGTAAGATCACCATGGCGGAAGGGAGAACTAGTACAGAATATACTCGAAGCGGAAGAACAATAAAAAACCCAAAAATATAAAGAGTTTGATCATGAAGCAAACGGCCGCCCTGGCAGAGATAGGTTGCCCAGCGCAACAGGCGAAACATCGACTAACAGATCAAGGCCGGGGTCACGGCAAACCAGTCCCGAAGAAGACAACACAACTATAGAACTGTACGAATACCAGGAAAGTGACACGGAAATCGAAGAATTGTTAGAGCATCATCACACCCATTCCTCAACGAAACCTAAAGGTCAGTGTGTCAATCCAATTGCAATTCTCAAAGACAATGTGCCAGTAATTCGACACCGACGGCAACGTCGCCGTCGCCAGCGACCACACCCGCCGTCTTCGGGCCCGGCTCCGGTACCAGCCCGGTGACTGTCACAATAAATGAAGTCACGTCTCAAAGAAATTTGCCATGCAAAATAAACTATGCTGTTGGTCCACAATCTGCATATAGTGAGGACAGTCTAACATTTGTTAGATCACAGGTACAGTCAAACAACCCAGAGACGTCGCCAAAGTGTGGCCAGTGCAAGCAACATAAACAGGAAATGCTAAAATGCGAACGATGCCTAGAAATACTGTGTGCGAAATGCCAGCAGATGGACACAGCTCATTTAGTTATTCTGAAGCAGTATGACGTCAGTTGGTTCTGCAACAAATGTAAACCGAAGGCACTTAACGCTATACATACAGACAAAGCAATAGAAGACCGCTGTACAGAATACATGTCACAAATAACAAAACGCATCATCCGAGTAGAAACGTCACTTGAAGAAAAAACAACAAAAAAGGATTTATAGAACAGCACACAGGCAATTAACACACAGAAACAGACACTACAACAGGAGGTCAGCAAGCTGGTACAACATCAGACACACAGTACAGTCAATCATCCAACAATGACAACACAAGTCAACCAAGACCTGGCCACAGCAGTGAACGAAGAACTAACAGAAAGAGAACTAATCATGGCAAAAAAACTCAATCTAATCATCCATGGAATGAAAGAGAACGGCCAAGATTTACACGAAGTTAAACAGATGATGACAACTTGCCTAAAGCTAGATGTCGCACCAGAATCAGTCACTCGAATTGGCCAGCCAGACCACAGCAAACCCAGAATGGTCCTTGCCGTGATGAGAAACATAAACAACAAAAAGAAGGTACTAAGTAAAGCCAAAGAAATCCAAAACAGCTCAGAAGAGAGGTACAAGACAGTGTTCATCAGACCAGACTTACAGAGAAGACAATCCAAACAAGATCTACAAAATCTACCGAAATGAAATCATAGAGACCTAGTAGAAAACCGGGACCACAGTGCTCATGTACATAGAAACACAGCACCACAAAGAAACACCAAAGCACGGCATGCACTAAGGACATACTACACCAACATTGACAACTCGCTACTTAACAAATATGATGAACTACACACCATTGCGCAAGAATACGATGTGATTGCTCTCAACGAGATAAAACCCTAAGAATGGAAATGCACCAAACCTGGAAATCCTCCACATACCAGGATTTGATCTTTTTTACGAACGACCTACATCGACCAGATATAAGGGGTACATGCATATACATCATGACTGAATACAAGGCATGCCGATATACCCACCAAAGCATTGACCACTTTGTAGATGCAGTGTGGATAGCATTCAATGCAAAAGACACATCTAATCTAATAGGATGCGTCTACAGAAGTGGCACACCAGAAACAGAAAGGCAAAGAGACAAGCAACTACGTGCAGCCCTCAGACACAGCTCAGATGCATCAGGAATTACACATGCTCTTGTAATGGGAGATTTCAACCTCAACAGGATAGTATGGCATCCTGAACCGTCTGTCCCGCACACCTACAGGGATGTTTCTGATGAACAGCGGTTCATTTAATTAATTAGGGACACATACTATCATCAACATGTGCACAAGCCAACAAGATACCGACAAGGCCAACAACCAACACTGGACGACCTGATCTTCACAACAGAAGAAAACACAATAACAAATCTAAACTATGGTCATCATTTGGGAAATAGCGACCACACCAGTCTCACCATGAACATAAACATATTTGTGGCGCAACTACCGAAGAAACGAACCATTTACAGCTATGACAAGACAGATTATGGAAAAATGAAAGAGATGCTAAACCTAGACTGGACAACAGTACTAGATGGAACAGGACAAACACAACGGGTGGCATAGGCCAATTGTTCAAGCAGGACGGAACACTTACCCAAAGCGACCAGAGGTAGTTAACCAACACTTCTTCAAATAATTCACAGAAGAAGACACTGCCAATGTCCCGCATGTCACATCAAAGAACCAGACTACTGAAGCACTCACAACATTCAAAGTCACCGAAGAACTGGTTAAGAAGTGCCTTCTCCAACTGAAGACTGACAAATCACCAGACATTGACGGCGTCAGTCCAAGAATCCTGAAGGAGATGGCAGAACAACTATGTGTGCCTCTCAACATAATCTTCAATTCAAACATCAACACATCAACCCTGCTAATACAATGGAAAGATGCTATCATTTGTACCATCGACAAGAAATCTGAGAAGAGAAACCCAGCAAATTACAGACCGGTGTCTCAGACATCATTCATCTGCAAGACTCTAGAGAGAGTGATTGTTGATCAGCTCATAGATCACATCAAAATAAATCACCTCGAATTTGAGCAACAGCATGGCTTCACTGCCGGAAAAAGTACAACCACAAACTTGTTGGAAGCGCTGAATGTCTGGACTGAGGCTTTGATGCACAACATACCTGTTGACGTAATCTGCCTTGATTATGCAAAGGCTTTTGACACAGTCCCACACCAGCGCCTTCTCAAACAGTTGGAAAGTATAGAAATCAAAGACAAAGCCTTAGGATGGCAAAAAGCATTCCTGTGTGACCGGAGACAAAATATATCAGTACACTGAGAACAATCAGACTGGAGCAGTGTACTTAGCGGACTTCCTCAGGGGTCAGTCCTGAGACCAATGCTATTCACAATGTTAGTCAGCGACATTCCGGGACGCATGGACAATCTGACCTCCATGTTTGCAGATGACACCAAGCTCTACCCAGAACTGACAGACGACATAAACTCCTCCAACTCTCTACAAGAAGACTTGACAAAGCTACAAGACTGGTCGGATACGATGCAAATGAACTTACATCCTGACAAATGTCACGTACTACACCTCGGACATTCAAACCCACGAAATGAATACCACCTGAGAAGGGACAGTGAAGGCAATCATAAGCTTGATGCAATGACCTCAGAGAAAGACTTCGGAGCCACCATCGAGCTACAACTCAAGTTTTGTGATCGAGTTCTGGGATGTCTAGCCAGAACATACCGGCATCTCAACAAGGAGACATTCCTACTACTCTACAAGGCAAGGTCAGACCACACCTGGAATATGCATCCTGTGTCTGGTTCCCTCACCTAAAGAAAGATCAAGACCTCATCGAACAAGTCCAACGGCGTGCAACACGACTAGTGCCAGAAACAAAAGGACTACCATACGTCAGCAGATTGAAATAATTAAAACTCCCTACACTGCACTACAGAAGTCAAAGAGCCGACATCATTCAAACTTTTAAAATTATCAAGGGACTCGACCAAATCGACCCGGACTGTAAATGCCAACTCTGTCCACAAAAGCAGATGTACCTAAAAACCACTGGAACAACAAGAGGTCACAGAGAAAAATTAGTTACACAGACATCAACAGGAACCAGACATTATTTCCTCTCCACCCGTGTAGTAAGATCCTGGAATGCACTATCAGAAGACACAGTCCAAGCACAGACAATCAATCAGTCCCGCCTCCAAAGAGACTGGAGAGACCATCCAGACCTCTACAACTACAACTTCACATACTAACACACACACACACACACACACACACACACACACACACACACACACACACACACACACACACACACACACACACACACACACACTCAAACATCGTCACAGACGTTCACACTTTTCAATAAACGTGTTGTATTTCGTATGTGTGAGTGGTGAGATGGGCGGAATCAATTTATTGAACACTGTGGCACAGTCTGTCGCTGGAACATATATCTGATGCGTCGGAAACAGGGGAAGGGGATTTGGGGGACGTAGCCCCCTCTGTTCGTTTTGGTAGGAGGGGTTTGGATATGTGATTGGCCCCGTCTATTTTGGAAGGGGATTTCAGTTTCAGGTTTTCATGAGTATGAAAGCGAGTGTAGTTGCTTTTGTTGAGCGTCAGGGGTGAAGATGGTTGATTTTTTGAAGAGGCTCAAGGAGGTGCACAATAGGTTTTGACTCTTGTGAGTTTCACTGGGTTGTGCAGTTGGATGTTTTGTGGCGCCTCTAGCGGGTGCAGCTGGAGATTACTGGAGTATCAGCCCTCCGAATAGTCACCACTTACCGCGACACCTATGTATATTAATACACATTGATGCTACTGTGTATATCACAACCGGGCGTAGTGGTGGGCAGTGCATTTACAACCATGTCACGTCAATTTAACGTGATGGGATCGCACAAAAACCGCAAGCCCCACATCACGTATTGGTGGAGACAGGTGGGGGTTTGAATCAATATGAAGCACTGTACGTCTATCTGGATATGAAGCACTGTACGTCTATCTGGACTGCGAATTTATGTTACCACTCCCTAAGAAACATGTTACCACATGCAAGCACGACATCACGTATTGGTGGAGACAGCTGTCAGATTTATTATACATATATCAATATTCGTTTGCACAAATATCTAAAAAAAGAGGCTCGACATATAACATTTATGTGATCGCAAGGATTGTAAATATATGTTTATATTAGTTCACGACACTGCATAAAATCTGGTATTTAAAACGAACTCTAATGCGTAACACCGGTTAATACGATGTCCAGTAAGCAACAATCTTATTTGCATTCATTGCTTACTCCTGTAAGAAAACCTATCCAGCTTCGATCATCTAACATTGGAACTAGGTTTTTTCTTTTGCTGCAGAAACTCTTTGGAATATGCTAGTGTTAGATTAGTTAAAAATACTATACAATTCCGACGTCATTTAAAAACTTATCTTTACAACCTTGCTTATCCACCGTAGCTCCCTAGCGCCTTGACCCATCTGCTGACAACTGGAATACTAGTTACGGATTTTGAGATTGACCAATCCTTTTGTTTTTATGCGCCTTTGAGCTTGGTTTCCAAGGATTTAGGCGCAATAGTAGTTATCTTATTATTATCATTATTATTGGCTAACATAACTGTGGTATCATATAAACCGGATCAATCTGCGTTAATTGAGACTGTTCGCGGACTGTACATAGTGCATATTTCGCATGTAAAACAAACATAAACGGGCATGTTCCGAGCGAAGAACTTGTTGTTTTGACTGCGTGGTGTTGTGATAGAGCATCCAACGGCAAAATTACGTTGTCCCCGGAATGTTGGTACGAAATTAAACGATAGACCAACTGAGCTTCCTGCCTAAACAGAGCAATTAAGAGGCCGCATCACGTTGACGCCAAGAAGGTTGGGATGGAAAGAAAAGTCCAAGTAAGTGCAACTCGAATAATCGTATCTGATAAGGTGGCCGCATACATCCACAATAATATTATTGTGTTACTGTATGAATAAGAAATTGCCTAATTAATGCGCGAAGACTATTCATATATAAATATCCAACTCTGTCAGTCAGGTACTCATTCATACAGCTGAATGAACTTGAGCGACGTACAATGAACGAATTTGCCCAAGGTTCAATAAGGCAGCAAAGTTTCGAACCTGGGTTCTCTGGATAATCCACTATTTCATTAATGTTTTATTTGAATTAAGACGCGTTACATGGAATATTAATGTTTATGAACAATGATTTTTATGTGCGACACAGGCAATTGGTGAGCGTCATGGTCTTAGACAGGGCCAGTCTAGAGACCCGTCAGAAAAACGGGCGGGATCCGCGCAGTAGAGACAACAATTTGATTGACAAGTATAGACCTTCGTTGCATGGTGTGATTTGTCTAGTACAACAATACGGCCTGAAACCTTCCACCGAAATGGTCCACTTATGCATACACCTGGCCAATGTTGCCTTTCTATGAAGTATACTTAGACGTTTTTGGCTGACAAGTCAGTAAGATGTTCTCTTTCACCAGTTGTGTCACTAATTTCATCACAGTTGATAAAATATGTACTTTGCTACATATGTCTTGACAACAAACATCTTATCTTAGATTAGTCTCTATTTGCAGGCATCGGTGTATCTGCATTTGCATGTATGAAGGTATTTTGCTGCATTCTGCTCACCTCTGCGGGAATGCCGCCCAGACCGTTTTGGTCTCCGATGCTCGCAGTGCCAGTTGTCCAAGCCATGTCCCCGTAGTTGAAGACGACGTACGACTCACGTCTGTTTGCAACCAGAATTGCTTGAAATGTGTTCATCTGTAATGTATAAATACACATACCGGACTGTTTCTAATTGAAGCACCTTAGTATTTACTGTCATGCTATATTGTAAATGTAATTATGATATACTATTGTCCGCGAATTCTTATACCGTATCGATCGTGATCTTGGCTGTTTCTTCTGCGTATTGTCTGAACTTGTTTACATTAATTGCATAACTATACATCACAAAGTCAATGTTTCGCCTGTTTCATTTCAAATTAATTTAGGGAATAAACCTACGCAGTATCCATTGCAAACCTATAGCTCATTTTTTTCATTTTGAATGTGTCGTTTTGCAATATTGTTATTATTTAAACAAACTACTAATTTATAGCATTTTTGCCCAATAATAAAATCAAGTCATTTTAAAAATTGGAATTGTAAAGTGAATGTTCGTTGCGATTATGCACCTTGTTATTTGTTGACATTTTCGAGTTTATGTGCTCCCATAAAACACATGTGACGGACAAAGTCAGTAGTTTGAAACCTAAATGTCAGCCCAGCAACTTTTATTATAGAAACACTGCGAATAGTAATTAAGCTATTCATTCATTACATTTGAAAAATAATGAATCAGATTCACGATGTCCACCATCAATGTCTGAAGCAGATTGAACATAGGTTGTAGTCTTACATTAAGTGTAGTCACATGTGAGGTAACCTTACTGTAAATGCACCTACATGGCTGGTACAATCACAGTATATTTATTACAGGTGACGTTGTCTTATAATAAATGTACATGCATGATGGCAGAGGTACAATAAATGTAGCTACATGCGTGGAAGTCATGGAATAAATGTACGTATTTGCACTAAAATCGTACATTAAAACCATGTATATATGTGGTACTTTTACAAAAAAAGCCACGCACATGTACATGTCATACAAAAATGTACGTGCATTTGTGATAGTCTTACAATAAATGTAGGAATATATGCGGTATCCCTACAGTAAATGTACGAAACGGTGTGGTATTCTTACAATAAATGTACGTGCGTGTTCTGTACTCATATAATACATTTACGTACAGTTGTGCTAGTCTTGCAATAAATGTACGTATATGTGCGATATCCCTAAATTAAGTACACGTACATGTGTGGTAATCTTACAATAAACGTACGTACTGTTGCGGTAATCTTACAATAAATATACGTGCGTGTGCTATTGTACTATAATAAAGGTACGTATAGTTGTGGTTTATTGTCTTACAATAAATGTACATGCACGTGTGGTAGTCTTACACTATATGTACGTACAGGTGTAGTAAACGATCCGCCGTAGAACGTTACTCGGTGCCAGGTTGCCAAGAAAAGCCAGGAGGCCTGAAAGTTGTTGTTGAAGGCCTTCTGCACGATGTCAGAGAGCTTATTCAGACAAGGTTTTACAGTAGACGCCCTGTCGAAAGTATTCCTGTAATTATTACACACACATCGGGCATGCACACGCGTACACCATACACAAAAACTAACAAACGAACAAAGACACACCCACGCACAAACACACATACACATACACCACCTACACATTCACACACAAACACGGGCGCGCGCGCACCACCTTCATACACATACACACACGCGCGCGCGCGCGCACACACACACAAACACACGAGTTTGTCCGCGTACAACGGTATGAGTATATGCGAAACATAACCCAACGTTCATACAACCACATACCTGTAGTATACACGACCATTATTTTCCCTAGTGTCCGCACATTGACGTTATTGGCCCAGTACGGCGCAATTACAATGTTGTTTCTCAGAGGGAACCATTCCGAAGTGTTCGTTGCGATCGGGTTTCTGAAAGAGATCAACCCGTTGGTGTTGACCTGAAGAAATCATATTATGGGTTATGTGTCTTGTAGTAGTTTATGGAAGGATGCCTCACACATAGTTATATAGCTCATGTTATATACATTAATACAGTGGAACCTCGCTATTAAGGTTACCATCGGGATTGCGAAAAATTACCTGATTAGCGAGGCGAACGTATTAGTGGAACCAATAGCCTATACTTTACTGTTATAAAATATTGGGACAGTCCTAGTATGGTCTTAATAGCTAGGTGACTGTATTACCGATGTTACCATAAAGCGACGTTCGATTGTACGCTAAGTTTGGAACAATCTGATAAAATCTCTACCAAGTTGACGGGGTTCTCTGTTAATTCACTTCGTTTGCCCATTGGCCTCTGATCTACGAACAGGCAGTGCATTTCATGAAACACAAACGTGTTTATTTGGCGTTATTGACAAACTTCATGTTTGATGGTTCTTACAAGCCACTCTCGAGCGGGCTACAGAGGGGTTTACATTCGCTTATCATGGACATATTTAGCATGCCATACCTGACGGAGTAGGATTCAAATGGTCAGCGGAAATGACTGTAAGATTAAGGTAAGTATGTATTATGTTATATAGTATGTAAGGTTGGTTGTTGCTGTGCATGGTTCGTTGTTATGTTAAACGGTGTAAACTGTTGTACGAACTTAGTAAATTAACAAACTGTTTAGTTTTACATTTATTGGTTAATTTCTTTCTAGGACAATTTGAGCGATCATGGTCAAAATTTCACTTATAACATGGCTAACTTGACACCATCCCATTTATGAAAACATTCCGAAACACCATACATGGTAATTATTATAAAATACTAGTTATGAGACAGTTATCTTGAATATATAGGCAGTATTAATAATAACGTTTAATAAATGTGCATTCGTACAAAGTGTGTTATCCACAACCTAAGACCTCTTGTTGCCCTGCGCACTTCACCACTGCCATACACTTTTTCTTACTAATATAATTTTCGCTTCGCTAAAAAAATATTCAGCCACGCATCAACACGATATTGTTCGCGTATTGTCCACTAATGTATTTTGCCAGGTTTTTATTTGTTCAGCCGTGTGAACCGAAGCAGCGAGGAGTAAATGAAACAACTACAGTTTTGAAGCTGCAACAGGAGGATTCGGACCGGGATTATCTCGATTGAGAGTCCGACGGTCTATGCATTACGTTACAACAACAAATATTGAAGTAAAATATATGGTTGTTTCCTCTATAATGTAAGTATGCAATTATTCGTGGAGATAACTAACGTAAGTCATGACAACGTCACTTCCACAAGGTTATTGAACTGTTACTAAAATAGCTTACACCGACATCCATGGTGCCACAAATCAGTCGATTACTATCCTTGCGCGTTCTTATATCTATCGCCGTTTGGTGTATCAAAAGCCAAATGTCCTGTGATGCGAATGGACATTGGAAAGCAAGCGAATCTGTGCGCCTCGGAGAAGATACACAAACTATGATCAGAAGTATATAACGGATGCTATATCGTTTCACCACATAAACATATTCGTATTTAAACAAGTCTTTTGTTTCCAGCGATGCTGTATTTTCAACAACGATACATGATTCACTGTTTACAATTAACGCGAGCATAACTAATTACGACCGCTGCTGCCTCACGTGTTCGTATAGGCTGCACTACATTGTACTTACTTAGAGACTGTTGTACTTCTTGCCAAAGAACGTGAAATTCGATGGAATCGACAAACGTCCGCTGTTGCCCTCATCGTTCTGGTCCATCTCCTTGTCTAGGCTACCACCGACCGGGCAGAAATGGGCCGGGGCCGGGAGAGGGCTGACTGGAAGCCGGGGGTCCCGACGCTGAGTTCTTCTGCCCTGGCTGACCGTTAGAACAGCGCAGAACACCAGCAATGCCACACTAAGCTTGAAAGCAAACATTGTTGCTGTCCCGATACTGTTGTCGTTGGGAATTCACAGAGAATATATACTTTCGTCCGACGCAATTTGTTTCTCACCGCCAACAATAATGTTAACTGATATCTACGAGTTTGACGCAGATTGTGGCCCATTACAAGCTTTATTTATCACATACCGCCAACTAGCGTGTTAAATGACACCTATCAATGATATACAAATCATACAGTAATCCTGTAACGCATTCATTATCAGACAATGCATGATGTTTGTGAGTTTAGTTACTGAAATCAACTTTCTCTACAGTAGCGATTGGTGAATTAAAAAGTCAGACAATTGTTTAAGATTATGTATGCTTAGTGCAATGTTTCATTTGATATGGCGATATGTAGAACATTTTTGAATGTTGTATATTTGTATATATACAGGTTTATTAATCAGCCCATGGGTATAGTTGTTATCATAATATTTATTTCTCTTCTGAAGAAGAAGAAGATAATATTTATTTTATGATTGAAAACAATTGTAAACGTTTGTAGATTTCCATCTATTTTGTCTTGGTCTGTCGGAGGCTAAGCTCAAATATATGACTGAAATATGTGTATTGCATAAGTTTGTAGATAACCTTGTAATTCGACTTGGAGTATTTATATTAAATGTTTGTTTATTGTAGAATACGTTGCCCGTTGGGTGTGACTATCACGACTGTTCATTCGAATGTATTGACGAGCATACTTTTCTGCCGGCATGGATCGGTTCGACTGCCACGTACTTGCCGTGCTTGACACACAGTGCTGCTGGGAGCATTCCACTGGGACTTCTCATTACAACATCATCATCCCGGTTGACAGTCACGGCAGCTTTGCGCCTTTACACCAAACTCTTGTCTCCAAATGCATTTTTGGAAGAGGAGTGCGATACCCACAAGTATTCATGACAGACGACTGCGACACTGAAAGACAAAGTCTGGCCTGCATGTTTCCAGAATGGACACTGCTCTTGTGCACATTCCATCTTCTGCAAGCAGTTTGGCGATTCTTGAGGAAATTGAAATGTTGATGGTTATATTCCTACAAGTTCTGCTCAATTATATAAGAAACATGATTCCAGTGGTTCATGGGTGAATGGAAGTTGGAGTGACCAAGTAATCTTATATCTGAACATTCTGTTGGACAAATAACTGTGTTATTATTAATGATAACATATGTCAACTACCTCGGTTTTGGTTCAGCAAAGTATGACTATTCAGATTCAGTACAAAATCCAGTGGAACTGCATTAATGCATATATTAGTATTAGATTGAATTGTAAGAATGATTGATATTAATTAATGCAACAGGTTTTAGTACCATAGTGAATGGTGCTGTTCAGTTGAAGTCTTTTAATTACCAGGCTGGTTGATCCTTGTTCACACACCCTTACAAACATTCCATAATTGTGTGACTGATAGAAAAGGTTTCCTTTCTAATATTTATACGTGCTCATCCTTGGAATTGTGTCAAGCTATGACCCCTTGTTCCTTCCTTTATTTCACAGTCTTCATATAGCATCATACTGTTATATTGCAAATTATTTTTCCTAGTCAGTGTTTTAAAATGTTTCCTTTAAACATTTACAATCACCTTGTTTATAGTAATATTTAATATTTTATCCATTTGTTACTTGCTGTATCTGAATAACACCCGAATATTACCATAAGAACAGAGTGAGCTATGTTTCCAAGAGAACACTCATATATTGAGTCATCAATCATACCTTCTTGTTTGTTGAAACTAAGTAAAGGTTGTTTCCTAATCACCCACTTGAGGGCTGCTGGAAGATAAATTTATCTCTTACATTAGATTATGGATTACTGGTTGAGATTATTGGTTGAGATTATCTGTTATGTTATATTATAGATTACTTGTTGACATTACTGGTTGAGAATATCTCTTATGTTAGATTATAGATTACTGGTTGAGATTACTGGTTGAGAATGAAATATTGTAGCAGTCATAACGCTGTTTGTACATAAAACTGAAGTTACTGTGCATGCTTCTATACCTCCCACTTATGGTACAACAATTCGCTGAGAATGTTTATATATATAAAAGAAATATCACAATGCGAGCAGAATGTTTGCTATTATTATAGTAATGTGTTCACGTTAGTTTAGTCTCTGGGTATAATTTTGATTAGTTACTTTCAATACCTATTTATTTGTGATTTAATGATTACTCTCTCATAATGTAGATGTGTAAATAAATGTTGTAATTTTCTTCACACGTGCTACCTGTACTTCCTTGATTATTCATAATATTAGTTATCAAATTAATAAACACTATTTAGATTTCGAAACAGTATAATGCTCATTCTCTTCAATTTATAATAAAACTGTATTGCCTCCGCAATATTATACTGTGCCATAAAGTAAATTTATTTAGGTAATATATATAATGAGAATGCTAAGAGTTGAAATATTAAATACGTTATAAATACTAACTTACTGTTTAATTGTTTTTCATATCTTAGTTTAAAAT